>CM017323.1:4774202-4948717 GCA_006937295.1 Carpinus fangiana
AGAACATTACCTACCTACCCAATTTAAAGTCGTGTGTGCAATTGGTGGTCATCCTTGTTAGACAAATAGCTTCTTCTTTTTTTGAGGTGAAGACAAATTGTTTCTTGAAATCTCAGTGTATGAGTAATAATGAAGGCACTTAATCATAACATTATGGGATGCCAACAAAAAAAAAATCATAACATTATGGTTTACAATGTCGGCAACTATTAAATTGCTCTCTCTTTTTTTTTTTCTAAACAACTATTAAATTGCTCTTCGTTAAGAAAGAGATACCATACATTATTAGGGGAAAAAAAAAATCATTTGACTTGGCCTATAAAAGTGCATTTTAAAAGAATATAGTTTTCCTCCAAATTGGGTTTGATGAATTTTCTTCAACCCAATCTCTATAAAAATGACACATGTTCCTTATTTTTTAATAATATGTGAAATATACATGATTTTTTAATATTATTTATTCCTACTTTGTTCCTATTATTAAAAAAAATATGTGTATCTCACATGTTTAAATGACACATATCATTTTTATAAACTGAATTGAAGGAAGTTCCTCTAATTCAATTTGAAAAAAAAAAAAAAAAAACTGTCATTTTTAAAAATAACACGTGGAAATTATATTGCATGCTCTATTAAAAATGTTATAACAAAAAAAACAAAAAAAAAATCTCTAAGAATGAACTCCGTAACAAATTTAATAGGCAATATTAGGGAAAGTCAGTTTGATTAAAAATTACAATAATTTCCATATAAAAGAGGTGTGAGTTGTGAGTTGTCTGTCACCCAAGAGACATCAATCGGTTGGGCTTAGGTTGAAGGAAATTGGAAGAGAGATCGATCCCTGTTCCTTGACGTTATATGCCTTGAGAGTTGAGAAAAAAAGCATTAAACAACTGAAAATATAACTGACATTATCTGAGTTTTGAAACTCCTATTAATTTTATAAGCCAATACAAAATTTCACATTTTCCAACCGACCAAGAAAAAAAAAGATTAATAAGTATTAATAAGAAACCTTATCCAAGATCGATCTGTTGCTTTACATTTAATATATATATAAATGGTAGGACAAGATTTCATGAAAAGTCGGTCCACATGAATGAGAGAGAGGACCATCAGCATGTGGTTACAAAATCCAAATTATCATTGCCAATTATGCTACTCATCATATGGTTTGTGTCATATATTAAAAATATGTAATTAATATAATATAGTTAGATCCAGACTTATTATTTATAAGTTTAAGCTTTAGAATTGAATTATGTTCCAACATGTTATATTATGGTTTAATTGAAAAAACTCCTTTAAGGAGTCAATTTTCCTAACAAGTAAAATTAGAGCCGATAGTAGTATTTGGTATAGCGGATAGTGGCATAGACATAGAGAAAGGTTTGCTGAAGTATGAACAAAGGTGCAAAGGGCATACACAAGAATTTATGGAGTAAAAGGCAAAAGATTTATGACACCATCACAAACGAGAGTTCTTAGAGTAGGAATAAAAGTACATTATGCCTCGCTTAACCTTAAAAAAAAATTGAAAAAAAAGGCATCCAAAATTGTCTCATTCTTCCCTTGATACTTAACCCCCCTTTTGTTATCCAAATTACCAAATAAAAGTACAATCCTTAAGTTTTACTAAATTTCTTATGAGGTGAGAAGCAAAGTAACCATAAAATATAACAATTTCAAGTGAAACAAAGAAAATTCGTTTTATGATCTAAAGTTTGTTTTGTTTGCAACATATTTATCACGTGACAACATATAAATTGAATCATTTTTTTCTTCTATTATATATATATTTTTTGATATGTCCGCATAAGAGAGAGAGTGGAGATTCAAACTAACGATCTCCGTTTTATGAGGCTTGATTTCGACTAATTGAGCTATCACTTGAAAACTTCTCTTACATTACTTCATCACGAAGGGAAGTGTATTATTGAATTATAGTAGCTTTCTAGCATTCTATAGCCCATTAATTACCACAAAAGAAAAAAAAAAAGAAAAAAAGAAAAAGAAAAAAGAGTTGCTCTCAAAATATTAAAATTTTAATTTAATGCAAAATTGATTTTTCAATATGGTTAATCAAAATCTCACATCATTTTGTAGCTACTAGCTACACGATAAAGATGACGACATTGACCCTAAAATCTTAAATGATTTAATTTTCAATAAAAATCTTAAATGATATCATTTAGGACTTGTTCTAAAATAAATATTTTTATAATATACAGTTGACTGAATCATTCATATTTCATAAGTACGTGAAAGCCATTTGTTTTCTTCAATATTAAATTAAATAAACATTTACTAATCCCCTTTATCTCATCAATTTCTTACCAAAAGAAATAAGATAAATATCAATGATTCAATGGTTCATTCCCCCCACACAAAAATTCAATCTTGTGGCGTTGTTCAATGGGTGAAATAATGACGTGGAAATTAACTTTGTTGTAAAAGACGTTTTTTTGGAAATAATTTCTGGAAATTTCCTCAAAGGGCCCCAGCCCCGGCACATATCCATTCCACGCTACCATTTCAATTTTCAAACGTGCAATTCACTTCTTAAATATGCAATTATTTTATTTAAGATTCTTAACCCGTTCTTCGGTTTCGTGCGGGACCCGATTCTCGATTTCCCACGCTTTTCCTTCTCCCTCTCTCTCTCTCTCTCTCTCTGTATTTCTTGGATTCTGTAACAAACGGGAAGAGCAGGGAGAACAGCCCACCCAACCAGAAAATAGGAAAAAATTAACCACAAACAGAAATAGTTGGCTGCACGATCTTCTAAGCAATCATATATACATTTATTTATTTATTTTTCCAAAAAAGGCTCATATATGCGCGAGCACGCAGCCTTCGTTCATTCGTATATTTCGGTTTGCTTTTTCTGCGCTTTCTGGTTAAGCAGCCTTTATCTGAGGAACTCAAAATAGGGGCTAAAAGAGGCGTGTATCTCCTGTACGGTTTTTCAGGGCTATTGCTGAACCTCCTACCGCCTTTAAAGCCATTTTCTCTCGTAATTTTAGGTGGGTTTTGGTTCTTTCCCCCCTTTACACACGTGGGTCTGCTGAAAATTGAGGTTTTGATGGTGGGCTCCGGTGTAAAGAAAGCTTTGGCCGAGTCTGGCCACTGCTTCATTGCTTTGCTGTTATGGGTGCGTGCGTGTTGGCAATCTGTCCTTTGTGGAATGGTTGTTTCGTGTGGTATTTGAGGGGTTAGTTCCCTTTAACGCTTGCTGTGAGATGCTGTTTTATTCTCTTTTAAGGATGTTACGATGTGGGTTGTGCTGGGTTTCTGATTTCTGGAGATGGGTTTGAAGAAGGATGAGAGTTTGGCGATGGATTTGTCTTGTCTGGGTGATATTGTTGGTTGGTCACAGGTCTCATTGTTTGGTGTTTGTTAAATTTAGAGATTTTGGGGTTCCTTTTCTGCTAACATTACTTGTTTGCTTCCTGACTGCAACGCAGGAATGTTTACTTTTGTTTCGTCTAAAATTAATTCTATAATTTCTTTTTCTGTGTTTTTTTTTTTTTCACTGATTTTTGTAATTAGAAACGAATCTGGTGATGTTCAATTCACTTTCCAATTGCGTTCTATTATTTGGAGAATGATCTCTGTTTCATTAAGCAAATGACATTTGTGGAACTATATATATGTTGTTCTGTAGGGGACTTAGAAATTGCACAAGTATGACGGATCGTCTGGTTCACTATTGTTTATGGGACTGATGGACAGTTGAGGAGTTCTTATTTCGATTTAGTTGTTAAGGGATACCCTTTGTCAATTTGTTCTGTTAATTACAAGAACTAAGTGAATGTTTTGCTCTTCGTCGGTCTAAAGAGATTTGACAGAAAACAAAATTTGAATGAAAGAGAACCTTGTAAATTTCCTTTCGTATCTTGTTTGCATCTTACGTGCTAGAGCTCTTTTTTATATGATATTTACTTCAGAAGTGAGATACAAGAAATCATGTATTCTTATTACTAGTGTTCTGGGAAATTTTTAAGCCATAACAGAGAATTAGTTTTGAAGGCTTGAGCTATTTTTTTTTTCTTCCGTAAACTCATAATTTATTATTATTTCAATTGGTGTCTAATCTCCCTCAAAATTTAGAACATATTATTTCATCTATGTGTGATCAGTCATAGTATGCTTCAGTTTCAATTGAACTCAAAAGTTTACCCTTTTTCTTGTTTTCAGGTTGAAGATCTTGTGGAGATATTTCTTGCTTGAAGCTGTCTATACTACGAAATTTTAGAGACAATCTTGGTATGTTTATTTATACTGCACTGCTACATGTACTTTTTTTTTGATCAATCATATCTTGTTCATTTAGTTCAGTTGATTTTGACTCGTACTATTCCTTTGCATCAACTGTAATCTTCTTTTGGATGGCTTTCAGGTTTTTCTTTTCTGAGTTTTGTTCTGTATATCCCTTTCCTGTCTGATGGCTGAGGAAAGTGTCAATTTACCTTTGACCTCTGAAATAACTAAGCCAGATGGGAATAATTTGAGAAGAAATTCTACTGGAAAAGCAAGTTCTTCAAATGGTGGAGAAGCTATTCTTCCTCATTACCTCAGGGCATCTACTGGTTCCTGTCATGATTTTTGTAAATTTGGGAGGAAACATGCATTAGAAGCAAAGGCAAGAAGTCCCATACTGAAGAGAGTTGTAAAAAAACCCACTGGCACCGGATTTCTTCTAGTGAGTGTAGATCTGCCAGGGACGAAGAAGACGCCAGTGGTCAAGCTCAAACCTGACTTCAAATCCCATGAGTCTGATATCCCTGAAACCATTAAGCAGGAAGTGCCCACACAATCACCTGTCAGCAAAAATCCAACAGAAGTTAAACTTCTGACGGAGAGGAGAAAGACATCAGGGGTCAAGTTTAAATCTTCATCACATGCGAAAACCCGCACATATGATACCCCCAAAACCATGAAGCGGGAAGTGTCATCATCTTCTGAAAAAGTGGAAGTTTCTTCGAAAAAAAATTCATCAAAAGCTAAAAATTTAAACTCGTCTATGAAGCATGCTACTTCTTTGAAGCTGGAATCTTTGACAGTGAAGCCAATATCTTCTCCTAAATTTTCAGGAGGTATAAGTAGCATAAGAAAAGGTGATGTCAAAATTGGGAAGCGGGAAGTGTCATCATCTTCTGAAAAAGTGGAAGTTTCTTCAAAAAAAGGTTCATCAAATGCTAAAAATTTAAACTTGTCCATGAAGCATGTTACTTCTTTGAAGCCGGAATCTTTGATGGTGAAGCCAATATCTTCTCCTAAATTCTCAGGAGGTATAAGTAGCCTAAGAAAAGGTGATGTCAAAATTGGCAAGACGACCGGGATGTCCAAAGCAGCTGTAAAGAAGGCCCTGCCTTCCCCAACAGCCTCATTGTCTTTGAAGTCTTCTGTCAATAGTGTTGCAGGATTAAATGAAAGAAGGCACAGGGAATTGCAAGCTGCACCCCCTCTTACGAATGAGAACAAGATTAGAAAAGCTGAACCTAAGCAACCCAACAATGATGAGGTTATGGAGAAAACCTTGTATGTCATCAAGATGGAAACTGAGAACAAAACTTTGGAATCTGATAAAAATGAAGGTTTTGCAATTGAATTTTCACCTGCTTTATTCTCATCTCCAAAGTCTTCATCCCTCCCAAACGCTCCTTCTTCTTCATCCTATGAAGAAGAATCTCAAGAGGACTCTGAATGTACGATGAGTGAAGCAGAATATGACTCACTGTCAGAAAACAGTGTGGAAAACATAGAAGAAGCAGACACTTTGGAAGAGGGATACAAAGGGAGGCCCACAAAGGCTGGGATGGTTTGTTCTGAAGATAAAAATTGCCAACTGTCGAAGTTAAAGTTCAGGAGGGGGAAGGTGGTTGATGTTCATTCTGTAAATAACAGTCCAAGGAGGCTCAAATTTAGGCGAGGAAAACTGCTAGGCGGGGACCAAAATGTCAAGGTTGATGCCCAAAGGAGAAGCTTTAAGAGGACAGAAGGAGTTGATGGTGACACAAACGGTTCTGAACCTGGTTCACAAAAAGTTGTTTTGAGGCATCAGGATGTGCAGGGGAAGAATGCTCAGGGTTTGTTTAATAATGTCATTGAAGAAACGGCAAGTAAACTTGCTGAAACCCGGAAGAGCAAGGTTAAGGCCTTGGTTGGTGCTTTTGAAACTGTGATCTCCCTCCAAGACAAGAAACCTTCTGCAAACACTGTAACTTGAGTTAAAAAGGAACCTTTTTTCATTGACAATCCATTGGTTTCGTTAAAAAGAGTGATAGGAAAATAAATCTAAAGCTTGTAATAGAGAAGTGAGTAACAAGCTTATGGAGCTGCAGCAGTATCATAGTAGATTGCTACAGTTAACATTAGAGAGTCTGGGTGTAGAGTTGAATGGAGAGTCTTGTGGTGTGCTGACATGCTTCTTATACATTTCTGAAGGGTATGCTGCTTTTTGCTTTCTTTTTGAATTTCATACCTAATGTGATCGATTTGTGCATTATGAATAAAATCAGTATAATCTTGACGTTATTTAGTTTGAGTGGGAAAATAAAAGTCTGTACAACTATGAATCATTTAGTTTTATCTTCTTCCTTTTTTTACTAAGAATTTACTGTATTTGTAGTTTGTTAGATGTTGCTTTTCCTCCTTCCAATACTATGACTGATCTAGTCTTTTAAGGTTACAGAATTTGTTCAAGATTGCTTCTGTTGGTGGTCATTTCCATTTGTTCAGCTTTGGTCCAAATTTGTTCGGGCAGCATTGTACATGCTGTTGAGATTCCTAATTTACATGTGTGGCTTCTTCCCCTGTCCAGGATGCACAGGCTGGGAAGTTTTACTCTCTATAGACCATCCTTAGAGGATTTGTTTGAACTTCTCGTGCCAAGAAGCTAGCTCACTTGATTTGCACCATCTCTCTCTTAAGAAAAAACTTTTATTTCTTGTACTTGTAGAGAATGTTCTCATAATAATAGGAGAAAATATATTTTTTTCTTGTGTGGTTTGGATTGAGTTTGAGTTGCTAACTTCTGGTTTAAAGAGTTGTGTTTTACCTATAATTGTTTTGAGTAATTGTTTTACCTGTAATTGTTTTTTTTTTTTTAAATAGCTGACATGCAAAGTCACTTAAAACACTTTACGGCAACCGGTGTAAAATAAATGTAAAGAGTAGCATTACTCATTTGCTTTTGACTTATGAGTTTAATGTGTTCAAATTGTAATGAGGTTGTTATTATTAGTTTTAGTTTTATTTGTAGCATGTGATTTCTGCATACAAATTTTAATGATTTGAGACTGAAAAAATATTAAAAGAAGCATTCTCAAGTGGGTCAAATATAAATTATTAACCACAGGTTAGCAGTTCAAAGTTCAAACTCAACCAAACCACAAGTAGGTAAATATAATTAATCCAAAACTCTTTAAAAAAAATTATTGTGTGCCAATTGGCAAGTTATAATGTGTCCGCATAATGGTCTAAAATAATATGCTAGATAAAATGCAAATCCTGTAAGCTATAGTCTCTAATATATTGCAATCTGAAGTTGCTCTACACTAATTTGGTTTGTATACTGGCAATGCAAACAATATTTCCATGTCCAGGATGCCTTGTATACATGGAAATCTTTACAATGATTCACTATGTTCTTGGATTTAAAAAGGAAGCACTGTGCTTTTCTTTCTTCTTCTTTCTTTTTTTTTTTCCTGATTATCCAATAGAAAAAAAGAGTAAGAAAAAGAAAATGTTGTATTTGAAGACTGTTGGTGGATGAATTAGTGGGAATGAGTTTATGCAGATCCATTACACTATAAATATATCAACTTTCATGAATCCTTTGAATGTTTTTTTGTAGTTTTGTGCTATAAACGTGAATATTTTGTAAGAATTTGTTAGTTCAAACTACTCTTTTTTTTTTTCTTTTTTTTTGAAAAAAGTTCAAACTACTCTTTACTTGATAGTAACATGTTGCCAATTATGAATTTTATTCTGTTTCTATTGTTGATGGATCATTTTCCAAGTACTTACTGGTGCATCCTTCTAAGCTTTTTTCTCCTATGTAGTATATATGTTAATTATTAAAGCCCTAGTCCTGATGACAATTTCCAGTCCTTATCTTAAATATTCTAGTCTAAAGTGATATTCTTAAACAGGGGAGGAAACATTCTATTGAAGTAAAGACAAAGCTTCTCATACCCCAAAAAAATAATACTGCAATAAAAAAAAANGTCTAAAGTGATGTTCTTAAACAGGGGAGGAAACATTCTATTGAAGTAAAGACAAAGCTTCTCATACCCAAAAAAAAAAAAAAATACTGCAATAAAAAAAGGTTTAATACCTTTTTAGTCCATGTGGTTTGCACATGGACCAAAAAACAAAAAAGTCCATGTGGTTTGCACTTTTATGAAACAACTACTTTAGTTTCAAAAACTATCAAAAAAATGGCACTTGCAATTGAGTGCTGCTTTGGCAGCCCAGCGTCGGCATTTTTTTTTTTCTTTATTGGTTATTATGTATATATTTTTGCATTCTATATGTTGGATGAAATTTTCATGAGAAATAAGAAGTTTTTTGGGTTATATTTTGAGATATTTGAGTGAGATTAGCTAAATTTTTATGAGTTAATATTTAGATTTTAATGCCTCAAAACTCATTTCTGGATTTAAAACTAAAATCTAAAGGTGAAATGTTAATCCTTTAGGGATGATATCACCCTAAAAAGATTCGGTCATTCTAAATTTTGTGTTAATGCCTCAAAACTCGTTTCTAGATTCAAAACTAAAACTTCTGGGTGAAAAGTTAATCCTTTAAGGTTTAGTGATGGCATCACCCTAAAAGGATTTGATCATTTTAAATTTGGTGCTAATGCCTCAAAACGTTATATTGGTTTTATACTATAATTATGCCATTGTTGAAGAAACACATAATGTCCTGTCATTGTAAAAAATTCACATAATGCCTCAAAATCATAAAAGAAGAGAAAATAAAAGTGGGAGCGGTTACGGAAAAAAAAGAAGAGAATATTGTAATTTTTTTTTTTTAAATAAATATTTTTGGTAGACGCAGGATGACATGTGTCTGCTGAAAAGCTTCACTCCTTGCAATTTTTCTGTTCTCTTAAGTGCTTCTCACGCAACGTCATTCTTGTAACATTAGCATTACTTAAAAATTTTAAAAAAAGAAAGTACTTTTTTCTTTAAAATAATCAATGGCTGGGGGAGATCATTCTCACCACCCACTTGTTGGGGGAGATCTCACCCCTAGGGTGAGTGGTCGGATGAAAGATAAAGTCATTCTCCATTTTTTTATTTTTTTATTTATAATTTAGTCCATTAAACTGAAAAATGTGTTTAGAGTATGTGAAAATCATATGCTTTAAGAACAAATGTCAATTTAACTTTATAAGTTTGTCAATCTATGAAGCATAGGCCCATGCCTTCTGCTCTTGGGCTTCACCAGCATTTGGAGTATATTCCTACCTATACAAGTTTCTTTTTCTTGCCATAAGATAGGGAGCACCCAACAAAGACATTTTTCCTTTCATAGGTGAAAAATCATTTTCCCAATTCTTTATAAGAGCGACCATCCCAACTTGACAACATGAAAATGACAAGAGCCCCAAGATTTTAGAACTCTTTCTTTTTGTCTTTGCAAAAGGGGGAAACTCTATCCATTATTAAATCTTTTAAAATTTTAGAGGACAAAAATTTCTTTCAAACCAGTATGAAGGAAATATTCTCCAATCTAGGTAAAATAGTGTCAAGTGTCTATAAATATTTTAAATATACATTAAATTCTTAACCTCATTAATACCAGTTTACTAACTTAAATTAAATTTAATATGTATTTTAAATGTTTATAAACACTTACACTATTTTATGTGGATTAGAAGATATTTTATCGAGACTAATTTAGATGAAATTTTTATTCAATTTTTAATAACATGGCATTATCTACAACATATAGTTTTTTAACATATTGTAGTTGAAATTGGTGAGGATACTAGTCTACCACCTAATTTAAAAATAATAATTTTTTATTATTATTATATTTTTTAAAAAAAACAACAGATGGTGATAATAGAAAAAGAAGATGAAGCAAACAAAATAAAATATGTGTAGAGGATAGCCAATCAAGAGATGCCACCTACGCGCAAAGAATCTTTGGCTGCACTGAATTGACTCCTGACATGTACCTCTCAGATACAGACAAAACAATTTTAACTAAAACAGTAAAAACACTGGTCATCTTCTCCGAAAATGACCTCCATTACACGAATGACAGATCAGACTCTAAAAATCCGCCCACCTAGCCCAGTCACCCAAACTTGTAATCGTGGCACACTTCCATTCGCCCTTCCTATAAAAGTATGACTGTGTTGTTACGATAACTTTCCTAGCAATATATTACATTTTCTTCTTCAATATGGAGGGCAGGCCATTCCTCTCCTCTCAGTCGCTCCCAGCCCTGCGTTTCGCTTGCAGTGCATCTCTGTGACTCTGTTTTTCTGTTGACGAAACTGCCCCTACCCAAAAAGCTAAATTCCCGATGCTTCCTTGCGTGTAATTGGTTTTGTTTGTCTCGCTTTGTTTCTCTTTTCTGGGTTTTCTTGTTGCTTTTTTCTGTGGTTTGCTGACCCCCAAGTCTGTGTTCAATTTCGTCTGCGCAGAGTTGGACTTTCAAGGTTTTTGGGACTACTTGGAATTGGAGATTCGTAAGCTGAGGTGAGAAACTTGGGTCTTCGATTTCGTGTTAGTTGTGATCTGGTTCACTCTCGGATTCTTTGCATGGGTTTTGTTTTAGTTTTCATAGAGGCTAGGGTTTTGTAGAAGTCTTGATTTTTGTTCTGCTTTTGTAGAATGGAGTCGAGAACTAATGTGGGTTTTCTTTGAAACTGATTTGTTGCTTAAATTTGTAGTGGATTTTGTGAAAAAAGTTGTAATTTTGATGTGAAGTGCCTGTGGATCTGGAATTTTAGAAGTGACTGACATGCTTTGAGAGAAGTTAGTGAAATTAAGTTAATTTTCACGCGACTGAAGTGATTTGATTATTGGCTTTAAATTGCTTGGATTTTGTTTAACCAGTTGCAACGTGGTCTATGTTACAATAGAATTCTAGTCGAAATGCATGGCTACCCATATCATTATACTAGTTTGACCTTTCTTTTTTTAGTAAGTCACGCTCAGGCTTTTGAAAAAAAATAACGAAATTGGTGGGCTTTGTGGAATTTGAATATTTTTTAGGTGTGTCCTAATTCTACTAAGATGTTGAATTGTTACAATTTATTGGCTACATCATTGCTTTCACAAGTAGAAGAAGTAATATATGTGAGTTAAGTGAATGTCACTGCACTATATCTCTTCAAAACCCTTTCAGCTCTCATATGCCATAGTTATTGGACTTTGATGGACTTCTTGTTTTTAATCTAAATTTTATTCCTTGGTTGGGAATACTTTATTGTAAAAATTTAAGTTGTTATATGGCCTGTAATTTATGTTTGACATGGATATTGAGGTGATTTTTTCAGGGATATTGAAGAAGTTCCGAAGATAATGGAATAATAGCCATATGGAAAAAGTGACACCAATAGCGTTCCGGGGAATTGTGTCCTACTTTTGTAGATAGAGGCAATATTTTCCATTTCTTTTGTTTTTGTGTACTTGACAAAAAGATGAGGAAATTGCTATTTGTGTTTGTATCGACTTTGAATTGGATATGTGTGTTGCTACAACATTCTTTAGCCTTTTCAAAATCCAATATCACCATTGCTAATGCTTGTTTTCTATGGGTGTGAGAAACAATTTTTAAATCTGAAGCTTTTGAATCAGCTATCTTGAATAGCACTTTGTGCTTGCATTTCGGTATACTAAGAATGGCCTCTTGATCTAGTTACGTTTTCTGTGGTTGAGATGTGACTGCTGGAACAATGTTCTTGCCCTTTAACTCCAGTGTTAGAAATTTTGTTATTCTATAGTAATTCCTCCATCAAGATCATGATTTTTTATTTTGCATTTATTTATTTATTTATTTCTGTAGTGTCTGGTTGAAAACTTAGTCACCAAATGTAATCAGTTTGAACTGTAACTAAGTGAATTTTTTTTCTTGGTATGTATGACAAGGGTTTATGATATTTGTTAATAGGTGGCTGACAATGATTCTAACAAAGCAGTATCGCTGCATACACTCAGCAAGCTGTCGATGCACAAAAGGCCATCTAAGCGAAGATGTGATATTCCTTGTATTTCAACATTTGAACTGGAACCCCAAGTTAATTGCTACTCTGTCCTGTGTATGCAAGTGGTTTGATGATCTTGCAAAGAGAGTACTATGGAAGGAGTTTTGCCGAACAAGAGCTCCAAAGATGATGATTGATCTGCAATCTAGTGGGAGCCACAATGTAGATGGGAACTGGAGAGCACTGGGGAAACTACTTATTTACTGTTCAGGATGTAAGAGAGGTGGCTTGTTCAATAGCATTCATATCCCTGGCCACTTTGTTTATAGGACCCGGTTCTCGAGAACATCAGGGAAGAGTTTTCTTTTGCCACAATGCAGAACAGATGTTTTATATGTGTCTGACCCTTGTGAACATCTTGATCAAGGGGATGAGGGAGACGTGGGATTTTTCCGGGGAGTCTTCAAGTCATTCTCAATGTCAAAGGTGCGGAAGATGCTAATCAAAAGGGGGGCCCAGCTTCATCCAACAGAGGTGTGCCCTTATTGTAAGGCAAAGCTGTGGAACATGGTGCAGGCTCAGATGATACCACAAAGTGCCAGCTGCAGGTTGGGTGCTTATGAGGATTGCATTGAGTATTATGTGTGTCTAAATGGACATATGCTTGGGATCTGCACCCTCTTACCCCTGTCTGATTCAGAAGAGGCATCTGAGTTAGAGTGATAGTTGGAATGAGACTCAGGTATCCTCTTGCACCAAGTATTTCTATGTTTTGTTAGATAGAACTGTGGGAAGATCATGAAAAAGAAAGGAGATAGAAATTGCTCAGATGATTTCTCAGATGAGCACAAAACCAACCAGAGTATAATCATCTAGGTGGGACCCGTTGCCTGTCCAACTTTCACTTAGGTGTGTGTGTTCTTCATGGAGGCTAGGCAGTTGCATGGGTTTTTTTGTGCTTAAGTAAGCTTTACTAACTGTATACTGTATAACTAGGTAGTTGTGAGATCAGGAACAACGGCTCATTAAGACTGTATTGACTTGAAATTTTGGTTTTGGGCATCAAGGGTATGTTGAATTCCAACAATGATATTCTTACGCATCAATTAGGCTCTAAATAGCTAGTTTATAACTTTTAAGACACAACACCTTTGATGACATATATTGCCTTGAATTGAAAGTTAATCATAGCTTATGCATGTATGTTTGTCTTACCCTTCCTCTGTTGTCAATTTTGGGTATTCCAGTTATGCTAACCTCTCTTATTGGAAGCAAAATTTATTTCTAACATGTCAAAGTTTGTCCAGAAGATTCTTTTTTAATTTACGTGGTCCTTCGTACTTAAAGGAATCATGTAGCCAACCCCAATAAGTTTGGATTAAGACAGTAGTGTTGGGTACTAGACTTGTATATTCCTTTGCTGCTGCTGTTTCTATAATTTCTGTGATATTAAGCAGTATTATCTTTATGGTAGTTTTTGGGCTTTCTTCCTTTGGAAAGGGTTCTTGGTTATATTCTAACAAGACATATCCTCTCGTTGGACAGATTTCTAATCATTGAGCATAAAGTTGGGTAGGTCAAGCGTGTGATGAGCCTTTTGTTCAACTTATTCGGTGGAAGTTGGTATCAGACCTTCACAATATCATATGGACTTTCGACTCTGCTGCGTCAGCCTGGCCTGGTCAAATATTTCCCATTGAAAGGCCAAAAACAGCTGCTAACCATTTCCTTTTAAATCGTCATTCACATAAAATGTTAATGTGAACCATGTAATACCGTGTACATTTATGTTCGATCCATATATGTATTTGCATGGCAGATTGGTTTTGTGCAATAATCTATACACACTCGTTTATGATAAACTAGTGCTTTAATTGCCTTCATGATTTTCTCTACTCTGCCTTAAAAATGGATGGTCAGAATCTAGTATTGTTGTATTGTATATCTAAAGGTGTTGTGATGTCACTTGATACTAAATTTGTGGTAAATCCTTTTCTAAGATTTGTACTTGGACAAGCAAAATCATTTTCTTTGTAGAAAATCATTAATGAGCATATAAACAAGCTGTTATGCAAATACACTGGATGGAATAGGAATGTTCACAAGCTAAAAGCGGGGAAAATCAAGCAAAACTCAACAAATTTTTGAAAAGCCTGAAGCTCTACTTGTATTCGTTCAAAAGATATCAGAAAAAAATTGGCTTGACTAGCAGCCCATTACATGGTTCTATTAGAGAACGTGAATACAGAGGAAAAAATAAACAAAATGAAACTTCATTACACCTAATTATAAAGCGTCTCATCCTCGTCCCTTGCAAACAGATGTGAACCTTCTGTTGCTGTTTTGTCACTGGAACACTTGAACGAATCAGACCCGAAACCCCTGGAATGCTGCAAGGTTCTCGCAAACGCTTGGTACTTCTGGATGTCGGCCTGACTTACACTCTTCCTGGCGTATTTGAGGGACTCCTCAAAGTGAGCCGCCTTGATCTCCGACGCTCCATCATCAGCATCCTCTTCCATAGCTTCAGGGCTCCTTCTTCTCCTCTCCAAATCCTTCTCAATATCCTCTCTTATAGCGTACTTGCAAGCCCTCTGGCATATTTCCGTGATATCAGCCCCGCTGAAGCCTTGTGTATACTTGGCAAGAGCTGCAAGGTCAACATCTTGGGATACTGGTGATTTTCTCAGACACGCTTTAAAAATCTGAAGCCGCGAACTCTCGTCCGGCAGAGGGATATAAATCAACTGATCAAGACGCCCTGGGCGGAGAAGTGCCGGGTCAATTATATCAGGCCGGTTTGTAGCCCCAATAACAAAGATAGTTTTCTTGGATGATAACCCATCAATCTCAGTCAATATTTGGTTGAGAACCCTATCGGCAGCACCACCAGCATCTCCCACGCTGCTTCCTCTCTGAATGGCAATGGAGTCGAGTTCATCAAAGAACAGAACACATGGTGCTGACTGGCGGGCCTTGTCAAAAACATCCCTCACATTGGCCTCACTCTCTCCAAACCACATGGTAAGTAGCTCAGGACCCTTAATACTAATGAAATTGGCTTGGCACTCGTTGGCAATAGCTTTGGCCAGCAGAGTTTTTCCACAACCAGGAGGGCCGTAGAAGAGAACTCCTCTCGACGGAGACATGCCGAACTTCTCAAACTTCTCCGGATGCTCCACCGGGTACTGAACCGTCTCTTGCAGCTCCCTCTTGACGCCCTCAAGGCCGCCAATGTCTTCCCAGCTGACATGGGGAACTTCCACAACTGTTTCACGCAAAGCAGAGGCAATGCTGTTTCCAACCGCCACTTTGAAGTGGTCGTTTGTGACAGCCATGGAGTTGAGAACCTCGGCATCAATTGTTTCATCCATATCCATATCAATTACATCCATCTTCTCTCTAATACATTGCAGTGCAGCCTCAGTGCAGAGAGCTGCAAGATCAGCACCAACGTGCCCATGAGTCTCCTTTGCTACTTTCTCCAAATCCACATCTTCCGAGAGCTTCATGTTCTTGGTATGCACCCGAAGAATCTCAAGTCGACCGACCTCATCCGGAACACCAATGTCAATCTCTCTGTCAAACCTCCCGAACCTTCTCAGCGCAGGGTCGATGCTGTTGGGCCGATTCGTAGCGCCAATAACAATGACATGGGCGCGTGAGTTCAGCCCATCCATGAGAGTCAAGAGCTGGGAAACAATCCTCCTCTCCACCTCCCCTTCAGTCTTATCACGCTTGGGAGCAATGGAGTCAATCTCATCTATGAACACAATGGAAGGAGCATTCCTCTCCGCCTCCGCAAACGCTTTCCGCAGATTGCTTTCGCTCTCTCCGGCCATCATCGACATGATCTCCGGCCCATTGATACAGAGAAAGAAAGCACCAGTTTCATTAGCAATAGCCCTTGCAATCAGCGTCTTCCCGGTCCCCGGAGGCCCATAAAGCAGAATTCCTTTCGGGGGCTTCACGCCAATACTCTTGAAAAGCTGCGGATGCCTTAGAGGCAACTCCACCAACTCTCTTATTTGCGCTACTTGTTTCCTCACGCCGCCGACATCTTGATATCCAACATCGCATAATCTGTCTTCCTCCTCTCTCTTCACAGGCTCTCCTTCGCAGTAGATTTCCGTGTCAGGCGCAACCAAGCAGAAAGGTTCAGGGTCGGTCTCTATGACCTTGAACTCCACGCTCCTCATTCCGCCTCTCACAACAAACAAATCGCCTTTCCTCACCGGCCGGAACTGTCCTCCAAAGTAAGGCCTCAAGTAGGCGTCGAAGAGGTTTCCGGTGAGCCCGTCGACGGTGTCGTCCAGAGGAAGAACGTGCACTTTCTTGCCGTCGTAAACGTCCGGGCATTCGTGGACGGAGACCATGTCGGCGATCCTGACTCTGAGGTTCAACCTGACCACCTTGTTCATGCCGATCTTGGACTTGTCGCATGCCGGGTCCGCCACGACAACGCAGACGGTGTCCCTCCGAAGTTTGCCTCTGATCAACACCGTGTCAGCGTTGAAAAGGTTGAGGCTTTGCAAGGTTTCTGGGTGGAGTACGACGACAGAGTTATCCCCGTCCTGCTTGTCGTCCACCGCCAGCCTGTTCGTAACTTTCTTGGACTTGAACATGGCGGCGCCGGTTTTCTCGTCTCTTTTCCTTTTGCGAGAACTCATGGACTCCGCTGCCTCAGTTTTCATGGTGATCGGATTTCAAAGAAACACGTACACAGAGAAATAGAAAGAAGAAGAGCAAGAACAAGAAAGATCAAGGGTAAGATCGAGGGTGCAGTGAATTGGAAATATGAGGCGAGGTGTTTACTGTTTATAGAGTGGTGATTGTTTGGATTCCCAGAGAAAAAAGATAACTTTTTTGTACGTTTTCCTCATCCCCGGTGGGATGATATATAAGGCGGTGAGCTCGGAATTTTTTTAAAATTGATTTATTTATTTATTTTTCTCTCTCTCTCTGTGTCTCTCTCTACAATTCCCCTGGAAGAAAGGAAAGCGAGACAACAACAATTAGCGTGGAATTTTCCATGAGTATTTATAAGGTTTTATTTTTATTTACTTTGAGAGATTTGCCCTTTTTTCAAACAATTCTTTGATGCCACGCTCGTTAGTCGTTAGCAAAACTGGAGCTTAACCTGATCCGTGCAGAGAAACGCTTTGCCGAGTTTGAGATTTATCTGACATAGATTAGTACACAAAATAGGATTAGGATCCCTTAGAATTCTTTCAAAATTTGAGAATCTTAAATTTTGAATCTCGACCATTAATTCTGATCTTAAGGGTCTAAAATAAAAGGTTTTTTAGTTTTTAATAATTAAAAAATCAGAACGTGTAAGGCTGAGAAGCTAGGCTTGTCGGGGAGGAAATCTGCGAAGGAAGAGAGGCCGAGCTCGTCGATGAAGAGGCCCGTGCAGGGATCCCCATCGCCAGCTCTGATTCCATCACAGACGGCGACGAGGGCTTCGCCAGGGGAGAAACGGCAACCTTACCTAACATCTTCGCTGGCGAACACTTACCCAACGTATCCATCTCCGGCACGGCCTCGATAGAAACCAGCATCACCTTCCCTGAGCGCGACGAGGGCTGCGCCGCGGTCTTCTCCGAAGAAGGTTCCCCCTGCCCCAAGACAGATTTGCGCTTTTTGATATAAATTCTTCTGACTTATCAAAAAATAAAATAAAATAAAAATAAAAATAGTCATATCTTAAAAGGGTTTTCCGTCATTAAAAAATTAATTAAATATTTAATTCACGTGTGTTGCACTTAAATTAAATTGATCTTAGGATCTTCAAGTAAACCATCCAATTGACTAAATTTTTGCACTATATGTAGTGTTCTATGCGCTGCAACATGAAAGTTACTGTTAAACTAAATCTGGAATAGAAAATGAAAGAGAGAGAGAGAGAGAGAAAATGAGAGATTTTGATGATGAGATGAATGAACTACTTCTTTATCGAATCAGAATGGCCCATTCGAGACGGCTAGTCTCCTACAATGCTTTTACACTTATCAAAAGATATCTCTTTATTACACTTCACAAGCCTTATAGGCTTAACAATTAATGTAAATTGGTTACAATCTGTTTACAACTTTACAATTAACTGTAACAACTTTCAACATAATTAACTGTCATGCTTCATTTGCTTAAAAAAAAAAAAAAAAAAAACTGTCATGCTTCATTCCCTCTAACAGCTCTCGTGACATAGCCTTCACCTCTAAAGCACCTTGCCACAAGGTGCAGATAAGCATGCTGTAAAGTAAACAACTCTTCCCAAAAAGCATCATCTGCAGCTTGTCCAACTCATTGAACCACCGATCTTAAGGGTTCAAAATAAAAACTTTTCAGTTTTCGTCTTTCACATTCTGATTTTTTAATAATTAAAAATTGAAAAACCTTTTATTTTGGGCCTTTAAGATCAAGATTGACAGTCAAGATTCAAAATTTGAGAATTGAAAGAATTATAGGGGATCCTAATCCCACAAAATAGCTATATCCTAAAAGGGTTTTCGGTCATTAAAAAAAATTAAATATTTAATTCGTGTGTTTTGTGCTTATATTAAATTGATGTAAGGGTCTTCAAGTAAACTATCCAAATGACTAAATCTATATGTAGTGTTCACTGCGCAACATCATGGTGGTTCTCCTCTTAGACAACTTTGGTCCGGTCACCACAAATGCACCTCTCCCTGCTGTGGTTTGTTGATGCAACAAGTGTTGCTTTAAGCAGATTCACCTCTAGACTGCCCTTTCAAACCGTTGATTTTTGGTGGCCCTTTTCTTGGCCAGTGGGCCAAGAATCGAATGGCTCGAGCCATACATTTGGCCCAGAGTCTTTGTTGGATGGCCTCATCCATTTTTTTTGTTTTTTTCTTTGATGTACTAAATCCCTTTACCCTTTCCCTTGTCTTTGCTTTAAATAATTAAAAAAATATATATATCCGAATGCATCATTAAGATCTCCAAGTAAGCTACCTATTCAAAAATATTATCCCCAAACTTCAGATACAAAATAAGCACTTTTTTCTTATTCATATGATCATACATCTTGATCCTGCCTAAGCTCTGCTTCTTCCGATTCAAAGTCCAAACCAGTAATGCTCATCCGGCCGATGTTAACTGCAGAATATAGAATTGCGACATAAAATCAGAGTATAAAAGAGCTGTACATAATGAACAGAAGCTTTAGACCACTGCTATTACAAGTATACTGTAGTGGTCCTGTGAATCTAAAGGAAAGGCAACTGAAGGAAAAGCTCAAGCTGGAGAGATGGCGTGGTTGATGACTCGCTGAGTATAGGAGACAGGATACTCAGTAAAATTTGTTTTTAATCAAGGTAAGAGATGGAGAATTGAGCATCCTGAAACTAAGGTGACATGCTACTACTGCAATTGCAAGAATTGCAATTCTGATCCTAGAAAAATAATGCAGTGAGCTGCATGGTAAAATCCTAGAGGTTGCATCCAAACAATATCCTAAATCAAGTTTCATGTGACTAGCTTCAGGGAATTTAATTATCAAAGCATGATATCAACATAGGATGCCTGCTTCCTTTGGAAAAGTCAAAATGAGTAATTTTAAGACGTCAATCTCAACTGAGTTGCATCTTTAGCATAGCCACTCTTACAAAGGGGTATTGTCTATTTGCTAACATGGGATAAAAGAAAATACAAGGGATGAATTTATTTTAGTCTGAGAAACAATTCAGATGACATTTTAAAGGATGGCAATTGAAATCTGGCAAGCATTGGATATGCTTAAAATATACAGGACAAAATCGTTCTCGTAGCTATAAGAAGTTAATTTATTCATCTAAACATCCCTTGTGCAATTATATTCATCTAATCTATCTTTTATGTTCCAAAATGGTCAAAAGCATAGTGGCTAGAAGTTCCGATTACTTAAGAGTCTCACACATGCTAGTCGTGCACTGAACAAATGGCTGAAGAGTGGACAGTAAAAACCAACACAGTTAACAATATTTAAACCGTGGTGTGTCAAGAAACCAAGCAGGTTGGAGAGCCTAGACCATTGCCTAGATAACAGAATCATTTCCATATAAGTTATAAAAGAGAGAGAAAGAGAGAGGAAAAAAGACTGCATCACATACCAACAGCATTTAGCCCAGCTAATTTAGGCATAAACTGCCTGATATGATCTTCTGCTGCTTTCTCAGCTTTCAGTGTCTCACACGCAAAAGAGACCAAAATTTTGTTCTTCCCATCCCTTTGCTCAACCATACCCACAACATCGTTCTCCCACCTGCCTCCACAGAAACATAAGCATGGAAAGGGATTAGTTATTCACATGCAATTATGATAAATTTTAACTAAGTAAGAGATGTCAATGAAAAGAGATGAGAACTTGGGATTTATTATTAAGGATTGAACTATAAATTTTTTTTTTTTTTTTGGATAAGTAGAGGTAGTATTTTAAGTGGTTTCAGACTTAAATATATATAATACTTTATGAATTGAAATTTAAACTACTTAGACAGAAATCATCATATGAACAATTCTCAGTGTGCATTAAGCTTATATAGTTTAACCATTTTCGACAGATAACTGCAATCTTTCACACAAACTAGCTCCAATTCCACCTACTTTAGAGAAATATGTTGCACAAAAGCTGATTAAAAAGGAAAAAACCCAAATGAAAACAGAGCTAAAATAACTTCTTCTTCTTCTTCTTCTTTTTTTAAAGACAATAATACATTGAAAAAATAATGCAAAATATCAATATTAGAATGTAGCGTGCTTGAAAACCAGCAAAATCATTCAAGATAGCTTACCCGTGAGCATGCTCAATGCTGTGGAAGCGGGCAGCATCATGGCCTCTACACTCCACAACGAGAGCTTGTTCTTTCTTTCTCTGCAATATATTAGAAACTATTAGAGGAATTTGAAAAAAATAAAAGAGTAAATACAAATTACATCCTTGAGATTAGGGATAATTACAAATAACCTCCCTGTCTTTTCGAAACCGTTAATAAACCTCTCAGCGGTTTGCAGTAAAATCAAATAGTTAAATTTTATGTTCCAATTGATAGACTCTCTCATGGGATAAATATATGTTGCTTGAAACACCAAATTTAGTTCTCAATTGAGCTTAAAGTTTCACAGCAGAGAAAGCAAAGGAGCTTTGGTCTTGGATTTGGAAATTAAAAAATCCTATTTCCGTCAAAAGAACCTAAACTTTTGTGTTTCACGCAATACATGCACGTCATGTTGGAGAATCCGTCAACTAGGACTAAAAAAATCATAATTTCATTTTCATTCCAAACTACATGTAGATTTTGTGACGATTTTCAAAAGAAATGGAGGTAATTTATTATCATCCCTAACTTGTACTTTACCAAAAACAAAAAACAGAAAAAATACATATATTTTGAATAGTGGGCACATATTTATGTCTAGATAAAGAAGAAAAAAGGTTAAGAGGCAAACAGCTCCTACATTGAAGTCTGTGATTGTGAGCTTGATCAAGCGGTAATCCTCACCCCTACTGCACTCTCTTTCACATTCCAACTCTTTAAACATGTAAAAATGAAAAAAATACAAAATCCAAAAACACAGAATAATTATCATGGGACAACAATCAGAATATGTACAGAAAATTTCTGACATAAGCCTTGATAGACATTGGACCAAGTGAACCAAGAATCCTCTAATGGGATGACAATTTCTTTTGATCCAATATTGCAGATACATGATAATTTCCATCATCTACGGCTGAAAAATTCTCAAAGGCTAAATACATAAGGATGTCACTCGCCAAGGAAACAAATACAATGGCGTGAGAAATTAAATTCCCTAAAGTTTCTATCACTATTGTGAACATGTTTACTTTAAAGTCTCTGTATACACATCAATTAAGTGTAGAACTGATTTTGGGACGAGATATATGTATGCCAACACGTCTATCAGGATTTTACTCGGAGAAAAAAGAACAAAGAAAGATATCCTAACAAGGAAATAATTTTAGTTTCCGGTGAGCATTCATCTTACAGATGCACCACTTGATTATCCCATTCACCTCGAGTGCCTATAAGCACAAGTTTATCTTTTCAACTGTTCATTACCATATTGGATTCAGGAACATGACTAAAACGTAACTAAAAAAATATCCAAGCATGATCTCAGAGTTAAAATTCATGGATAGTGTAAACAATCATATATATGGCCTGCATTTTACATTTAATATTACTAAAAAGTAGGCCAACCTCCATCTATATGAAACAGGAGTAAAAAGCAATCTAAGCATATATTTAACATGCAACAAAATTTTCCAAGAAGATAAAGAACACCATATACCCCTTTTCACACCAAGGTTGTTTGCACTTTTACTTTCTGGGCTGCTCAAATTCTCTTACTTTCCCTAGTGTCCCAGAACCACAAAATGACCAAATATTCGTCCTCCAACCAATCCAACCATATGGCGGAATAGAACCATAGAAGTAAAATAAAAGTCAATATGTTTTTTCAACATAAACCCAGCTCTACAAGAAACATACGAATGATCGATTAACTGAATTCTCAGCCCACAAATTAACAGTAGATTCAAGCATAATCCTGTACCAGTGGGGAAAAAGACACAAACACATATATTGGAAAACACATTTCGTATTTACACATACAGAAAGTAATACCAGTGCCATGAAGGCCATAGCAAATGGAATGGGGAAGCTGGATGAAGTGGCCAGAGATGGAGCCACATGGCAAAAGTGCTATTGATGCCACTCCTTCCATCACCTTCTCCACCTTCCCAGTCCTCGATTCTACTTCTCCTTCATCCTCTGCTACAGGTTTACGAACAAAAATTCAATAAGAAAAAAACAACAATTTGTTTGAGAAGAAAGCAGATAACAAATAAAATATTAGTCGGTTTTACTCGGTACCCATCAAGTAGATTCCCCAGAAAATGTCTCTTTCTCGCCGATGGTTGTCACTAATTACACCATTCCAGACCTGTGGTATCTTGGGGGTGGAATGACCATGAAAGGAGACCTTAAAGCGGCGGCGTTTGATGTGCCTATGAAAACGGTGCCGAGGCCGAACGACATGCGTTGGACGAGAACGGCATGAGAACGAGCTGGCCCCCAAGATGCTAGTAATTCTTTTTGAGAAATGCTTTATTGCTATATAATGCCTACATTTGACTCATATTTAGTGACATGATAGATGAACAATTACATGAAAGAGAGAATTAAAATTTGAATTTTGAATTTTAATACTCTCTCCCTATCGGCCAAATGTAGACACTATATTTCATTATAGCATACCTCTTTTTGTTTTTTTGACATGTCAAGATGCTAGTAATGAAAATTCTATTAATATCGAGAAATTAGATTGTTTTTATGGGTACTATTATTTTTATTGAGACATATTATACAACATTTTTTCAACCATCTTTTAACGATTTATTTTGTAAATTTACCATTTAATTTATGAACTCACATAAATCCCATAAATTCAAATTGAGTAGATCCCATAAATTCAATAATAGATTGAGTAGTTATTGAGTAAATTATTGGGGAAAGTCTATATACCTCCCTCAAACTATCACCAAATTGATAATGTCTCCCCAAACTTTCAATTGTGACAATATCTCCCCCCCAAATTACCAAAAATTGTCAATATTCCCCCTAATGATGAAACTACCCTTAGTAAAATAAAAAAAAACTAAGACTTCTAGAAAAAACATAAAACAAAAAAAAAAAATCAATTTTCAATTTTCAATTTTTTTATAAAAATTGATTTTTTTTTTAAATTTTATAACTTTTTTAAATAAAAATTTCTATTTTTAAAAAATTAACAATTTTTGTGTAAGAAAAAAAAAATTCGTTTTCTAAAAAGAAATTCTTTTAAGTAAATTTTTTTTTTTTTAAAAAAAAAAATCATTCTTTTTAAATTATAATTTTTCGCTATTTAAAAAAAAAATTATTTTTTTATCTTATAAGGGTATTTTTGTCTTATTGAGAAACATATAAGGTCATTTTTATCTTTTTGCTAACCTTAAGGGAGACATTGACAATGTTTTAATAATTTAGAGATAACATTGTCACAATTGAAAGTTTAAGAGAATAATATTAATTGAGTAATAGTTTGAGGGAAAAATATGAATTTTACCCAAAATGATTTCAAGCTCCTTAGAAATTGAGTACTATTTCTTAAATTAACTTCTAATTAATTAAATTTACTAATCAAATTTATTACATAATTTTTTCACTCATATGACACTTAAAATCTCCATCTATTTTGCCATAAAATATTTTTTTTAAAAAAATATTTTTTATATTTTTTCAATGTTTAATGCAACCAAACCAAAAACATTTTCATTTTGACTAAAAAAAACTTATTTAATTTCCGTAAAATAGTTTTTTCTTTTTAAAAACCTAAGCATATTTGGCATGCAAAAAGATTTTTTGACAAGAAGATTGCCATACAACATGCCCCCTTTCACACCAAGATTGGTTTCGGAATTATAGTGCATCACAATTTAAATACAAGATAAAATTAACCATTGACTAACTCAAAGCTTGTAATTTCTATAAGAAAACATGTAATATACAAGAAGAGAAACTCTTTAATATTAGCATATAATCTTTTCGTCAAAATTTAGGCATAATGAAACTAAATACAAGTTCAAAGAGTTGGTGAGAAGACTCCTTTATCCTCTGCAGCAGCCGGAGCTTCTGTTCCAGATTCAAGCGTCTTGAAAACCAGCTTTTGTTGGGGGAGCTGGCCATTAGAAAATGCTGTGACTTCAGTGTCTATTAACACTGCGTCTTCATCCTTAAACTCTCCTCTTAAGATTCCCTTTGCGAGTTCATTTTCAACATTCTGTTGAATCACTCGCTTGACTGGCCTAGCACCATAGTTTGGATCATACCCAAGATTTCCAAGTAGCTGGACAGCTGCTTCAGTCACCTGAATTTTTATCTTCCGGTCTGCAAGCCTCTTTTGTACTCGTTCCAACTGCAAAATACATGCATGCATGATGTAAGCTTTTGAAGTTGTTCCCAAAACAATGAACTACATGCACATGTGGCAGAAAGATGACAACATTAAAACAAGTTTTCAAAGTCAGTTCAAAGAGATCAAGATCTTGGTTTGGCATGCTTGTATAAGTGATTGTATGAAGGTCCAACAAATATTGTGACAAGACCCAAATGTACATCCTATTCACTGAGTGGAACCATTTATTAGTTTTGATCCCAGTAATCAGCTTACTAAGATCCATTTAAGGAAACCTAAACTAGCCCAAAATATTTGAAGGATCAGTCAGATCTTAGTGTGGCCCTGACTCCTTGGATCTCTGACTCTCCACTGGGTGTAGGAAAGTGTATGCCCACAATTCAGTATAGACATCAAAAAGATGATACAATCCTCATTACTAATGCCTTTAGCCTGATGGCACCTCCACGGCTCCACCCCCCATACAAGTATGGGGGTGGCAGAGGTCAGAAATACTATTACCTTGGATGCATGAGCAAAGTTGACAATTGAAAAAACAAAAACCATTCCCACAATAAATTATAATTCAAGGAACTGCTTGCAGAAGAAAAGAATTGTTCAGCCAATGAAGCATCATTCTAGAGAAAGTTACCTGTAACTTGACGATGGTGTTTATCTGATCGCGGTCCAGAGGTTGGAAAACTATGTACTCATCAACCCGGTTCATAAACTCAGGACGAAAGACTGATCTTGCAGCATCCAATACCCGCTGCTTAATGGTTTCGTATCCTAATTCCTTTGGTGAGTCGTCATCATCTGTGTTGAGTATATACTGTGAACCCACGTTTGATGTCATAATTAAGACGGTGTTTGTAAAACTCACAGTGCGACCCTGGGAATCAGTTACTCTCCCATCATCCAAAATCTGAAGGAACACATTGAAAACATCAGAATGGGCCTTCTCTATCTCGTCAAAGAGAATGACTGCATATGGCCTCCTGCGAACTGTCTCTGTCAGCTGTCCACCTTCCTCATATCCAACATAACCAGGTGGGGCCCCAATTAATCTTGAAACTGCATGCTTTTCCATGTATTCGCTCATATCAATTCTAACAAGAGCTTCTTCTGTGTTGAACAAGTATGAAGCAAGTGCCTTGGCTAGTTCCGTCTTTCCAACACCAGTGGGACCCATGAACATGAAACTAGCAATTGGGCGGCGAGGATCCGAGAGACCAGCTCGAGATCGCTGAATAGCCTCAGCTACCGCTTTCACCGCAGGATCTTGGCCCACAACACGTTTATGCAGCTCTTCCTCCAAATGTAATAGCTTCTCCCTTTCTGATTGTTGGAGCTTGGAAACAGGGATACCCGTCCATTTACTAACAATTTCAGCAATATCACTTCCAGTAACTTCCTCTCTCAGCATGGACTTCCCAGATTTCATATACTCGACCAACTCTTTTTCTGCACTTCCAAGTTGTCGCTGCAAAGAGTTGAGGCTCCCATACTTCAATTCAGCAGCACGGTTAAGATCATACTCACGTTCAGCCTGCTGGATCTCAAGATTTACTCTGTCAATCTGTATAAATGAACAGAAAAGTTGGTCAAATAGGAATCCTTATACTTCATTATTTATTAACCAATTTCCGCCATCTATTTTGGAAATCAATTGATAAGAAATTAGGAGCTTACATCCACTTACAAACTTTGTTTCACCTTTGACACAACAAACATATATTATATAGAAAGAGAAACTATTGACATGAATAACAAGTACATTACAAACATACCTCTTCTTTGATTGACTGAATGCGGGTCATGACAGACTTTTCATGTTCCCACTGTTCAGTCAGCTGGGCTTGCTTCTCCTTGAGGAGAGACAACTCAGATTCAATCCGATACAACCTATCTTTAGAAGCTTTATCTGTATCATTTTTAAGAGAGAGCCTCTCCATCTCCAGCTTCAACACCGAACGGTTGATCTCATCAAGGACAGTCGGTTTTGAAGTAATTTCCATTTTCAGTTTGGCAGCTGCTTCATCAACTAGGTCAATAGCTGCAATTTGAAAGTACATTAGCTCTCAACTACACGCAGATCATAACATTAATAGGAAAAACTGTCATTTCTTAAGCTAAATGGGCTACAAAACTTTTCAGAACCTTACACCCCAGCTGTTAATTGAAGAAAACTAAATCGAAAACAACTTCCAAAGAGAAAATAAAATTGAAGTTCATATCATCTAAAGCTCAGAAGCAAAAATATTTCTTCTTATCATAATTTGTGTATTACTTACTGGACGTGTGACATGCGTCTGCCATTTCCAAGTGGTGGGTATACTGAAATCTAACTAACACACTAGTTTTTCAACATAACATGAACCTTTCAAATGTTGTGTTGTGTGATTTATTATTACCTTTATCGGGTAAAAATCGGCCACTGATGTAACGGTCTGAAAGAATTGCAGCTTCCACAAGTGCACTGTCAGAAATTCGGACTCCATGATGTAGCTCATATCTTTCACGTAGTCCCCGTAGTATAGAAATGGTATCTTCAACCGTAGGTTGATCAACATAAACTTGCTGAAAACGACGCTCCAATGCTGGGTCTTTCTCAATATACTTGCGATATTCATTCAGGGTTGTTGCACCAATACAACGCAACTCCCCTCGACCAAGCATAGGCTTCAACAGATTGCCTGCATCCATTGCACCATTTGTGGCACCTGAAAGGGAAATCAGAGATTTGGGTCAAAATCAGCATTGTCATTCCTCACTACATTTCATGTCCACATACTAGGAACTAGGACAATCTACTGTCCAATTCAATGTGGAAACAAAAATTTCTATGTAGAATTAATTAAAAATTTCTATGTAGAATTAATCACAAACGGCATAAAGGGGGTAAGCTCTGGTAAGTTAGTACAACTTTACTGGGGACCAATAGAAAGAAAAATGCTTCTTGAAATAGAAATAACAAAGATTATGAAAGCTGCATTAGCTAGCTTTCTCTGTATTTGAAAATCAGACATTTGAAAATAATTTACTAAGCATATCACCTGCACCAACAACTGTATGGATCTCATCAATGAAGAGTACAATTTGGCCATCTGATTCTGTAACTTCCTTGAGTACAGCCTTCAGCCTATCCTCAAATTCTCCCCGATATTTTGCCCCAGCAATGAGGGAACCCATATCAAGTGATATTAGCTGTAATGAAAGAAAGTAGGTCAGATCAATATCCAGACTTCACCAATCATATGAGCAGATTAGCACAATTGTGCCAATGGATATAGCACACACCTTACGATTCATTAGAGCCTGAGGTACGTCACCTTGAACAATTCTTTGTGCAAGCCTGTTGAAGAAGGTACATTAAGATTAATATGCACAAACACAAAGGCATTGCGAGGATAAGTGCCCAGAGGCGAGCCTTCGGACAAGACAAATAATTCAATCCAGGTCCCTATAAAAACTCCTATATAAAGACAAGGCTTTAGCTTCGACTAAGGGCTTACCCTTCAGAAATCGCCGTTTTCCCTACACCAGGCTCTCCGATTAGAACAGGATTGTTCTTTGTTCTCCTGGAAAGAATCTGGATGCACCTGCGTATTTCATCATCTCTTCCTATCACTGGGTCAAGCTTTCCTGCTCTTGCCATGGCTGTCAAATCTTTTCCATATTTTTCCAGTGCTTCATACTTCCCCTCAGGATCTGTAATAAATTCAATGTGTACCTCGCTTAAGCATTAAGCACATTTTTTTTTTTCCACATAACTATGTTAAGTACATGAAATAAAAAGATTATCAAAGCACCAAATACACTCTGAAGCTCCGATACATAAAGCTATTAGACAAGAATCAAACATGGAAAAGATCCTTCTTCCACCAAGATAAATCAAATAATGACTTTCTTTTTTCCCAAATCCAAAATTAAGAAAGAAACAAAAAACAGATGAAAACGTTACAATATAGTATAAATGCATACAAACTAAACTTTTTCAGCAAACAAGAAGAAAGTATTTTGAATCATCTAGTGGTTCCAAATCAATTTACGGCCTACTAGCCTGGACATAACAAAATCCACCAAAATGTTGAAGAGACCACAAAAAGGCAGACAAATTGCATCATGCACAATTATCAATGTAACCATGCATGGTATGCAAAAAGGCTTTTCTAGTTCTACGATGGTTTTCCTAGCTTCGATTTCAATCACTTGCATGCACACACACACTAGCAAACACACACACAGAGCAATATAAAAATTATAGAAAAATGCAAAAGAGTTTTTTAAGTTCTTTTATTGTTTTCCTAGCTTCGCCTTGAATCACATGCACACATACATACACAAAAACACATGCACGCATACACATTGCTAAATGAAAATTTCAAATAAAATAGGGAAAATTACATTTTACCCTCCTGAACTATCCACCTATTTTCACTTTTACCTCCATAAGTTTCAAGTGTGACACTTAACCCCCCCCAAACTTTCAAATTGTAGCAATTTGACACCTTTAGCCTATTTATTCCCAAAATGCCCCCATCACTTTTTTTTTTTTTTAAACAAAAAAAAATCCAAAAAAGAAGAAGAAAAAACCAATATATATATATATGCTGGGGTGGCCGAACCACCCCATAGGTGGTGGCCGGCCACCCCATTTGGCCTGGGGTGGTTCGGCCACCCCTTGGGCCAAACACCCAAAAACGAAAATTTGAGCGATTGGCCCAAGGGGCGGCTGAACCACCCCCTGGCCAAACGGGGTGGCCGGCCACCCCCTATGGGCTGGCCGGCCACTTGTTTGGTTTTTTCTTTTTCTTTTTCTTTTTTGGATTTTTCTTTTTTTTTTTTTTAAAAAAAAAAATGTGATAGGGGCATTTTGGGAATAAATAGGCCAATGGTGTCAAATTGCCACAATTTGAAAGTTTGGGAGGTTAAGTGTCACACTTAAAACTTTTGAGATAAAAGTGAAAATGGGTGGATAGTTCAGGGGGGTAAAATGTAATTTCCCCAATAAAATAAAATGAAAGAAAGAAAGAAAGAAGAACATTATTCAACCTTGGTCGATAACTGATTGGTGTCCCCTTATAGATTCTATTGCAGATTTTAAAGTTTTCAGTGATATTTGAAAATCTCTAAATAATTGCTTCCCAAATCGTTGATCTTGTACGAAACCAAGAACCAAATGCTCAACAGAAACAAATGAGTCCCCATACTCCTTCTTGTATTCCCTGGCTCGCTGAACCAAGGCTTCCAAATCACGTCCTAACATTGAACCAGCTGATTCACCAAGAACCTATTGCAATTGAACAGAGACAGAAATAAGCCTATTAGCTTCTCAGCATAAAGGCCATGGACAATAAAAAGATCTAATGGCACTATCATGCTAGCATGTGCTGAATCTTTTGTAAAACATGTCTGTACTTATTCATATGAGGGCTATGGTCAATATGAATTTGAAAAATAGAAGATTTTTGGTGTCCAAACATTATCCGAGTCTTCAAACAGTGTGCACATGAAATGCATCTACTACTAAATTTTGATAATCAAAAGTGAGCAAGTACACCCATTTCCAAGATGGAAAAGCTTTCACCAACAGAAGTCCCAAAAGGGCCAAAACTAGTAACAGAATTTATAGCCAATCAACATGAATGTCAAAGCATAAGTTAACCAAATTCATTAGCTAGAGTCACAACCGACGCCAAAGTATATAAAGGGATGCAAAACTAAGATATTTTAGGAATTACCTTTGGTTGGCGTTGGATGAACTTATCAGTGGCCTCTAGAAGGCGGGTATTGTCAACTCCAACCTTGGAGAAAATCCGTCGAGCAAGCCCGTTCTTCTGCTCCAACAGGGCCTTCATCAAATGCTCCGTCTCCACTATTTGATGCTTGTACTCTTTCGCCACTTCTGGCGATGAAACAATCCCTTGCCATGCCATATCCGTAAACTCTTGTTGGGTTATCTATCATTATATCAAAACCAAACATAAATCAAATTACAGCAAATACATCACTTACCCATGCTTCAACTATACTCGATTTAGCATTCTTGTGACCAAAATATATATATATGCAAATAGCATAAACAAAACAATCGAGAAAATTTCCAACATAGCCTTTAAGATACAGTCAGAGCCAGAATTTATTCCTAGCAATGACTTAAAATTAAAACATGTAAACAACAAATCATACTTGTACAACAAAGAAAAAACCATTAAAAGGAGGTGACCCAATTACCCCAATAAACGTTAGCATTGATCAGTGAAAGAAAAGTGACTCAATTAACAAACTAAAACGAACATTATCTCAATGCTATTGTTACAAATAATAACAAAAATTCAATCCAAAATCTCTTCTTCTTTTTTTTGTTTAGCTAAATGAAAATAAACGAGGCTTACCCTTCCACTTGAAGCATCACAGCGAATAACAAGCGGCCGCGAAGACCGACCGAATCTCTGTAACCCCTTTGGAAACGCACCATTTCTGCTCAGTTGCAGCGGTTTCAAGGCCTTTAGCGATCTGGGTTTGGCAGGAAAAAAGCTCACCCGCGGTGGCTGAACGAACAGAGCATTCCTATTGCAACAATCGGTCCTAACCGACCGCGAAAGACCGAGACTCACCCCGGAGAACGACGTCGTTGTGGATGCCATTGGCAGAGGGTGCTGATGAAAATAACTGGATAAAAGAAATGTCAGTGGCGAAGGACCTGGAGGAGATTTAAAGGAAAAGAAAGGTGGAAGCTTTGCGTGGGAATGTGACAAATGTTCCAGACTCCAGAGTGCTCTCGCAGGTTCAAATTGGTGGGAGCTGTAAAACCCAGCGAGAGTGTTCGTGAAACATCGCGAGCTTTGTTGGGATGCGCAGGGTCCGTAGGATCTGCCACGTAGGGGAGTTTGGATATGACAGAGAAAGGATCTCTTATTGGGGCCCACGTACGCTCTAGTCTTGACCCTCGAGGACCTCCTACTCTACTCTCTAGTTCTACGGCAAATCTGTATAGCCCATGAATTTTACGTGTATTTTAATAAATAAATACATAAAAATATATTGTAAGTGAACGTGATCCGATGATACTCTCATATAATAATTTAATAAATCTTGAATTCAATGCGTGCAACTGATCGATCACTCCAACCACCCCTAACCGTTTTGAGTAGTAGTCGTGACCTTAGTTCAGGAGATGCTTGGGGCGGTGCCACCACATCTTCCCGGACCTCACCCTCAAGGCCTCAAGCGGGGTGGTCGACCACTCCAAATCACCCCAATTTTATTTTTATTTTTCCTTTAAAGGCTTAGGTGGAAAGATTTAGACCATTTATAGTTATAAGGATCTTAAGAATTATAGAGACAGACCTAGATCAAGTGATTGAGCGTAGGCAAATAAAATAATTTATAGTATTAATACAAGATCTTGCATTAAATATTTTTATTGAATAATGCTACACATACAACTATTTTATAATTTTTGACACATAATTGAAGACGCATCATCAACTAAATTTTTTTGCATCCTCCAACCATGGTGACAACTGACAAGTACCGAAAGTTACAAAATAATTGAAGTTATACCATTTTTCTATTTCATTATAATTGATATCATTGACTATCACAATTACTTATTAATGTTTTTTTTTAAAAAAAATAAAATAAAATAAAATAGAGGCTAACGTGGTTGTCTAAATGATTATACTCCTTTGGATTAATTTTTAAATTAGCTCAATACTTGTGCTTGATTGCAACTTGATAGCCACTTATTTTCTTATTATGATTTTTTTTTTTTTATTCTTTTGGTTATTACGTGTCATGATGACTTTTTACTTTAAACACTTTTATCATTATTTGAATTTGTCAAATTTGATTGTAAAGGGTTATGATTCAAGTGAAGAAGATATTGCAGAAAAGTCAAAGATTTAAATTTCTAATATAAAGTAATCTGGTTGTTTGTTGTTGGAATATATATTTGTGATGAACAGATATCTCCATTTTATACTTGGGATGATATATATATATATATACGCCATTAAATCTGTTTTTTTTTTTTTTTTTTTTCACCTGAGACAACATTAACCATTTATTTTGTCAGGATCCCATGGGTCCTCTCTATTTCATCTTATATGAATATAAAATTATTATTTTTAATTATTTTTATGACGAGAAACTTTCGTACAAGAAAACATTCCCAAGTTAAGCAGTAAAAGAGATTGCGTTCGAGTCAAAAAACGATTTTTGGTAAAGAGAAGTGATAGGGAGCCAAACAAATGAACCTAAAAAAATTTTCAAACTGATGTGACAAGGGTTTTTAATTTTTTTTTTTTTTTAAAGAGAGAGATGCTACACAGCATTCTCTCAACCATCTTTCAGTCATCTTTTTTTGCAAATCTAATGAATTCACCATTAATTTGTGAACTCATGTGAGTCATACAAAAATTCAATGGTAGATTTATCCATTCACTATAGGGAGATGGTTGAAAAATGGTTAAGAGAATGATTTTTATCATTTCTCTAAAAAAAATGCAATTCTCTCTCTCTTGTCTGTCACTCATAGTTTGTCACGTCAGTTTGAAAATTTTTATGAGTTCATTTATTTGACCTCCTAACACTTCTCTTTGACAAAAGCTTTCTTTTTAAGCTTTTGCAAAAAAAAAAAAAGCTCAAAACCCTTAAAAGTGTTTTGAATTTTTTTTACCAAACGAATATTTTTTTTCTTCTTTAAACAAACTTTTTGAGTGTTAAATGCACTTTCAGGCCATTCAAATGCACACAGAAACAGGTCTTAAGTGTAACTTTGTGGATGCAATATTGTGGTAAAGAAACAGGTCTTAAGTGTAACTCATACATTCCCTTGGCCTGTAAGGATTCTCTTGTGCTTCTGACATTATAATTCATTTGCAGGCAATTTCTCAGGGGCAAAGTACTCTCTATGCCTATATATAAAAGTGGAAGCTCAAAGAAAATTTGTCCTTCAAATTCTTAGCATTGCTAATTGTATGTCACGTGGTTATGCTAGCTTTACAGCTGCCTCAGAATTTTGCTTTGGGCAGACAGAATATAGAGTTTCAGATCTGCTCCAAGCATCCCTTTCTAAAATTTGTAATTTTAATCCATGTCAATTGTTCGAAATTTGTAGAATTAAAAATTTTATACCAGGCACCCGTCTTTGGAAAAAGTTTTTCCGTAAGTTCTATAATCCAGTTCATTAAACTTACATGTGTTCAAAATTACATGTAATTCTCACGTACATTTTAGCCGAACGTGTAATTTTTACGTGCATATGAGAGTCACGGGCATTTTTAACACATGTTAGAAAGAAAAATTACACATGAGAAAACTTTATCCCCATATTTATCTTCCAACAATCTCTGAGAAAATTCAACACTAGAATTCCTAGAACTGCTCATTGCATACCACGTGGCTGTACTGGCTTTGCATTGGGCAGACAAAGAGCCTAGAATATCCCCTTCTAAAATTAATATTAATTCTTATGCGAAAGATCAGTTTCCTTCTGACATCCAAATGACCTTTAGTAATTTTTTTTTTCAACATTCGAATGAAGCCAAATAGAGGATCAAGGGGATCCTTTACAGACTCACAGAAGAGAATTTTTGGAGGAAGACAACTGGGAGAATACACCCAAACAACATATTTGCAAAGAAAATGCTTTTTTTTTTTTTTTTTGGGTGAAGTAACAATGATGGTCATCTCATCCTGTATCAAGTCTGTCAAAAGCTCTATCTCTTTCATTAGGGCAAAATATGGGTTCAAACATGAAATTTTGATGATTTTTTTCTTTTTCTTTGATGGATGGCCTCAAACATCAAATTACAATATCAAGTCATAATTTGAAACTATTAATATTCGGAGCAAAATGCGTAAGGTAACTAAATATGCCATGGAGATGTGATTTCATTATAACATGACCCATATATTTCACAATGAACAAAATATACCAAACGCATGGAAAGGCAATAGCCATATGAGGAAATCATTAACCTGCAAAGAAACATGACTCATGATAAATGTGCATTATTCCGCATCAATCAGCAAGCCACCAACTCTCATTATCTTACCACCTCCAACAATCTTTACCTGTAGTTGAAATGGGAAACACACACCCAAAAAAGGGGGAAACACTTAAGAGCCTGAATGATATTAGTAATAGTATAATCCTACCAACCAAAAAAGAAAAGGAAAAAAAAAAAAAAAGAAGAAGAAAGAATTATCCATACCCACCTAATAATAATATAACCTCCACCATTCAAACTGCAAATCATAATATAACACACATGCACTTGCTCTGCTCTGGTTTGTTTGCTCCTTTCTTTTCTGTTCAATTAGAGGAAGATACACATTTTATCAAACATGTAGAGGTACTAGAACAGAATAAACTCTTGAAGTTGGGGAAGGGTCAGAGCAGTTAGGTAGATGGATATACATAATTGGCCTTTGTTTAAGAAGTCGCAGCAATTGAAGTGCATGGACTGATATAACCATAAATATTTATGATCATATTAAAATATGGAGTCAGTAGAATGGAGCGGCTAAAGTGATAACCAAAAAGAAAAAAAAAGAAAAGAACCAAAACATAAGAATATGTTTCTATCTCCAACAAAGTAACCTAAGAGGCAAAGGAATAATATGTCTTACATTGTAAGAATCTGAAATTATTTTTGGAATGTCTCAGGAACGCTTTACCTTTCTCCGAAGAAGGCTGTTGAACAACAACATGCATTGTCGTAACTCCGCCAGGGATGTCACACAATGGGCTCCGGCACTCCCCCAGTGTTCTGTTGTTCTCCAATATTTTTCCTGCACTTATTAACTTGACGTCTTTCACTGTCCTTGGACCATTATCCTTCTCTACAAAAATCAGAATATCATGTTTATATATCTTGGACAACATTTGATAGCAAGGAATTGCCAGCTCATATAGGAACAAAGTTCCAAAGAAGAGGTCTTGTTACACATAATAACCAAGAAAGAGCAGACGTAAAAGATAATGGAATCTGAGACCTAAAGACTGTCAATTATAGTGTTACTAATTCATGCTATCAAGTGCTCTTGGACCATGCTTAAAATTGATGTTCTCATGATCTCATTTATCAAACAAAATTTCCAGTGAAAACTTTAGTGACCAGTACCCAAGTATGACTTGTCTTTTTATTGCCATCAAAATAAGGCCTGTCAACAGGAAATCTGCATCTTCTTGACGATTACCCAATGTGTAATTAACAGCTACAGTGGGCAGCTGGCATAAACCCTGCATTTTTCAGGAACTGCCAGTGCATTTCAGACCAACTTAACTTAAATACGAAAAAATAACTAGCTGCTCCCATTGGTTCTTATTTCTATGTCATAAAGCTTAATCTTTTCGAGGAAGGCACTAAATCAAGATAACGCAACAAAACCACTGAGAGTTATAGAGAAAGAGTATGTAAGGCAGAACATCTAAAAGTATAACCAACAAGAATTGTCTTCCTATGTATGAGGCTAGTTGGCTCATATCATTATGCCACCTTCAAGTTCCCTACCATGCATGCAGTTAAAGTTTCTCAGAAACTGAATACTTAAATTTACAATAATTTCCACCTTAAATGCAATGATAGTAATTAGTAAGTACAGGGAATTAAACATAACAAAATATTTATAAAACTTTACGCTTTACACTTTTAACACCCGTAAGACAGCAATAATGTTTCATGCAAATGAAAGTATCCCTTGTGTGTCAACCAGAGCACTCGGAACAAGTCCATATTGTGCTCTCCAGTGAGTCTAATTAGTAGCCATGAGAGGACACAACATAGAATCAATGGTAGGATATTGCATAGGGACACTACTTCAGCAGTCTGTCACAACTACGATGATTTTGAAATTGTCTGTGATAGCTCAACTCCAAAAGATGGTCTGTGAATTAAAAGGCAATTTGATGCACTATGGAAGAATTAAATACCTTCCTACATTCCAATCCTGGAACTCGGACAGATGGAACACAGAACAAAGCAAAGCTTCTTAATCATTATAACAATAGATATTCAGATCCCACTCAACAGCATAACCACAATTTTCATAATGAATGTTGCCACAATATGTTTCCCAATAAGGAAATATCAAAAGCTGAAAGCTTGCCAATGGTGATAACTATGGAATGAAATCAAACAAAAAGAAGAAAGAAACAAGATAACCAACCTTTGGGCCACTGAGCAAGAATACTTTCCTTCAAGTTTGCAACACTTGTTGCAACGGGAAAGCTTTTGGGGCCAATATCTGATCCATCAGTCAACCTAAACTTGATCTCTAATTGATCTTGTACCCCGGCCATCTTCAGAGATCTAAGACTCGATTAGAATTTCTTCGCTATGAGGAATTAATAGCCCACTGCACAACTTGAATTGCCTCGCGGACATAAAGATTTCATCAAATTCTCACTCGGATATTCTGCAACCAGAATTACCAAAGAATAAAAGAACAGCAGATTGAATTGGCTTAGTATAACAAACAAGTCAAAACATTCTGGAACTGAAAACTAAATGCAAAAGAGAAACACTATAAAAAAAGGATATGTGTTTGAAATGGGAATTCCATTTTATAGCAATGAAAATCATCAACAAATATACCCATCTGGGTCTATCCAAAAATAGAATAAAATTCAGTCCAATACCTTGATACCAAGGCTGAAGCACAACACTAGGAAAAGCAAGAAGAATCACAGTGATGTCCCACAAACACACACAATCTCTAATAGCTAGCATTCAGAAGGACAAAAAAAACCCACAAATCTCTAAAATCAACTAAAATATTCAGCTGGCTTAACTCCAAATCAGTCAGAAACCAAAAGAAACAATCAAAAAAATTAAAAAAAAAAAAACAAAATAAAACCTCGATGGGTCGTCTTACTGGGTCAGAAACTGATCAGGGTCGTCCTCTTTTTCAGTAGCTTCTGGTTTAGAAATCCAAGCAAAGGAAGAAGAAGAAGAAGAAGAAGCCCGAGAAGGCTCTAATACTAATATTATAAGTCAGAGGAAGAGATCAAACAAGTTCCCACGAACGAGGCAGTTTCGGAGTTTTCAAAGTCTTCTAAATCTGTGGTCAATGACTCCATTCTTTGCCTTCTTCCAATCTTCTTGTGGCCATGGAAATGGACAGCTTTTGAGATCTTTTTATTTTAAACAGTGACCCTTTTCCTCCTAACTTGCACTGTCAAAAAACGGTAACGAGACCAAATTTTGTCTCTCAAGTGGACGCCCAATTTCTGCGTAAGCAGAAAGAACATTCCCACAAACCAAATTTTTTCTCTTTTTCTTTTCTTTGTTTTTTTTTCTTCAAATAATACTATTTTGTATTCTCAAATCAAGTTGATTTTTCTTTTTCTTACCCAGGCCGGTTCTCATTGTCACGTTATCTCAGTCGTATAACAATAGTATAATTGTCTGTTTACCTATGAAATTATAATGTCAAAGGCACTCTAATAGCATTAGGCATACTAAATTATGCATATTATTTTACTATGCTTACATAGCTTTGTCAATTTACTTTTGATTTTTTTTAATTAAAATTAGTTTAAAGGATATTAAAAATGCTATTTAGACTTAATGGATGACGGTCAATGCATGCCATATAACATTACTCTTTATTAATTTCAATATAAGGGGTTGATATTTGAGGATAATTTGGTTTAAAATAAATAATATGTTCAATTGCCCATGCTTAGTTTCAGTAGTTTTTAAGGAATAGTTTAGTTTGTTGGAAATTACATGAAGTAGAAGTCACCGAATCAAATCATTTTCATTTTTTCTATCTTGTACGGACATGTAAAAATAAAAAAATCAATTAAAAAAAATCAATAATATCATTTCATTATCCTTTTCCATCATGAGATTTTCGAGAAATAATGAGATTTTCGAGAAATAATTAAGAATAATTTATTCATAGACGTTGGCCATTAAACACCCACAAATTACAAACTTCTATAACGAAGTTTGAGACTTTGAGGCACCAAAAGGGTGGCGTAATATTATATTAAATAGTGTAATAATAATATTTTTTTATTTTTTTTTATTTTGGAATAAAGTGAGGTATATGTTCAACTAAACATATATAAGCTGCATGAGCACTTATACTTTAGGGTATGCATATGAGTAACTCATGCAAAGTCATACCTTCAAACGCTTATTTTCCCACTTAACTTTACCAAACCATATGATTCTCATACATAATTTAAAAAATTATGTGAAAATTAGTACATGTAAGAATTAAAAATGTTTCTAACATATTCTAAAGATATATGTTAGTTCAATGGATTGAATCAAATAAACTTCTTCTAATCCAATTTATAAGAAATTCTTATCCTCTTTAATAACTTTATTTTTCAATCCGATGCGCCCCTGACAACCTATATCCAAGGGACGAGCCTATGTGACAAGGTTGTATGTGAATAACCAAGAAATTAGACATAATGACCCTATCATGTCCTAAGAAATTGGAGAACACCCACTTATAACAAAGTTCATTTTTGGTGATCTATGTAATGAAAGTGCATGTTCTTTCATGTTTGATTGGAAACTATAGTTGAGAAAAGCCAAGAACCATTCAGATTCTCCGCTAAGGCTTTGGAAGAATCAATCAATTGATATAATATGAGAATGGAACCAAGTGACACTAAGCTAATGTTAATCATGCAAATTAATTATTGGCAAAATGATATTATTATAGTGATAATAAATCAAGAAAGAAAAATGCCAATGGGTCCAATCAAATGTGGAGTCGTCTTAAGCATAAGGAAGTTGTATGCATCTCCAAAGATCAGAATTACCAAATTCGGTTGAGGGATACTAAGAATATTAGGTAAATTTGAATGGGTTTCTTGTCATCACCAACTCACCAAATTCCATGAATAAGAATCTTCGAATTTAAAATGTCATTGTGAGTTGGCAATATTTCTTTGAGCAGTTGATAGCATTAATGGTGTGGAAAAGACAGAGATAATTCAAAACTTTGCTTACACTCCTGTATATTATAAAAAAAGAAATAATTATGTTATAATGTAATGTAAAGATTGAGACATCTAAACTTTTAAGAATCACACAAGGTGGACAAAGTTTTTCTTCAAATTAGGTGAGAAGAAAATTTTCAAACTCAATATATTAAATTGACATCTGTTATTAGAACATGTAAGAATAATATGCTCTGGTTTATATTAAAAAAATACATGTGAAAATTATATGTTTTAATGGACATGTATCAACTATCGACTCAAACGAGGCCAAACCAAATGTAATTAATCCAATAATTAGTCATGGCCTGCAAAAATATGATGTCTGGTCTTTTAAGTAGACCATTAAAATGGCCCCGGGGGGGGGGTGTGGTGGTGGGTGTGGGGTGGGGTGTGGTTTTCTTCAGCCTCTGCAATTGCTTCTTTTGAAAGAAACCCAAAAAGAAATAACATTTAGAAACTGTCATAAACCAGAAAGATGAAAGAAGTTCGGGAAAAAGAATTTTCTGCACATTTCAATTGTCTCTCGTGAACGTACATAAACAAATACCGATATGTTTAACCTAAGAAAAAGTTCTTCCTTTGAATATGATCTGTAACAAAGCAATCTCATGACCTACCCTAAGATTCACCATCATGATATCATCAAATGAAAGGGGAAAAAATGGGTACTAACAAAAATGAAAACAACAGAGGAAAAAAGGAAAAAAAAAAAAAAAAATGAAGGGAAATTAACATTCCCGGGCTAATAATTGGGGAGCCTCACAGAAGATCTGCCCCAGCCTTCGTCTTCCTTGCACCAATCAAGATGACGGCATTAACATCACTACCTTCTTTGTATATTTGTTCACTTTATTTCATATTATGCTCTAAGAAATCAGGCAAGAAGAAGACTCCCCGGACGGAAGACCAATTATAGTTATCCTTTTTCTCAACCAAAAAATAAAGGACGGATTGCTATGTTACAGATTGAAAGAATGAATCACATGCCGTGCTAGTGGTGGCAGTCCTTGTCTGCAACAGTACCGGGATGACAGCCAATCTGGACTGTGAAAGATTTTTCCCTTTTGGCCAATTTTCTGCTTGTCTTCTCAAATATATCTTGACAAGAATTTCGATCCACAAAAGACTTATATTAAACCTGTATCACTTGGGTCTTTTCCTGCCCCTTCTCTGTTTAGAGCTTCGCTAGTTGGTCGACTATGATTCCAAGATGTGGCAGTTCTTTATAAAATCATTGGAGTAATTGACGTACTTGGTCCAAAATGGTCGGAGATGCTCAAAGCCAATCTGCAGCCATGGTTTTGACTGGCCATTGTAGTGGATAACTGCAGCCCTTTTGACACTATCAATGTTGGTGTTATTCTGATAACCCAAGCCGAGCATGTGCCATGACGGGTCAATAGGGTGAACATGACCTCTAAATGCAATCAAAGCAGGTGGTAAGGTTCCAAGCTTCCACATTGTCAAGTTTGACTTCAGATTCTGCCACAGAAAAACCCAGAATCAAAGTTAAATGATGGCACCGCACCTGTTAATTACTTACAGTAAGATGTAAAATTGCAAACTCTGTGAAATCCAATCAACAATGAACTCTCATAGAAAAGCAATGAACATTTAAAATTTCAGTATTGAATAAAATTCAGGTCCACGTTGAAACATCATTAATACGTTGTCATCCCACTAGAATTTTTCCACGTGAAGGGGTTACATAACAGGTCAAAAGCTTAAAAATTTTCATCATCTAAGTGACTTCAAAGAAAACTTAACTGACATTTTGCGAAATCCAGAAAAAAGTTAGTAGAAAAAGTTCTTAAGTTGACTGTGAAAGGATGCACCCTAAACTGTATTAATTATATATCTTCAAAAACATCATCCAGGGAAAAAGCTTCATCTATCCACTAACCCCAGAGCCTAAAAGGACCATATAACAAGGATACAAGGCTCAAGGACTGAAAGCAATTAGATTAAGTTTCAGATGGAAAATTTTTAGCATAGACACTCCTGCAGATAGATGATATTCTATTTCCGAGTGTCAATTGTTTCAGTTCCTTCATCATCCACACTTAAAATACATAATAGGAGGGGAGAATGCAACATGTATGTATAAACAAAAGTATAAAAATTTGTAAGTAAAAATGAATACTTCATTTACCTCTCTAAGCCAAGAATGGTATGTTTCTCTTATATTTGTCTTCCTCCAAGTACGAAGATCAAATATATTCATACCATAAGCCCATGCGCATTCATCAGGGTCCAAATTCTTTGCTACGAGGGGATGGGAAAAATTGAAGTAGTTCCTGAAATGCTTAGACATTACCCAGTCATCTTCACCTTTACAAGTTTCAACAGCTCCATTCACCTTTCCCCCAAGGTCAATTTCCCAAAGTGGAGACAAATCACGCTGAATCACGATATCATCATCTAAAAAGACCACCTTGTGAAGGTTTGGAAAGAGCTGTTCCATATGCATGATCAGCATACTTATTTACGAATAAAAAGAAAACAAAAGGTGAAAGAAAGAGAGTGAATTTTATCCAAAGCAAAAATAAAATAAACCATTGTCAGGGGTGTGACGTATCTTTCTCTATATTCCAAGTGTACATGGATTGCCAAAGATACTATGTCTACAACTGATAGATCACCAGGCGATTTAGAGTACTTGCCCTTTCTCAAGGACAAAAATAAAAGCCTTTCAATTCACTCCCAGTTATCTCTTACATAAAGCTTACCCAGAGCCCTAGGCAGCACCCATTTCAAATAGTGCTGAGTGCAGAAGTATTTAGATACAAATTACCCCAACATAACCCCACCCCCCCAGCCAGGCCATAAAAGAAATAAATTTGCTTCCCTTATAAATAACTATCTATCCTAAGAATTCCTTTTTCCATACTTGTCTCCCATCTTATTTCATAGTTCACTGGACATAGTAATTCACACATAAGCCAGACAAATTGAGTAATTCCATGTCATCCTGTCAATACAAACTCAAAAATCATCCTCAAGTGATCAAATTTTCTTCTAGATTTTACAATGCTTAAATATTTGGATTGCACAAAACTGATAGGTGCCAGCCCAAGTCATGTGCCTACCTTTTTTATCCAAGAAGATGAAGTTCTTGACCATTGCCAATGAGATAAGTTTGACATCACTAATGAGAAATAGGGGTTTACAGGTCACTAATATCAGGGTTACGGGGAGCAAGGAGAGAGAAAATTTGGACCAGACTTCTACCTTAGGAGCAGTCAGAGTAATCATTCAATGCATAAACTCCCTATGATATCAAACATGCACATTATTTATTATTGTTACTTTTTATCTTGAATAAGCTAACATTATCATATTATAGGTCTCCAGAAACCACATACGGGAAAAGAACAGTCTCCAGTGACATGTAATTACCTCGGGTAAATATATGCGGAGATGGTTGAGTAAGGATATGTACTTTGGACTTCTAGCTTGCAATTTTGAAGCAAACGTTCGTGGAGTTGTGTCACTGAGATTGGCCCCTGCAACATGATTGCCATGGTAGTAATTCCGGATCCCATTTTGGTTCTCTACAGCTTCAAGTACAGGAACATTTTCTCTTGTTAACCAGTCAAACTGGTGAACGCCTTTCACTTCAACAATAGCTGGGGAGACAGGGTTCAACGCAAACCATGAGTGCATACCCGCATAAGTTTTCTTGTCAGTGATGACATGGAAGACAATTTTTTCAGGTTTTAGTGATGACTGGACAGTAGAAGCAACAACAACTGAAGCAGCCAAAATGTTATCTGTTGACAGGATAAAGTGATGATAAGAGTTGTCTGAAAGCAAAGGGAGAAACTCTGGAGGAGGCAATTGTTTACGCGCATGGGCATTTGAGGAATATTCATCGGTCAAACGAAGAGAGAGACAGTGGATCCCTTTTGGAATGGAACTTGCTGCGAAGTGTTTGTTCATCAGCTCCGCAAATTTAGACTCCCTAATCTCCCTTTCAAATTTCTCCATCTGTGCAAATAAACATAATATCAGTTGAAATTGTGCTAAAATATTAAGAATTTTCATTTGGGGGGGGGNGGGGGGGGAGGATAATAGGCAATGTGCAAAACTTTATTGGTTTAACAAATGTCTTTAATTGACTAACATTCACCAAGAAATAAGCAAAAATGGGCAATCAACTCAAAAAGGGTAAAGCTTGCGTAGAGAACTCAGGACATAACCAACTTAAATGTCATATACCGCCCTAGAATCAGATAATTCACAACAAGGAGATGTGAAGAAACACAGCGCGAAATAATAACAGTGACAAATTCATTCTAACCAAAGAGATCTCAGATTTCCTCGAATGCATCTAACACAAGAAACTATCTTGTGCTTTTACTAAGCAAAGGGACCCACAGAGAAGAGAAAAGGTCTTCATAACAGTTTTACTGACTAAACTAACACTATGAAAGAATCCCAAACAAGTAACAAGCTCACGAAGATAAGCATCAAAGAATGTATATTGTAAAACTTTTGGCTCAAGAATACTAACATGAAACAATAAAAGGAGATGGAAAACGAAAATCCAACGGCAATAAACTTTGTATCAACATTTCATATCCACATTTAAGAGTTGGGTATGGACCGATAGGCTGAGCCCAAAAGATATGGGATAAATGCACAAGACCACATGTGAACTGAATTGAAACTAAGTAGGAGCAAATAGAAGGTCAACAGAGATCAACAGCAAAGAAAAACAACTAGGTTGCATTATCTTGGTTCAAGCATTCATTAGGAGTGAGAGACTCAAGATTTATAACTAGCAGCTACATCATGAAGCCAAATTAATGTCTCGGTACCTAAATAATCATTTAAAAACCCAAAACCAAACATAAAGATCAGCAATGTGCAAAGAGTACCTCTGAAATCTCTTTTTGCACATTAACAGAAGCTACATAAGTCCACTAAACAAGATGATACTAGGGGGAAAATGTACCTTATCAACATATTTGCGGGCATTCCTTTGTTGTTGATAAATGTTAATGTATCAATTAGGGAAAATTACTTATCTGATCTCAGGCCAAATTGATTCTTGGAGTAATAAAAATTCTGTCCAAAAGGATCATTGTCGTCTAGCCATTTAATGGAAACCATTAGATGCACGGTTGAATCCATGTCACAACTAATTGTCCAATTAACATGTAACATAGCTGATGACTCACATGTAACATGTGTTTTAAGGAGTGTTTTTGTTTTAGGTTTGAAAAAGTGTTATGATGCATGTAAACATGAAAAAAAAAATTTGTGCTTTTAAGAGTGTTTTGTGTTTGGGTTATTTGTTAATGTTTTTGTTTTAAAAAGATAAAACAAAAGACAGAAAATAAAAACATTAACAAATGGGGCCAATTGTTTTTTTCTCAAAAAATGGCCACCCCTCACTTGATGAGGGGTAGTCGGCCAACCCTCACAAGGGGTGGCCTCCCCTCACAAAGGGACAGCCTACCGCCCCTCAATTTTTATTTTTTGTTTACATTATTTTTAATTATGAGATAAAGCTGTAATTTTACAACGCTAGCAAGTAATCAATTATGCTACACGTCAATTGGTGATTAACTATGCCATGGATCCATGTGCGCATCTAATAATTTTCGTTAAATTTCAAGACGACAGGGATTATTTTGGGCAGATAGCTTACCCCAAGGCTCTTCATAATATTTTTGTACCCCAAGGATCAGTTTGGTACTACTGCAACCCAAGGGATCAAAATTTTTTTTTTTTTTTTTCTATTAATTAAATTCACCATCAACTTAAGTTTTTGGTCAACTTGGTAATTTAGCATGATATCAAAATAGTAATCCTAAATTTGAATCTTGACTCCATAATTTATTTTATATTTCAATAAAATATTACACATGTTAAGTTTCAATTGTTGAGGGAAAGTTTGAGCCTACACACAAGAGGGGCTGTAAAATATTAATTCAATTCACCATTTCCTATCAGTTTAAACTTTTATGATAATTGGAGATTTAACAATAAACAACTATCAAGGAACCCCTAGAATCAATCCATGACAGCTAAACTAAAGGAGTCCTTTACCAAGTAAGCTACGCAACAGTCTTTACCTGCACCAACCAATTTTAGCCTGTACAGTGGTCTAGATAGAGCCCCCTACTACGTGTGGGAGCTATGATGACGGTGAGGGTTACAAAAGGCTACATTTTCGGACATCGACAAAGACACCTACATATTAAGATAAATGGAAGAGGTTGAAAGCCACAATGGCCTAACCAATCTCAATTTTAGACAAAGCCACAATGGCCTAACAGTTACAGCATATAAGTAGAACTAAGAGATTTGCTCAGGGCCATGAGGTGTGCTATGACAGAAAAAATGTAATGCAGAATTTATGTTGCAAGAACCTAGCCACTGATTATGCCATTGGATTTCTATAATGACAGATACATTTGAACAGTGATGAAACTGTAAAGTAGCTTGAGACAAGGACCAATTAGGGAACTCAAGATTTCTTCAGCATGAAATAGTGAAATTATGCTTCTTACTCAAAAACTTTGTAAGGCTCAGGTTTATATAGTGATACATATCCTTGAACTATGATGAAACTGTGAAATAGCTTGAGACACATCGAAAAACCAAACACTCTCCAAGGGTTCCTTTCTTCTGTAAAAAGCCTTAACCAATTTAAATTTCTTCCCTATTATCTATAACAGCTTTCTTAATCCCTATATCTACTGAAAACAAAGAAAGAAGTCCGAAAATATTACTATGGTAGTCACCACTAAAGAATATAAATCATCAAGATGTGTTCCTAACCGGAGGCAGGCAAAAAAATACAGTATCATAGTTTTAGGAGATCGGAATCCTTCCTTTCTTTTTTTCTTCTGTTCTTTTCTATTTTGGCCAAGAGTATAGAAATTGAGTCATGAACTCAAAAGTAGAACAAAGGAATTTATTCTCAAGAACACTGTGATCATGTATGCAAAACACATCCAGTTAACTTTCATTGGGAACTAGGGTCAAATAAAAAAAGGCTACTAGGGTCAAATATAAACACATGCTTTTTAGCAGCCAATTCATAAGGATACTGGGTCAAATACAGAAAGGAAAGGCAGAAGATGCTGAAATTATGTTTTTTAATCCTTTGGATGTCCACTAAAATCAGAACCTGATGATCATGATATGGGGGCATGGAACAGGAGAACCTTATCATCAACTTCACTCCATCCTTTTTTCTTCTGTGTAATCTCAATAATTAATGAAAATGAACACCATTAGAGGAGACTGTCCCAAATAAAGGCTGGAATGTAGTGCAGGGGAAGCAACATAATACATTTCAAAAACTCTCTCCTAACAATATAATATACTATCTAAGCACATATATATTTCTGTCACATGCAACATACCATTGCCCTTAACACGAAAGCAAAGTTCCTTGCATCATACTGGTTGTTCTTCATTTCGGAAACAAGTTGACTAAATGAATCTGGCAGCTTTAGACCATGCGGGATTTCCTCAGTGTTCACTTGGTTAAGGATGGTGTAAAACTCTCTAACCAGTTTCTGCTTCGTCATCGCCACCACCACAACAACAATCCAGCATATATAAGTTAATAACATAAGCATTGTAGACTTAAAAGGCCAATTGAAAATTTTCATCGCAAATAGCTATTATGTAATTACAGTATCAAGAAAAAGTTGCTTACCCCTGAATCATCAACCCTGCCAAGAAACCTTGGTCCCAACCGCCTGCCTAAACAATCTGAAGCACAGAAGGCAAGAATGAATTCATAGGTTCACCATTAACACTATGATATTAAGAAAAACTCTTAAAACCTTGACCTAACTAACATATGGATGCTACAAGCAGGCCAGAGAAAACACACACAACGTAAATACATAAGCATTCATAATCCATCCTACATAGACAAATACATATTTTGTGAAATAATAAAGAAGAGGCAACATTGAAAAAATGAATTATGAAATAACCAAATTTTAACTGTCAAGTGTCAGCATATAATAAAGTTGAAGGTCGCCCTTGAAATAGACATCTGAGATAATTTAATTAATCAATTTACAATCAGCAATACAACAGAAAAAATCATAGTGTATTCATGACAACAAAATGAACAATTTAATTCAAAAATTAAGATCACAAACTGCTTGAAAATGCATGAATAATATGTAAATTCAGTGACATGAAAGAACAATGGTCATCCAAAAAATATGATTCCCATATTTTACAAATGTATCAATTCTCAGAACATATTAAAATTCAATCGAACAAAAGAATAGAAACTCAGAAAAGAGATGAACCAACATAAACTGTCAACAATATCAAATTATGGGATGAACCAATTTCGATTACACCATACCAGAACTTAATAAACAGAATTCAATTTAAATCAATTCAACCCAATTAACAAACCATTGGAGCTCAATTAGACATGGAAATTCACCAATAAGCATTGGAACAAAAACCAAATCCAAACCGATAAATAAACTAATTGGGTTCAGCTACACAAATCAACATCACAAATAATCACCATATAAGCCATACACCAGTACCCATTTCAATCCGATCAATTAACAAAACCAATCAGATTCAGCTGCCCATATTTACATGACAAAACATGGGCATTCCAAAACCCAAGTCGACACAATCAATTTTAAAAAGTCAGATTCAGCTTCAGAAACCAATATCACAGACAATCACCACATGGGCATATTAGAATAACCCAATTCACACCAAGATCTATGACATTCAATCGCAACCAAACCAAATACGTAAACGAATAGCCCCAAAAATTGAGAATGCAAATGAATGAAAATTCGATAAAATAGAGTACCAATCGAGGAGCACTTGTTGACACCTTCAAGGGTTACAACAGCAGTGAGAATGAAGACAAAGGGCAACAAGAAAGCGAGGATCAGAATGGTGTGGAAGAGGGTCCGATAGGAAAAGTGGCGAGCTGCGACCTTGATCTTCATGAAGTCAATAAACCCATTGCTGCTGGAGATCGTGATACTTCTCATGCTAGGCGAGAAGTGAAGCTGCATCGTTGTCTGTGCAGCCCCACCAGCACACGAAAGGCCACTACTACGCTCCTACCAATACCAGACTTGACGCGATTCGATGCACCCACCTTCGGAAATGGTCCGAAAATCCCCACCATCAGATCCCAGCCCACGCCCACAATGGCTCCGACCGAATTCAGATCTGTTTCTCTGGGTTTTTCCGCTCAAGACTCTTCTTCTTGTTGGTCTTTTATAAGACCGCATTGGAGATTGGCAAACAGGCTTTTGAGGACTCAATCACTGATTTGAATCAGCCAGCCGAATTGGGTTCCTGCTGTTCCAGCTCCCATCGATCAAAGAGAGTGTTTCACACACGAGCGATAGAGACACGCGCGGGAAGAGAGAGAAAAATTTGGGTCTTTCCTTTCTTTCTTTCTTTTTTGTGTGCTTTTCCTTTCTTTCTTAGAATGTGAGGAGATTTTTCATTGGTGGATCGCCGTCCGATCCAATATATTTCGTTTTCCCACAAATTTAATTAAATGTTAATAAATAGAAATCAATATATATAATATATTAATATCATAATATCATAATAATAATATAAATTCAAAGCTCTTGAGTCAAAACCGTGTTCAGTTTAGAGAGAGAGAATCAGAGATGAGTGGGCTAGAGAGAAGAGAGAGAGACAGAAACTTGTGGTTGGGGTGTTTGACCTTGAGGTTGGGATAGAGGAAGGACAAGGAAAGTGGGAGGTGTGCGATTTTGAAGCTAAACTTGGATTTCTCCTATGTTTATGGGCAAGCAAAGGGCATTATGTGGATAAGAGGCACTGTAATTTTTTATTATTATTACTTTTTTATTTATTTTTTAATTTCATGTTTTTGGGAGGAAGGAAAAGTTTGTAAGGGTTAAGGTATTGGGGTCAAATATTTTTCTATTTTTGGACATATTTGGGATACTAGAATAGGGATCATAGCTTATTGCTTTGCGGGGAGATGGGCAATCTTGGAATTTGGATCATGCAATTGTTCGCTTTGGGACGGCCAATTTATAGATGACTCTCATGAAACTCACTTATTTAGACAAGTGTTCGAACAATCTGATGAGTCATGTTCAGACAAGTAAGTCTTATTAAAGCTCTCTCTTAAATATCAATTTGAATTGCTTAGATTGCTTGTAATTTAAGCAGGCATTTACAAAGACACGATCTTTGATCCATATAAAAGAGTCGAAGTTAAAAGAATTATCTCTGCTATTTAAAAATAGTAATAATATTTTCTTCATTCCAATTCCATGTTAAGAGTGTTGATGGTGACACTCAACTAATGCATGCGATAGTTGGCTCAGAGCAAGGAAAACAATTAATATAGCTCTTAATTATTGGACAATGAAGGTTACATTCATATATTGATCCCAATTAACTATAATAGGCCTAATAATGACTCTTTATTTGATCCCAATTAACTTTCAGGGGAGTTTAAGGGACAAATCAAGGCTTTACTACTTGCATGAGTGAGTTCATTCTCTTTTCATTTTATGGGATTGATTGTGAAAGCAAGTAATCTTCAGTGTCGCTTCACAACCATGGCTTTCTCACATTGTATCACCTCTTCACTAGCATCTCATAGATTTCCTTTTTCTCTTCTTTTCTTTTAATTCTCTGTTATCAGGTAGAATCAGGATTGAAGACCCACATTTTGGCATCAGCATTTAATTTTCAGACCCTATCCACATTTTGATTGCCTAGTTTTTCAGTTGCATAAACGTTTCCCTATCTTTTAAAACCAGCTTTTAGTGCATCATTGCTGAGGTAGCCAGCATCCTTTTGCTATCTGGACCAATTAAACACTATATAGGCCTGCCTGTCTAACTCCCTTGCCAGGAATTTAATCAACACTGTTGCAGAACAGAAGCACTGGTGCAAGTAATTGGACTATGATGGGGCTATTGTCAATTTTGTTCAACTAAAAGAAAAAACAGACTAGAAAATCTTGTAGGCAATGGGGTATCTGCTCACCTTTCCTCTGCACTATCAAAAATCTTTTAGGCAATGGGATAAGAGTAAGAAGAGTAAGCAAAATGAAAGAAAAGATTGGTTCCACAAGTTGGTATAAACAGTAAATGAATTCATTTGATGTGCAATCTTGTTTCTTCTTGGCTTCTTGCAACCTCCACATGGGAGAAGTTTGATTCTTAATGCCACAGCTCCAAAAGGTCATATGCTGGGTGGTCATTTGTGGGCCATTGAACTTTTTTGGTGGGTGTAAACTAATAATTGTCTCAACGTTGAGTGTTGGTGGCATGTTGCAATTGCCAAATTCATTGCCATTTTTGTTGCTGATTTCTATGAATGTTATAAAGCCAACCATAAATATCTGATATACTGTTTTGCTGTGCACTATGTACAGTCTCTTTGCCGGGGCCAGCTCAATGTATTCCTGGACGTTAGGCGAAATTCTTAAATGGGCCTTATTTTTTTTAATCAAAACTCACAAAAAAAATTGATAAAAACCCATACAAAACTCACAAGAAAATCAAGCACAAAAATAAACATTACAAAAAAAAAAAAAAAATCAATTTTTTTTTTTAATGAATCCTTACCTCATTGTCATTGATACACCTATTTTAAACAATACCCACCAAAAAAATTGTCAAAAAACCCACAAGAAAAAACCCATACACCTTTTTAAGTATAAGGATATTTGCTTTTATGGGTTAATTGATCTTATTTCACAGTAGGCTTATTATATTGGGGCATATTAATTAAATTGAGGCATTTTTTAAATTACTTACTTATCATGATTAGAGGCCTTAAGTTTTTATTAAAAAAAAATTGAGGCCTTATTAAAAAAAATGGGCCATAAATTTTGTAAAAAAAATTATTAGAAATTTTTTTGGGCAAAATTCTTTTTGTTGGGCCTTATTAATCCGGGGCCCTAGGCGAGCGCCTCACTCGCCTAGTGGTCTAGCCGGCCCTACTCTTTGCCCAAGCAGTCACCAAGGTGTAGCGGCAAACACCATCACCATGAGATGCCTAAAAAGTATTTGCCAATTTCAGATGATTTCTCTCATTTTATTTTATTTTTCCTTATTAATGAACTAAATGGTCTGATTAGATTTGCAATTTCAAAATATGGGATTTTAAAAAATGTGGGCAATTATTTGAAAACGCACTTCATGACGCTATATTTCATACTATTTGGTTTAGAGTCGCACAAAATCACATTACCAAACTCACTCTCATATTGGAGAATGAATAGCAAGGAAACTGCTTAAGAAATTAGGCATATGGAACTCTAGAGTCGAACTTTTCCCACTAGCCTGATATTCTTCCATTTAGATGCTTCCAGTAGCACCTCCCAGCAGACTTAGGTATATTTTAGACCAATTGAAGTCAATGATTGAACCATCTACCAGTAAAATTGCACATAGATCAGTTTAATGTATTTTATATCATAACAAAACTTTATTATGTTCCACAGGGCATGTGCTTCTTTAACCAATTAGAGTCAAATGAGATGAGTATTATAGCATGGTAAGTAACTGGCTTTAGCTTGCCATATGGGGTAGTTAAACAAGCACTGTTGACCTTATCTTAGTCTCTCTCTCTCTCTCTGTTGTTGATCACTTTAATAGAGATATACGGGCCCATCCAAAAGCATATCTCCAAATAAAAATAATAATAATAATAATGGCACATGACATGTACTAGTCTATAGGAGACAAGAGCTTGAAAATATTGCTGATGTGTGGATGCATGTTGTCTTGTTCTAAAGCCTACAGGCTTTAATTAACCGATCAGTAGGCCAGAACATGGCAACAGGGACAGTTGCAGCATCCAACCCCCACCTTCGTGTCTTGTTCTGTTTGTTTCTGCTTCAAACTTAGATTTCCTCCCAGTTTTTGTCTAAAGAGCACGCATCATACCGTTTTTAATGCTTCAAGTTCAAATAGCAACCAGTACTTCTCGGTTTCATGGTGTTTCTAACTCTGCATTTGATCGAGGTGTACATATAATTGAGTGAACATGATGCTGGTTAAGAGGGGAAAAAAAAAAGATTATGAAACTGGACAAGTGGGAAGGAATGTAAACTATGCTATATCGCCCCCACTCTAATTAACTGGTAATTGTTATATATATATTTTTTAACAAGACAACCATCGTAACTAGTGATACTTGTACGGTGGTGACTCCACTCATGGGTGGCGTGAGTGGTTGCGCCGGTGATAATAGCACCCAGTTCTAGTGTAAACTCTCTCATCACACATATTGGGTTGTAGGGGTATGCACATGCCTCATATTCTTGAATTGGGATTCCGGGTAATGTTGTGAAAATTGCCCATCAATTTTTTTTTTGAAATCTTGACCATCGATTTTCATCCGATCGCTACTAACTCGCCACGTGCCTAATTCAATATAAAATAATAAAATATTATTTAAATTTTAAAAATAAATAAAATAAATTTTTTAAAAAACATGGGATGGTTCGGCCACCCCATTTTTCCCCTAGTGATGGCCAGACACCCCAGCTCAGCCTAGAAAGGCCGGTTGGGGGTGGCCGACGCCACCCCTAGGGCCACAGAGGATGGTTCGGCCACCCCTTAGTCTGAGCTGGGGTGGCCGAACCACCCCCTAGGGCCATGGGCATTTTTTTAAAACATTGCCGAGGATCCTAATGCCATATTCTTCACCTCTTTTTCCCATGGTGACCATATCATACAATTGTTTTAGGATAATTTCACTTAACCCCCTAAAGTTTTGCGCCTTTTACAAACACTCCTCTAAACTTTAAAGTCTCCTACTTTGGTGTATTGAGCTTTTGTTTCGTTTCAAATACCACATACCATTAAATATTGCAGTTAAATTAAACGGGAAAATGAAAAAATAATAATAATAATAATAACTAAGGGTATTTTAGTAATTTCACATCCATCCGTTAGGATTTAACGGAAAATCCTAATGGAATGAGGTATTTGAAACGAAACAAAGTTTAATATACCAAGGTAAGAGACTTTGAAGTTTGGAGGTATGCTTGTAAAAGGCGCGAAACTTCATGGGAGTTAAGTGAAATTACCCCATTGTTTTATTTATTTTCTTATCCATGCATGTAACAAAATGAAAAATAAAAACACGTGTTAGAATAATTATTTTATTACATCAAAATGGGTTGGAATAATTTTATCCAACCTAATATATTAAACTGATATGTGTTCAAAATGTATGTGATAATCATATGCATTTTTTTTTTAATCTCAAATACATTGTCAATAGAATGTTTGATTCTTACATGTATTTTTAAAAATATATGTTAAACGCATGTCAGTTTTTTAATGGATTGGAATGGAAAAATTTCATCCAACCCAATTTTAAAAAAACTTTGTCGAATTTATAATTAAGCAATTGCTACATGTTCTTTTTTCCTTTTGTGATGAACAAAACCAATTCTCGAGAATTCAATTTCGCCATTAACTTTCAAAAACATCTTCAGCAACTGCCAAGCAATATGAATGAAACAATTCTAACTTGTTTCAGGTTTTCGTACAAAACATCCAACATTCTATCTACTCATTTCACCTCTTATATTGGAAATATAATGAAAATACTAGATGATGTATGAAATCCCATTATTAACAAGTATATAACATACTCTATGCTAAAAAAAATAAGTGGATAAAAATGCAGAAAATGGAAAATAAATAAGAACCTCTTCAATTGATTGATTCAGCCAATAATAAAATCAAATCCCAACTGCATATTTTTTTTGTTAACCATAAGAAATAAAATTTATTTAAAAAGCACAAAAAGAAAACCAAAACCTATAAAATCAAATGATTATGTTGAGCTCTCAAATCAAGTACGTGGGTCAGTACCATGGTGTTTGATCATAAGTGAGAGTGTGCCCTAAGTTAACGTGCATCAAACCCCATTACAAAGAGAGAGATCCTGTGATCTAATGAAGAGAGTTCTCGGTCCACAGATACAGCTCATCATCCCCAACATTCTCATCATTCTAAGGCTAATGGACAGTTAAAATCCCACTAAAAGAGTGTATAACACATGTTCCTGCTCCTCTAGCATGTTCTTCTATGGCTAACATGAAAGATACAAATGTATACCTAGTATCCATACAATCCAGATCAATGGCGCCATGCTTCAACTTAAGAAACTCACATTTGTCCACGGACAGGTAGAATATTTATGAAAGGAACGGAAAGCCAGTTCATTCATAATGATGACAGTTGCACCTTCTGTTTGACCAAGAAGTTGCCTCTTCAGCCAACAATATTACAAATTCCATCCGCAAGCCCATCATAAATGAAACAATGGCAACATGGTTAAATTTGATAGCTCGCTTTCACAATCTAATATTATAAACATATAGAGAGGCATTGCCTACTCTCTTTGAACAGAGTCCTCTCTACTCAATCAAACCAAGTCTTTCCATCGTCAGTAGCAATCATTCACATTAATCAAACCCTCTTCAATGGGGCATGCCAAAACAAAAATATTATCCACTTGAAGTGGAAAATCTTTACCCAGTTAACACAATTCTGACCTCGACCACACTGTGAGCAGGTGTTTTTCTTAATCCTATCTCATTGATCATATGTCTCACATTCTCGGCATCCTTCCATCTTCCTACTGCAGCATAAAGTTTCGCCATCAATACATAATTTCCTGTGTTTTCTGGCTCAATCTCAAAAAGCCACTTTGCAGCAACTTCTCCTAATTCAACATTCTCATGTATCACAGAAGCACCAAGCAGTGCACCCCAAACAGCTTGGTTAGGCTTGAATGGCATTGTCCTAATTAGATCATAAGCTTCGGGCAGTCGACCAGCACGACCAAGAAGATCAACAACACAAGTGTAGTGATCATGACTAGGATTTAATTGGTGATTTTCAAGCATGAACTTGAACAAATTCAGACCCTTATCCACCAAACCTGCATGGCTGCATGCATGCAAAACAGAAATGAAAGTGACTTCATTTGGTTTCACCCCAGATTGAACCATCTGATAGAAAAGTGAAACAGCAATCTCACCATAACCATGAGCCCCATAACAAGCTATTATTACGCTCCATATGATAATGTCCTTTCCTTTATCAGGAACTTCACTAAAAATTTTGTGAGCAGATTCTAAGCTTCCACATTTTGAGTATATGTTGATCAAACCAGTAGCAACTTCTATGCTTGAAAGGAACCCAGATCTTACCAAATAACAGTGTATATTTGTTGCTTGCTGTAAATCTGCAAGAATAGCATATGCAGGAAGCAGACTATTCAAGGTTGCATCATTGGGTTGTACTGCTTCAATTAGCATTTGTTTAAACAATTCTATTGCTTTTCTTGCAAGCCCATTCCAAACACATCCAGCGAGAACTGCATTCCAAGGGACTGCTCGTTTTTTTGTAGTGTTAGCAAACACTCGAAAACTGAGGTTAACTTTTTTGCATTTTGCATACATGTCGATCAATGCAGTCTCCACAATAACATCAGACTCAATTTTTTGCCTTATTGCCCACCCGTGCAAACACCTACCATTCTCAAAAGAGTACAAACTACCACAAGCTGCGAGAAGGGAAACTACAGTCACTGAATTGGGCCTTACCCCATCAGACTGCATGGGCCAACAGAGCGCCAAAGCGCTTATTGCATCACCATTCAAAATGTACCCATTGATCATGGTTGTCCACGTAACCACATCCCTCTCACCCATCTTATCAACAACTAACCTTGCTTCATACATACTACCACACTTTGCATACATATCCACCAACGCATTCCTCACTATTATCTTCTTCCCCAAACCCTTCTCTTCCATTAATGCATGAACCCTTCTTCCCAATACCAAATCCTTAAAGTAACCACAAGCTGGCAACACTGAAACCATGGTGGCACAATCAGGCTCCACGCCCACATCCATCATCCAATTAAAAAACATCATAGCGTCCTTTGCACACCCATTTCGAAAATAGCCTTTAATCATAGTATTCCAAGACACAACAGTTCGCTCCCATATTGTATCGAAAACCCGTCTCGCTGCCTCCTTCTCCCCACAATTCATATACATTGCCAGCAAAGAATTCTGCACAAACGTGTCCAAGTCAAACCCAGAGATCAGTGTTCGCCCGTGAACTACAACACCCACATTGAGCAATGACAAGTCACCGCAAGCCTTAACAACAAATGGGTACGTAAAGCAATTGGGCCGGCAGTGCCCCGAAGCGAGCATTTCAACAAACATGTTTAGTGCGGCATAGGGCATACCATTTTGTGCGTACGCTCTCATCAAAATGTTATACAGAAATAAGCTTCGGTCAGTCACTTCATCGAACAGTTTACGCGCATGTGGAACGGACCCACATGAAGCATACGTTATGGCAAGCTCTGAGCGAAGGTCGCTGGAGTTTGAGTAGAGTAAGCCCGAGGTGATGATGTGGGCATGGAGTTGTTTGGTCTTCGTAAGAGACCGTGTGGCTGCGTACTTTCCCAACAGTGACTTGCACTGGGCTGTGGTCGTGGTGAGAAGGTGCTTGGTTTTCGAGAGAGCCTGAGCCGTGCCATTCATCAATCCAAACGCATGGGTCGCAGTGGGCTGCGGCCGTAGGGAGAAAGAGTTCGAAGGAATACGGTAGTAGGGTCTCATAAAAAAAGTCATGAAGTAAACGTCTCTAGATTTTTTTGAAAGGAACGTCTCTAGATTTTTAAATCTTAATTATAGAACTTTTAATTTAATCACTATTTTTAAATGGAAATGTTAAATGCCCAATTTTTTTGTTTAACAAATGTCTAATTTTTGCCTTCTTTTGTAATTAAAAAAAAAATGAAAAAAATGTTTCCTCTTTTTTTTAATTAAAATGTTTTATTTTTCAGACATTTTTTTCTTTTTAAAAAAAAAATTATAAAAAAGGCAAAAGTTTGACATTTATTGGACAAAAAAGTTGGATTTGTATCGTGCCTCATTTTTAAAGGAATAAGATCATCTTCCGTCCATTTTGGACCAAAGAATATTCAATTAATGGTTAAGATATCTGTATAAAATGGACCAGATAATATTCAATTAATGGCCTAGATCTCTATATAGGATCATCTCCGATCCATTTTTGATCGGAAAATATTCAATTAATGGCCAAGATTTACAAAGATCTTGGGGCCATAAATAAGACATCCATCCCATTAATATAAATAATAAAATATTATTTATACTTTAAAATTTTTAATATTAAAATATTAAAAATTAAAAAAATATTTTTAAAAAAGGAAAATGCTAGGGGTTTTCTCCCTAGTGTTCTCCTAACGTTCTCTCAGTTTTATGTAGAACATGATTTAAGAAAAAATAAAATTGTAATAGTCTCTACCATCGGTTTTTTTAGGTATTAGCACCAAATTTGAGGCATTAGCACTCAAATTGAGGCATTAGCATTAAATTTAGGATGATCAAATTCATTTTAAGTGATGTCATCCCTAAAGGGTTAACCTTCCACCCTTATATTTTATTTTTGAATAAAAAAATTTTTTAAAACATTATAATCTAAATATTAACTTATAAAAATTAATCTGTTGGCAAAAAAACGATACTACAATTTTATTTTTTCTTAAATCATGTTCTACGTAAGACTGGAAAAACGCTAAGAGAACACCAGGGAGAGAACCCTTAGCAAACCCCTTAAAAAAATTAAGGGTTGTTCAACCACCCCATAGGGGATGGTCGGATCACTCCCAAGGGCTAAAGGGAAAAAAAAAAAAAAAAAAATCGTTTGGTTGTTCGGCCACCCCTAAGGGCCATGGGTTGGTCCAGCCACCTTCGTTGGCCATTAGGGTGACTCCCAGCTAAAATTGGGTGGTCCAGCCACCTCCTATGGCCAAGATAGGTGGTCAGCCATCTCTTATTTTTTTATTATTTGGTTTATTATGTTTTATCTTAAATAATATTTTAGTATTATCTTTCATTAGTGAGGCAAGTGTCTCATTTATGGCTCTAAAATTTCTGAAATAAAATATATATATATATATATATATATACACAACCATGAACTAAATATTCTTTGACTCACTACGGGAGATGATCCTATTTTGGGTTTAGAAACAGAAAGGGAGGGACCAAAAAAAACAAAAAAGTTCAGAAACAAGGAAAAAACGACGCCGTTTCAAGAAGCTTCAATACGGCACGTACGGATTTGGAGTACCGTGTACGAATTCCGGAGCATACTCGAGCCTACAAAAAAAAAAAGCAGCCGTCGGATCCCCGAAAATTTTCGGAAAACAAAAACGATCGCACGGCCAGTAATTGCCGGTTCAGGTTCCCCATCCGGAAGTGCAAGCAAGCAGAGCGTAATTGGTGTCCTCCCATTGCCTCTCGTCCGCGGCGGCCTTCTCGTCCCTCAACAAAATCTCACGCTCCCTCTTCTCTCTCTCTCTCTCTCTCTCTCTCTCTCTGCTGCCCGACCACCTCAACAGACAACAGAGGTAACATGTACATTTCTCTTACGTTTTGTCACCAAGAAGAAGAAAAGAAAAACTATGATCTTTGAGGTTTCGTTGACAGTTTTGTCTTGGTCTTTGTTGGCAATATGGTTGTTGGCGTAAGCGACTCTTTATAATTTGCTTATGAAATGAGTCTTTAACCAACTATTGGTTTTGGTTCCCTATTTTCCCGTTATAAGTTGCTTCGAATTATTAGCTTAAAGGTGTGTAGCTTATACGTGTTTGTTGAGTTCCTCATTGAATACTTGCTGAAAAGTTTTATATTTGACAAAACTTAAAGTTTTCGAATTTGGTGGTGTTGTGTTATTGGGTCTTTATTTTTTGATTGATGCCCGTCTGTTCCTGACCCAGAAGAATGCCGTATGTTATGAGACTGGTAAATTATGTATTGTGGAATCTGCGCCTGTTTCGAGAAAGACCATGAATGTTAGTGAGAATTCGAGGTAGTCGATTGGTTTGAATTTTTGTAAGTCTTTCGGAATCGAAGGGTGACGGGGTTAACAAAATAAAATGGAGGACGAGCCTTCTAGGGAAGCTAAAGAAGGGATGGACTCTTATGGGACTTTGGATGAGGAGGGCGATGAATGTTGTGTGGCTGAGGATGTTGAAGCGCCAATGGTGTTGGATGATGCAGAGGAAGATAATGTGAATTTTGAATATTCTCAGAGTTTGGTGGTTGGGGTTGTAGAGCCCATGCTGGGGATGGAGTTTACTTCAGAAGATGATGCGAGGAACTTTTACAATGCGTATGCTAAGCAAACGGGCTTTAGTATTCGTGTGAACTCATATTATCGTTCAAAGAAAGATAATTCAATTATATCTCGAGAGTTTTGTTGTTCCAAAGAAGGGTTTCGCCGAGAGAGGCATGCTAAAAGGATAGATTTGAGTGATGACACGAAAAGGAGGCGCACTAGACCTATCACAAGGGAAGGTTGCAAAGCATTGATGACTGTGAGGAAACGGGACAATGGGAAATGGTATGTGGCGAAAATAGAGAAGAACCATAATCACGAGCTAGTGACTCGAGCAATGCGGCAATTTCTTAGGTCACAGAAGCAGGAGTGTGATCCCAGAAAAAGTTTGAGTAACTCTTTCAGTTCCCCTGGAATGAGTTTAAATGGTCCTGTGAATGTCTTGACTGAAGATTCCAACAGTTTTGGTAAAATGGTATTTAACGCACAGAATACTGTCAATTACATTGGAAAGGGAAGGCTGAGCATTTTTGGGATAGATGCCCAAAGTCTGCTTGGGTTTTTTAAGGTTATGCAAGCTAGTGATCCTGCATTTTATTATGCGATACAGGTTGATGAAGAAGATAGGCTAAGTAGTGTTTTCTGGGTTGATACAAGATCAAGAATCGCTTATAATTGTTTCTCTGATGTCGTAGCCTTTGATACTACTTATCAAGTGAATCAATATAAAATGCCATTTGCCCCTTTTACCGGAGTAAATCATCATAAGCAATCAGTGCTGTTTGGCTGTGCATTGCTTGCAGATGAGACTGAATCCACATTCATTTGGCTTTTCACAACTTGGCTTGAGGCAATGTCTGGCCAGCAACCTGGCTTAATTATAACTGACTATGATTCTGCCATACGCAGAGCAGTAGAACAGGTTTTCTCCCAGTCAAGGCATCGATATTGCAAATGGCATATCATGAGCAAAATGCCTAGGGAAATGGGACATATATACAGCTCACTACCAAGAACATTTCAAATAGAATTTGACAGGTGTATTAATAAGAGTGAGACACCTGATGAATTTGAATCTGTTTGGCCAATACTTCTTGATAAGTACAATCTTAGGGGAAATGAATGGCTTCAATCACTTTACATTGATCGAAAGTTGTGGGTGCCAACATATGTAAGAGATATATTCTCTGCAGGGATGTATGCTGCCCAGCGAAGTTCGAGTGTGAACTCACTTTTTGGTGGCTATGTGAATGCAAGGACTACCTTACAAGATTTTGCAGAGCAATATGAGAAGGCCTTAGATGACAGATATGAGAAAGAAGCAAGGGCAGAGTTTGATACCTTCTATACTAAACCAGTTTTGAAGACACCACTTCCTATGGAAAAGCAAGCAGCAGACATTTACACAAGAAAAATATTTGCAGTATTTCAGGATGAAGTATTTGAATCTCTTGCACTTGCTGTGAAATTCAGTGGAGAGGATGGAGGAACCAGCACATACGAGGTAGCAAGATTTGATGAAGAACATAAAGCTCACTTTGTATGTAGTAATGTAGCTGAACAAGTAGCTAGTTGTAGTTGTAAGATGTTTGAATTCGAAGGGGTCCTTTGCCAACACGTGCTTGCAGTTTTTAAAGCAAAAAATATCTTTATGCTTCCACAGCATTATATTTTAAAACGATGGACAAGAAATGCCAAGGATGAGGCCATTTTGGATGCTCAGGCCTGTGGCGAAACACAAGGCAATTCTCAGCAAAGCAAGAGCTTGCGGTACAATATTTTGTATCAGGAAGCAATTAAATGTGCAGACGAAGGGATGGCATCTGACCATAGTTTTAAAGTGACATTAAATGCCTTAAGAGAGGCCAGGATCAAAATTGCTGATGCAAAGAAGAATGCCATCAATGAAACAAAACTGGAAACCATGGCCAGCACAAGTTATCAGGATGAAAACACCACAATTGCCAGTCAGGTGGATAGTTCATCCGCCATAGTAACTTCCCTTGAACACCAGAAAACTAAAACAAGAGAATCTTTAAGAGAAAGTAATACATTAGCATCGGAGCAGTCATCAAGCAGAGATACACCATGCACTAATTGTAAATGCCCTGGCCATGACAGTAATTCTTGCTCATGGTTGAAGGATTCAGGCCAGAACACTTCGATGGTAAGATTATTTTATTCAAATGACCTTTACTTTGTGTTAAATATCAGTTTCTGCTCTAATCATTTAAGACTTGCTCTTTTTTAGGAAAATCAAAATCAGACAATTGCCTGTACAACCAGTCTGTGCGGGATAGGAGGCAACATCCCTCTGAACTGAAGGTTTATTTAGTTCCACAGTTGTTGAACATGTCAGCCTCTTTAGAGTCATATTATTAATAAAGTTGAACAGATATTTGATGTGTTGTCTTTGTAGTTTATCCATTTTGATTGTATTCTTCCAGGGAAATGAAACATACAAATTTATGGCTACTGTCCCAGCAGTATGCGTTTTTTCCATAAAGAAAAAAAAAAAAAAACAAAAAAAAGAAGCAAAAAACAAAAAGTAGAGGTTAACCATGTGATTCCTTTAACACGCCAATCTTGGGGGGCTATGGGAACCCTTCCTTTGTCACACCATGCACATCTGAGTCGCAGAGTCCTGCAGTCTTGGTCTCATTCCTGTTACTTTGTGTTCTCTGTCTTTGGCGAAAACCCTTTTTTATGTTGAGGGAATATGGAATTATGGATCAGATCTGAATAATCTGAAAAGTGAAGTTAAGAGAATTGTATCTGGTAACCTAAATGCAGCTGCCAAAGATGCGTTGNAAGCAAAAAACAAAAAGTAGAGGTTAACCATGTGATTCCTTTAACACGCCAATCTTGGGGGGCTATGGGAACCCTTCCTTTGTCACGCCATGCACATCTGAGTTGCAGAGTCCTGCAGTCTTGGTCTCATTCCTGTTACTTTGTGTTCTCTGTCTTTGGCGAAAACCCTTTTTTATGTTGAGGGAATATGGAATTATGGATCAGATCTGAATAATCTGAAAAGTGAAGTTAAGAGAATTGTATCTGGTAACCTAAATGCAGCTGCCAAAGATGCGTTGTTAGAATCAAGCATGGCAGATACACTCACAGTATTTCTAAGGCTGCATAGTTTCCTTTTTTATGCTTAATGTTTTGTGTGGTATGGTGATTCATAATCTGGTAGTGGTTTTATGATAGATGTGGTAACTTACAAGAAAGAGATTTCCAGGTTTCTATTTCTTTTGTTGCCATCGTTATATATTATTGCTGTTCACTTGGTTCTTTGAATGGTGGTTGTCTAAGTTATTGGGTCTAGGGACACTAGCAATCTCAAGTCTTTTACTTATTCTAAAATTTTTACTCTGTTTTGCTTTTCCATTGTGATACATTAGAACTTTAGTGTCTGGTGAATGTTGGCACATTCCTTTTTTCCTGCTTCCTTGAATTGTAGATTGTTATTTGACATAAATATTGATGCGTGTGCAATTGGCATCTGCTGATCAGAGAGCAAGACTAATGATGTCAATGGAAAGATACGCAAATCTGGTGACAAAATTAAGGAAAGTAGAAGATCCATGCTGGAAACAGAGGAGCTGGGTGCCTCAGTTCTTCAAGATTTGCATTCTCAGCAACAGTCTCTCTTGGAGACTGCCACGCTCATAACATGTTAATTATCAACTAAAGTGTTTCAGATTCAAATTGTTCAACTATAATCGCTACTATGAGCAGGTTGCTTTTTAGTTTCTTGTTTTCTCAATTTTAATTTCAGCGTGTACCTTACCTCCCCTGACTCTTTTCCTTTGATTAATATTTGAAACTGCAAGTTAATTGTGCTCTGGTGTTCTTCACTTTGAGAACTTCACATGGCACTCTTGGGAATCATTTGCTTTTATTTTTTTATTTATTTATTTTTATTTGCATTTGTAACTGCATGTTTCTTTTTTGTTTGTCTTTTCTTTTCTCAGCAGTAGTGCCTAGTATTGAGTATCTATATCGTTGACTATTATATATTTTAGCTTTCAAGTTTAAGCCGTAATAGGGATGACTATTTTTCTATTTACAGAGGGTCTAAGTTTACCCTGCAGCAGTAATTGCGAAAATATGTGCCACTGTATCTATCTGATGGTTTCTTACTGTTGCAGCTGCATGGAGTGGAAGATAACATAAAAATGAGCCAGAAAGTTTTGACTGCCATGTCTAGGAGGATGAGCAGGAAGAAGTGGATTATTGGCACCATTGTTGCAGCTCTTGTCATTGCTGTCGTCTTCTTGATCTTGTACTTCAAACTTTCTAAAGAGTGAGGTCAATTTGTCTTGGGCTTATGGGTGTCTCCAAGAGACATTTTTTTCGTTGTTCACCTTTTGTTGTTCTTGGTTCTTTTTGTGAGCTTGCAATTGAGTGCCAACATAATCACACTTCGCTGTTCAGTTACGGCTAGTGTTGATTTGCTTTGTTCATTGCTGGATGCATATTTGTGTTCTCTAATTTTTCATCGTGTATAGAACTATGGTTCCTCTATAATGAGTACATATTGAACAGATTATGATCAATCAGAAATTAAATACTATTCCATTATGCCCTCGAAGAATTGAACAAATGAGTAAATGATATGTTATTTGTGTTACAAGACATTCTTTATAACAAAAATCAAGAGGAGAGATTTCGAGCAAAGTTGACAAAGTAGATATCCCATAACAAAAATAAGGAACAAGTACACCAATGTGTGTGCTCCAACAAAATTGAACAAACATACGAACAAAAAAATAAAAAAAAATTACAATATTTTCCTATCTTAATCGACACCAACAGTAAAACGGAGTTTGGTTCTTTGTTTTGGTCATTCACAAGGTGCTGGTGTCAGATAAGTTGTCCCAAAGATGAGTTGGCCTAAACTAGGCAAGTACCAGACTCAGGATCCCAAGAATTACCCATGCATCAAGCGACAGATGTCCACCCACAGGGGATGGCGGCGGCGGTAGATAACCATATGAAGCATAAAACTCAGACTCAAACACAAAAAGAAAGAAATTAATAGAGAATACCTAAGCCTTAATCTTATCCTCACATTTCCGAGAACGGTTCTAACACAAAATGAAAGAAATTAATAGAGAATACCTAAGCCTTAATCTTCTCCTCACATTTCCCAGAACGATTCTAACACAAAATGAAAGAAATTAATAGAGAAGACCTCAGCCTTAATCTTCTCCTCACAGTTCCAAGTGCTTGATTTCTGGCCTGCAAATTTAACACCCATTAGCACTTACACAAGGCATTAACCCATGGTAATACACACAAATCTGACACATATGCTTACAGTAAAAGGCCATCTGATAAACCAAAGGGGCTATCCACATTATATTTTTCTTCCCAAACAAGCGAAATGCCCAATTTGTTCTCCCCGGGGATGTGAGAAATATCAACTACAACGCAGCGAACATCAGTATTTGTAATTTCTTCATCTCCGGATGAAAGACGATCAATAACCGTTTGTAAGAGGCAGAACCTCTTGTTCTCTAAGTGCAAAAGACAAGGAACTGGGTCACTGAAAAATCCGAGATGCTGAAGACTCCCTTCTAGCCAAGTTGCCGAGTCTAAATTATAGGCAATCAAGAATGCTTCCTCCTCCATCACCTCCTCCTTCTCCCAATAAGTGGCCCAGTATAACGTATTATGTGCAGTTATCGTCCTTCGAAAACACCCTGTAGGGAACAGAGGGTGTATCTTGAGCTCAGGAGAGGCAAGCATTTCCCAAAATCGATGCGGCACATTATATGTATAAAACATTGCAGAATAGCGTGTACCCGGAACATGGAAAGCCACAAGAATCCTGCTTGGATTCTCAAGAGCTGCGGAAAGGATTATAAAACTCGTATCATATGGAGGATCCGGTAAGGCTTCCCATTTGCCATTATCGGGATCAAAAGCCTCACCCCAGTGGACGGTAGGCGACGTACCCTCTAGGACACTAGAAAAAACATAAATCTTCCCGTCTATAGCAAAAGCATGCGGGTAAAATTTGGGGGAAATCATCGAAGGAACAGGCTTCAGGGAGTAAGGGCCACGGGCGGTAAGATCTAATTTGCAGAGGTCAGATCCAGAGTCTGGAATCGCCGGCTCACCAAAAGCGTAGACGTGGGAACCTAAGGCTGCAAAGCCCTCGGTCGCCTGAAGTTTGCCGTCCCAAAACGAAGAGAGCGTTTTGTCCTTGGTGTGGACCTCGCAGGGACCGTTCTCACGAATATTGATGCTATACCACTTCGTATAGGTCCTACCATCTAGATCCTTAGAAAATGTAGGCACACAGAAGACTACGTTGTAGCAACGAGGAGATAAAAACTTAAGACAACGATCAGATATTTCATCATTTTCGATTGATGAAACATCAATTGAAAATGATCTTGGAGTCTGCCACGTACGCAACGGAGGCACCGACGCCGCGACGAGGTGTCCGTCCATGGAGATGGAGGCTTGGAGACTTGGGAGTATTTGTGACGAAGGAACGGTTTAAACCTAGAAGGAGCCAGGAGGAGCTAGCTGTTGCGTGAGAGAAGGAGCTGAGCTGTAGAAATAGAATATGCGTGGTTGCATATGGGACACGTGGCGAGATATGCCTGATTGCATCTCTCTTTATTTCTTGAATCATTATTGATATGGGATTATCTTTGGCAATCGTCGTCCTATCTTTGTTAAAGCATGAATTTTTATGTCTTAAATACACAATTTTGTGCAGGAAAGACAACTCATCGGTTTTTAGCTTTTTTTTTTTTTTTTTTTTGAAAAGGCTTTTGAGCATTTGTTACTCTATTATGTGACAACTCGGAACTCTAAACCGCAGCTTCAAATTCAGATTCGTTTAAGCCATGGGGGAGTGGATCATTGGAGCCTTCATCAACCTCTATGGCAGCATCGCCATTTGTCCAATGGTATTGTTACTTGTTGGAGAAAACTTGGCATATGCAGTATCTTGTACACAACTCGAGCTATTTTATGTATATGCTACACATAGTTGGTTGAGCATGCAGCAGTTTTTAAATCTCATTAGCATAGGAATATGCCTCAGTTCTCCGAGGTTGTGAAATGTGACTTATTTAGCTTACAGTTCTGCGAAACAGTCAACCAATTGAGCTTATTGTGAACATGAACAATTCTTACCTGCTAGATCTCATTCTATTACGGATTCATGTTGTTAATCTGACATTAAAAGAGCATTCATTTACATCTTTTCATCATGATGTAAGCTGTTGATAAATCTTACTATATTATCTGTAGAGAGAAATGCATTCTATGCTAGAAAGTGATGGAACAAACGGAAAGCTGACTTTGAAGCCTATAATACACTTCCACACTTAAAGAGTTGGTAAATTCTAGTGTCATTCTGCTTAATTTTCTACAAGGGGTTTACTCCTGCTTTCAGTCTGAAATATAGAGTGATTCTTATTTTGCAGGAATTATATTTTTCCTTCTTGGCAATTGACTTAATTTCATTTCCTTTGGATATGCTGCTCAGGTAAGTGTTAATTATATATCTCCAGGCCTTCTGAGTACATGTTTTAAGAGGGACACAAGTATAAATGTGCAATAACTAGGTTTATCTTTTCTTTCTAATTATTTTTTTCCCAATTGATGCAGTCTCTTCTTGCAGCCCTGGGATCTATTCAATTTGTATCCAATATTGCATTTGCTTACTTTGTGTTGAACAAAATGGTGACTGTCAAGTATGTAAAAATCTGAACTGAACTTAATTTCAGAACCATAACATTGCACACCACTTTATTATCCCAAACTCTTAATGTTGCCTTTCGTTTTACAAAGTACTGGTTGCCACAGCTTTTATTGTCCTTGGAAACATTTTTCTCGTTGCTTATGGCAACCATCAGTCTCCTGGTATGTGGCTCTCTTTTGAGACATCTATTTCTCTTTATTTCATGCATACTGCCGTATGCACTGCACTGCCTATCTTCTGAACAATATTTTTTAGTTACTAGTGTCGAGCACTTGAACATTAATGTTGTGAGATGTGTGTCACACCCTCAAAGCTAGCTTATACGATCCATTATTTTGGCAGAATATTGGTCTTGAGCACGATATGACAAGGTTAACCCCATCCCAATAGGCAAATGTTATTCATTCATTCCATTTTGTTCTATCGTACACACACAAAGACATATGCCATGCTCATCAAGAACTAAAAGTCCCATTTAACTAAATCCTAGCTCACTCTATCAAATTAGACACCCCAAAAGAGAGCCGTGTTTATTATTACAGTTTCTAAAGACAAGAAACACTTTCTTACTGATGTTTGATTGGATAAACCATTCTATATCAATATAATCATGAAAACTGTACTGTAAGCTCGGTAGCCTAACATAGTAGTTAGAGATAGACCCCTATATATCGCAATGAACATAAGTAATGAGTGGTAAATTTTAGATGATAAACTAAAAGCTTCGTCTGTTAGAAACAATATTATTTATTTTGATAAACTAAAAGATTAGGCTATTAGAAACAGTATTATTTATTTTAACAAGCAGATAATGTGGAACCACTCTGTTTCTTCCACTTGGAACTTAATGGACATGCTGTCTGTTTTTTTTTATTTTTTTTGCATCGTTAGCTTGGAAGGCTAGGGGTTATAGTCAAAGTTGTTCCTACCTGTGGTAACAAGCAACAGCCAAAAATATACAAGCATGTGATTTGGATCTAGCATGCATGAAAAAAGAAAGAAAAGAAAAGACATGTGGTAAATCAGCCCATACATTAAATTAGCTTTACCAGTCAATAAAGAAATTAATGCTCGACTATATGTTTCCATTTCAGTTTATACCCCAGAACAGTTGGTAGAGAAATACAGCGACATTACCTTCCTCTTTTATTGTCCGACTTTGATCTTAGTTGTTGCCTTACATGAAATCACTCCATCGGTGAGCACTGTGAGCTCACTGGTTTGCTATTGTAATGTATCTTTATTTATTTGATTATAATGTCAGCACGCTTCCATCTACCCTTTTATAATGAACATGTTGTATACAAAGGAGAGGAGAACTTATGCTTGCTGTTTCTGGGCAAGACCTTGGACCGTATTGGCATGTGCTGCTTCCTTTCTCTTATGCTATAGCTTCAGGTGCTGTAGGATCATGCTCTGTGTTATTTGCAAAGCCTATGTAAGTTAGCTACCTTGGACATCTTTCCCCTTCTGAGATTACCAATAAAATTGTGCAGCAACGTTTTTCTAACTTCAAGTTTTTTTTTTTTTTAATTTTCAGATCAAATCTGTAACAATTGGCCATGTATAGTGGTTATCAGTTACACGGCTGATTCACTTACTCCATGCTTCTTTTATTTCTTAGTACAGCTGGATTTTGGGTAAAAATTATAGTAGAAATTATTTTTCCCCTTGATTTCTAAAATGCTACTTTGGCTAAAATTTACTGCTTGTTCTGTCGAACTTCTGTATAAATTCACACATTCTATTTCTCCAACTAATGCAGATGAAAAGGTTAAATGAAGGATTGTCACTGTTCGATGCAATTCTTATTGTTCCTATGTTTCAGATTGCTTGGACTTTCTTCTGTATTTGTACGGGATTCATATACTTACAAGAATATCAGGTAGGTTCTCTCAAAATTATGTTTTGACCATGCAAATAAAAGAAATTCTGCTTCATAGAATCATATGGTTTAACGACAAAGAAAACCCAGGAGGGAGGGAACAAAGTTAGCCAGTGAGGGGTGGGAACAAATTTGGTCAGTTGGGTCTTATTTGAGAGTGGATGGGACATAATGGGCCTTTGGCAATGCTCATTTTGCCTCACCTTCACCTCTCCATGAATCAAGTTTCACCGCTAGACTTCTTGGGATGATACAATAGGAAACCGTTTTGTCTTGATTATCTTTTATTTGGGAATTTAATACCTATCATTGAATCGCATAATTGTAGTGTATGGTTGAAGATATTCAATTGATGTTGACCAGTGGCTCCATCAGTTTGACCATCTGGACAATGCCCATTGGACGAGTGTTCTGTCTAGACACAAATAACATGCAGCTTGCTTGATGCTTTTGATGTAGGTATTCTTGATGAAGTAATGCTACATTTACACCCCCATCTCACTAGGCTGATGTGGCACTGCTACATTCTACTCAATCCTTCTTTGTCCATTAGTTCCCAATTCTTCCATTCGTTGCAGGGGTAGAGTAGCTTGGGAGCTCATAACCTTGAGCTTCCGGGGTTTAGGTCGCCTGAGATGAGTTTTCTTGTGGAAATGACCGGAGATTAAAGCCGGAACTCAGTAGTGGTAGTTGACTCGGGGGAGATTAGGTGGCGTTTATCTCTCTTTTCACTTGATTTGTATTAGAAAAGGAGAGAATATTTTGATAAGTGGATTTTCTTTCTGAAACACTGAAATCTCTTATTGCGCAATTGGGGATCTCTTTGCAGTCTAAATTCTAGCAAGGTTTCCAAAGCAGGCGGTTGAGTGTTCTCGTCTTCAGGGGGATTCAAGAAAATATGGTAAATGAGTAAAGTGATATGGACACAAAAGACACAAACGGCGGATCCCTTTTTATTGACTTACCCAAAACATTAATATAGGGCAACGCTCATGTATTGAATTACAAAAATACTTGGACTCTTGAAAATTAAATACTAACAACCTCGTTAATTAATTGGGCTAAATTAAACTAGGTGGACCAACCTTTTATGCCTAGCCCCTTTCATCAGCCTGTCTCACTGTTTTAGAAAAGATCTTACAAATTCTTAACACTGTTTTTTTCTTTGTAGCTTGTTTTCTCTCTAACCATAGGTGGACTTTTTCTTCCTTTTGCAGTGTTTGATGTTGAGTGAGTAATAAAGGGTAAGACGGGGGGGAGTGAGGAAAGGGGGGCCTGTTGCATCATTGATGGTTGGTGTATTTTGGATTTGAAATAGAGAGAAAAAGAGGATGATCATGAAGGAACGGGGGGAGGGGGTTTGATATGAGAGAGAGAGGGAGAGAGAGAGAGAAAGCGAAAGAATGATTGGTGGAGAAAGAGTTGACTCAAATTTATTAGTTTTGACTTTTATTTAATTGCTTAGTTAGTTTTGATACAGTATTTTGTACGCTTTCAATAAAATATAAAAACTATACATATAAATTTTTATGAGGTACTATTTCATTAACATGTAACTATTTATAAGATATAGTATTATTTTATTTCTAATATTAGTTCATTATTAATCAAAGTGTTATGACATTGCAGTTCGATATTGGTATCATTTTCTATATGGTTCTCCCAACGGTCCCTTTTTAAGACAACAGCTTTTGGTATCATTAGCACTATTGAGTAAATAGCTTTACTCTCTGTCGGTAAACAAATATTATGGTTCATAAGCTGTTAATTTGTAAGATAACAGGTTAATTTACTATGTGAAGTGATTTTAATTCGAATTTAATTTCTCATTGTTTAAATTTAACCTGCTTCACACATTTTTTTTTTATTCTTTCTCCCTTTTCTGGTGTATGGTACTTGCAGGCTGGAAAAGCTTTTGAAAAGGTCAAGTAGACAGCATAAGGAGGATCCAAAGAAGCAGGATGATATTAACTCTGAAGCATGTGCTGATGATCGAGTTGTTGAACGAATCCGTCTCGAAAATATGGAACTAAGGTCTTATATGGCTTCTCCATATTGCAGTTATTATGGAACATGTTTAAGTACCATAGCTTTGGGATTTTATGCTTGCCATTCTAAGCAGTTTAAATGTGGCTGTCCTTGTTCTTGTTCACTTGGATTTTTTGAGTTAATCTTAGATTTGCAAATTCCATTCAGCAATTGAGATATGTTTATATAGCAGCATACTGACATTGTTCTCTTGTGCCTGAACTAAAAATTGCATATACATATAACAATTGGTATTAGAGCGTTAAGTTAATTAGCGTAATTAGTTTTCACAATCTCTTTTTAATACGGGTTTGTTATATTTTTCATATATAATACAATTTGAGCATTTTTTTCCTTTTATTAATTATAAAAAATACAACTTGAGCATTTCTGTTGTTGTAAATGGTCTCTCAATGCTTTTCTTTTTCTTTAAAGCTTTATATAACACATTTTTCTTTTTCTTTTGAGGAAACTTCACAAAACCCCCCTAAACTTCCACCTGATTTGAAAATACCCCTCCAAACTTCAAAAACTTTCAATTTACACCTTTGAACTTTTAATTGCTCTCAATTTGGACCCATCCGTACAAATTAGGGCACAAATTTTTTTTGAAAAGACCAAAATACCCCTAATTTTCATTTAAAAATAAAAAATAAAACAACATTTTGGTAGTTGAAATTTCAAATAGTGAATTTAAAATGGTGACTTTTGTATAAAATTTCAACTTCCAGATATATATATATATTTATTTTTAAAAAATAAAAAATAAAAATCAGGGGTATTTTGGTCTTTTTAAAAAAGTTTGTGCCATAATTTGTATAGATGGGTCCAAATTGAGAGCAATTGAAAATTCGGGGGTGTAAATTAAGAGTTTTTTAAGTTTGGGGGGTATTTCAAATCGGGTGAAAGTTCATGGGGTTCCCTAAAGTTTCCCCATTTCTTTTTTCTTGCTTCCTACTTGAGACTTTTTTTTTTTTCTTCCTTCATTTATGTATCAAATAATTATTATTATTTTTTTCTTCCTGTCATTTTTAGAAACAAACCGGTGCATTGCACGGATTTCAAGCTTGTTACTTTAAATTATATATAAATATAATTCCTAATTTTTTTATTTAAAGAATATTTTTTGATTTTAAAGTAATTATGTCACTTAACACCTACTAACAATGAACGGTCCAAATTATATCAGTTAGCAATGAAAAAAATAAAAGAAGAATAAGTTTGAAATGGTTTTGATGAGGTAGTTCAGTCACCTCAAAATAGTAGTTTGAAGGTGGCCGAACTACACTAGCCAACCCCACCAAAACCTTTAAAATAATTTTTTTTTTTTAATAATACTAGAAATTACATTTCAATCCCATAATACTGATATAACAATTGATAAAAACTAACATGTCATTATTGTAAAATAAAAATATAATTTTAAGCATTACTATTTTTTTTTTTATATTGCTGACAATTTAAAAGGTTAATTTAAAATAAACAGTTAATTAATATATATGTTACCCGGGAAAGGGATATATGACGGTGAGCCCTGCTAGAGCATAACATGAGCAATTGCAACCCCTCTCTCTCTCACTCTCTCTCTCTCCACATTCATAACACTTGTACTGAAACTGGAGGCAGCCTGCACCGATCGTCCTTCAGCTTTGTCTTGCAATATTAAATATTAAATACTATAAAAATTTATAACCTCTTTCCAAAAAGTACATGCACCAAAAAGACAAAAAATAGAGAACCACTCGCACTGGCATGGCACTGTAGACAGCCATCACTCACGCATTTTTTTCTCTGACTTGTGCCTCGGCATTTTTTCCAAAAATGCCTTTACTTTAATGTACTCTTCAACTGCTGTCCCGGGATGAGAGTGAGGGCATTTTTGGAAGAATGGTGGGCATTGATATCGAAAAGCTGCTGTATTTTTTCTCTTTGACTCATGTCCTAGCATTTTTTCAAAAATACCCTCACTTCAATGCCCTCTTTAACTGTTGCCTTGGGTATGAGGGGTGAGGGTATTTTTGGAAGAATGACGATGAACGAGTGAGTAAAAAAGGACAGCAGAGTGCTTACTGTCACATCGTCGCACAGTACCATGCCATTGCCTTGCCTAAAACCATTTATCAAACGAGTAACGTCTTCGGGCCCCATGAGAATCAATTTCGTGTTGTACACTCACATAAGAAAGTAAAGTAAGAGTAGACTTGTTCTACACGCACAAAATCAAATTTTCGTGCTATTTCAATTTTGAATTTGTTTTTCTTGGTTTTAAAGAAATCCTTTTATGCAACAGCAACATCATGTCACTACTATACTTGCTAATTCCCACAATTACTTTAAATAATTTGTACCCGTGCCAGCCTCTTCCATCCTCGAAAAATAAATAAAATAAAATAAAATTATAAGAAATCCGTAAAAATTAGCATCTTCCAACTTTTTTTTTTTGATAACCTCTGAATACACAATAATGTAACTATATTATTGATAACCCAAACCTTTCCTTGTCATTTTTCATTTTTTTTGAAAAAAATTAATCCAGAGTTTCATAATTTAAATAACAAAAACTAGGCAACAAAGGATTAATGATGGGTTTAATAAAACATACACAAATTAAAAATTAAAACAGAAAAATGAAATCATCAACCACACGGTTTTTAAAAGCTTAAAATCCATGTTGGACCAATGAACCAATTAATTTTAGTAAAACTTTTGATAGTGCAAGATTCCTACGCAACTCATTCCATTGTATATTTTAGGACACTTGGTTTGAAAAGCCATCTAGGGGAGGGGGATAATCCAACAAGCAACACCAGAAATGAAAGGCCAAATTAGCCTTTTTTAGTACAAATATATATACGCAAGGAACAGAACATCATGATAATTTAGAGCGCAGCTACTCAAAAAACCTAACAAGGTGGGTGGCCCTGAAGATGACAAATCGTAGCACAGGCAACTGTAAATATAAAATATGACGAGGAAGAGCTAAATTAAGCTGATTGACGGCCAAACTTCGATCCCTTAACAGGAAGCATTATTCCTTGCCGCCAGAGTACCAATCCAACAATTGCCACCGCAGCTCCAACTATCAAAAGGTACGTACAACATGATATAGATGCAGTCATATGAACAAAAACAATGAGCTCAAAGAGCAATTAAACTCTAGCTTGATTGTCACAGCAAAAAGGATCAACCATTAGAAACAAGAAGTCAACAGATTCAAGGACTTGCACAAACCCAAAAGATCAACATAACATACCTGAGAATACCATAAGTGAGTGGTTTATAAGTCTGTATCGCTTGCGGCTTCTTCCAGCTTCAGTTTTATCCTTAGGAATGTTCAAATGAGGTTGTTCTGCAGCACTTACAATCCTATTGAATATATCTTTGAGATCGCCCGACTTCGTATTGATAGTTATGGGAGGCAGTATTCCCATGTCCTGACAAACCTGCAAAAGCAAAATTGCATTGATAATATGTAAGGCAGTGTAGGGCCAAAGGGACAACGCTATTATCAATTTATCATTTACAATATAACAAATACAAATAAAAAAATACTGCAAACAATTAAAGGCCACACACAGCTCAGACAACAATATTACTCTAATAATCATCACCATCCTAGTTACTATCACTAACATGAAGCAAAAGATAAAACAGCCCATAATTTAAGTACATGAATTTTCATAGTTATGCACAAAACCACACTAGCATATCTTTTTTTTTTTCAATAGATAATAAACCACACAAACATATCTAAATAATTATATATCATTTTTCAACCAAATCCATAGAATGCCTAAAATAGTTAAAATGTTGTCCAAGGCAACTTTTTTTTTTTTTTTTTTTTAATGTCGGGGAACCTCTCCAGGGCAAGAACCTTTGGACCCACCCCTGCAGAGTGAACCCCAGTCCCGTGCACTGTACCTTAGAAGTTTTCCTGCACGAAACTGATTAAATCGCTAGCTTTTCACCAGGAGGTATAACCCTAAAGGATTGTTTACACCTATGAGGTGTTGATCCTTAAACCTTGAAGGAATAATACCTTAAGACTAAGGCCTCCACCACATGGGCTAACCCCTTGGGATTCTCACGTTGCAACTTGAAGCTAATATTACTTGAATAGATTTTATGAAGTTTGTTGAATCTCTTTCTTTTCTTTTTTTTTAATAACCATGGGTACTTTTCCAAAATGTTGAATTTAGGCCGCGTTGTTCAAGTTTTGGAACTTCACCATTCAACGAACTTATCTAACCAATTTTTCCTGCCAAATTACTAGAAAAATCAAAAGGCAGATTTCACTAGTGAACAGACTCTGGAATGTACTTTCTGCATAAGGTCCTGTTCATTGGACTTTCGATAGTGTTAATTTTGTTTATTGTTTATATAGTTAAGAACTGTAATTTTAGGTCATCTAGTCTTTAGTCGTATATGTCATGTAAACCCTTTGTAATACTTCTGTTCCAAATCTAGAATTGGGAAAAATATTTGTCCATGTATGTCAAGTTGCAAGTTGCAACTAATACTAATCAAATTGGTTTAAAGAGTTTGTCTAACAAATTTAGTATTATTACCACAAAGGAAAAAACCTACATAAATAAGCACTGGAATGCCAACAAGCCAGCTGTAGAAGCCATTATGCTCGGAGCAAGCAAACAACTAAACACACTAAAAATAATTTGTGTATAATGGAGCTTGCATAATAGAACAAGCATATGATATTATAGTCGCTGAAAAAGATAAATACCCTAGTAGAATTGTGTGCAACCATGGGAATAGAGTCCAGATCCTGTTTAGTTGCCACAGTGAGGCAAGGCACCTCAAAGCCAGTATCTTCACCATGACTAGCAACTTTTACCAGCAACTCAGTTGCTCTATCAGAACTGTAAAAAGTAAAATGCATCAATCTTCAGAAACTCCTATATACCGATGCAACTGTGAAAATAGTACAGTTCAAACAATATACATATTGAAATCATGTTTAAAGCAATCATAAGTTCATCTGTCAATAAAGTTAGTAGCTTCCAAAGTGACGGTCAAAACCCACATACAAGCATGAGCCTAGCATGCAGAGAAGTTAAAACGCTATTTCATTAACACCTGTCCCAAGGATCCTCTCCATTTCAACTGAAATGGAGAGTATCCATTTACCCATCATTTTACACTAAATGGATACTCTCCATTTCATTTGAAATGGAGAGGATCCTATTCCTGTGCCTACAAGCAACATCAACAACAAGGGAAATTTCCTACGGAAGTTAAAGAATAGAAAGGATAAAAAGAATAAGCTATTATAGCATTCTAATTCATTTAGTTTGCAATCCTTTACTAAAGGCACCACAAGGTTACTAGTAATATTAACAGACGTGCCTAAAACAATATAAAAAAGACTAATATTAATATACAACCTTATATCGAAATATCAAGTCCGAAAAAGCCAAACCAGATTAGAGAAGAAAAAGCTGAATTTGGAAAGTGAGAAAGTTAAAACACTAATTTAACAAATGTGTCACTGTGATTCATGCTATAGTTAAATACAATAAGAATAAGAGCCTTTTATTTACCCGTCATGAACAAGCACTGCTACATCACAAGCAGCCAAAGATTCTTTATCTGAGAGCAGTTTAGCAACTGTGTCTTCAGGTATCTCTCTCAATATAAGGGTCTTTTTTGTCCCCTGTGATGAAAATAACAAACAAATACTCAGACAAAGGGGTGGGATATGAACAAGAATAGCAATTACAGCAACTGGCAGAGCATTTTGATTTTGCACGAACATCAGGTAAGTTGAAAAAATAATTCCATCCAGTGATAAACTAAACCACAAATTCCTATCGGATATGGAGGTTACTTGGAGACAAAACCAATGACTTCATGTCGGCCCTGCCTTGAGAAACAACAAATATAAAAGGTTTCTTTGTGAAAAATAATCCACAAATCAGCTGTAAATTAATTAAAGCTACAGAAATTCTCTAAAACTTGCCGTTCTTTTGCCTTCTAAAAAACGTACTGCCTATAAAACTGGAAAGACCAAGAGACACCATCAATCTGAGTTAATTCAACACACTGAGTTAAATAGTTAAAGCAAACAATTTATAGATTAACATAACTCAGAATCTAGGCTCATCTGTAACTACAAAAGGACAAAACCTTATTGCAACTTCTACAGAATGCACAGCAAGTATTAGCATAGATCTTATTTGATAAGACCAATGCACAAACATAGCATTTGTTTGACAGGAATTTCAAGGTGCATGATGTAATAGCACTTACCCTAGATCCGTCAACAACGTTCACTGCGTAATGATCTTCAACGTCAGTTGAAGTATATTTATCAGAAAAATCCCTGCATTTCCCATTTCATCAACAACGAATGTTATATTACTTGGTCACAAAAACTAAATTAACGGGAAGTATCAAATTTAAAAAGATGACTTGGAATACCTTCCAATAAAAGAATTCAAAAACGCAGACTTTCCAGCCTTCCTGGGCCCAAAAACAAAACACTGGAAAACATTTCTGTCAGTCTGTTGCTTCTTCCTATCCAAACGCCTTTTTCTAGTCACACGGAATGCAGATAAAGGATTGCCAGGATAACCAACGTATAGCATATTCTCCATGCTCCAAGCTGGGTCTACAAGTGTCATCAAGGCCCACTACAACCACACAAATTTCTCACAAACTTAATCACAGGTTCCCAAAGAATAGGCAAAACATAATTGTTTAAGAAGATTGTATATTTATAAACATTTTAAAAACTGGAAAAACCTGTGCATAGCATAAGTGTAAAACTTTACATATTATCGGTACGATATCCAGATTGAGATCATAATTAGTTGGTAGACCGATTTAAAAAATTCCAAACCCCAACTAAGAAAATGAAAAAAAAAAAAGAAAAGGAAGAAGACTGTGAAATGCATACCATTGACAAAAAGCCATCAAGGGATAACCCTCCAAATTTATTTTTCTGTGTAGCATCAACGTATGGCTCTCTCTCCCAAGGACTGGCAAAAGAAGTATGTCAAACATCAAAACACTTTTCTGGCTAATCATTCTAGTCCTTAAGAATGAAATAAATTAAACACTTGGAATAAATCATAGACCAAAAATCCCATTAAAGATTACAAACCCTCACATGATGGGAAAGGAGGATGATAAAAGGGAAAAGTGGGGGAATGCAGTCACACAGAATATGAATGGATGCAGATTCAAAGAGAGACTGAAGAATGCCCAGCTTAAAATTAGAAAAGAAGAAAAGCAACAGGAAGAGAGCACCATAAAATAATAAGTCTTTATCTACAGGCAAACCAAATTTCCAACTCCTACTTGCTCACTCGTGAGATGACAAACTTCCCAACTGGTGGAATTTTAATTGGATTTTCACAAAAAAGCTTTAAAAAGACGAGTAAATGAAAATAAACACATAATATTAAACTGGAAAATAAAAAATATAAATTTAAAACTCTAAATTATAAAATAAATATATAAAAATTTCTGTACTTTTTGAATGGAGAGAAACTTTTTTTTAGATAAATAATGCATCTTGCATATATGGGGAATTTGGTCTTTATTTGCATGTTAATAAATAGTGCATCTTGCATATATGCAAGGTACCTAATAAGTACAGTTATCCATGTACCATCACTTCAACAAGTAACCAAGCCATGAAATACTAAGGTAACTACCTTAAGCATCTTTAAACATTATGAAGCTACTATTACCAATAATGACTTAAAATTACATAAGATGCATTGGCAGCGAAATTGATGAGGATTATCATGCCGATCCACTTGATAAAGATAAACCAAAGGATGAGAAGCCATACAGATTGATCAAGTGAACAGGATTTCTCAGTAAAGAAATATAAAAGTTGTGAGAGAGTAAAACAAGCCAGACAATATTAAAAGATATGAATGAAAACCAAAAATACCTTTCCGGAGCATAAGAAAATATAATGCCAATTTCATGAGGTCCCAGCTCCCCATCCTATTAGGGAAAACAGACATTATCATGATTTTAACAGGTAAGAACTTTATAAACCATTTAGCTACTTGAACTGTAGTCTGTCACAGTAAATACTGACTACAGAAATTATATTACAAGCTTATTAACAACAAAATTGGAAACCAAGTACTCAGAGCACAGAATAACACATACAAGATTGGTACTATTCAATCCAAAGATTTTCCTCAGATACTCGGTGGCTTCATTTGTCAGCTCCACAGTCTACACAAATGAGAACCGACAGTAAGCATTTTAAACAAACATTATATGACTCGGAAGAAAATGCAACATTTTCATTTGCATGGTTTTGAATGGGTTGGGGTAATATATGATTTGTATATTATTTAAGGTAGGGCTCATTGTCTAATCACTAATCGACCAGATTGGCCATACTTGACAATTAATTTCATTTCAAGATCTAAGTCCAACAAACATTTACTCACAAGTAGAGGACAGACAGAGAGAACTAAGGCTTTATTTTTTATCATAGAAATCTAGTTTAACACTCTCCACAGGGGAAACACACTCAAGAAAGCTAAAGTAGGCTTTAAGCAAGCCCCCAAGCCTCCAAAAGTTTTTCCAAGTAGGATCCTAGTATACAATTAAAATACACAGAACTCAAGGTCAAACCAATAGCCAAATTTGAAGTCCAGCCCCAGCTGAAGCCATGCCAACCATTTGCCATCACTAGAAAGAAGGGTAACACCAAATTCAGCCCATCTGCAACTATGGAGGCAGACATACAAATCATATTCCTTAAAAAAGGGCCTAGCATAGTGACAGCTAAAATTCATCCTTACAAATTACATGACATTGCTGCAATTATTAAGCCAACGTAAGGGCTCACATATATTTATCAATCAATATGAATACAAAGGTTCACATTAGCACCGCCTGCAAGAAAACTTGTTTGATAGGGTTCTACAACTTCTTAGAAATTTATTTTATAGTAGCAAATTTTAGTTGGGATTAAGGCATAGTCAAGTTGGGTAAGGATTATTAAAAATTGACAAAGCAGGACAATGACAATCTTTGCAATAGATAATTAAAAACTTAACTACCTTCCCTAAACTTGCCTAAAACAAATAGATTATTTCAGCACATAATAAATCATTTATCATTTAAATTAAAGCCATTGCTACTATAGCAATTGTAATTTCCCCCAACGATATACTACCTGATCGGGAGCTCGTTTGAAAGTCGATGGGATGACATCCTTTGCAAGTTTGATATCATTGTTGTATCCAAATTTTCGTAGAATAGTCCATGTCGTCTCAAGTCGCCCTTTACCTATGTGCAGTTGATGAAGAAAAAGGAAACCCGTCCAAGTAATCCCACGTTCATCGACTCCTTCACCCAAACCCAATTTTTCTAAGACAACCCTCTTAAGACCTACTATTTCAGAAGGTTGTAATGGAGCATCGAAACATTTGACCTGTTTACAATTATTATTAGTTCCCTCATTTATCTTCAGCAGAAATTACCAGGACTCTGATAGGTGAGAAACTTGTTTGCAAGTATTACAAGATCATTCCTGAATTGTCAGGAACATCATACTTGGACATAAAACAATCATAAAACTCAATTCAGTACAAAAGTAGCAAACACGGAAGCAAAAGAAACCTGAAAATCATTCAACTCTGCATCATTGAGGGCACCATCCTTATCATGGTCACAAAGAAAAAATATCCGCTTCAAGGCTCGAACAAATATGGGGCTCAAAGTCTCTGCTTTCTCATCAAATAGTGGACCTCTTGGATGAAGCACAACTTTTTGTGCATAGTAGAAAACTTCACAGGTCTACAAAATTAATACATTTCAACATTAAACTCCAAATATTGAACGAGAATTGCAAGTATCAAACATCGCTTTAGAGAATTAGAGTCATCCAACTAAATGTGGGATTAATTAAACCAAAATCAGATCCTAGTAGTCACTAGCTTGAAGTGAATCCCTGATGCACAAAGTAAAAGTTCAAAACAAATCTATTAATATCCAAAATCTATGTCAAGAGGCAAACCAAGAGGGCAAATAATACACCGGCATAACTGTATACAGTACAAGACTGCTATGCATAGCACATATAGAACCCATCAGATGCCGCTACAGTGTCCAAGCCAGGATCTTATCTTGTGCGCCCGGTGTCAATATAAATTATTGCTATTTTGATCTCAAACCAGATTTCATAGAAGCAATTTACTTCTTTTTTTTTTTTTTTTAAAAGCGGAAAACTTTACAAAACCCCATGAACTTCCACGCGTCTTGACATTACCCCTCAATGTTAAAAAATTCTCAATTTAGGATATCAAACTTTCAATTTTTTGCAATGCCGCCCCCCGCCCCCGCCCCCCCCCCCCCCTTCTTTTAGGATTTTCCGTTAAATCTTGTCAAAATTCTCAAAATACCCATTTTTTCTTATAAAAAAATAAAATAAAAATTTGCAAATATTTAGGTGTTAACAAGGATTTAACTAAATTTGCAAAAATACTTACGCCTAAAATGTTTGCAATTTTTTGAATTAAAAACAATGAGTCTTTTGGAAATTTTGACAAGATTTAATGGCATATTCTAACGTAGGGGGGACATTGCAAAAATTGAAAATTTGATACTATAAATTGAGAGTTTTTTAACATTGCCGAGTAATGTCAAAACGCGTGAAATTTCAGGGAGGTTTTGCAAAGTTTCCTCTTTTTTTAATAAGTAATTTCAATTTACTTTATTGATCAGACTACTTCAAATAAACTTGATATCTACAATACCTAATCTTTATGTCAAATTCTCAAGTTACACACAAAAAATAATAGTTGCCTGAATACCCCAAACAATTTACCTTCTGTTAAATATTTTACCAATTTGCCCTAATTGGGAGTATCTCTTGTATACTTCATGTGTACTTGAGTTGCACTCCTTTGTGCTTCGTAACGAGATTGATCTACTTGTCAAAAAATATATTTTACCAAATACTGAAAATGAATATGGTGATAAGTGTTGGAATTCAAACATAATTAGGCTCTGCTGCTGTGTCTCCAACAATAAAAACAAATGTATAGTGTTATAACAATCTATCGAGACTAGGATATTGTAAAAGATTTGACAAGTATGAACCACAAAGAAACTCAACAACATAGGTAAAAAAATCATTAAAAGAGAAAAAGAAGATAGACAGAAAAAGGCACCAATAAACAATACCTGAATTTGTTTAAGTGCTGAACATCTAATACAAGTTTCAATCTCACGAAATTGTTGCATTAGTGGAGACATCACCTGCTCCAGGCTCACCTGCTGGTTCTCATCTCTCAAATCCAGCTTACAACCAACCACTATAACTGGGATTTTCACCTGCTCACAGATTTGAGTCATAAAAATATAGTCAAAGTCATGGTGGCCCCATATATTGCTAAGGGAAACAATTTCCAAATATCCAGAAACACAAAAGAGCTAAAAGGTTCAAATTAATACAAAGCATGTTTTTATAATGAAGCTTAGACTCTACTTGTTTCGATGTAAATATTTTTCATATTTTTGGGTGTTTGGAGTGGAGTACATAAAACCAATATCCCTCATTGCAAACCTCGAGCAAAGAAGCCAGAGCACTTGCGCCATACCCTCCACCCCACCAACCCAAACGCTCAACCACTAACCAAGCAAAGAAGTCAGTTCCATGTAATAAGAGTTGAGTAGAGCCACAACCAAGTTCAAGTTTATCTGGCACAAGTTTGACGCAGAGGACGACAAAGGGTTGGAATACTACAGTGCAAGGCATATTCTCGCAAACAAGAAAATATAACAAATGGATGCAACCTTTGAGACGCCGTAGATGTGAAAATCCCCGGCAACCAAAAACATGTGGTGGAATCACACACACAGAGGGAGAGAGGTCTGATTGTGTATGATACAGTTTATATTGTTGTGTTTTATGTTCTCCTTTATTGTTTGGTATGCTTATTGTTTTTACTGATTCTGGGTCGAAGTGTGTTTTTGGTGTGCAAATAGTTTTGGGCAATTAAAATTGGGGGTTGGGGGTTCGTAAAAATTTGAAATTATACAATTAAAATTAATGCAAAGTAAAAGAATAAACTTAGAAGTTATGAATTTTATGAAAAAGTTGAAGTTAGTAATTTTCTAGTTTATTATTTTTTTCTTAGAAAAACAACTTAAATAGTAGATTTCAGAGTCATTTAGTGCGAACCAAGCAATGAAAAACATTTTCAACATCAGTTTTAAGGTGTCAATGAAACACCGAAAAACCATTAGATTTCCCAGAAAAAAAATTTGATGAAAAATTTTTACATCAAAACAATGGAACGCGCCTTTCTTCTAAGAAAAATGTCCCTGTATATATAGAAGAAAAATGAAAGCTGAATAATAACGAAGGATAGAGACCTCTAGTTTACGAAGTTTTGGAAACCAAAAAGTACTCAATCGTTCAATTGATCGAGGCGCATCACACGCATAAGTGAAAACAACTGCATCAGCCCGCTTCAATTCTTCGGTGACTTTATAATCATCCTCTACACTGATTGGTAAAAAGAAACAATCAGAATTCAACATCAAACTGGAAAATTAGTGCAATTGCAAAAAATGATAAAAGGCAACATTTATAATTCAACATCATGATTACACCTTTCCTTTCTTCTCTTTTCCTACACTTTCTAAGCAACAAAACAGAGCATACCGAGACGAAGTGTCTATGATCGTGATGGGCACGTGGTCGGGGAAGATATCCTTCGGCAGCCTCGTCGGTGGCAACACGGGCGGCGCATTCTTTGGGAATTTTTCGGACGCTGCCGACACAATCAGGCTCGTTTTCCCGGTACCTCGTTCCCCGGCAACCACGATTCGCACCCCGGTCCAGGTGTACGGGTTCGTAGCTCCAGCTGAAGCTTTTGTCATTGAAGACGCTGCAAAGCAAAACCCCAAAAAACCCTTATTTTAAAACTCCGTGCAAATGCGATGGCAGAAACCTAAATATATCAGGAAAAATCAGATTCAGTGAAGAACTTGCACATCAGAATCTAAAAAACAAAGATTTCATGTGAAAGACTTCAATAAATCAAGAGAATATTGAATCTTGCTTAACATCAGGGTGGTGTGGTCAGTGATGCGATGGAAAAAAAGGTGACTAGTAAGGGTTTGGGGAGCGAATATAGCGAGGTAATGAGTATAGAGAAAGAGAAAGGGGAAAAATACAAATACAAATACAAAACCTAGTGCTTGAGGAGGTTGAAGACTGTGATGGAGGTAAATAAACTGTTATGGGTGCAGCTTGTGAGACCGGGTTATGGTCTTGAGTGACTCAGTAGCAGAGACATGGTGTATGCCCACACTTTCTTCCTTTCCATGTAAGCAAAAAAAGCAAAAGCCTAAAGGATACAATTTATAGAGAACTAAAGCCTGAGGGAGATCTTTATTATTTAGGTGTAGGCGCCGCGTAATAGTGATTTCTTTTTGTGAGCATCTTGATTTTGATTGTTTTTCCTTCTAAACACATTATGTTAATTGTTTATGCTATGGTTTTGTTGTTTTTCATTTTCTTTCTAAGGTTACTTATTCAGTTTTTCTTGTGGATAAAAAAAATTGAAGAATTATTTGTCAAATAAAAAATTTTAATATCTAAGTTATGTATTTTTTCGATTAATTTTGTATATAGACTTCTGTCAACTTTTAGGAATAATAAGTTATATCGGTTGCTGGAAGAGATCTTATTAAAGAAGAAATTCTCTGGAATAGCAAATCTAGGGAACAATGGCTGACTTGCAAAGACCTCAATACCAAATTTTTTCAAACTTCTTCTCTCATTCGTTGAAGGTCAAATTCAGTAGATTATCTTCAGAAAGATTCGGGAGCTTGGGTTTCTCAAAGGGTTGAGATTGGGGGTACTTTTGTGAGCCATTTTATGAATCTGTTTTCCTTTTCTTCCCCTTTTTTTGATGTTGAGCTGTTGGATCTTTTTCAACCCACCATTTCGGATGAAGAGAATGTGGCTCTCTGCTCCATCCCCTTCGAGTCTAAGATTGTTCAAGACTTGGCTAGCTTGGGTTCCACCAAAGCCCCTTCTTCTATATGAAGTACTGGGCCACTGTCAGATTTGATGTTATTGGGTTTGTGTGGGGTTTCTTCAAAGATAATCTGCTTTTGAATGAACAAAATCATTGCTCTAGTGCCAAAGAGATCAGGTCCTCATTTGGTTCATCATTTCCAGCCAATCAGTTTGTGCAATATTGGTTATAAGATTGTTTCTAAGATTCTTGCTTCTCGGATAAAGATCTTGTTGCCAAAAATAATTTCCTCGGCTCAATCGGCGCTTGTTCCAAATAAAAACATCCAAGATAACTCTATTCTAGCTCATGAGTTATTACATGCTTTTAAGAACAAAAAGGGAAAAGGTGGTTTTTTGTTCCTTAAGATGGACATGGAGAAGGCTTTTGATAGGATAGAGTGGAACATCATCCTTATTGTGATGCAAAGATTGGGTTTTAACCAAACTTGGATAAATTGGATCAAGATCTGTATATCTTCTTCTTCCTTCTCAGTGCTGATTAATGGGAGCCCTTTTGGCAAATTTTCTCTGGCTAGAGGGCTACGACAGGGTGATCTTCTATCTCCCATTTCTTTTCATTTTGGGCTCTAAAGTTCTCTCGAGGCTCTTGTTTAAAGAAGAAGTGGCTGGGAATTTAAAAGGCCTAAAAATTGCGAGAAATTGTCCTGCCATATCCCATCTCTTGTATGCGGATGATCTGCTAATTTTTGGAAAAGCGTCCTGTGCTGAAGCCTCTTGCATTAGTAGCTGTTTTAAGAAGTATACACGATGGTCTGGTCAATCCATCAATGCAATCCTCCATTCATTTTAGCATAAATACTTTCCCTGGCATTATCTGAAACATCTTATCTATTCTTCCTTTCACGCATAACCTAGCTAAGTCAGTCTATTTGGGGCTTCCAATTTTATATGAAAATTAAAAGTCCAAGGCCTTTAATGAGATTGTTAAGAAGGTTCAAAAGAGAATAAAAGGTTGGCATGCGAAGTCTCTTTCCCAAACAAGTAGAACGGTTTTTATTAAATCTGTGGCAGCCTCAATCTCCACTTATGCAATGAGTATTTCTCTCCTCCCTAGAGGAATCTGCAACATTTTGGACAAGATGTTCAAAAATTTTTGGTGGGGTTTTCCTCCTGCAAAAGCTAGAAATCTCTCTTTAAAGTCTTGGGATTCTCTTTGCCTTCCTCGTGCTTTGGGTGGTATAGGGTTTAGAAGGATGAAGGATGTCAATCAAGCTCTCATTGCAAAGTTGGGTTGGAAAGTTCTTACAAATTTCAACAGCCCATGGGTCAGCTAACTGCAAGGTAAGTATCTCTGTTCAATTCCTTTCCTCTCTTCCTCCCCAAGTTATGCCAGTACTTGGCTTTGGAAAGGGATTCTTAAACCCCTGCATCTTTTGTCTCAAGGAGCCTATTACAAAATTCATAGGCTTTCCTTTTTGCCGGTTTGGGACTGTAACGACCTAGATTTTAAAACTATTATTTAAATAATATTTAAAAGATTAAAATGATAATAAATAAATTAGAGTAATGATATACAGATTAATGATATTAAATAACTATTTGGTGTTAAGGGTATATTACATTGAATGTTGATCTCTTTTTGAGTATCACTTTAATTCTCAAATTTAACTTCATAAGTATGTTTATGGGCATAATTAAACCCAATTTAGTGAATAAATTATTTACATTAGTGGTTGGTTAAGTCAAAAATCAATTTGAAACTTTTTAGTTTTTTGGCCTAAAAAGCAGTGTCTTAATTTTTATATTGTCTAGTAAAAATTAAAACTATTAAGGAAAGGTACCAAGGTTAGCCACTTTTGTTGAAAGCTTTGAACTCTTCTAGCAATAAGGATTATGAGAAATATCTAGATCATTTAATGAGGCAAGTGGCCAAATGGGAATGCAAGTAGTTAAAGTCTAAATTAAGTTGAAAACTTTATACGGGTCAAAAACAGAGTCAAACAAACTCGGATGAAGTCGAGTTATATCTTGTTCATATCCCACCCCTTTGTCTGAGTATTTGTTTGTTATTTTCTTCACAGGAGACAAAAAAGACCCTTATACTGAGAGAGATACCTGAAGGCACAGTTGCTAAACTGCTGTCAGATAAAGAATCTTTGGCTGCTTGTGATGTAGCGGTGCTTGTTCATGACGGGTAAATAAAAGGCTCTTATTCTTATTGTATTTAACTACAGCACGAATCACAATGACACTTGTTTGTTAAGTTGGTGTCTAACTTTCTCACTTCCAAAATTCAGCCTTTTCTTCTCTAATTTCGTTTTGCTTTTTCAAACTTGATATGTCGATATAGAGTCGTATATTAACATTAGTCTTTTTTATATTGTTTTAGGCATGTCTGTTAATATTACTAGTAACCTTGTGGCGCCTTTAATTAGTAAAGGGTTGCAAAGTAAATGGATTAGAATGCTAGAGCTTACTCTTTTTATCCTGTCTGTTCTTTAACTTCCGTAGGAAATTTCCCTTACTGTTGATGCTGCTTTAGGCACATGGTATAGGTCTTAGTGAAATAGCGTTTTAACTTCTCTGCATGCTGGGCTCATGCTCGTATGTGGGTTTTGACCGTCACTTTGGAAGCTACTAACTTTATTGACAAATGAACTTATGATTGCTTTAAACCTTTTTTTTTTAAAAAAAAAAAATTGAATAAGGGAAAAGGGTTACATGGAAGGATCGTTCCCACTTTTGATCCGAAAGGAAGAAAAAGTGAGAGATCTTAAAAACGAAAAAAGGGTGGACTCTCCAACAATAAATCCAAATGATAAAAAGCAGTGTAAATGTAAGAATAGATTCTGGATCTGATCCAAAAGAACCAAACAGCAGGTAATAATAATTTTCATAGATTCCAAAAGAGTTATAAGTAAGTCAGGCCTATTCTAGGGTCGCACAGTACAAATAGCGAAAAAACTCTGTGAGGAGTCCATTACGGGTAAAACAACAACCACTGTGAAATATTTGTCGAAGAGCAGACACTGCAGAAAACCACAAAAGAACCGTTGATAGAAGACCACCGACATCAATCTCCTCCTCGAGATCGAACCACATCATATCATGACAGGGGGATAAAAGCCCACAAAATGCAAGACAAACAATAGAATAAAACTGAAAATACTGAAATACATAAGTAAAATTAAAACAACAATAAAACACAGGCAGGGGCGGTGGTCGGCGGCCGAAGAACAGTTGGGGCACCTGCGAGTTGTGGATGGATTGAGGATCGGCTGGCGGAAATGAGAAGCTAGGAAGCCAGAGAGGATGGTGGAATGGCTCGATTGACGGCAGAGACGGCGAGGAAGAGTAGATCTGGTTTTAAAAAAACCCGATCTAAATCCCCAAAAACCAGATCCACAACCAGGTTCTTCGACAAGGCAATGGGCGGTGACGGGGAAGGGCTGAACGGTGGCAGGCTGTCCGGCGACAGACTGGGCGACGGGCTGGACGGCGATGAATGAACGGAGACGGTAACGCGGGGCGGAAAAAAACACAACGGAAAAAAACAAGAAAAAGGGAACAACAACAGAGGGGGGATGGGGAGAAAGGACTCCCCGGAAAAACCGCACAAGGCGGTGGAGAAGACCTCACGAAGGAGGCGGCTAGGGTTATCCCTTCAGAGCCTCTCTCTCTAGACAAGAGAGAGGTCAATATTGTTTTGCTATTGTTCCATGGAGAGGTGCAGTTATTCTTTCGTTTGTATCCTTTAAACATGATTTCAATATGCATATTGTATGACCTGTACTATTTTCACAGTTGCATTGGTATATAGGAGTTTCTGAAGATTGATGCGTTTTACTTTTACAGTTCTAATGGAGAAACTGAGTTGCTGGTAGAAGTTGCTAGTCATGGTGAAGATACTGGCTTTGAGGTGCCTTGCCTCATTGTGACAGCTAAAGAGGATCTGGACTCTTTTCCCATTGTTACACACAATTTTACTAGGGTATTTATCTTTTTCAGCGACTATAATATCATATGCATGTTCTATTATGCAAGCTCAATTATCCACAAAATATTTTTAGTTGGTTTCTTGCTCCGAACATAATGGCTTCTATAGCTGGCTTGTTGGCATTCCAGTGCTTGTTCATGTAGGTTTTTTCCTTGGTGGTAATAATACTAAATTTGTTAGACAAACTCTTTAAACCAATTTGATTAGTACTAGTTGCAACTTACAACTTGACACGCATGGACAAATTTTTTTCCGAGTTCTGGATTTGGAACAGAAGTATTACAAAGGTTTACATGACATATACGACTATAGACAAGATCACCTAAAATTACAGCTCTTAACTATATAAACAATAAACAAAATTAACACTCTCCAAAGTCCAATGAACAGGTCCATATGCAGAAAGTACAATTCAAAGTCTGTTCACTAGCGAAATCTGCCTCCTGGTTTTTCTAGTAATTTGGCAAGAAAGAATTGGTCAGACAAGTTTGCTGAATGGTGAAGTTCCAAAACTTTGGACAAGGCGACCTAAATTCAACATTTTACCTATTTGAGGCATTCTATGGGTTTGGTTGAAAAATGATATCTAAATATTTAGATATGTTAATATGGTTTTGTGTATAACTATGAAAATACATGTACTTAGGCTCCGTTTACTTCGACGTAAAATGGTTTCTGTCGAAAAATATTTTCAGAGAAATCATTTTTCCTGAAAATGTTTTCCGCCGAAAACATTTTACGGTGTTTACCGCGCGCACGGAAAATTTATTTTTTTTCTTTATATTTTCATTTAATTATATTAACCTATAAAATGTAATTTTTTATTCAAAATATTAATATAAAATAATTCACAATATAAAATATTAATATAAAATAAAACAGAAGCATATGCACGGAGGCAGAACTAGCCTATGCTTTGGGCCCCCAAAATTAAAAAAAAAAAATCTCTCAAAAATATATATTTTTTATGAGGTAGATCTTCAAAATTAATTTTATCCCCACAATTTTTTTTTTTTTTTTTTCCAATGGTATTGTTACTTGTTGGAGAAATTTGGCATATGCAGTATCTTGTACACAACTCGAGCTATTTTATGTATATGCTACACATAGTTGGTTGAGCATGCAGCAGTTTTTAAATCTCATTAGTATAGGAATATGCCTCAGTTCTCCGAGGTTGTGAAATGTAACTTATTTAGCTTACAGTTCTGCGAAACAGTCAACCAATTGAACTTATTGTGAACATGAACAATTCTTACCTGCTAGATCTCATTCTATTACGGATTCATGTTGTTAATCTGGCATTAAAAGAGCATTCACTTACATCTTTTCATCATGATGCAAGCTGTTGATAAATCTTACTATATTATCTGTAGAGAGAAATGCATTCTATGCTAGAAAGTGATGGAACAAACTGAAAGCTGACTTTGAAGCCTATAATACACTTCCACACTTGGAGAGTTGGTAAATTCTAGTGTCATTCTGCTTAATTTTCTACATGGGGTTTACTCCTGCTTTCAGTCTGAAATATAGAGTGATTCTTATTTTGCAGGGATTATATTTTTCCTTCTTGGCAATTGCCTTAATTTCATTTCCTTTGGATATGCTGCTCAGGTAAGTATTAATTATATATCTCCAGGCCTTCTGAGTACATGTTTTAAGAGGGACACAAGTATAAATGTGGAATAACTAGGTTTATCTTTTCTTTCTAATTATTTTTTTCCCAATTGATGCAGTCTCTTCTTGCGGCCCTGGGATCTATTCAATTTGTATCCTATATTGCATTTGCTTATTTTGTGTTGAACAAAATGGTGACCGTCAAGTATGTAAAAATCTGAACTGAACTTAATTTCAGAACCATAACATTGCACACCACTTTATTATCCCAAACTCTTAATGTTGCCTTTCGTTTTACAGAATACTGGTTGCCACAGCTTTTATTGTCCTTGGAAACATTTTTCTCGTTGCTTATGGCAACCATCAGTCTCCTGGTATGTGGCTCTCTTTTGAGACATCTGTATCTCTTTATTTCATGCATACTGCTGTATGCACTGCACTGCCTATCTTCTGAACAATATTTTTTGAGTTACTAGTGTTGAGCACTTGAACATTAATGTTGTGAGATGTGTGTCACACCCTCAAAGCTAGCTTATATGATTCATTATTTTGGCAGAAAATTGGTCTTGAGCACGATATGACAAGGTTAACCCCATCCCAATAGGCAAATGTTATTCATTCATTCCATTTTGTTCTAGCGTACACACAAAGACATATGCCGTGCTCATCAAGAACTGAAACTCCCATTTAACTAAATCCTAGCTCGCTCTATCAAATTAGACACCCCAAAAGAGAGTTGTGTTTATTATTACAGTTTCTAAAAACAAGAAACACTTTCTTACTGATGTTTGATTGGATAAACCATTCTATATCAATATAATCATGAAAACTGCACTGTAAGCTTGGTAGCCTAGCATAGTAGTTAGAGATAGACCCCTATATATCGCAATGAACATAAGTAATGAGTGGTAAATTTTAGATGATAAACTAAAAGCTTCGGCTGTTAGAAACAGTATTATTTATTTTGATAAACTAAAATATTAGGCTATTAGAAACAGTATTATTTATTTTAACAGGCAGATAATGTGGAACCACTCTGTTTCTTCCACTGGGAACTTAATGGACATGCTGTCTGTTTTTTTTTATTTTTTTTGCATCGTTAGCTTGGAAGGCTAGGGGTTATAGTCAACGTTGTTCCTACCTGTGGTAACCAGCAACAGCCAAAAATATACAAGCATGTGATTTGGATCTAGCATGCATGAAAAAAGAAAGAAAAGAAAAGACATGTGGTAAATCAGCCCATACATTAAATTAGCTTTACCAGTCAATAAAGAAATTAATGCTCGACTATATGTTTCCATTTCAGTTTATACCCCAGAACAGTCGGTAGAGAATTACAGCAACATTACCTTCCTCTTTTAGTGTCCGACTTTGATCTTAGTTGTTGCCTTACATGAAATCACTCCATCGGTGAGCACTGTGAGCTCACTGGTTTGCTATTGTAATGTATCTTTATTTATTTGATTATAATGTCAGCACGCTTCCATCTACCCTTTTATAATGAACATGTTGTATACAAAGGAGAGGAGAACTTATGCTTTCTGTTTCTGGGCAATTCCTTGGACCGTATTGGCATGTGCTGCTTCCTTTCTCTTATGCTATAGCTTCAGTTGCTGTAGGATCATGCTCTGTGTTATTTGCAAAGCCTATGTAAGTTAGCTACCGTGGACATCGTTCCTCTTCTAAGATAACCAATAGAATTGTGCAGTAACGTTTTTCTAACTTCCAAGTTTTTTTTATTTTCAGATCTAATCTGTTACAATTGGCCATGTATAGTGGTTATCAGTTACACGGCTGGTTCACTTACTCCATGCTTCTTTTATTTCTTAGTACAGCTGGATTTTGGGTAATAATTATAGTAGAAATTCTTTTTCCCCTTGATTTCTAAAATGCTACTTTGGCTAAAATTTACTGCTTGTTCTGTCGAACTTCTGTATAAATTCACACATTCTATTTCTCCAACTAATGCAGATGACAAGGTTAAATGAAGGATTGTCACTGTTCGATGCAATTCTTATTGTTCCTATGTTTCAGATTGCTTGGACTTTCTTCTGTATTTGTACGGGATTCATATACTTTCAAGAATATCAGGTAGGTTCTCTCAAAATTATGTTTTGACCATGCAAATAAAAGAAATTCTGCTTCATAGAATCATATGGTTTAACGACAAAGAAAACCTAGGAGGGAGGGAACAAAGTTAGCCAGTGAGGGGTGGGAACAAATTTGGTCAGTTGGGTCTTATTTGAGAGTGGATGGGACATAATGGGCCTTTGGCAATGCTCATTTTGCCTCACCTTCACCTCTCCATGAATCAAGTTTCACCGCTAGACTTCTTGGGATGATGCAATAGGAAACCGTTTTGTCTTGATTATCTTTTATTTGGGAATTTAATACCTATCATTGAATCGCATAATTGTAGTGTATGGTTGAAGATATTCAATTGATGTTGACCAGTGGCTCCATCAGTTTGACCATCTGGACAATGCCCATTGGACGAGTGTTCTGTCTAGACACAAATAACATGCAGCTTGCTTGATGCTTTTGATGTAGGTATTCTTGATGAAGTAATGCTACATTTACACCCCCATCTCACTAGGCTGATGTGGCAATGCTACATTCTACTCAATCCTTCTTTGTCCATTAGTTCCCAATTCTTCCATTCGTTGCAGGGGTAGAGTAGCTTGGGAGCTCATAACCTTGAGCTTCCGGGGTTTAGGTCGCCTGAGATGAGTTTTCTTGTGGAAATGACTGGAGATTAAAGCCGGAACTCAGTAGTGGTAGTTGACTCGGGGGAGATTAGGTGGCGTTTATCTCTCTTTTCACTTGATTTGTATTAGAAAAGGAGAGAATATTTTGATGAGTGGATTTTCTTTCTGAAACACTGAAATCTCTTATTGCGCAATTGGGGATCTCTTTGCAGTCTAAATTCTAGCAAGGTTTCCAAAGCAGGCGGTTGAGTGTTCTCGTCTTCAGGGGGATTCAAGAAAATATGGTAAATGAGTAAAGTGATATGGACACAAAAGACACAAACGGCGGATCCCTTTTTATTGACTTACCCAAAACATTAATATAGGGCAACGCTCATGTATTGAATTACAAAAATACTTGGACTCTTGAAAATTAAATACTAACAACCTCGTTAATTAATTGGGCTAAATTAAACTAGGTGGACCAACCTTTTATGCCTAGCCCCTTTCATCAGCCTGTCTCACTGTTTTAGAAAAGATCTTACAAATTCTTAACACTGTTTTTTTCTTTGTAGCTTGTTTTCTCTCTAACCATAGGTGGACTTTTTCTTCCTTTTGCAGTGTTTGATGTTGAGTGAGTAATAAAGGGTAAGACGGGGGGGAGTGAGGAAAGGGGGGCCTGTTGCATCATTGATGGTTGGTGTATTTTGGATTTGAAATAGAGAGAAAAAGAGGATGATCATGAAGGAACGGGGGGAGGGGGTTTGATATGAGAGAGAGAGGGAGAGAGAGAGAGAAAGCGAAAGAATGATTGGTGGAGAAAGAGTTGACTCAAATTTATTAGTTTTGACTTTTATTTAATTGCTTAGTTAGTTTTGATACAGTATTTTGTACGCTTTCAATAAAATATAAAAACTATACATATAAATTTTTATGAGGTACTATTTCATTAACATGTAACTATTTATAAGATATAGTATTATTTTATTTCTAATATTAGTTCATTATTAATCAAAGTGTTATGACATTGCAGTTCGATATTGGTATCATTTTCTATATGGTTCTCCCAACAGTCCCTTTTTAAGACAACAGCTTTTGGTATCATTAGCACTATTGAGTAAATAGCTTTACTCTCTGTCGGTAAACAAATATTATGGTTCATAAGCTGTTAATTTGTAAGATAACAGGTTAATTTACTATGTGAAGTGATTTTAATTCGAATTTAATTTCTCATTGTTTAAATTTAACCTGCTTCACACTTTTTTTTTTATTCTTTCTCCCTTTTCTGGTGTATGGTACTTGCAGGCAGGAAAAGCTTTTGAAAAGGTCAAGTAGACAGCATAAGGAGGATCCAAAGAAGCAGGATGATATTAACTCTGAAGCATGTGCTGATGATCGAGTTGTTGAACGAATCCGTCTCGAAAATATGGAACTAAGGTCTTATATGGCTTCTCCATATTGCAGTTATTATGGAACATGTTTAAGTACCATAGCTTTGGGATTTTATGCTTGCCATTCTAAGCAGTTTAAATGTGGCTGTCCTTGTTCTTGTTCACTTGGATTTTTTGAGTTAATCTTAGATTTGCAAATTCCATTCAGCAATTGAGATATGTTTATATAGCAGTATACTGACATTGTTCTCTGGTGCCTGAACTATTTTGGGAAATTTTGTTGTTGTTTTGTTGTTTTGTTTTGTTTTTTGGTTCTGATTTAGCTTCATTCTCCCAAATATTTTCTGCCACTTAGGATTTTTGTTTTTAATATTCTATGAACTTAGTTATTAATCCTGAGTTAGTTACACATATACATATATATTTTTTGCTACTTCCGTGACATTTAATGATGTATTCTCCAGTGTAAGAAATTTGCTGGGCAAAACTACAAATGAAGAACCTACCTTTGATAGGATAATTGTCGTCTACAATTACTGCTTTTTACTTTTGTTTATTAATGTATATATATTTTCTAATTGAATGAGGAAAAAGGGAAATATATTGTTTTTCAACATGTTATTGTGAAGAATTCCTCACATGGTTGAATTGATACTTGTTTTCCCCATTCCTAACTAGATCAATTAGGTGGTTATTTTATTAGTGAAATAATTTTCCAAGCTGATTCCACTTTTGCAAAGATGCTTCCGAACTTCAATTTTTGATACTTGGCCTCTTCAAATTGCAATTTACACAATCTGTTAGATTTTGATGTCGAACTAGATGGAAAGTTGAGCATGTGAAACGCACATACAGATTTTTGACTTGTGATGTCCAAATTGCCCTTGTCACCCCCTTACCATTTTTGTTTGCTTTTTTCTGTGTTTGATTTTGTTGGTTGAACTTTCAGATGGACAATCCCCTACTTTTTTCTTTTGTTTATTTCAATACAATAAACTTACTTGAACTAACATGTGGGCTAAAACAACAAACTTTGGGCTCCAATCACCCTAAATAAGAAACAAAAACAAAACAAAACACCCGATTGTAAGAAAACCGAAAAATAGAGGTGGAGCTGCCCGCCTTCTTCTTCATTGTCTCTTTTAGCTTCTCAAGATTACAGTAGATGATAAAGAGCGACATCGATAAGTGGTACGATAACAGGTGACTTGATATTTGATATGAGGACGAAGATTGATAAGTTTTTTCTAATTATCTCTTTTTAACCAATCAGAAAAAACCCTTGGATGCGACAATATTGTCTAAAAAATTCATTAAATGGCACTCTTCCTGCTCGTGTTTGTTTTTGGGTTTTATATTATACTTGACATATTTTGGACACTTAGATACAAATGACTACTTAGATTTAAAAAACAAATGAGAATCTCATTTTTCTAGTAATGGGAAGGGATCCCCTGTAACTCCTTCTATGATTGGCTCTTTTGTGTTTTAAGAATAATATAAGACAAAACAAAAACAAAAATAAAAACATTGACATACAACTGTAACAACTGTTTTAAAAACAACCAAACGTCATATCAAAAGTGATTAAATCCTTAATATCAGAAAGAGAAAGGGGCGAGGCAGGGCAGGGGCCAAGGGCCAACAGAGAGGGAATTATCAACAATAATAAAAAGCATTAAAACTCTTCCTAGAGCCTAGAGGGCTTCATGTTATCAGAGGATTTGGAGGTTGATGAGAAACAGGTATTCACATAAAACTCTTCCTAGGGGCTTCATGTTATCAGCGCATTTTCATGCTCGGGCATTCTGCAATTCCAATGCAATTCTCCCTTGCCTTTCGTCTATTCTGTTAACATATTTGCAATTTTTAAATTTGCATTACATAATACAATTAAAAAAAAAAAAAAAAAAAAACAATTTAGTGATAAATTTTCTTACTTATATGCTCGTGTATAAATTCCCAGAGGCTTCTTCTCAAAGAGGTCAGCCAGCCTGCAACCATGGAAACTAGGGGGATGATTCAAATTCCTCATCAAACAGTCCAATAATTTCGCACAAATATCGGGCAGTTCTTTGTTAATATATCCCTCAAAGGTTTCAAGATCATAACCCATTGCCTGTCAGTAAATACCAAATAAAAATTGTATTATTATATAATATAAAATTAAATTATTTAATTAAAAGAATTAAAAACAAATTACCTTAGTGTCATCCTTAAAGTGCACAAGCGCGTTCCGAATAAGTGTCGGAATATAATTGATATACCGACGACTTGGCATAGAATTGACACGGGTCATCAAAAAACGATAAGCTGGACTTTTCTTATCCAGCTTGTTAGTCCAATTCGATAGCCCATAAACTGGATTGCATAGACCTACTTGAGTATCAAAAATATTGGACGTCGACTTACGGTAATGAGCAATCGAGTGCATGAAATTTGTCCGGTCTTTAGAGTTGAAGAAGATCGGATGAAACAGTTGTAAGAAGCTATAATCTCTCACCTCTTGCAATTCATTTGATTGAAGCTTATCGGTAAAAATTTCTGAAAAGAAGAGCAATATACCCATGGGTAAAGACTGAAGTTTACTCTGACCCAATTCGTTTGTCATTGTCTTTGCCACAAGGCGTCTAAACTGGAGTGTATCAATCATAATACCATTTCTCAGTTCACTATCATCTTTTGCCAAAATAGGATGTTTAGAAAAGGTTACATTCAAATCATGACTGATCCTAATGTTTTTAAACAGAGATCCACAATAAAATTTTCCAAGGTGAAAACCTCGCAGCTCGTGAGCTATTTTTCTGAAGAGTACTTTTCCATCCTCACCAAATCCGGCGAGAGCTCCGGAGGGAGTGAAACAAAAAACATCCCAAACCCAAATTTGTTTTTGAACGAACCACCATTGCTCAAGAGTCTGTACAAAAAATTAATGTTTAGTTACATTACATACTAAAAAGCAATAAAACAATACAATTATTGGAAAAACTTACATAATTGTTAGTCAGTGCTAACTCATCACTCAAAATTTCTTGTAACTCCGTATCCGAAAAATCAGTGAGATGCGATGTATTGGGAAAAAAACATACGGATTTAAATAGTGTCGGAATTTGGGAAGGATGAGATTGATCAGTAGAAGAAGATGTCATGAGATTTTTTTTGGACGAAGAAGATGAGACAGAGAGTTAGCTTGCATTAAATCGAAGCACACCCAATGAGGCAGGAAGACGGAAGGAGGCTGGGTCTGCCATTGAAGGTGCAAGACTTGCAGAGCGCAGAGAGAGAGAGAGAAAGAGAGAGAGAGGCGATCCTTAAATTACACATGCACGGCCAAGAATTTATTTGATAAAGAAGAATAAGGGCAAAAGGGGAATTAACGAAAAATAAAAGGGAATCAATGATCGATCGAGGGGGTTGCTAATGGCCTCGCATGGCTGGTTAGCCCGGCCTGGTTTTCATTTTAGGGGTGTGTCATGCGTGTAGGGTAATTTTTTTTTTGTAATTAAGTGCAACCCCTCTCTCTCTCTCTCTCTCTCTCTCTCTCCACATTCATAACACTTGTACTGAAACTGGAGGCAGCCTGCACCGATCGTCCTTCAGCTTTGTCTTGCAATATTAAATATTAAATACTATAAAAATTTATAACCTCTTTCCAAAAAGTACATGCACCAAAAAGACAAAAAATAGAGAACCACTCGCACTGGCATGGCACTGTAGACAGCCATCACTCACGCATTTTTTTCTCTGACTTGTGCCTCGGCATTTTTTCCAAAAATGCCTTTACTTTAATGTACTCTTCAACTGCTGTCCCGGGATGAGAGTGAGGGCATTTTTGGAAGAATGGTGGGCATTGATATCGAAAAGCTGCTGTATTTTTTCTCTTTGACTCATGTCCTAGCATTTTTTCAAAAATACCCTCACTTCAATGCCCTCTTTAACTGTTGCCTTGGGTATGAGGGGTGAGGGTATTTTTGGAAGAATGACGATGAACGAGTGAGTAAAAAAGGACAGCAGAGTGCTTACTGTCACATCGTCGCACAGTACCATGCCATTGCCTTGCCTAAAACCATTTATCAAACGAGTAACGTCTTCGGGCCCCATGAGAATCAATTTCGTGTTGTACACTCACATAAGAAAGTAAAGTAAGAGTAGACTTGTTCTACACGCACAAAATCAAATTTTCCTGCTATTTCAATTTTGAATTTGTTTTTCTTGGTTTTAAAGAAATCCTTTTATGCAACAGCAACATCATGTCACTACTATACTTGTTAATTCCCACAATTACTTTAAATAATTTGTACCCGTGCCAGCCTCTTCCATCCTCGAAAAATAAATAAAATAAAATAAAATTATAAGAAATCCGTAAAAATTAGCATCTTCCAACTTTTTTTTTTTGATAACCTCTGAATACACAATAATGTAACTATATTATTGATAACCCAAACCTTTCCTTGTCATTTTTCATTTTTTTTGAAAAAAATTAATCCAGAGTTTCATAATTTAAATAACAAAAACTAGGCAACAAAGGATTAATGATGGGTTTAATAAAACATACACAAATTAAAAATTAAAACAGAAAAATGAAATCATCAACCACGCGGTTTTTAAAAGCTTAAAATCCATGTTGGACCAATGAACCAATTAATTTTAGTAAAACTTTTGATAGTGCAAGATTCCTACGCAACTCATTCCATTGTATATTTTAGGACACTTGGTTTGAAAAGCCATCTAGGGGAGGGGGATAATCCAACAAGCAACACCAGAAATGAAAGGCCAAATTAGCCTTTTTTAGTACAAATATATATATATGCAAGGAACAGAACATCATGATAATTTAGAGCGCAGCTACTCAAAAAACCTAACAAGGTGGGTGGCCTTGAAGACGGCAAATCGTAGCACAGACAACTATAAATACAAAATATGACGAGGAAGAGCTAAATTAAGCTAATTGACGGCCAAACTTCGATCCCTTAACAGGAAGCATTATTCCTTGCCGCCAGAGTACCAATCCAACAATTGCCACCGCAGCTCCAACTATCAAAAGGCACGTACAACATGATATAGATGCAGTCATATGAACAAAAACAATGAGCTCAAAGAGCAATTAAACTCTAGCTTGATTGTCACAGCAAAAAGGATCAACCATTAGAAACAAGAAGTCAACAGATTCAAGGACTTGCACAAACCCAAAAGATCAACATAACATACCTGAGAATACCATAAGTGAGTGGTTTATAAGTCTGTATCGCTTGCGGCTTCTTCCAGCTTCAGTTTTATCCTTAGGAATGTTCAAATGAGGTTGTTCTGCAGCACTTACAATCCTATTGAATATATCTTTGAGATCGCCCGACTTCGTATTGATAGTTATGGGAGGCAGTATTCCCATGTCCTGACAAACCTGCAAAAGCAAAATTGCATTGATAATATGTAAGGCAGTGTAGGGCCAAAGGGACAACGCTATTATCAATTTATCATTTACAATATAACAAATACAAATAAAAAAATACTGCAAACAATTAAAGGCCACGCACAGCTCAGCTTACAACAATATTACTCTAATAATCATCACCATCCTAGTTACTATCACTAACATGAAGCAAAAGATAAAACAACCCATAATTTAAGTACATGAATTCTCATAGTTATGCACAAAACCACACTAGCATATCTTTTTCTTTTTTCTTTTTTGATAGATAATAAACCACACAAACATATCTAAAGAATTATATGTCATTTTTCAACCAAATCCATAGAATGCCTAAAATAGTTAAAATGTTGTCCAAGGCAACTTTTTTTTTTTTTTTTTTTAAATGTCGGGGAACCTCTCCAGGGCAAGAACCTTTGGACCCACCCCTGCAGAGTGAACCCCGATCCCGTGTACTACACCCTTAGAAGTTTTCCTGCACAAAACTGATTAAATCGTTAGCTTTTCACCAGAGGGTGTGGTCCTAAAGGATTGTTTACACCTATGAGGTGTTGATCCTTAGACCTTGAAGGAATAATACCTTAAGACTAAGGCCTCCACCACTTAGGCCAACCCATTGGGATTCTGATGTTGCAACTTAAAGCTGATATTACTCAAATAGATTTTATGAAGTTTGTTGAATCTCTCTTTTTTTTTTTTTTAATAACCATTGGTACTTTTCCTAAATGTTGAATTTAGGCTGCCTTGTCCAAGTTTTGGAACTTCACTATTCAACAAACTTATCTAACCAATTTTCCCTGTCAAATTACTAGAAAAATCAAGAGACAGATTTCACTAGTGAACAAACTCTGAAATATACTTTTTGCATAGGGACCTGTTCATTAGACTTTCGAGAGTGTTAATTTTATTTATTATTTATATAGTTAAGAACTATAATTTTAAGTCATCTGGTCTTTAGTCGTATATGTCATGTAAACCTTTTCCCCATTTGATACCAGTTTGATCAACTAGGCGTACCGGAGGCCAATCTGCACTGACAGTGAAGGAAGTCTTCGCTCGTTTCGCTTCCATTCCTCAACTAAGAATACTAATTGCGGAGATTCGTTTCTTTTATTAGCATTTGCAAATAATTTTGGTTGCCAATTGCCATGGATCATAATCTGAAAATGAGGAGGAGAATCACTCTCAATAGTCAATTCCGAAGAAATTGTCATTTCATAATTTCGTGGGTTGCTTTAAGTCATTCACTGGTACATTGGTGCAGTCGAGGAGTGAAGGTGGGGACACGTGTTGAATTTTGGGTGAATACATTACGTAGTCCATCTACTGTGAGGAAGAGACGTTTGAAAGACTATTTTTTACCCTTTTTACAAACTATACTCCTCGTCATTGTAAACTTTTCCCCCTTTCAATTAAGATAAAAAAAAAACACTATACTCCTTGATATAATTAAAGCTCATAAAAAATAGCCTTTGGTTTATGAGTTTTAACAATAACCAGGAGAATAAGATCATCTGTAATACATATGGAAACCATACCAATATCACTGGCTATCCATGTCAAAATTCTCAGCTTAAACTTTTGAGTGATGATTCGTATTAAAATTCATTATCTTTAGTTAGTATATACATACTCATATGATATACGTTTTATTTATTTATAACATATTTATAATCAAATAACCTTTTATTCCTTTAGATTCATACACATGTGCTAAAAATACTGTAATTGAAAATAATAATAATATTATAATAATAATAATAACATAAATGACTCCAAGTAACAGCGTTGTGAATGAAATAAATTAAACAAACATTAGAATTTTCAGGGGCAATCTCAAAATCCCATTCAGAGTGGACAGTGAAGTCTACAAACGCACAAGAAGCAAAGCCCCAATTACAAACACACCTTTCACGATGGATTGTGGATTGTGGATTAATCTAAACTAACAACTAGAAAGACATGGTGGAAGACAAAGACCAAATATCTTGTCACAAAAACATGACCCGTACGTAGATTGCCTTTTATGTTACAATTTTCACAGCATTTCTCCTTTTCATCGAACCAGCTATAGACTCCATCTTCACAGGCAAAGGGGCAGAGAATGCAAAACCCCTATTATGATCCTGATTATGCCCTCTGATTTCATAATTTCTTTCCCCATCACTGGTCTCTGGTGATGCTCCAGTCTCCCAGTGTGCCTTCTCATCGTCCTCAGTTCCTTGAGGAAAACCCTTAATTTCTTCAGGTTCACTGCAAAGAATTTCCACAAGCTCTCCCTGATCATCACTGGAAACACTCTCATCCAAGCAAGTACCATCGCCACTTGAAATTGGCTCGCGGCTGTTGCTAAAAACCCTATACATATTCCCATTCTCTGCAAAACTCACACTTTTCTTCACCCTAGGTTGAACACTATTCCTGTTCACCAAAAACCCATTTCTAATTTGCCCAGTATTTCTACTAATGACAATTCTAGGGCTTTCCTCATCATTGTCATTGGCTTGCTGGAATCCCTCAAGCTCCACATCTTCCACATCATTTTGAGACACCCTAGAAAACCCACTAATATTTTCAAGTCTGGCCCTCAATTTCTCTAGCATTTCCCTCTGCCCACCCAAACTTCTAATCTTAGTAGCCAAAACCCTAGATTTGTTAGCATTTGGATGACCAAAATTCACATTCTTCACTGTTTTGAGGGAATGCCCATGCCTTTTCACAGCAACCCCATCTATAAAATCCAAGAACCGCACCAAATCTCTGCTAAGCGACCTTTTTCCATCCCTAATTATTGGATCCCCACCCTGCAAAGAAAACCCACAAACTTACAAATTTGGTTTAAAAAAAAAAAAAAAAAACACTACAAAAAAAGAAGAAGAAAAACGAGAGGAAATTTGGACAAAATAACAAATACCTACGAACGATTTACCTGAATAGAGTCAAGCCTAAGAAGCAAATCCATGACTTTGTGAGAAAGCGCGTCAAAATCGAAGTGGATTCCACTGGAAAGCGAGGATTTGAGAGAGTTGAAAGTGGACTTGACGAGAGCGAGGTCTTTGAGCTGTCTAAGCGTTCTTGATCTGCGAACAAGGAAGGCACGGAAATGGGTTTGGATAACACGAGCAGCGCAGTCTCTGAGAGAGTACGGAGGACAATAATAAGAAGATGGAGAAGAAGAAACGGAAAAATGGTGGAGAGAGGACTCTAGAGCATCGATGCGGCGAATCAGTGAGGAGAGAAGCGAATGGGTGTCTGGGATTTCTTGGAAGCCTGGGTTCTGAGACCGTCGTTGGTGGTGCTGGTATTGGCCTTGTGGATGAAGATTGCGGGCGTTGAGTTTCGTAGATTGAGGATAGGGATCGTGATGATGGTTTGTTGGGGCAGATTGGAGAATGTGAGCAGCAAGGGCTTGGAGAAGTGGGTCTGGTAATGGTGGGGAAAGATGGGGCGGAGGTGGGCTGCAGCAATGGCAGAAGTTGCCGCAACAGGTGGAACCGGTCTGGGCGGGAGGGTGGCTGTGGTGGTGATGGTGACCTGCCATTTGGTGGTGAGGGAGACAGATATTTGGGGTTTTGAGGGTTTTGATATGCTTGTGAACCTCTCTGGCGCAAGACCATCGGGTCTCTCTATGTTAAATGCTAAAAGCGAAGAAATATAAAGTCATGGTAAAGTACTAAAGTTTACGTCATAGCCATAAATTAAAAAATATATGTGTATCAGTGCATCATATGGTATAAAAAAAATCTAATAATTTGAATGATAAAAATCTCAGTATATATATCTTTTATAAATTAAAAAAAAAAAATTCCTCTCAAAAAAATAAAAAATTTAAAATTTATTATAAATGATAAAATATGTAAATTTAACATGTTAATTTTGATAAAAGTGTTATTGAATGTAATAATTCAATTATATAATATACATAAGAGTATAACTTCAATGCTGCCTCGACACAAACCAAGGATTTTGTGCCTACTATTCAAAAGCTCACACATCAGCTTTAAACAAAAAAAAAAAATCACATGTTAACAAAACAAAGGATTCTCCCTCTTTTATTCTTAAAAACAAAACCCTCCCAACACCATCTCCACCTGCCATCAACCTCCCGCCGCCGCTGTGTGCCACGCTAGATGTCATCACTGCCTGCCACACGGTATCTCTCAGGCTCTCTCTCTCTCTCTTTCTCAAGCCCTCTCTGTCTCTCTCTATCTCGCCGTAGACCTGAGCAACAGTGTTCGGCTTTGACCGCAGTGTGGGCATTGGCAGTGGGGCGGGTATCTCTCTCTCTCTCCCTCTCTCTCTTAGTCTCTCTCTCTCTCTCTTTGGGCAAGGACGGTGATGCTCAGATATCCCTGCATGGGCAACAGGGTTTCAATAGTTGTGGTGAGATCCAATCTACGACGAGAGAGAGAGACTAAGATAGAGGGCGGGGTTCCACGGGTAACAGAGATGTCTGGCGTGGGCTGGCGACAAGCAAGCTGCAGGCGGTGGCTCAATGGCTATTAGGACTTAATCCGGTGTTTTGCTAACATATATATATTTTTTGTGCCAGACTAATGTGTCAACCTTTGAATGGTAGGCACAAAGGCTCTTGTTTTTTTTTTGAAATAAAGTAATTCACTTATCATATATCATAAAATTAGGCCGAAGCAAATTGCTCCGCTTGAATATTATCACAGATACAATCGGATATCTCATCTCTCCATACATGATTTATGATATATCTGGTTGCCAGTTTAGCAAGTAGATGGGCTTCACCATTTACATTTCGGCGTGCATGATTGGGTTGCCAATTCAGTAGAGAATTTAAAATCAGTTTTGCGTCCTCTATTAACTGTCCATACCTAATTCTATTATAATCCCTAGCCTGTAGCTGTAGCGCCTGTATAATTGTTTACGCATCTCTCTGAATAATGACGTTTCTGGCATCCATTTATTTGCAAAGCTAGGCTGCTCTTACTGTGGCCAACGCTTCTACAGTAGTCGGATCTAGTAAGCCTTTTTGCGTGAAACTCCCAACAGCAAATGGCAATGACCCCTTCGTCACGAGGAACATGATCCTTTTTATTTCAAATAAAATTGATAATATTTATTTAATATAAAATAAAGAATAGTATTATCTTAATATTAAAGTTGAAAGACTAAATTTATAATATTATCCATAATATTACACTAAATAAATATTATCTATTTCATTTGAAATAGAGAGGATCCTATTCCCCGTCATCATCTTTGAGACATTGAGAATTAAATGTTAAGACAAGATAAATAATTAAAATGCATACAAATATATTTATTGTAGTTGTAAATATAAAAAATACAAATTTCAATAAAATTTAGTATATTTCTTGTTAAATCCAACGTGAACAACTGGGAAAAGCTGACATGAGCTAATAATGTTTGGGTCCTTGTATGGTCAATGGTTTGATGATCAAGACTGCCTTTATACGGATAAGTTAAAGCGTCAAGTGCCAGCACAGTGGATGCAACGCCATACTTCAAACAAACTTGACCCACCATGCTCTGACAGTAAACCATGAATGTAACATTAAGGAGTAATTAAGTACGCCTTGACATTTTTTTTTTTTTAATTTTTATAAATGACTAATTATAACGATCTTATTAAACTACCATTTTATGACATTTATTTCTCTTTCGCCCTTTCATCAATTAAAGGGATTAAAATTAATAATAAACGGTCATGTGATTTACATATACCATTTTAATTTTGTTGTCTTTCCACTTTTACCCTCACTTCATATTAGTAAAATAACGCTTATACATTTATACCCTCCTAAATCCTAATCCAACACATGAGAAGTGAGGGTAAAAGTATAAGGAAAAAATTTTAAAATAGCACATGTAAGTCACATAACCATTAATTTTAACCCTTTGACTAACATAATTTGGTAAAATGTCATAAGTTGGCAGTTTGATGGATTTAAATGTCATAATTGATAATTTATAGGGAAAAATGCTAAGGCATTGTAATTCATGGGGCAAAAGGTAATTACCCATAATATTTATTCAATTAGTAATTTTTTTTTTTTAAAAAAAAGGGGAAACTTCAAGGAACCCCCTGAACTTCCACCCGATTTGAAATACTCTACTTAAACTTAAAANTACCCATGATTTTTATTTTAAAAAAAATATATCTAGAAGTTGAAATTTTATACAAAAGTCACCGTTTAAAATTCACTATTTAAAATTTCAACTTCCAAAATGTTTTTTTATTTTTTAAAATGAAAATCAGGGGTATTTTGGTCTTTTTAAAAAATTGTGTGCCCTAATTTGTACGGATTGGTCCAAATTGAGAGCAATTGAAAGTTCAGGGGTGTAAATTGAGAGTTTTTAAAGTTTTAGGGGGATATTTCAAATCGGGTGGAAGTTCAGGGGGGTTTTGTGAAGTTTTCCAAAAAAAAAATCAAATAGCAAAATGTTAAAAGTAAGAGAGTCCCTACTATTAGGTCCTGTGTAAATTAGTCTTTTTATAGCATCTAATTACCATGTGATACATCATCAATTTAAGAAAAATGTAAAAAATAAAAGTACGAACAACCACACTAAATTAGAGAGAAAAAAAAAAATCATAGACAGCAAGACCCAGGCCAGACATGTGGGTTTGGCCGGCAGTGAACGCCTCAAATCCCGTCGGCCATGACTCGCCTCAAATCCCGCTGTTCGTGACTTGCCTCAAAACCCGTTTCTAATGTCTTAAAACCCGTTTTTAATACCTTAAAACTCATTTTTTGATTTAAAACTAAAACCTAGAAGTGAAAGATTAACATTTTAAGGATTTTATCACCCTAAAATCTTATTGTATTTTGGTCCAAGTTATTTTTGTGCACTTTTTACGTTTTTGCTTATGTGTCAGTTATTGATTGAGGGCTGTAAAAATTGAGATTTAAGGCTTATCCTGATATAAGTTAAACTCTAAGAGTAATGTTATAAGTTCCTTTATTGTTATTCTTGTATCCCTTAAAAGATAATGTGGCCCACTATTTGGCTTGTAATTAATCATTATTAAATTTTGATCTGATTATAATTTTAAAAGTCACCTTATTTTTGTCCCTAAAAAGTAGCTCAATCGGTTATGGACCACACCTAATAAAATGGAGGTCACTAGTTCGAATCTTCCCTTTCCTTTGTGTGGACATGTCAAAAAAAAAAGTCACCTAATTTTTTGATTGATACAAAAAATAATAACACAAAAAAGACTTATGAAATTATTCAAATGTTACCACTTGCTAACTAAGTCGAAACAAGATAATATTAAACCAATTCTCCACCTAAGATAAAAGAAGAAGATTAGAATAAACTCTAATTATTAGATGAAAGATGAAAAAAGAAGATTAGAATAAACTCTAATTATTATAATCGAGACATTCGCTAAAAGTCGCAACCATGACATCCGAGAAAAATAAAACTCGATATTTTCAAAAAAAAACAGAGAAATGGTTATAGAACGAAGTCGAGAAGATACCGATGATCCTCTTTTTTCCTGTGCCAAAATATCTTACCGTCTACACTTTGCACACTTTGCTCAGTAACCGTTCATCTAGTAGTTAATCCATCATAAATTCCACAGCCGCGATGTACTTTAAATAATACTACCGCCTCGATCACCATCATCAAGTAAAATCCATACAAGTGGACGGTGTACATGGTGTTTAGGAACCGATTCGCCCAGCCAATAAACAATGCACCACTTGTTCCCGATCTTTTATCCCCTACATAGTAAATCTACTTTCAAAAATACTCCCCTGCAGTCAAAACCATTACAAGCACATAAGTTGAACCGATAAAACATTGACTACGTCTAAGTTGACGTGTCTTTAAGTGCGCCAACTCAGCGGTTGTACTGGATACACATACATCCAACTGCACAGAATATGAAGGTATAGATTTTAGTAACAGAGTACTTGGTGGGGCTCGTGATTCAAAGCGACTCTTTTATTAGAGGGAGAACGAGCTTGTGAGAAGGATAAGGAGTCAGAGGGTCTCACACTCACTCTGATACTCACTGTGATCTGACTGAGTGAGAGAGCAGCAATGGCAGCTTCGCAATTCTCAGCAACTCCGACTCGGCCAGAGCCATTGACGCAATGCAATTCTGTCACTAGATTGTTCGGGTTCGGTTCCAGAAGCAGCAGATCAAAGGTGTTGTCGATCAGGACCTTGAGTTCGCGGCCTTCGAGGCGGTGGTTCTCGGTGAAGAACGTATCCGGAGAGACGAAGCAGAAACTGAAGGATCCGATCACTGAAGAAGGTCTGAATTTCCTCCATTCCCGGTTGTTTTTGTTACAACATTAAATAAATGATCCGATTTTTAAAGTTTTCGTGATTACTGATGACGATTTTGCTGTGGTTCGAACCTGATATTATACTGTACCTCTCTTTAATGATTAAATTCTTCTTTCCTTTTTTTTTTTTTTCGTTTAAGAAAAAGTATTTATAAACTGTTGTTCTTTTCTTAATTTTTAAATTCTGATACTTGAGTTTGATATATATATATATATATATAATTTGTTCGAGTATTTATTGGTTATTGGAAGCTAGGCGCATGAGAGAGAGAGAGAGAGAGAGAGACGAGACGAGACATGCTATGCATGTATACGAAGGTAGGCAAGTAAATGGTCACAGAGCATCAAGAAAGGATTGGAACTCACCATTTGTTGGTCTGTCAGAAGTTATGCTATATGATGATCTCAACTATCTTGTTCCAATCAAACTCATTTGACGTGTCTATGCAATTGAGGATGTTTTGGAAAAGTACTTTATGGGCAGTTATTGAAAATCATCAAATGAAACTGGCTTGATGTTAGGATCCTTTTTTTATGCTGAGGTGGAAATCTGTGATTAGTTGTTGGAAATGTGAGCTTGTTGGGAGATGGGAGGGGGCTAAGAGGGAACTGAAGGTGAGAGAAATATTATAACAATATTTATGAAAACTCTGTTCATTTGTGTGTGAGAGAGATTTGGAAGGAGATTCCTATAAAGTTTTTCATATATTATGCTATAGTACTTTTGGTTTTCTACACCATATTTGATGATTACCATTCGTGTTTTGATTTAGAAGCTCCAACCACTCACACTTCATTCAAACCGGATGCTGCATCTATTGCCTCAAGTATCAAGTACCATGCAGAGTTCACCCCGTTGTTTTCTCCAGAGCGGTTTGAGCCTCCAAAGGCTTTCTTTGCAACTGCACAAACTGTTCGTGATGCTCTCATTATTAATTGGAATGCAACATATGATTATCACGAAAATTTGAATGTAAAGCAAGCATACTATTTGTCGATGGAATTTCTGCAGGTTTGTCTTGTGGTCTTCTGCATTGATTCCCGCATCAATAATTCACGTTTATCATCTTCTACTTGCAAGATGTTATAGTTCCCTAACGTTTGATTTTTGTAGGGTAGAGCGTTGTTAAATGCAATTGGTAATTTAGAGCTCACTGGTGCTTATGCAGAGGCTTTGAGAAAGCTTGGACACAAATTAGAACATGTGGCTTCCCAGGTCAGATTGCTTACTTACGTGATTTCCTTTCATTTTAAAATACTTTGCTGTATCCGATCTAAACCAACTATGGTTGTTGGGAGAAAGTCAACATGTGTGACGAAATTAAATAATTTTCCATCCTTTTGTAAATTAAAAGGGTGAATGAAAGCCATGGTGGATCACAACCATTTGTAAAAAAGAAAAAAAAAATGTAAAAGAGTTGTATGTCTTGCATTTTTCTTATCATTTTCAGGAAAAGTGTCCATGTATGTGTCATGGCAGCTAATTTCTTTGGTTGACTTATTATAGGAGCCTGATGCTGCACTTGGTAATGGGGGTCTTGGGCGCCTTGCCTCCTGTTTTTTGGACTCTTTGGCAACATTAAATTACCCAGCATGGGGTTATGGACTTAGATACAAGTATGGCTTGTTTAAACAGCAGATTACGAAAGATGGGCAGGAGGAAGTTGCTGAGGATTGGCTTGAGGTATGCCTGATTTCTGCTTAACACTTCAAGTGCTTTTTAGCATTGGCATTATGTCTTAATATTCTGGCTGGGTTCATTATTCTTTCAGTTAATTATGGTTTCTCCTTGTAGATGGGCAATCCCTGGGAAATTGTGAGAAATGATGTCTCATATCCTGTAAAATTTTACGGCAACATTCTCTCAGGATCAGATGGATCAGATGGAAAAAGACACTGGGTTGGAGGAGAAGATATAATGGCTGTAGCCTATGATGTTCCGATACCAGGATATAAAACTAAAACCACTATCAACCTGCGACTTTGGTCAACCAAAGCTCTGTCAGAAGATTTTGACTTACATGCTTTTAACTCCGGAGAGCACACCAAAGCATGTGAGGCCCTAGCAAGTGCTGAGAAGGTTTGGATGCATTCATCATTGTATAAGCTGTTTTTTTATAATGATCTTGACTACTATCAGCCCACTTCTTTTAAAACTTTAACACAAATAGTTTGGGGCCATGTTCTGGAGCTTCTGAAGTTGGGCAATGGCGTTGAATAGAGAATATTGAGTCTTATCTTTTACCTGTTGGGTGGTGGTGGAGAGGGCCATTGTGGCTGCACTTCCTCAGAGACCAGATACCCAGTATCTGTATGTCGTGTCTCTCTCCAAATGTGTGATCTTGATCACCAGTAATGCCTAAATTTATATGTTTTCTTCATTTTGATTAATTTTTTGTTTAGCACTATGCTAACTGCAACTGGTATAAAGGATGGCTCTTATAGTGATTTGTTTTAATATCAGATTTGTTATGTACTCTACCCTGGGGATGAATCAATGGAGGGGAAGGTCCTTCGTTTGAAGCAACAATACACTCTATGTTCGGCTTCTCTCCAAGATATGATTGCACGTTTCGAGAGAAGATCTGGAGCAAATGTACATTGGGAAGAGTTTCCTAAGAAGGTTGCAGTACAGATGAATGATACTCACCCAACTCTCTGTATCCCAGAACTGATGAGAATTTTGATAGATTTGAAGGGTTTAAGCTGGAAAGAGGCCTGGAATATCACCCAGAGGTATACACTATTGCTGTTCTACATGCATGAACCAATGAGTTACTTTATATGTTGATTGCACTCTGTACTAGCAGATGTTATTTAGAGAATTTTTATTTATACCATTTCTCCTGTCTCAATTTAAATGTCTTATTTTTCTTTTTGGGATATCTCAAAATACATGTCCAATTTCTAAAAGTGAAAGATTTTACGTTAATTTGCTATATTAATTACTCATGTTTTTATGTTAACATGTGGGACATTTTAGGAAGGGATGAGTGTGGTAAATGTTTCTATTGTAATGAACATAAGCTAGGGAAACAATATCATAGTTGGTGGAAATTTTCTAGTCCTTTTCTTCCCCTCATTTAAATGCAAACCAGATTACATTGGGATAGAAAGATTTTAATTTTTTTTTTTCTACATCTATGCTGTAAAAACATGCACTTCCGCGCTCTCACACACAGGTTCCATTTGGTTGGCCCCTGTTTCCATCTCAATAATTAAAAAAAAAAAAAGAAGACAAATTGCATAATTACCTGCTTGATTCTTTGAACGTTTACTTTTTGATGTTTTACTGAAGATCTCTGCTTAATACAGGCTCAAATTTAGCACTTCTATTTCTCACATTCTGCAACCTGTGTGCTAGAACTGTAGCATATACAAATCATACTGTTCTTCCTGAGGCATTGGAGAAATGGAGTTTAGAACTTATGCAGAAACTGCTTCCTCGTCATGTTGAGATCATAGAAATGATTGATGAAGAGGTAATGCTGGATTATATGCATAACCAAATCCGTTTTACCAGTGGACCTTATCTATACTTTTCCTGATTCCTAAAATTTCACATTTTCCAGCTTATTCAAACCATAGTATCTGAGTATGGTACAGCAGATTCTGAATTATTGGAGAAAAAATTGAAGGAGATGAGAATATTAGAAAATGTTGATCTCCCTGCTGCGTTAGCGGATTTACTTAAGCCCAAGGAAAGCCCTGTTGTTGTTACCAGTGAGGAACTTGAAAAGTCTGAAGATGCAGTTGAACCTGTTGTTGAAGAAGATGGATCTGAAGAAGCAGTTGAACCTGTTGATGAAGAAGAAGGATCTGAAGAAGCAGTTGAACCTGTTGATGAAGAAGAAGGATCTGAAGAGAAAGTCACTCAGAAAAAGAAAGTGGTGTTGCCTGAACCAGTACCAGAACCACCGAAGATGGTTCGTATGGCTAATCTTTGTGTTGTGGGGGGTCATGCAGTAAATGGGGTTGCTGAGATACATAGTGAAATAGTAAAGGAGGATGTATTTAATGCATTTTTTAAGGTAAACATGTTGACAGCTTATTTTCTTATCCCTTTTCTTTGATCAAATATAATGCAGTTAATGATTCTGAAAAATAGTGGGGTTATTCTGTCTGTCTATTATATTGTGAAGTATGCTCATAGTATTGATCTGTATGCTATAATTGTGGCAGTTGTGGCCTGAGAAATTTCAAAATAAGACAAATGGGGTGACGCCTAGAAGGTGGATCAGCTTCTGCAATCCAGATTTAAGTAAAATAATAACTGACTGGACTGGCTCAGAGGAATGGGTCCTAAATACTGAAAATCTGGCAGAGTTGCGAAAGGTAATCCACTGTAACCGAATATCTTGCTGGTAAAACTCTCCTTGGTGGATCGTAAGTCTTAACTACTGAAAACAGATTCTAATTGATGTTTAATTTTTTTTCGTGGTTTCTCTTTTCTTTTATTTATAATTTGCATTTCGATATGCTAAAGTTGGACCAGACACAACATGGATTTGGATATAGAATATCTGCCTCCTTGGCTCTTTTCAGCCTTGCACTCAATAGGCATGTGCCAGCAAAAAGAGAGGAGTCTTTTGGCACACACTTGACGATTCATAAATAATTTCTTGATCTGGTTTTCCCTGATGTATAAATTTTAAAATGAGTAGAGAATCCATGCTCTACAGCCTAAGTAACCCCTAATTTTGTCGTACGCACTGAAGAAGAAAAATTGCACTCTTAAGAAATCCAGTAACCCTGTGTCTCAGAAATGGGACTTTGACAGCACTTTGCCCAACATACCTTGCTGAGTCCATGTCTTTTCTTGTATCAACTCAACTCAACTAAGCCCTATACGTTTTCTTATCTGCCTTAGAAAATACTGAATCTAAGTCTATATCTAACATTTCATCCTCTTCTTAGTCTTCTATGCACAAGGCATTACAACATTTGGAGTGAAAGCCTCCTTCTTTGTTTATTTACATGAGCTATCCAGAATTTAAAGCCTGTATTTTGAATTTTCAAGCATCCATTTTGCTCTATATGCAGAGAAGAGATGTAATGTAATATGTATGTAATTGTTAATTTTAGTTTTGCAGCTCCCATGATACCTACTGATCAGAGTATTGTGACTATTAATAGTTTGCAGATAATGAAGATCTCCATACACAGTGGAGGGCAGCAAAAAGGAGCAATAAGATGAAAGTTGTATCATTCCTCAAAGAGAAAACAGGGTACTCTGTCAGTCCTGATGCAATGTTTGATATCCAGGTAATTTTCTTGCCTCTGAATTCTTCTATTTGTAAGAATGTGAAAAGAAACTGTGGGAATAACTAATGGCTCAGCATTAGATGAAAGTAGGAAAAATTAACAGGATGAAGGAAGACTAGGTTCTGTGAAATTCCATATGCCATCTTTAGATGACGTCTTGGGCAAATTATAGATGACATAGAAGTGGTTTACAATTAAGAAGAAAGTTTATCTAAATGCTCCAAACGCTGCTTTAACTCATGGTTCGTGTTCATGATAAGTTTTCTTTGTGGACTGGATTGATGTCTTGCAAAATTATGTTTGTCTGTAGAAAAGAAATAAATGTATGCCTATAAAGGCTTGTAAATTAACCATAGACTTTTCAAGTTCTAAGCCAGTTTGGTGGTTTGTGGCTACAACAAATTTTAATTCTGTTTTTCCTTTCCTTTTTCGAAGTCCCTTTTTTCTTGCATAGCATGGTGAACTGCAAAATGGATTAATTCTTTTTAGGTGAAGCGCATCCATGAATATAAGAGGCAACTGATGAATATCTTGGGAATTGTTTACCGCTACAAGAAGATGAAAGAAATGAGCGCCGCAGAAAGGAGTGCAAAGTTTGTTCCACGAGTTTGCATATTTGGAGGAAAAGCATTTTCTACGTATGTGCAAGCCAAGAGAATTGTGAAATTTATCACTGATGTTGGGGCTACAGTAAACCATGATCCTGAAATAGGTGACTTACTGAAGGTATGGGTGGCTTTGATGCTTAATCTTGATAATGTATTATGTGAAAAGTCATCATACGCTAATTATGTGAAAAGTGTCAAAAAGTTAGCTCTAAGTACTTACCAAAAAAAAAAAAGTTAGCTCGAAGTGTTATATGATTAACAGCTTGGCTGGCTCTTTCTCATTAAGAGTCTTGCATCATGGTTACCGGAATTTAATTGGTAAGTTCTCTAGGTTTTTGGCAGCAATCAAAATATAGGGTTTTGTCTATGTGATAGAGGTATATCTCTGTATTAAATGGTGATACATATTGCAATATAACAAGGTTTCTCTTGATGCTTGAGAGGTGAGGTGACTTGTCTTTACACTGTTTAGTCAAGTTGGATCCTTCTTTCTGGCACATATCATTCGATCTGTAGATCAATTTAGAATCACATTATTGACTTCAATTTATTTAAATTGGATTTGTGAAAGAATTCAAATTTCTCATAGTCTTGTCTTTGTCTCTGATTACAATGTCAGAGTTTGTGTATCACGCCCAAAGCTCATAGTCTTGTTTGTATATATTAGGTTGTTTTCGTCCCTGATTACAATGTTAGCGTTGCCGAATTGCTTATTCCGGCAAGTGAGCTATCACAGCATATAAGGTATTTAACTTTCATTCTTAATATGATTATCCTGCTTTGTCTCTTGGTTGTGTAGCTTGTATTTGCTGCCTGTGGTAAATGGACGAACAGAACTAGGAGTTGGTCTCAAACTTTTCCCACTATTCATATTTGTAATAGATGCTTGATGCTTGGGATCAGGCTAGGCAGAATACGCCCTCTTTTGTCTCAATATTAGATGGCCTATGCTTTATTGAGCCTAGGCAAAACCCTCTCAATTTTTGGGCGAGATTTAGGTGATCTACCTTTGCTGGAGCTAAGCTCTGATTAATATGATATGAAGCTATGTAGATTTTTTTCTTTACCGGTATTGTACAATGCTTGAAAGGTGCATAGTAGATAAATGGTGGAAAACAGGAATAATTAGCGTTAAACTGAGGTTCATTTTCAAAATTCTTATTCAAGTTAATTGTGTGTCTGATTCTAGTTCTGTGATACTGATGAAGAGAATTTGGGTTCTTTATTCAGAACCTATTATATCCAGTGTTTCAGTAGCAATACCAAAACAAAAAACAATTAGTTGGAGGTCTGTGGGAATGTTTCCAGAGGTGTTGCTTGGTACTGTTTGGCACTTCCAAATGCAATAATGTCATTTCAGTACAATTAAAGTAGAGGCTTAGAATATGTACTGTTACGGCAAAAATATTTCATTAATTGTTGCTGGAAATGCCTATTGAATAGACGTTGAAGCCCCTGGTGCAGAGCCACACCCATTTTGTTTATTTTTATTTTTCATATCTTCCTATTGAGTACTGACTAATTGAAGTGCAATGAGAATATGTAGAAGTGAAGAATGATTTGTCGAAGTCTTTACGTATTAGCTAATTGTGTTAGAGAAAGCTTTCATAAACTGACTCCGTTCTCTTCTTCCTCCTTTCTCTCTGTAGTACTGCTGGGATGGAGGCCAGTGGAACCAGCAACATGAAGTTTGCGATGAATGGCTGCCTTCTGATTGGGACCCTGGATGGTGCGAATGTTGAAATAAGAGAAGAGGTTGGACAGGACAACTTTTTCCTCTTTGGTGCCAAAGCTCACGAGATTGCTGGGCTCAGGAAGGAAAGAGCTGAGGGGAAGGTATGCCCTTATGAGCAAATGATCACTTTTATTTTGTTCTTTTGATACTGAACCTGTCAAATTGTTTCTAGGGTACTGTATAATAGTGATGATTGCTAGGCTGATGGATTAGTTGGGAAATATGTTACAACTCTTCATTATAAGGAGAAGCTGAAAATTGAAAAGAGAAAAAGAAAATTACTGCTTCTATTATTCTTGTCTTGGGAACTCCTAGTGCAGTTTTAACCTCGCTGAACTCTTGATGTAGTTTGTACCGGATCCACGTTTTGAGGAAGTCAAAGAATTTGTCAGAAGTGGTGCTTTTGGGCGTAACAACTATGATGAACTAATAGGATCTTTGGAAGGAAATGAAGGTTTTGGCCGTGCTGATTATTTCCTCGTGGGCAAGGACTTCCCCAGCTACATAGAATGCCAAGAGAAGGTTGATGAGGCATATCGAGAGCAAAAGGTGAGTTATATATGCAAATATTATGCAGTTTGTTAAAGAAATCTATGTAACCAAAATTCGCGAAGGACTTTCCTGCATGTAAAATCCTTAATTATGTGGCTCATCCATCAAGCATATCCAACTCAAATAGTTGCACCTTGTCAAGCTTCCAGCCTTCCCAAAAGTTTAAGCCAATAAAAAAAAAATGAATTTAATCATCTAATATATATAAATTATAATACTCCTGCTCAAGTGTGGGTTTAGACTCCCTAGGCTTAGTATGTGAAATATTTAACTGAAATGAGAGTAAACTGTAGAGTCAGGGTTCGATTTCAAGACTTTTGCTCTAATACCGTGTTAAACCACCAATTATTCAAAAAACTTGAGCTTATATAATTGTGAAATTAATAAATCAATCAATATTCTAACATATATGACAGAATTATGGAATATTCACAAGAACTATTGCATATAGTTGGTGATTGTTCACATTGCTTCTGATAATAATAATAGAAATGCAGTGGCTTTTGTATAAATTTATCTATTGCCAAATGCCTCATATGTCTATACTTTTGTAGCACTTTCTCACACATGCAGTCACATGCATTGTTCATTCTAATTTGGTAGTGTTATTTGTGCCTAATAATATCTGTTACTGGTGTTGGGTCAGATATGGACAAAAATGTCGATCTTGAATACAGCGGGTTCATACAAGTTCAGCAGTGACAGAACGATCCGTGAGTATGCCAAGGACATATGGAACATTGAACCTGTCCAATTGCCATAGAAGTATATATCTATAGAGTGGTAATAAATGGTGTTGGTGCATAGTGTTGATGCTGGTGGCCGTGGATAGTAAAATGCTGGGAGCAAGGTGTAGTTCAAATAAAATTATGTAATAAATGGCGTTCCGATATTTCCATGGATCACCAATCACCATGGTTGAACCTTTGTAAGAGACGTTGAATAACCGGATATGCTTAGTCTTGAATAAAGTTGCTTAGATTTTCTGGTTAAAAGGTTATAGCCGACTATCAAGGATGTCACAGCAGTATTTATCCTTTTGTGTTTTAATGGTTACCTGTTTAATGGTCCCCGGGGGTTTCCACAGATTTCATATGAATCACAAAAGAACCTTGCTGTGGTTTCGGTCTTATAAATTAGTTTTGGATAAAATCAGAATTCCAAGACATTTAAACATTCTCTCTCCTCTCAAAGAAGGATTAAATTTTTTTTAGCTAAATTTCAAACAAATTCGCTAAAATGGGAGCAAATATTTTAGCCATCAAAATTGCTCCGGGCACATGCGGATACCAAATGGGTCACTTTTTATTATTGTTATGGAAGCATTTACACGTCCATCCATTTTTTTTATTAGATTCAAGAGTAAGAGAGACCCGCCTTTACCCTTCCCTTGCTCTCAGTTGTACCTCAGATAAATATATTTAAAAAAAAAAAAAAAAAGTGTAGATGCGTCATCTCTTTAAAAGTTCATGTATCCATAAAAAAGTCCAATGATTCTAATTCTTCCGCTGTTATTTCAAATTCACTGGAGAAACAAATTGTTTGTCCGATTTTGTTCTTGATTCTGTTGTAACCGACAGGGGCAAGCTTGTTAATACCAAAAATCTTGACTACTTTTCCCCAGAAATGGAAGCATGGCTGGTCACATAATGTTCCAGAAATGGTAGACAAGGATACTACTGTACAGACAACTAAATACGGCCAAAAAAAATATCCTAAAACTGATCTTTAGCTGGCAGTAGCCATTCCTGTTCCAGCAGCATGTTTCTTCATCATATCAGCATGCTTCTGTCCTGCAAGATGGGAATTAAAGACCGTCCCACTATTACACACGACATTACACATTGCACATGTCCTTACTGCCTCGGCTGCCGCCCCACCTCGAAGAACCTTCCGTCTCTTTGTCTCCAAATCCTCTACAGTTTCAGCTGCCTTCTTCCGACCGATATCAGGCGGTTCTTGTGGCCCGATTGCAGGATTATTTGATTCCGCAGCACTTTGGGAAGAGGCAGTAGCAATATTTAATTTCTCCAGGTTGCTCTTGTGCTTCTTTCCCAACTTATGTTTGTCCAGTACACGCTTGGTGTCACAATTGATCTTGCAAACTTCGCAATGTGCAGATTGTACAACCTTCGACTTGGTTCTCACTTTCTTACTATGATTTTTCCAAGTGCTATTTCCATGAGGCCGACCTGTACTGTTAGCCCAGAAAGTGAAGTTTGGATTTGCAATAACCATCTGTTCCGTCCCATATGATGCTATTGACGCACCCTGCACAGATATTAGGAAATTAACTTCAAAACAATACAAAATATACTAGGAAATTAACTTCTATTTCAAACCCTATATATTTTCTTAATGCACCTTTTCTTAAATGTGTAGGGAAACAAGGAGGTCTGTTTAAAATTTACACGACTGCCCAACCGAACTACCATGGGGCTCCCTTAGACTTACCAAGAGGAAGCTAACCCAGCTGCCAATGCCTGGAACTGCAGCATCAGCGCCTAACCTAATTACCCTGCATAACCTTCAATAGATCCCTAGTTACTAAATTTGATAAAATAGTTGGAATGTATACTGTCATTTATTGGGAGAGAAGAAAAAAAAAAAGGGTACTGTCCATACAACAAAAGCACCCAACCATAGCTTGTTAAGCCATGCAGGACACAGCAATGCATACATGTCAAACTCCACTTATGCACCATTAATCCATCATCAGTGTGAGAGTTTGACCATTTTTTTTATTGGTACAAGAGTTTGACCCTTTTTATGACAACCAGCCAAGCAAACCCAGTTATTGATATAAAAAATGTTCCCCATTGCCAATGCCAGTGAATGCCTTGACATGGAGAGCCGGGTGTACTTTGCAAGCTGGACTTAGAAAAAGCCTATGATCATGTTAATTGAGATTTTCTGATGCAAATGTTGAGGAGCTGTGGTTTTTTTTTGGGGGGGGGGGGGGAAGTGGTGCTCTTGGATAGCTCATTGTATTTCTACAGTGCAATTGGTTTTGATGAACAACACTCCCACTGGTTTTGGTGAACAGCACTCCCACTGGTTTTATTTAGTAGCTCCCGCAACTTGAGACAAGGGGACCCTTTGTCCTCTCTGCTGTTTATCATTGGTGAACAGCAATCCCAGTGGGTAAGATGATTTATGCTACAATGAATGGGAGCTGTTATCTGGCTTCTCTGTGGGGACATGGATTGATATCTCTCATTTTCTATCTGCCGATGACAGACCCTTGACCACATACCTATGGACGAAAAAACATGGAAGAATATTCTAAAATCAGGCACCAAGAGCTATGAAAGGGCCTACGATAGCTTGTTGGAAGTCATAATGTAAATCACTTTCTTGAGCTTGCATACCAAGTTAGGATTCATAGGAGAAGAGAAACCTGGAGTTGAAGGAGACTGAATAGAAACTTATTCTTGTGGATCCCCCATTCACTTATGTTGTTGAAAGGCATTCTGTTAATGTTTATACCAATCAATCATAGAAGAAAAATTCTTCTTCATTCTGATTAAGCTTCCTTCCTATTAATTTGGAAGTTCTTCTTAGATACAAAGAAACGACTACGTTCCAAAGCCAAAGATTGTAGTTCTCAAACAAGCAATCGAAAAGATTCTGGAGCATCCTTAGGTTTAGGTATCGTTCTTCCAATGATCGTAGTACCAAGTACTTTTTGGCAAGCTCTAATATGATCAAATTATATCCATCAATTGTTGAAAGTATATGTGGACTTCACCTCGTTTCTTCTCACAGCTCATTGCCCTCAGGATCATTTCTAGCTTAATTGATTCAAAAGGACAATGGTGATTTCCAAAGGTGATCCCATATATTACCAATTTAGGTTTAGATATAGGGCATATTGTAAATGACCTCTTTGTAATTAGAGGTAATTACCTGTGTCTTTGGAAACTGTCACTAAATCATCAAATTGACAGTCCCAATTAACAGATTTTCAGACAAGATGTCCACACAGTGCATGAAACACAAAATTCAGCTCTCAGTTGTCACTAAACATCCCAATGATTTGAAGCAAAATGGAAGATTTTCAGACGAGATGTGCACATGTTGCGTGAAATACAAATTTAGCTTTCAGTTGCGCCTCAGAATGGAGAGGAACAAAAGTTTATGCCACCTCTTCCATGAAGCTTTTAAGTCGCACCAAGAACTAAATGAGGAATAAATTTCGTGTTTCAAGCAAGACGAGCTTGGTGTGTTATAAAAAGAAAAGAGAGTCCAACGAAAACACAAGCTTAAATTGACAAAAACTCGTATAAGAAAAGAATATTATTAAGAAAAGACAAAATCTTGTATAAGAAAAGAATTTACTCACAGCACCATAGCCAACCGGGTCCGCCCCGTACTGCCGGATATCGTCCTTAACGCCCCAATTCGGCGACATCGGGTCCGAATAATACTCGTAGGAGCCAGTATCCACCGTCCGATGGTCGCGAACGTACGACCCAGCACGGGCATGGCCTTCACTTCCCAAATGGACATCTGGGTACGATCTCAGGGAGGCATAGGAGTCGCCCCCAAGTCGCCTGAGCCCACGGTCGAGGCCAAGACCCCGGTACAAGTCATGGCGTTCCAGAGAGGAGGGAGGAGGAGCAGTGGGGTAAATTGGGTTAGGGTTTGAAGGGTCGTATCTGTAATGGAAAGAAGAGTAGGGTGGAGGGTACGGGTCTGTGGGACGTGGGTTAGGGTTTGGTGGCTGTGGGTGAATCTCAGGCCACCTGGTGTAGTCCATTGAGTTTTTCAGCTTTTCATGCAGAGCTTTTCATAGGGCGAGAGAGAGATTAAAATCTGGTCTAAAGATTTTGTCAATCTAAGACTGTCTAATGCATTTTTTGGACTGGGAATTCAGAATCCTATCATGCATGATTCCTAAATAAAGTTGTGAGGTGTCTGTCTGTCGTAGATGCCCAGTCTGCCACCAGGATTTCATATAAATATCTTTCATCTATTTTTTCAAAACTCATTTAAGTGATTGAATGTTCATAATTAAAGATTTTTATATTATGGACTAGTAAGTTCTAACACATTACATACTCCTTAGTAGGCTTTTACCACGAAAGTATGGTAAATAAAAAATATATTCCCTTAATACGAGGATAAATGTTCGGATGAGTATTCACCTAGTAGCAGTCGTTTGCTAACTTGATTAAAGTTTCGTTTAAATGAGTACTGATTTTTAGAGTTTTCTCTTATTTCATTGCATTCTCGTTCGAATTAGTAAGTAGGCTTGTCACCGTGAGTAGTGACAATTTGATTAAACTAACCTTATTTAATTAGGTTTATGAGTCTAGTTATTATAAAATACATGCTATGGGTGACTTTATCCATATTATTTATTCATTTATTTTCAATAAGATATAATACAATTCTTGTTTCATTTGTGCCAATTCATTTCCAGCATATTAATCACGATGACACCCAAAAAAAAATCCCAAAAGATCAAACAAAATATGAAGGAAAAAAAAAGTGATGGTCCAACTGGGGTCAACCCAACCGGCCGTTTTGGATTAAGGCGGCACCGACCCGTTATCCTTCCACTGCCAGGAGCGGGAGGTAGTCGCTGCTCTGTGAAACCAGCCTTACGCAGAGCCCTCCACTCTAAGAAGCCCGTGACCCAGAGCCTTCGCCCAAGTCACGAGGTTCATCTCTCGGCTTGGAACGGACGGGCCAGGATAGAGCCACCATAATCCGACCATTTGGGTTGGGCCGGAGTCCCATCACAATAATGCCCCTACTCAGGTTACAGGCTCGCATTACTAGGCCCGGCAATTAATACCGTTTCTCTAGACATTATAAAGAGTAAAGTTTTCTCGCTTCTTATCGATGTGGGATTGAGGTACATATGCATTAGAGTATTTGGCAAGTTGTGGTGTTGAAACTCTTGCAGATTGTGTCATTACTAGTATCGTAAACGTAGTCCACCTCAGTTTTGATTCCATAGTTGCAGAAACCAGAGTTATTCGCGTGGAGATTGGAAGAGTTCAGGCAGCTGCTGGATCAATCTTGCTATTATTAAAGAAGCAAACTCTCCATGGATGGCTTCAAGGCATATTGCTGCAGAGTTCGAAATTCTAAGCATTGTTTCTCTTTTGTTAATCAATACATGCGAGGAAGTTGCTTTTCAACCGATTTATGTAAAGAGATGAAAATATGTTATATTATTCAAATCTTTGAACCAAGAAAAAATCAAGATACAAAAATAGGTAATTCATCAAAAGACCGACCATTGATAGTATTCTTGCTCAAGTGTATTCACTGATGAAATTTGTAAATCAATGAAAGCCACTAGAAACTTCATGGTAGCCGTAGATTAGACCACCATCACTCCATCCTTCTGATCATTTCCAACCCTACATGACTTGAATCCAACATCAACAATGACTGGGACATTAGGATAAACTAAATCACTGACATCAGAAATCTGTTGCTTTATTGCCAAGGTTTCTTAAGCTATGGCCTCAGAGTTTCTAATCAAATGAGCCCTCTTGTGACCGCCCAAAGCTTGGCCAGAAGCAAAAACCATAAAGCAGATATGGCACTTGTGCTCCTTAGTCTCTTTGAACTCACAACTTGTCAGAGACACTCCACTCATCTCCTGCTCCACCGAATTTTTGCTACATTCAAGATTGATAAGCTTGCAATTAGCATTATTATCGGCAATTTGCATCTTTTGTCTCGTTGATTTACCCTCAAAAGTCACAGAATCATTATCAGAAGACTCTGTAACCGAGTTAAATCCACCCCAATCGTTTGCACCCCTAGACAGCATCATCAAGCATATAGCTATGTCTTTCACTTCTTTCTCTATTTCAGGAAGGGATACAGATTTATTCATACTTGAAAACGAAGAATTTGGACGAATCTTGTACCTCATTCTGTTTGATCTCTTTTTCCTCACCAGCTCTAGGCTTGAACTAGTCCATGATTCATTGCATATGTCAAATCTCTGAGAGTGGATCCTCTTGTGGGAGGTGAGAGCCCTCAGTGACTCAAACCCTTTGCCACATTCTTCACAGTAAATTCCAATTCTTTGTCTTCCTGAGTGATGTCTCATGTGACCACACAGAGCCCTCAGTGACTCAAACCCATTGCCACAGACTTTACAGACAATTTCTTGCGCTGAAGTCGCATGTTCTGAGCGTGAAAGCTTCCAAGACTTCTTGGGCTTTTCTCTTAGGCCATAACCAGTACGCCCATCGCCTTCAAAACACATGTTGCTATTGATCACATTTTTCTGTCCTTTAGCTGAATTCTTGTTCATGTGACCTCCCAAGACTCTTCCACTCGAAAAATTCTCGTTGCAGTGCCTGCACACATGCCTCTGTTCTTGATCTTGCCCCATCTAGGAATTTTCCAAGAAAGTTCAAAAGAATTTTAAAACTAAACGCAGAAACCCAGATCAGAAACTGAGAGAGAGCTGAAATTTTCTCACATTCCAGGGAAAAAACACAACAATATTCAAGAAACAGAGGAATCAAGCAAGACCCAGATGAGAAAAGGCCAAACTTACCAGGCTTATTATGATTCTTGCTTTCTGAAGTGTTCTCGAGATTCCGAGAAGAAAAACTCCTCCGAGGATTCAAAATCCTGTGTAAAAACAGGATCTTGAGACCCCAAAGAACCCCAGTAAGAGCATTTTCTTTTGGGTTTCTTTCTTTCTGTTTCTCTCTCTCTCCCTTTCTCTGACTCTTCCCCCTCTGTAGCTAATACAAAAATGCAAGCACAACGTTGAAATTCAAGATATGTTGTTGCATGTAAAGAAAGAAAGGATATCTCATATCTTTCAGGTCGTGGGTGTCCCACACGCTTATTTGCTCGACCCTGGCAAGGGCATTTCTATAACTTCCCATTGGCAGCCATGGTCACGAATTGGAGCAAAGAAAGGTTTGCAAAGCAGAGCGAGTATCTCGAAAGATTTTGGGCGGTGCCCCTCACGCGGTAATCAACGTTACAATGTTGGTTTATTAATGATTAGATGTCTTGATCCATCAACACTGAACTCTCCCAAGTACTCGTGTATCTCATTTTACTGGAACAGTAATTAATACACCATTTATAGGGTAATGGATCAGCCATAATGCCAATAACGGGCCTCCAAACCAATATTGTAATACAGGCCCATAAAAGATAAGGCCCACATTGATCCACTATAAAAGCCCATGAGAGTATGACAAGAAATACAGCTATCTAAAGAATGAATGCCACGTGGCCGAGCTCTAATCGCCAAGCCAAGACACGTGCTCAAGTAAGCGTGCCCAAGCGAAAAAAGTCAACCCACGTTCTGTACAAACGGGACTGAGAATCCAACATAATCCACAATCCCACAATTCACGATTTCAGCATTGCTCACAATGAATCCCTTGAGAACATGGAGATGAGAATTCATCGGCCACTACTTAGCTATACCTGATACTTGATTTCTATAAAAGGAAAGTTTTAACCAAGTATTTGGTTAATGATATTCAAAAATTCCTTCGTTTTCTCTCGGTGAAAAATAATTGATTGGCTTAAATATCGGAGCTATCTTTCGCTAACACATTCCGACAAGCTCTTATCCTACTTCTCTTTAACGTATTGCATCTCTCGGATTAGCACCATCTTGAAAATTGTCCTAACACCATTAAACTAAATTATGAGAAATTGAGGAAATCTTAATTCAAGCTCGGGCTTTCAAACCGCCCAAGTTATTTCTTTAGAGTGGTGTTTGAGGTATTGCAATTCAGTGGTAATTAATAAAACAAGTGCATTTTGAGAGAGAGAGAGAGAGAACTAGTGATTGTACGAAGTGAGGCACTAGTGTAACTGTTGGACAGTCATGAGTAGGAAACGTCAAAATGTCTGTTTATTAATGATTAGCTATGGTGAACACTGAATTCTGGACAGCTGTATATAACCTTAACTTGGTTTTCCTTCTGAATATTTTTTTGCTTGAAAGTTAATCAAGGATATATTGAAAAATAAAAGGGTCATCACATATATACAAAATGTCGGGCCTAATCTGGGCCCTCTATTGTGCTGTTAGAATGGAGATTGGAGACCCTTTTAGATTTTTTATTTTTTTAATTTAATGGAATTTGAGTAGAAAACCAGAGGAACATATATTTTTTGTAAATGAAAATGACATATATTGATGAGAGTCCTTACTATTAGGTCATGATGTAAATCATCAATTTTACAGCATCTAATCATCATGTGACACATCATCACTTTAAGAAAAAATATAAAAAAATGAAAATGAGAACAAACATAACAAATCAAAATAAAGAAAAGAACAAAAACACCCCTGATTGGCGAGACCCACATCGTGGGACGTGGGTCTCGCTAAACCCATAGTGGGCTGGCGTGACCCACGGGTCTGGTTATGACTCGCCTAAAACTGGTTGTAACCCATTTCAAAATCTGTTTTTAATGTCTCAAAACTTGTTTTTGGATTCAAAATTAAAACTTAGAGATGAAAGGTTAACCATTTAAGAATTTTATTACCATAAATGCTGAAAAAGGTGAATCACGACTAGGTCACGGCCAGACCCACTGGGTGACTGGGTCTAGCTCGTGGCCGAGTGTAGGTTGGTTCTCTAAACTTCTTTGTCTCTTTAAGATTTTGAGTTCAAATGAGCTCAAATCTAATGTATTTGGTTGTCCCAATTTTTTTTTTTTTACACTTTTTTTTTATGTTTTTGTTTATGTGTCAATTATTGATTGAGGGTTATGGGTTTTAAGGCTCATCCCCCTTATATAAGTTAAACTCATATTTAATATATGATAAAAAAAAAATTGTTATTTAAATAACATTTTTTACCATAACATCTATTCATCCCCAGCTAATCGCGGCGAGAACCAACGTTTGGGACTGGGACACCATCCGAAGCTCTTGCTTTGCTTTCACGTGCAAAATATCACGGAGGCTCTGTACTGAGCTCTTAGCCTTTAGCCAATAGCCGTCTATGCTTATGCCGCGCATGGTAGTCAGAGAGAGAGAAAGAGAGAGCGCCAAAAGCTTGCCTATGTGAGATCCTCGCTCGCTTTATATACGTTTCTCTGTTCCTATTAGTGACCATAACTGCCTGGAGGTGGTGCCTTAGCCAGTCTCTTGCATTTCGAGTCTTTGACGTTTTGCTTGCATGTTTGTAGTTGCCTCAGAGAGAGAGAGAGAGAGAGAGAGAGAAACCCAAAAGAAACCGCTCTGCACTGGGTTCTTGCGGGAGATCAAGATCTTTTTCTTACGCACAACCACGTTGAATCCTCAAACGGGGGTTTCTTTTTCTCCAAAACACTTCCAAAAGTAATCTGTTATCTGCCTGCCAAGCTTGCCTTTTTTTTCATCTGGATCTTGCTTGATTCCTCTTATTCTTGAGCATTCTTTTGTTTTTTCCGATAATGTAAGAGAAAGTTTTGAGATTTCTTGGGTTTCTGATCTGGGTTTTTCAGTTTGTTTTCAGTGGGTTGAACTTTGTTGGTGTTGAATTTTCCTGAGAAATTCTCAGATGGGAAAAGATCAAGAACAGAGCCACGTATGCAAGCTCTGCAACCAGACTTTTTCCAGTGGAAAAGTGTTGGGAGGTCACATGAGGGGTCATACGACCAAGAATTCAGGCAAAGGAAAGAAAAAGGTGATCAAAAGCCACAAGGGTTTTGAAGGCGGTGGGCATACTGGTTATGGCCTAAGAGAAAACCCCAAGAAGTCTTTAAAGTTTTCACGCTCAGAACATGCTACTTCAGGTCAAGAAATCGTCTGTAAGGTCTGTGGCAATTGGTTTGAGTCACTGAGGGCTCTGTTCGGTCACATGAGGCATCACTCAGGAACAAAAACAAGTGGAATTTTCTGTACAGAATGTGGCAAAGGGTTTGAGTCTCTAAGGGCACTCACTACCCACATCAGGATCCACTCCGTAAGATTTGATCCACTCTGTAAGAAGATGGAAACAGACAGCCAATCGAACAGTGAAACCCTAGGGCTCGTTCGTAGAAAGCGATCAAAAAGAAGGAGGTACAAGATTCTTCCAAATTATTCGTTTTCTAGTTTGAATGGATCTGTATCCTTTACTGAAACTGGGCAGGAAGTAGAAGACGGGGCTATATGCTTGATGATGCTGTCTAGGGGTGCAACCAATTGGGGTGGATTTAGCTCGGTTACAGAGTCTTCTGATAATGATTCTGTGACTTTTGAGGTTAAATCATTCGGACAAAAGAAGCGAATTGCCAATGATAGTGAGGATGGATTTTTTGCTTGTGAAGTCCTCGAATCTTTCAAGATGAAGAAGCCAGCAGGGGTGGAGGATTCCGATTCTCATGTTTTGCATTCTAAGATTGTTTTAGCTGAGAAGAGAGGATCCAAATTTAGTGAAATGGATTCTGGGTCTGGAATTTCCGGGGAAAAGAAGGTTGAAATGGAAGCTCTTGTTGATGAATTATACAGGGATGCTGAATTTGTGATGCCAAAACTGGATGATGTGTCAGGAGATGAAATGGAGAAGGATAGTCATAATGGAATGAAGATCAAGCCCACTGAAGTAGAAGTGGATGAAGATTTTACAGAAGATAATGGATTGGATCCAGCTAATTCAAGATCCGTGAAGTCTGGTTTGAACAAGAAAGCAATTTTTGATGCTCAATTGATTGGAAAGTCTTGCAAGAAGATGTGTACTTCTCCTGATTCTCTGAAGAAAAGTGTATACAAGTGCAAGACCTGCAACAAGAATTTCCACTCGCATCAGGCACTTGGAGGCCACCAGACAATACATAGAACGAAAAACTGCTCTGATTTGAGAATTCGAAAGTGTGGAGAGAGCAGCCACCGCAACGTTGATCCTGAAACTGAGGGTAATTCCAAGCGTATCAATCTTGAATGTAGCAAGAATTCAGTGGAGCAGGAGATGAGTGGAGTGTCTCTGCCAAGTTGTGAGTTCAAGGAGACTAGGGAGTACAAGTGCCATATCTGCTTTAAGGTTTTTGCATCAGGCCAAGCTTTGGGTGGTCACAAGAGGGCTCATTTGACTAAAAACTCCGACACCATATCTGAAGAAACCTTGGCAGTAAAGCAACAGATTTCTGGTATCTGTGATCTAGTTGATCTTAATCTCCCTGTTATTCTTGAGCAAGAGACCAAAGTTGATGTGGGATTCAAGTCGTGGTTGGCTGGAAATGAGCATGAACTGATGGTTCTCTGACCCCTAACTGCGAAAAGAGATTCCATCCATGGCTACCATGAAGTTTCTAGTCTCTTCAATTGCTGATTTGAGGAGAAACCTTGCAAAGGTGAAGCTTCCATTTGCTACTCATAGCTTAGAATTCAAACTAATCCCATTCAGCTGATTTTTGTTCCACCTCTATGTCTTCTTTTGTTACAAAATTGTAGCTCACTTCCAAAATTTTTCTGAACTTTTTTTTGGTTCAAAGAGCTGAATATAGAACAGAACATGGGATTTTGGTAAATGCAATTTTTGAACTCCTGTTTCTGTGTTTAATTTATGTGCATTGATCATAAAAATCCTGTTAGCTTGGCTACTACGAACAGAGGGAGAAGTGTTTATTAATTGTAAAAGGTTGATGACCTTCTAAACAATTAGATGACGAACAAAAAGATGGCATCTAAGTTGTAGGTGGTTATCTAGTCACCCAACAAACGAACCTGACAAAACATCTCACTTACCTTATCTGCTATATATTGTTTCTTTGCCATTTGTCTCTAATGCAGGAAAATTTATACATTTATATTAGGTTTACCACAACCCCAACCCCCAACCCCCTCCACTTTATATTAGGTTTACCACAACCCCAACCCCCAACCCCCTCCACTCTCAAAAAATATACAAGTGGAAGGGATGGCAAACCAAAAAAATCAGTACAAAGCTCAATAGTGGAAGGGATGGCAAACCAATAAAATCAGTACAAAGCTCAATAAAAACATTAAAAGAAAAGTTGAAATGGGCCACCAAGATTTGGCACCTGTTGGGGCAGCAAGGGAGCATGGATGCCAACCAATGGGGCTTGAAAAGCCGAGACCCATGGCCATGGGTGGGTAGAGGCTGCAGTGTACCAAAAAACCAGTCAAATCAAGGGAGGACAGACAGATGGCCAGAGGAATATAAATAATTCCAAATTTCCAATTTCATCTTGCAAAGCGACGCACTTCTTTGTGCCGTATTTACCTTTGTTAAGGTTTTTGATCTTCCACGTGGCAAAAGTTTGTCGTTTTGTATAGGCATTAGGATTCAGGACAGAAGATTTTTCCAACTGTGCCCCTCCTCCATTATCAGAATCCCAAAGTGTCATCTTTCCGTAATTTTCATTAGGATTCTTGTCTCTTTTTGTAGTTTCAGTTTCTCTTTTTCAGCGTCGTGAATTATCCTCGGATCACCGAGCAATAAATTGGTACTTACCATGAGCTCCTGAACTTTATTCTTTTTGGGTCCAAATTTCTGATCCCCAAATCTCTGTAATTCCGATCCCGATTCCTTCCGATCCTTCGGTCGGATCTTTGAATCGAGTCTTGCGTCGTACGAATCGCTATTTTCTCTTTCGATTTATCCCAATTTAAAACCTGGTCGTTCCCTAACTTCGATTCTAGGGTTAGGGTTTTGAAAAATTATGGGAAACTTTTCGATATCATGAAGGTTTGTTTTACATGTAAATCTTATTGCGTGTATCGGTTTCTGACGATCGAAATTCATTTGGGTCGGTCGTAATTTCCCGCATTCCTGTGGAAAGTCGAGCATTTCTTTGGATTTCCGAAAACTTCTCATTTTTTCAATTATTTTTACCATACACGCTGTGTTGGTACGTGTATTTTTATTGCTTGTAAATCGGTGTTTTATTCTTTTAAATAGGATCTAGAATTTTGCGTTTTGAAGTTTGGTTGCTTCATCTTTTTTCATTGTTCACGTCCCGTCGGTTCGTCTTTTTCAACAATTTTGCAGGTTCACCAGCTCCTATAGCTCAGGTATAAAATGCAATTTTTTCTTATTTGATTTTTAGTTTTGTGAAATGGGTTGCTTTTATTGTTTTTATTTATTAGTTTAATGTGTTAGCTTATGATTTTGAACCTAGTATGGGACGTTTATCTAAGGCTTAAATTTTTTGTGATGCGTAATCATAGTTGCAATTAGAACTTTATACTGCCATTGGGCAATTCGTAAATAAATCATTTGTGTGTGTGTGTGTGTTTTGCAAGTTACAACAAATTTTCATGAAACAAAAAAGAATGAAAAAGAGGAAGAGAGAAAGATATTCCACATTCAATTGTGTTCATTGTCTATAATGTTTAAAACGGTTTTATTAGAGTCAACAAATGAAATATATCTTAATCCACAAATGGGCATTTTCTATTGGATGAGTCTGAAAAAGTAGCTTTTGCTAATAATATATTGTTGCATGTGTTGGGCTAATTAAAATTGTTAGTGGATATTAGGATTAGATGGCTAATAGGAGGGATGATGCAAGGTAGATGCATTTTGTTTTCCATGGAATTTTACATCATGGCATTTGCTGGTACGGTTTTCAAGCATATAGGTCAAACATAAGAATGTACGTCAATGAAGTGCAGGCTTGCACCGAAGCATATATTTGGTTCCGTGATTTTAGTAGTAGTCTAATGGTTACATAGAAGCCCCTAAATCATAGTGGCTGTTTGGAATCATCATTTCAGATGTCTTCATTTAAATATCGCAGCCTTATCCTATTGGAAAATACAAGGCTATTCATTTTGGTCCTTGTCGTACTCTTGGTCAGATTGCCCATTGTAATTACATTTTATTTGTTGAAATATATGTTAGCTTAAATTGTATATCAAACCTTGTTCTCTTTGAAGTTATTTCTTGTGCCCATGGTCCTTCAACCAAATTACTTTTCCCTTTCCAGTATTGGGTGGAGGGTCATCAGGTCATGGGTTCAATCTTGTGCAGTTACTTGAGTTGTGATTAAAAAACCCTTTTTGTAGATTTTCTGTTTCCACTCTCTTAAAGTATAACTAACTACTTGCAGTGCAAAAAATGCCTCACAAGCGGCCTTTTGTTGACGAGGATTCTTATGAGGTTTCTTCTAAGCAACCAAGGCAACTGGAACATGCTAGTCGGCTTGCTCCTACGACTGACATTGTCCCTATCTGTGATCCTGAGAAGCCTCAAAATTCAGGTAATATATAGTTGGTAGTTTTCATATGATGTTTCGCAAGATTTGTCGGTTAAGGAAAGTGGTATCTTGTGTCATCCATGTTGGTCTTGCTATAAATAAGAAGTATTCTGTAGTTTTGTGCATATAATGACTTGGCCAAATGACTACAATTTGTTGATACAGTGATTGACCTTATTAGATGAATCCTAAATAAGGTTTGTAGAAAACAATAGACCTGCTCACCATTTTTCCCTCACCTTCTAGAAGATATGATTTGATCCATTTAAATTAAAAACATGCTATGGGATGTGTTTTTGCCCATGTATAGAGTCTCCTTGAGTCCAAGAACAGGATTGTGGCTTTGAATGTGTTTTTCTTTTGATTGGTTCGAAAATTTGTTATAAACTTACTTTGGACCCATCACAATGATATTTTTGTCACTTGCACGTGTTTCATCAGTCACATCAGGGTTAATGGCCCCATAATATATTCTTTTGAGTTTAAATTCAATTTTCTTCCTAACCTAATTCCCATATGAAGATGGTGAAGGTGAGGACAGTTTTACTAAATTTCAAGACGAAGGAAGGCTTGTAAATGACCCAGTCACTGAAGTCTCAAATGAGACAAACTTATTAGAAGCTGGTGTTAGTGGTGGCGCTTCCCAATTTTTGTGGGTTAATGGAAGTATTATTGGAGCTGATGTTAGGTCAGAGGCGGCTATTAATTTTTCATTTTTTCCAGAATTTTTTCATTCTGGACAACAACTAAAAGCTTTATATCAGTCTGATGAGAACTATTTATCCCATTCCGATTGTCCTCCTCAGAAGCTAGTTTCTGTTGGACCAGAGCATCAAGCTTTTGTTCCAGAATGGGGCCTCCAGGATCTGAAGATCTCTTCAGATCATCTGGATAAGTCGAATCCTCAGCTTCCCCTCTTACATGCATCAGATGGAGGCCTCCTGATTGATGGTGTTAATGAGATGCTGATGGGTACATGTGTCATTCCAATGCCTGGCCTTGAAGCATCTGCAAACTCTTGCAATGAGCGTGGGGGAACCAGAAGTGACTGTAAGTGCCCTGATGTGGGTTCTATCAGATGTGTGAGACAGCATGTGATGGAAGCAAGAGAAAAATTAAGGGAAAATCTTGGGCAGGACATATTTGAGGAGTTGGGGTTCTGTGAGATGGGAGAGGAGGTTGCTAAGAGATGGACTGAAGAGGAAGAACAAGCCTTCCATGAGGTTGTCCTTTCTAACCCTGCATCATTGGGTAAGAATTTTTGGGACCATCTCTTAGCAGTTTTCCCTTCTCGAATGAAGAAGGACCTTGTGAGCTATTATTTTAATGTCTTTATGCTTCGAAAACGTGCTGAGCAGAATAGATTTGACCCGCTAAACATTGATAGTGACAATGACGATTGGCAAACAAGTGAACTTGTACTGGCAGAGGAAGATGAAGACTCTGTAGTGGAGTCTCCTTTTGATCAGGAAGCCACTGCATATTTTCAGGAAGATCATGAAAGGGATAGCCTTGAAGACATTGAGGTTGAGGAAGAGACAGATACTTGTGAAGATGGTACTGAAATCCTTATTCGTAGGATGGGAACTGATGAAGAGGATGGGGGAGATATAGATGATATTTCAGGTACACATGTTAGTAATTCCCTTAGTGACTGTCATGGTGATGTTGATTTAGAGCTTGGTGGTAAAATTCCAAACAGTAATAGTGAGGATTATGATATCCAAGATGACTCGTGCACATCATATGAGTTTCAGCGGGACCCTATCGATAGCTGCGGTCGACTTGGTGAGGAGACTGATAGAAGAGAGTCCTGTGAAGAATGAACACTTGAAGATACATGTTATTATTGGTTGAGAGGTTGATCGTGTTCCAAGATCCATGATGAAGCATTCCAGGATATATTTATGAGCCTTGTGATGGTGAATGATTGTTGGGTGAGAGTTGATTTTTACCGATTTGGAGTTTGAATGAAATTGTTTCCTTTGAGGAATCTTGCAATGATGGCAATGGACAACTGTCTGCTAGAGCTGATTGTTTCCTCCAGTACTTTGTCCTAGTCTTTGGGGCTTCAATTAGGGCCTTCCGATGAGCATATGGGAATTTAAACGAGATTTGCATATTGGTGGTAGATGATCTACCTTTAAAAGAGGATGGTTAATTATGTTTTCCTCGTGAGATCCTATACTTGTTGGAAGATGTGGAAGCATGTAGTATTTTCTCAAAAGATGGCTGATCTCCATCAGTGTGTCAAAAGAAGGCTTGTGGAATTTTGCCTTTCAGTTTGTAGGTTGTCGAGCCTTTGTCTGCGAAACACAAATTCCATTTATCCTGCCAGTATCTGAATCAGCTTGGAAAGGATGGCATGTTTAGTTTAATGATTCCATGTAAGAAGGCCTAGGGCTTCAATGAAACTCTCTCGGTTCCAGTCAACCGAACTGAAGTTTGTAATGGAAACCTGTTAATATCTCAGTGATAATTATTTATATTAAAAAATAATAATAATAATTATGCGTGTTCTCATATATAGTGTGTTTCCTTTTGTTTGAGCAGTGTTTTACTTGGATGTGGACTATGCCATGGTTGTTTGCCAAATTAGAGGACTAGATCAAACGAAAAGCTCACGTAACTACGTAAGTCTATTCCTCAAAAAAAAAAAAAAAAAAAAAAAAAAAAAAAAAAAAAAAAAAAAAAAAAAAAAAAAAGAAAAAAAAGAAAAAAAAAAACGACGCAAGTCTAAGTAAGGAAGCATAATCATGATCTCTTGGCCATTGTTGATGGCTCATAGGCTTGTCCTTCTCAATTTGTTATTGATGAATAAGGCAAACCAATATTGGGTAAAAATCCAAAGTATCTCATATGACAAAAAGAAAGACTAAATTTTTTTGGTCTGGTTGAATGCCACATTGACTGATAAGGTTTCGTGATTAAAAAAAAAAAAAAAAAGAGGAAGAAGAAGAAGAAGAAGAAAGAAAAAGAAAAAAAAGACTGATAAGGTTTCATCTGTCGTTTATGGACAAAAGCCAATCGTTTTGCTCCTCATTCGCGATCATGCATCTCCCATTTGAAGCGTCAACTTCAAACATTGCATCAAGGCTCCAAGAGCTGTTCTAATTACTTGCTTACAGCTAAGAGATGGATCGATCAACTTGCTGTAGTTAACAAGCTTGTTGAAGACGCTGACCTGTGTTCGATAGTTAGATGTTATAAAATAAAATTTAATGTTGTATATATTATTACTTGGTAAATATATTATCATATGATATAAAAATTTTAAATGTCGTGACACCCTTTAAACCAATAAATGCAACAAAATAAAATTTAAACAATGAAATAATTCCTCTCCATGGAGAGTAGAATCAGGCCAAACCCAACAGTTCCCATAAAGATAGATGAACTGACGTATTATTAAGGTGAAACTCTCTTTATAAGAATTTGATACAAGTGCTTTCGAAATTTTTTAACATTCTAACAATGATAGAAGATTAAACCAAACAAAGACCAATCAAGTTTTCTAGCAAACAGATAACAGACAGACAAGTAATAACTCGGAATACAATGTAGGGCAAAACATAGAGCCTCTTACTTTCACCAGACTTATACCAATTATCTGACTATGATGGGAAAGTAAGAAGCAGCGAAAATCGTTTTAAAAAAAAAAAAATTGTAAAGAATCCAACTGACTGCCTCCAACTATGATTCCTTGACCGGCAATACCGGCCACTCGATCAGTACATCTCTTCTATGCCACAGCGGGCAAGTCCTTGAGCCATGGATCCAGGGGCTTACCAATTGAGTACACAATGAAACCAATCTCACGCAGCTTCTCTACATCAGCTACGTTCCTGCCATCAAATACAAAAGCTGGTTTCTGCATGTTGTCATAAATCCTCTTGTAATCAAGAGTCTTGAACTCATCCCACTCAGTCAGAATGCAAACACCATGGGCATCCTTTGTTGCCTCGTACGCATCCCAAACCACGTTCACTTGCTTCACAGTGGTGGGGCTCATTGGCTGTAGGTGAATGGGATGGTCCCAAGTAAACTTGTCCATGGTGAGGTCCCTTTGGATCTGGTCTTCAGTGACCTGCGGGTCATATATGCTCAGCCGGGCCTTGTCACCCAATAGCCCCTTGCACACATCAATGGCTGGGGTCTCCCTTGTGTCACCAGTATCTTTCTTGAAAGCAAAACCCAGAATGGCAATCTTCTTATTTGCAACCGTGTTGAACATAGAGGAAACAACACGGTTCACAAAGCGGTTCTTCTGGTAATCATTGATCTTGATGACTTGTTTCCAGTACTCTGCCACCTCAGGTAGGCCATTGCACTCGCAGATGTAGACCAGATTCAAAATATCCTTCTGGAAGCAGGATCCACCAAAACCAACACTAGAATTGAGGAACTTGGGACCAATCCTTGAGTCTGTACCGACTGCATAAGATACCTGTGTTACATTTGCCCCAGTAGCCTCACAGAGAGCTGACATGGCATTAACAGACGATATTCTCTGGGCCAAAAAGGCATTGGCAGCCAGCTTTGAGAGCTCTGCAGACCAGAGGTTGGTTGTTAGTATACGATCTTCAGGGACCCACTGAGAATAAACATCCTTCAATGCTTGGATGGCCTTCTGCCCTTCGGGGGTCTCCCGGCCTCCAATGAGGACTCTGTCTGGCTTGAGAAGATCTTGAATTGCAGTGCCCTCAGCAAGGAATTCTGGGTTCGAAAGAATTTGGAATTGGATTCCCTTGCTGTTGTGGGTCAGAATTTTTTCAATTGCCTCAGCGGTTTTGACTGGGACTGTTGATTTCTCAACCACAATTTTGTTAGATTTTGAAACATCAGCAATCATGCGAGCTGCACTCTCCCAATATGTCAGATCTGCAGCCTTCCCTGCCCCAAGACCCCGGGTTTTAGTTGGGGTGTTGACAGAGACGAACACTATATCAGCCTCTGAGACATGTTTCTCAACATCGGTGCTGAAGAAAAGGTTCTTGCCTCGGCATTGCTTCACAACATCATCAAGGCCTGGCTCATAGATGGGGAGCTGGTCGCTGTTCCATGCTGTGATCCGAGAAACAGAGATGTCCACAACAACGACTTCAACAGATGGGCACTTAAGTGCAATTATGGCCATTGTTGGGCCCCCAACATATCCAGCACCAATGCAGCAAATCTTCACCATTTTTCTTTTTTACTTTAAAACCTGAACAAAATTAAATTTACATGAATCAGAAACAGATAAAACGTATCCAGATCGGTCAATTGCAAACAACCTGCTTTCACATATACAACAGTACAACAGATAAAATTCACCCACTTCTGGAGAATAAGGAGATCAATACAGCAAACACGAAATTCCCTTCTTCTTTTTTTATAAGTAAACAAAAATATAAATAAAAATTCGTGTTCACTATATTGATCAAACAAACAAACAAACAACATGAGTCACAACCCTCAATCACCAAAAGGCCTAAATAAAAAAAGGAACAGGGAAAACGTCTTTTTCACATTCAAATATATGCAATTATTGGCGGGGAATTTGGTTTTCTAACTATGTGCTAGCTACAAGTTACTTACGACATCAAATCTAGCATTTTTTGCATTACAATATGAAACATAAACGAGTCATGTGATTTATCCAAAACTTCATCACAGATCTGCACTTTTAGACTCGAAATGGTTCTCGAGAAGAATGAGCGAAAGGGGAGGGGTGGGGTGTTATGCTTAAAAGTAGGCTCCTTCCCTAAGACCATGACTAAAACTTGCTTGAATCTTAAAGCTGAAACTTTGGATTTCGAGGTTGATTGAAGCAAAGACAATAAAGTGACACTACTTGTTGTAACTTGACCAATAATGAAAGAAAATCATCATGAGAACTACAGAAAATCGGATCTGACTCAAATACTGAATCACCCACGATCCACTCAGACTAGAAATGAAAGTGACAGATCAATTTCGTATTACCAATCACAAATTCCACCAGATCCATAGCCAGTTAGCTCAATTTATCCACCTAATGCACAATATCAAACACAAAACTAATCCCAATTAACCATAAACTTAAACGTGGAAAAACAAATTACAGATCCAGAATAGAAACGTGAAAAATGGCAGCAGATCTGAGGCTTAGGAACACAGACATTAAGTCTACGACCCAATTCATATCCTAACGAATAGTCTAGAAAAAAAGAAAAAGAAAAAAAAAAAAGGATTTCCAATGAAATTCAGACAATTGCAACAAGGTACGAATCGAACATTTGAAAAATGGGGGTCCAGATTCACCTGTGAACCGGGCTCTGGTCCTCTGGCCTTCTCAGAGTCTGGTAATTCTGTGAACAAGGAAGAGCGAGGGAGGACCTCTTATATACGCAACGCTTGTCCGAATCTACCCCTGGGGTTTCCAAAAAGGACTTGCAGTTGAGGTGGACCTATCAAACACGTTTTCATACAAAAATGTCGCATTTAGCAGGTGCAGAGGAGAAGGGACAAGGGAGGGGTAGAAAAGTAAAATCCCCTGCACTGGTACCTTATTTCTTAGAGTCCAATTACGGAAGTACCCATGTGATGGCCAAGTCAACTATGCTGAGAACTTACTACAGCTTAGCATACGATAAATCATATGTTGATGGGATATTTTCTACGCGTTTGCTATGCAAAGCAAAGCTCTGTAAAGCACATTTCACAGGCTTCCACGACGGTGCATGTGCATGTTAAAAAGAGTATATTTAATCATATTCGAAAATTAGATTTTATTTTTTTCTGACAAAAATTCTTTTAAAGGAAAAAATATATGTTTATTAATGTGTTTTGATGGGTTTTTTTTTTTTTTTTAATATTTTGATGTGATATAAAAATAAAAATTATATTGTTTTAAGATATGTGATACAGTCACAATATAGATCCAATAAAGATTTAACTTCTCTCTTACTTTAGACTCAATTTATAGTTTAAAACTCTCTCTTCTTCATTGGTAATTTTTTTTTTTTTAAGTTGACACTTACCAGAAAAGTTGAGTCTTAATTGGGTTTAAGTTGTGACTTTATCATTTTCCTTGTTTTAAACCATTTGTTAATATGCTTATTGGCAATGAATTATTGTGTAAATTGATGTTTCACCAGCTCTTGCAATCAAATTCCAAGTCAAGGGTTATCAACCTATTAAGATACATTAATAGAAGTCAAGTGGTCAAGAACAAGAAGTGTGGTGAGGCTAGTAAAATGTCGGTGTAGATTTGAAGGGCAAAAAGAAAATATATTGAGAAGGAGACCTAAAATAAGCTAATCAGGATTCAGACATGCATACAGTATGCCTAGACCAGAAAAAAGAGAGACATATATACACAGTACTTAGAACATGACGAGCTGTTTGTTACAACTTACAAGAATCTTCAGCCTGATTCCTTTCCTTTTTCATTTTCAAAATTCTCTTACGAAAAGATCTCATATGATTAAAGGTGGCTGAAATTCTATTATCGTCCAAAATGTGCATAAAGACGCTAGTTATAAAGTTGTAAAAAAATCATTGTTTGCTAATAGTGGGAGGTTTAAATTGAATTTTTTTTAAATATTAAGGAGTATATTGTTAATTTTTAAACATTAAAATTCAAATTAAAAAACTTTTGAAACTTAAGAAATAAAGTGAATTAAACCCACTAACAAAATTTACTCGTATTTGGGAGGGGATGATATGATAGGCATATTTTGTTCTGATTGAAATCTTTAATAATTTATTATCTTAGTAATTTGGACAACAAACCTTATATAAAACTCACGTGCATGTCCATCTAAATTGCAAACAAATTACTGAAAATCTCGATTATATTTTCTATAAAAAAAGCTGCAAGTATTAAAGTCACAGAAAATGTAGAAGCAGCGACTTTCCATGTGCATTAATTAAGGTCATGATTAGAGCTTATAATAATTGCACCTCATTTGGAAAAGTACAAAGGGCAAACTTCAAATCTAAGAATAAGCTTTGCTTCAGGACTCAGAAAAAAGAGAGGAGTGTTTTCGAAGCCAAAAGTATATAGGAAACACTTTGAATGACCTGGAAAAATAAAATAAAAAAGGTCCTGGTAATGATGACTCATGCCACATCAGCTATGATCCAACGAACCTTATGAATTTCATTTTGATTTTATGAAATATCAGGCTGATGATGTAGCACGGGAATATACAAATCTGAGATGTGGTAGGCATGTGTAGGGTGTTTATGGTCCTCTATAGGAATTGATGATGGGATAGACTTTTTAGGCGGAGGCTAAATTAGGAATTTAATTTAAGAGGGCGGAATTATATGTGTAAAATTTTTCTCTAAATTAGGTTGAGATAATTTTCTTCAATTTAATATATAAAATGACATGTGTTTCTTAACATGTAAAATACACTTGAATTTTTAATAAAATTTATTTCAACTCTATGCGACTATTAAAAAAACATATACATCTCACATATTACTAAAAAAAGGGGAATTAATTTTATTTTTTCATAAATAGATTTGTAGCTTTAGGGTTTCTTAGCTTTAGCCAGCCGTCACCCTCTTTCTAGAACGCAGTAACTACAGGGGAGGAGGGATGGTCTCCGCCACCATCCCTCCTCCTCACATCCCTTTTGTACCAGGCTCTAGTAGTTTACTTGATGTTCTTAGACCCAGTGCCCCCTTCCCTTTTCCTCTTCCCCCGCCTCCTCAATCCTAGTTTTTGTTTTGGTGTTTTGTTGGATTATTTTTCTATCTGTTTCTGTGTTTTTTGGGTTTTCTTTTTTGCAGTTTCTGTCGATTTTCTCTACGCTGGTTTCGCTGCCTTCCGTCCATTGCTGGGCTTTTTTCGGGCCCCCACCGCGACGAGCTTCCACCGTGCTCTTCTTTGTACGGGGTCAACGTACACGCAATCGGTTTCTTTCCTTGTATTTCTTTTTGTTTGTATTCAATTCTGCTGCTTTTATTTTCCTTATATTTTGTTTTTTATTTGCTTGTAATAAAGCTCTAGCCTCGATGGTTCGTTTGGATCCCCTTTGATCCTGACCTGTGTGTCATGGATGTGTATGTTACCCTGGCTTTCAGGTCGAAGAGGAAAAATGGTCCAGACTTATGTGTCGTGGATGAATGTGTATCCTGGCTTAACTGTCGAGGAAAATGAGTAGCGGCATAAGAGAGTTTACCTCTTAGGGTCGTGGAATAAACGCTTCTTGTGCAGCTGATGGTGCCTGCTTGGTTCAGTAGTCTTTGAAACTGCCAAGCAGATTTGAATGTTTATATTGTTGTTTTAGGGGTAGCGAATGTGTTTTTTGAATTTGGTTGATTGGTTGGCCTTTGTTGCCTGATTTGTATGAGATTTTACTTGTAACTTTGTAGCTTAGGCTACGGTTACTTCATAACTTGCCATTTGATTGTAAGAGCTTTCGCTCTTGAATTTTATGGAATGAGAATGAGTTATTTTCAAAANGGGGGGGGGGGGGGACATATGTCGCTTTTATTTTTTAAAATAACTCATTCTTATTTTATAGAACTCAAGAGTGAAAGCTCTTACAATTACAGGGTACACTCTGAAGTAACCGTAGCCTAAGCTACAAAGTCACAGGTAAAATCTTATACAAATTAGGCAATAAAGGCCAACCAATCAACCAAATTCAAAAAACACATACGCTACCCCATGACTAAAACAGCAGGATAAANAGCAGATTTGAATGTTTATCCTGCTGTTTTAGTCATGGGGTAGTGGATGTGTTTTTTGAATTTGGTTGATTGGTTGGCTTTTGTTGCATGATTTGTATGAGATTTTACCTGTGACTTTGTAGCTTAGGCTACAGTTACTTCAAGGTTTGCCCTGTAATTGTAAAAGCTTTCGCTCTTGAGTTTTATGGAATGAGAATGAATTCTTTTCAAAAAAAAAAAGGGGGGGGGGGGGACATATGTCGCTTTTATTTTTTAAAATAACTCATTCTTATTCCATAAAACTCAAGAACGAAAGCTCTTACAATCACAGGGTAAACCCTGAAGTAACCGTAGCCTAAGCTACAAAGTTACAAGTAAAATCTCATACAAATCAAGCAATAAAGGCCAACTAATCAACCAAATTCAAAAAACACATCCGCTATCCCATGACTAAAACAGCAGGATAAACATTCAAATCTGTTTGGCAGTTTCAAAGACTACTGAACCAAGTAGGCGCCATCAGCTGCACAGGAAGCGTTTATTCCACAACCCTAAGAGGTAAACTCTCTTATGCCACTACTTATCCTCCTTGACAGTTAAGCCAGGATACACATTTATCCACGACACATAAGTCTGAACCATTTTTCCTCCTCAACCCAAAAGCTAGGATAACATACACATCCATGACACATAGGTTAGGATCAAAAGGGATCCAAACGAAGGTTGAAGGAAATTCCTTCAGTCCAGTTTAGAGGAAAACTTTGTTCGAATTATATTAATTTTTTTTTTTTAGACACTAGAGTAAGAAAATAAATATCTAAAATAGTTTTTTACAAATCTTTGTGCACAATTCAAAACACAAAACACTCAAAATTAATTTTATCTATATATCACATCAAAATTATGTTTTGTTAGACCATCCAAAAAAAAAAAAAAGTCTAAAGTTATGGTTATAGTGTTCCCCATAATATATCTCTCTAAATCAATGTTAATTAGAAAGTGGGGAAAAAAAATCAAGAATGAATGAATTGAATATATCACCAAGGACAGAACCATGATTTTCCATATGGGGTCAAATTTATTTTAGTAAGGGTCGAGCCAAACTTTTAAGTGTAAAATTACATATATGTTTAGCTTAATAAAAAAAATTAAAAAACCAAGAAGGCCCATTGCCCCATGGGTCTATGTATGCGTCCGTCAAATAACATAGCCGAATATACGGAAAAAATGTAAAACAAAAATTTTCTTCTTGGAATTTGACTGAGATGAAACCTCATGGTCTCTTAATTAAGAGAATAACCTTAAAATCCAAACTGATGCTCCATTTGTTTCACCATAAATTGATTTTTGGAAAACATTTTACGTATTTTTGAGTATTTAGTACGACATAAAATAATAGTAAAAAGGCTGAAAAATATTCTTTAATTTTCGAAAAATGATTTACATTTTTGAAAACTATAAACCATTTTTCGAGTTTGAGTATCTTATTATAAAATCGACGAACCCTGCTAAGACTCACCTAGGACCCCTGCCGGGACTTTAACGAGACCCGTCTGGGACCCTCCCAAGACTTAACCAGAACCCGCTCGGAACCCAACCGAACTTGCCAGGAACCTCACCAGGACTTGACCAAAACTTGTCTGGGATTCGACCAGACCTACCCTAAACCCCGCGGGAACTTGCCTGGGACCTGTTGAGGACCCTACTGATGATTGATTTGTAAGATGATATGAGAAAAATATGGGTAAAATATTAACGGGAAATGCTAGGGGTTCTCATAATGTTCTCCTGGTGTTCTTTTAACTGTAATGTGACTTTTAAAATCACCAATAGATTAAAAGTCAATAATGATAATTTCAAATCCAATGTTGATTTTAAAAGTCACATTACAGTTAGATTAAAAGTCAANCCTGTTGAGGACCCTGTTGATGATTGATTTGTAAGATGATATGAGAAAAGTATGGGCAAAATATTAACGGGAAATGCTAGGGGTTCTTATAGTGTTCTCCTGGTGTTCTTCTAATTGTAATGTGACTTTTAAAATCACCAATAGATTAAAAGTCAATAATGATAATTTCAAATCCAATGGTGATTTTAAAAGTCACATCACAATTAGATTAAAAGTCAATAATGATAATTTCAAATTCAATTGTGATTTTAAAAGTCACATCACGGTTGGGAGAATACCATGAGAACCTCTAGCATTTTAAAATATTAACACCAATAAATTTCTCATTGTTTTTTGACCTATGCCTAATAATGCATTATAGATTTCTCAAAATAATAATAATAATAATAATGCAGTTCTTTATTTGTAACTTGTAAGTTAGCCATAACCCTCAATTAAAAGTTTACCTTAAATATCTCTTCCATCAAAGAGTAAGAAATTAATTGTAATTATGATTCCAATTTTTTTATTATTTGAAATCATTACTTAACACTATAATTTGTGTCTAATTAAATCGTGTTAGGCATGTGGGCCACACTTCAATTATTAGGAGATTTCTAACATTAAGGGAAAAAGTGAGGATTACCTCTAATTAATATTTTATTTCCTTTCTTTATTTTCAGGGCAGGAGAGAGGACCAATAAATACCCTCGCTTAAACACTTTTCCAACAAATCTTGAGTTTCTTTTAAGATCAACGGTCAGGATTTCAACACAACTCTATATAAGAAGGAAACACATCTTGGAGCTAGCAACAAAGAGGAGAGAGGAGCAATGGATCATGTCATGGGCTTGTTTGACCACTTGCCTTATATGACATGGGCTTGTGCGAAATTCTTCTTGGGTTTAGTCTTGTGTGTTGGGATCGCGATTGCATGCAATTTTTACTCGAATTGTTCTGTTCGACTCCAATTATAATATGTTAGCTTCTAATTGGTGGCGCAAAAATAACTTTTTGTGTAATCTCTCCATCAAAGATGCTCTCAGATAAATTATATTTATGAGTAAATGTCATCTTATGCAAAAGAAAATGGTAATTGAAACACCAAATTGTGAAGCCCAAACCAAGTTTTGAATTCTTACCGTATCGTATTTGCCGGTAAACAACCCACCGCCTCCTCCGCTGAACACCGCCATTGGAGTTCTTATTTTATTAACTTTTCTCTTCAAACCCGTGGCAACCGGCGACCATTGAGATTGGTCACTCACCAAAACTCAACCATGTCCATGAGAGAATGCATACCTAAGTACCTCTTTTGTAGTTTCCTCAAACAATAAGGACATTCCTGTAATTCAAAATTCGAGATTTGGCAAGTAGTCCAGCAATTGACTGTTGTTGAAAAAATCTAATCAACGCCGCTTAGATTATCCTAATCACCGAATCCAACGGGCGAAACCCAAACCAAAATTCAAATTCCTCATCCTACGGCCCACACCCAAACCCTACCGAAAAAACTAGCCGTTACAAGAGCGTCCCTGTAATCGTAACGTTCCTATTTTTTCTCTCCCCTCAAAACCCTCGTTCATTGTTTTCAACTTTTCATCAATTCCTCACTCTCTCTCTCCCACACATCAAAGAAGAACCCAAAACCCCCTTTTTTTTAACGGCGAGACTTTTCGGTTTTCCGGTCACTTACAGATGGATTTGATCGGCAAGAACACCGGGGCCGTTACCCCAGTGAAAGACACACGTGTGTCTCGGTCCAAGATTCAAGAAAACCATAAACTTGCCGAGAATTTTAACCCAAATGTCTCCCATTCAAGCCCTGGTCAAAAATCCACTAGTTCCCCAGTAATCAAGTCCGCAAAGGCCCAGAAATCGGCCGTAAAGAATCCTAATCCGGTGGGGTACTTGCCGCGGAACAAGATCCGGGAGAGAAAGTTCGTGGTGGCGAAGAAGAATTCCAAGAAAGAGAATGTGGGGTTGAAGGTAGAGTGTAAGTGCAAAGAGAAGGCAGGTGGTGGCGATATCAAGAAGTGCTTGTGTGTGGCCTATGAAAATTTGAGGGCTTCCCAGGAAGAGTTTTTCAAGAATCGAAGTGAACAGGCCGGACAAGCGGACCATTTGAGGGGTTGTGATATAGCTGAGAGTGAACTTGAAGAGGAAATTGAGAAGGGTTTGATGCTGCAAGACCTGAAAGTTGAAGATGGGTATGAAGGGAAGGCGGGGGAGAGTGATACTTCGCCGCTGAATGAGTCGGGTAGTCAAATAGGTAGTTCAACGATTAAGAGGAGGAGAGACAAGTTGTTGGAAGAGGCAAGGAAAAGTGTACCTGAACCTGGGTCTGGGAGAGTGATGCATCTGGTGAAGGCCTTTGAGAAGCTTCTTTCAATACCGATTTCGAAGGACTCGGATGAGAAGAATGAGGAGGAGGAGAAGGAGGAAGAAGAAGATAACAAAAAGAAGGCAATGAAATGGGCTTTACCGGGATTGCAGGTTCCTAAAGTTCCAGAGACACAGGTTTCTTCTTCTTCATTCTGTCCATCTGATTTGTTCTTGACATCGGAGAACCTTGGTCTGGATTCTCGGATTTCGGTTTCATCTTCGTGGGATAGTAGCCAGGGAAGGTGGGTAGCAATTTGATTATTTTGAGTTGCATTATTTCTGTGTTCTGATTCATTTTGCTTTGGAATCTGTTTGTGCTTCAGTGTTTCAAGCAGGACTTCTAATGGGGGCCGTAGGAGCCGAAGAAATGTAAGATTTACTACTCACTTTGTTCAGTACTATTGGAGGTGGAGGTGAATGTTTTCATTAGCTAATGGAATCTTATTCTTTTATTCATGTTTGGGTTCCAGAGCTCTGAATCTTCTGCTACAATGGGTGGAAGGAGATGGAAAAAGCAGCAGCTTAAAGTCACCAGCCAAAAACCGTTCAAGCTAAGAACAGAGGTGAGTTTAAGGAAAGTGAATTGATTATGAAGACTGCAACTTAACATGCATTGAATCTGCTTTATAACTTTGGTAATTGAATCTCATTGTAGCAAAGGGGAAGACTGAAGGAGGAAGAATTTATGAAAAAATTACAAGAAATGGTGATAGAGGATGAGAAGCAGAGGATACCAGTTGCACAAGGCCTCCCATGGACAACGGATGAGCCTGAGGTGAGGCCATTTTTGGAATTAGTTAATAGGATATCTGGACTCCTTACTTTTAATGTTAGCACCATAATGTCTCGATGTAGTTTACAAACGAAATTTCAAAATCACATGAAAAAAATTAAAAATTTTGAGTTGGATTTTAATTTTAAGTGTTATCATAACAGTTGACATGCTTGATTGCTATTAATAGGCAAAAATTACTGATAGGTTCTTGCCTTTATTCGCACATATGCAGTCAAGGGAGTTTTAGAAGTTAAGTATTAGTTGTATGTGCTTATGACTTTGTTTGCAACGGTTTGGTGCTTGTTATCTTAGTGCTTGATAAAGCCTCCGGTGAAGGAAATCACAAGACCAGTAGACTTGAAGCTTCACAGTGATATGCGAGCAGTAGAACGAGCTGAGTTTGACAATCAGGTTCTTTTTCTATTTATTCCAATCAGATCCATTTTCGCACTCAGTTTCATATCATACTGCTTAGTTTTTGCATTAGCTGGGAAACATATTAACTAGTGCTCATATGCGGCAAGGAAAATGACTAATTTAAAAGATTTTTTGCAGCAAAATAAAGTTAAGTTCCATGCTGGACTCTTTAACATGTCACTTTCAAATGGGACAACTTTGGTTAATTTCATCAAACAAAGTAGTTCTGAAATTTATACATTTGGGAGAATTTAAATAGGCCATCATTCCTTCCCCCAATCCGTTTGAATGCACTGTAGTGACCTTGTTTGGTGAAGTTGCTAATGAACACATCTTACTTCCCGACTCTAATTTCACCTTACTTTGGGGCCTAACACACTTTTACTGTGGCATAGTGTTGGACATTTAGGTTTAGCCAAGTCAATACCAATGCTGATCATGCTTGATGACTCTTATTTGTGGTTCTTGGTAAGTTGTTTAGGGGCCTAATTTGATCAGAAAACTTATCCGGGTAATTTTTGTAAAATAAGGCTTTTTTGTTTTTTTTTGGGTGGTGGTGGTGGCTAACTACTATTAGTGAGTGCCTTTGTTCTGGTGTGTGGGCGACTCATTTCTGATGCATGTTCTTGTCATACAAGCAGTTAGAAAAGTGAGTTAACTTTTGATTTGTATGCTTGTGAGCTTAACTAGGTAGCAGAGAAGTTGAGCCTGTTTGAGCAATACAAGATGGAAAGAGAGAGACAGCAGAAGGTACATGATATGAAAGGATTTATTTGCTTGCTGATATCACAAATAGTATCTATTTTTATCTAATTGGATACGCTGGTATTATTCTTACAGATGGCTGAAGAGGAAGAAATAAGACGGTTGAGAAAGGAACTCGTTCCTAAAGCACAGCCTATGCCCTATTTCGACAGGCCTTTCATTCCCAGAAGGTACAGGTGATCTAGTTCTAACAAAACATGATTTCTTTTCTGCTTGGTTTTGTGTTTGGTAATCACAGACTCATTGGAAAAGTCACATCCTTATTAATATGCGACTGGAATCTAGTTAATGTATTTTCCCCTTGTAATTGTAAATTTAGATTCAACGAGTGTTCTCTCATTGCTGTTTTTGTTTGTTTTAAGGTCGGTGAAGCACCCAACTATACCTAAAGAACCAAAGTTCCACATTCCTCAACAGAAGAAGATCAAGTGCTGCCTGTCATGGAATGACTTAAGTACCTACACTTTCCAACAATGAAGTACTAGAATAGAACCTCTGAATATCATATCATTCTATTGTCACCGGTTACTAAATAATCATATTCTTTCTTTCTTTGTGTTCTCTCAGATATTGTTTTTCAACTTTGTATATGAAGCAACCAATTTAGTTGCAATTTTGATGCCCTTGTCTACTTCCTGAACTGATATCATCCTTTAATCTCTGCCGCCCAATTTAAACATTATTAAAGAGATGGAAATTAACTGATATCATCCTTTATAATGGATATTTTTCATATCAAGTGAGATGGAAATTGAATGAAATTAGAATGCAAAATCACACAAGTTATGAAATTTCATTATTTACCAACACTCTAGCTCAGCACCAGCATAGCACTTCCCTTTTATAGGTAAAAAATGAAAACCCAGACAATGCACTCAATTTTAATTGGAACTCAACTAGAACACACATCCAATTCTATCGTTGAACATGATGCCACGTGTGACATGATGAATATGAGTAATTATACAAGTCATTCTTGTGTCACTTTAAGAATGAGGTGGCTTTTAAAATCACCATTTGATCAAAATTCACTAATGATCAATCACAAACTCAATGGTAATTTTAGAAACTACATCATTTTTTTTTAGCATTACTCAATGAATATGTTGCTACCTCAATTAAAAATCTAAAATGACGTGCCTTGTTTGTTAAACTCACCCCCCCCCCCCCCCATCCTCTCACATTCTACTATACTACTCACTTCATTTTTTTTTTAAAAAAAATAATAATAAAATCATTCACTTTTTATATCACATCATTTACTATTCAAATAAAAAAAATCACTACAAAACAAATTTTTCTACTTTCCAATATCATTTTTTCATTTTTCCATATCAATAATTTATTTATTAAATGATGAACAGTGCCGTGTAATTTTTTGTTAGGGAATGTGTTGTAGTTTGCCAAACGACATCGTAATATTATGTATATAGTTAGATACAACAAAATAAGAAACAATAAAGAAAGATAAAACAAAATAAAATTTTGATGATAAAAAATGAAATGATCCTTTTCCCTGCTACATTACATTGGCCATACAAAAACATTGTACATTTGTACATGAAGACATGAAGTTATTCCTTTTAGCCAAGTAGCCTAGCAAAGGGTATATGCATCAATAATTTGTTGCATAAAATGTCTTTTCCCGTGGATTCCCAACACTATTCAATAGTTTAAATTCTATTTATAATAAATATCGTTGGAGGGTTGGCTGCTTTAAATAACTATTGAGCAGCTTTTTAAAAGTTGCCTAAAAATTATAACATGCTTTGCAAATGGAGCAAAAAATTGGAGGAGAAAATAGCATACGAGTCCCTAGATTTAACCTATGAACTACATTAAATTATCATCTTATAATATTTTTTCTCTTTCTGTCAATTAAAGGGGTTAAAACTAACAATCAACGGAGAGGAATTTTTTTTCCATTTTTGCCCCTACTTCAAATCACTAAAATGACACTTATACACTCCTAAAGTGGGGGCAAAAAAAAAAAAACTCTCTCCGTTGATCGTCCCTTTGACTGACAGAACAAGGAAAAGTGTTATAAGATGGTAGTTTGATGGGATCAAATGTCATAGTTGGTAGTTCATAGGAAAAAATGTCAAGGCACTGTAGTTTATGGGGGCAAAAGGTAATTACCCTAAATTTTAAAAAATAATGATAAAAACAAAGAGAACAAATTAATGGTTTGGGATGAGAGTAATCAAACCACCTCCAAAAGCCTAAAAAACTAAACCCTAAACCTAAAACGTGTCATACTTGTTCTGATATCTAGAAATTTTTTGAGTCTTGAACAACCAGATAAGATAAAAATTTCAAGAGATTCCAAATTGATTTCTGGTGGAAGGCTATTAAGACATTTGCAATCTTGCAAATTTAATAGAGTGAGCCGTTTGAGAACTCCAATAGATGGCTGAACCTCATTCAATCTTGTACAACCTTGAAAGAGCACCCTCTCAAGATTTAGAAGTACTCCAGTGAAGTCAGGAGTCTTGATTAAGTAATATCAAGAATTTGAGATCTAAACAACAAAAACACACTGCGAAACTAAAAATCTTTCTTACACTAAATCCCTTGGGTAGTTGCTCGATGTGGCTGCCAAGCATGATGAGTTCTACAAGGTTGTCTGGTTGAAAACTTCTTGGCATTGACTTCAAAGGATATTCATGCCATTCCATCAAACGTAACTCATTGGAAAGATAACTGAGGCCGTGAGGAAGTTGCACATTATGAATTTGAAGCAATTTTAGGTTTTCCATCTTTGAAAAGGCTTCAACATTCAGATGTTGATGTTCTTCTTTATGTGGAGGTGTGTTTAGCATCATGCCTTCAACCGCTGTCATTCCCTAATAATAACCAAGAACAATAAATTTAGTGATTAGTGTAGCAAAAATTAGCAAGATTGTGGAAATATAATACTAATTCAGTACTTACGATATTATTCTTTAGTACAGGATGGACATCCTCCCAAAGCCAAAATCTACTTCGTCCTCCAGGTGGCTGGGATTCTTGACGAACAATTTCCCAACCCATTTTTTGTAGTAAGTTATGCATCCACAATTTCCTCCCTAAAATAGTAATGAGAGATTTGTCCTTTAGGGTTTGTATATCATTGTTTGGGCAGCAACCGGAACCTTGTAATATATCCGCTACTCGATCTTTGTCCTCCCCTTTGAAGAAACACGCAATATGTAAAAAAAGATTTTTCTTGATCGGTATCCTCTAGTTCTCCAAAACTGATTTTAAGGGTATCCTGAATTGTTCTTCTAGGATTTGCTTTTAGGCTATCTCGAACCTCTTTCCATTGCTCTATTTCTTTACCAAACTAGGAGGAACCCAAAACTTTAAGAGCTAAAGGAAGGCCTTCAGCATAACTTACAAATTCGGAGCACAGATTTAAAAATTGTTCATCTTTTTCACAAGGAGGTTTGTGGAAGGCTTTGGAATTAAAGAGCTGCAGAGCATCAAATGTGTTCAATTTTCTTGCCTCATATATGTTTTCCACTCCATTCCTTCTCAACAATTGAATATCTTCAGTACGTAGTGATGATGATCCTACTCCCTCGGCCAAACCAATTACTGTTTCCTACTAGTATTTCTAATTGTTCTTCTTTATCCACATCATCAAGAAAGATAAGAACCTTTTTGTTACGTAGTCTATTGCTTGTCAAATTGATTCCCTTACGCATATCCCATTCACCTTTTTCAGTTTTCAACTTCATATCCACAATGAGTTTGTCTTGTAGATTAACTAACTTACGAGTTTTAACATCTCTGAGAAAGCTGTTAGCTTGAAATTCACAACGGATCTTTTCAAAAACAACATTTGCAAGAGTCGTCATGCCAATTCCACTCATCCCGCATATTCTGATAAACCGAACATCATTCGACACCATATCCATATACAAATTCATAATTTCCTCAACACAAGAGTCAATTCCAACAAGGCCCTTCTTATAATTATAATCACTTAAGTTTGTATCATTCAATTCATCGGATATCTTCTTAACAATGTCTTTGATAAACATTGACTCAGGCCTGAAAGAAAGAACCAAAATCTTTTGGTGTGCCAATGCAAATCATGCAAACCCAAAGGGGAGATATGCAAGTATTGGTGGTTTGCTCCTTCATCCCAGAAAAGAGAGCTCTAAAATTGAATACAACAACTGATGTAGAGCTGCTGCATGTGGCAGCTTGCTAAAAATAAGGATGCCAGCTATCTATCACCTAATCTATGTGGATTTTGAATTTGTTTGGATTGTTTTTGAATATGTAGTGATATGATCAAGGACATTCACTGTATAATTATCTGAATTTATCTCTCAATTAATTTGAAAATTTCACTCTAGCATGCTAGCAATATACATTTAGTGCTATTTGTAAAACTCCATCATGATGATGAAACAAGCAAGCATTTATAGAGTAATAAGAGTCTATTTTGCAGTCAGGGCAAAAAGGAGATGAGGTAAATTTAATTATTTTAATATTCTCTATCACGCGTTAGTTCAAGTTCTCTTTTAATAAGTGAATTGCAACATGTGAAATACTATTTAATTAATATTGATTAAATGATTAAATTTATCTATTCCTATAAACTTAAGCTTTTAAAACAATAAATAATTTAACAAATGTTACATACCCATCATTTAAATGGTGTCCGGAGAGATCGGACACTTCTCTCAAAGCAGCTCTCCACCTTTGCACCATCTCTATGTTCTCTTTGAAACGTTCTTCATGTTTAGCAAAGGCATTTGCAAAAGTGCCCTTTTGATACCTCACTAAACTGCGATCCAAGTGGTAGAAAACGGGCAAGACTCTCATCCCTCGTTCTTTCATGCATTCAACAATCTTTGCAAGTTCTTCCAAGCACCACGAGGAAGATGCATAGTTTATTGACAAAATGACAACAGCCATTCTCGATGTCTCGATTGCATGCAAGAGTTCCGGCAAAATGGGTCTTTCGATCTCAAGTTCCTCATCGTCCCTAAAGGTGACGATTCCTTTATCAACCAAAGCGTTGTATAGATGGTTAGTAAAATTATTGCAAGTGTCTGGGCCTCTGAAACTAATAAAAACTTCGTATTTCCATTGGGGATTAGAAAAAGAAGAGTAAGAAGTACTTGTGGGCCGGCTCAAGCTCTAGGTGAGTTAGGCCCTCGCCTAGGGCCCCCAATTTAATAAGGTCCAAAAAAAATTTTGAAAAAAAAAAAATTTTGGACCAAAAAAAATTTAAGGGGCCCAATTTTCTTTTTATAAGGCCCAAAAAAAGTTTTCATCAAAATTTAAGGCCCCAATTAATAAGCCCATTATAAATTCTAAAAATAATTCAAGAAAAAAAAATTTATAAAAATAAGCCCAATTAATAAAAATTTATAATTCAAGAAAATAATTTATAAAAATAATTCTAAAAATTAATAAGCCCATTATAAGCCCTAGTTCAACTATTTGGTATGATATTTTATTTGTTGTTAATACTGTTAGTAAACATTTATAATCGAAATACATGCATATTGATGTTGCTATAGATCAATTAGAAGGTCTTATTTCCTATTTTAAAATTTACAGAAAAACTGGATTTGCATATGTTATGATTTCATCTAAAGAGATTGCAACCATAATGGAAATAGAACATGTTTTTCGTGAAAAACATGTAAGTCATAGAAAGAAACAATTTGATGAGGATGTTAATGATGAGACAATACAATCTGTTGAAGAATCTTTTAGAATTGATTACTTCTTATATATAGTAGATCAAACTATTTCTTCGATTCAAAGTAAGTTTGAAAATTTTCAAATATACGAAAATATTTTTGGTTTTTTATTTAATTTTAAGAAATTAAAATCACTTGATAATGATGGTTTGCAGAGTAAATGTCTTAATTTAGAAGGTTTCCTAAAACATGATCTTAATGGTTTAGATTTATTTTCAAAACTAAAAGTTTTAAAAGAACTTTTACAAATAGAAGAAAGTGCTCCAATTGACATATTAAATTATATAAAAAGACTTGATTCTTTTTCAAATGCATGTATCGCTTATAGAATTTTATTGACAATACATGTTACAGTTGCTTCTGCAGAAAGAAGTTTTTCAAAATTAAAATTAATAAAATCCTACCTAAGATCAACAATGTCACAAGAGAGATTAAATGGATCAGCCATATTATCAATTAAAAAAAGATTTAGAAAATCTTGAATATAAAAACTTAATCAAAAATTTTGTATCTCAAAAAGTGAGAAGAATAAATTTTAAATAAAAATATAATATATTTTTTTTACTAAAAAAAAAAAAAAAAATTAAGCCTAATTTTAAAGTTTTTTCTAAGGCCCCAAAATATATCAAGCCGTCCTAGTACTTGATGGGGTAGTTTGAATAATTAATATTGCTGGAGCTGGTGGAAGCCATGGGTCGTTTAGTGTTAATTCATGAACTCGGTAATGGGTAGAAGCAAACAAACTGTACCGGACCATTGCTTTGATTCATATAAAGAAATCTTCAATGTTTGCCAGAGAAAGCAAGCAAACCGTAGTTAAACGCGTTAAATCTCGAAATTTCCAAGTTCGATCGAGAAATTTCAAAATTGTTAACGTTGGTGACTTGGGCCGGTGACTTGACCCCCTAAACGACAAGTCACTTGGGAAATGAAAGAAGTGCAAAAGCCTTGCCCACTAGAATTGACGTAATGAAGTTTAATAGCCACTGTTTTTAGCCGACACATGGATGACAAGCCAAGACATTTCTAATCTACCTCTTTTATTCAAATATTGGCCCACACGGTTTCCTCTCAAGTTTGGCTCTTACGTTGAAGAGTAATACCAAATGTTAGGACAGAAATTTCCTTGAAATGAGTTTGGAAAAAATATCTTTCAACTCATTTAAAATATTATCAAGTGTTTATAAATATTTAAAATGTTAGTCTAAGTTAATAAATTATTATTAATAATATTAAGAATTTAATATACATTTTAAATATTTATACACACTCGATAACATTTTAAATGGGTGTTTTTTAAGTAGGAGGAGGGCCCAGTTATGAGGCCTGTATATCCAAAAACTTGTGTTAAAGAAAATTCATTATGAAAAGATGAGTATAAGATAGCAAGGAGAAAAAAAGGCTCAAAAATCCAAAGCTCCAATGCACCAAATTATCACTCTCACACAAGTGGCAACCCCCTCGTTTTTTCTCTTAAAAAAGAAAACACACTTTGCTGTTACTCGATCTGTTGAATTGAAGCTATGCGGCTTGTATCTTCGGCGATGATCACCAAAAGCCTCTATATAGATAGAGCGGTAAAGTAGGTGCTTCCCATGCAATTCGTAGGTCTCCATACGAATCGTAGCTTACTAGTTTCATACTAGTCAAACTTGTAGCTTCACTTTAAGTAACATACGCTAACAGGGTGCACTGTGCAGGGCCAACGTATGAACATCACACGTCAGCAGTGAAAAATTTCTTCTCGAGACTTTTCTTCACGAAGAAAACTGCTTTTTTATTATGTTATTATGTTATTATCTTTTTGGGCCCTATCTGTCCACTTCCTTGGGTGCACTGTGCACGGTCTACGTATGATTCGAACATGCATGACAAGTCAAGAGTGAAAATTTTCTTCTCGAGACTTTTCTGCTCGAAGAAGAGTCCTTATTCTTTTCTTATCTTTTTGGGTGTGGAAATTGTCATCCCTTCCCTCAAAAACGGACTTTGAAAAGAATACACACAGATACTGAACATGCATCACCTGACTTGACAGTAAAGGAGATTCTCCTCTAGTCCTCTTAGATTGAGTAGCTCTCTCTTCCTCTGCAACAATGTGGAACCGAAGCAAAACAAGTCTTTTGACCACCCCCTCACCAATTTTAATTCCACTCTATCTATCCTTCTTCCTAAACCTCCTGACCAGAGCCGTCTCCCGTGGCTCCCCGTCTCCTTACACACCGACCGATAATATTCTCCTCGATTGTGGCTCCTCTGAGAATCCAACTGCATTAGACGGTCGGCTTTGGATTGGGGACGTGAATCCAGAATTCTTCCCCCTTAATTATTCACAAAACCAGGCCTCTCTAACCGCCAGAGCTGTTCCACAATCCCCCGTTGCCATCCAAGTACCCTACGCCACTGCCCGGCTCTCTCTCTCCGCATTCACCTACATGTTCCGGGTAACTGCCGGCCAAAAATTCATTCGATTATACTTTTACTCGGCTTCGTACCCAAATTTTGATCGCTCTAAAGCCCTCTTCTCTGTCAAAGCTGGTCGTTTTACTCTTCTCAATAACTTCAACTCTTCACTCACAGCAGATGCGGATGATGATCCCGGGGATACCATATTCAGAGAATACTGTGTCGACGTCGAGGAGGATCAGAGGCTGAACATAACCTTCACCCCAAGCGTTTCTAATTCATATGCTTTTATAAGCGGAATTGAAATCTTGTCGATGCCTTCCAATCTCTATTATCATCCTGACGATGAAGGGATTTCTTTTATTGGCCAGCAGAACCTGTACTACATCTATAACGACACTGCGCTAGAGATGGTATACAGAGTAAATGTTGGAGGCCGCACCATGTCAATCTCTGAAGACACTAACATGTTCCGGCTCTGGAGTCAGGACGACAACTACTTCAGATCATATGAAGAACTTGTTCTACCTTTTAACAATACTATTAAACTGAAGTTTACCAAGAAGGTACCAGCGTACACTGCACCAGAAGAAATCTATCGGACAGCGCGGACTATGGGGAGGAACAAAATTCTCAACAAGAGCTACAATCTCACCTGGGAATTCCCTGTAGACTCTGGGTTTAATTACCTTGTTAGGCTGCACTTCTGTGAATTTCAACCAGAGATTACTCAGATAAAGGATAGAGAGTTCTATATTTTCATAGCAAATCAAACTGCTGAGGAAAAAGCCGATGTGATTAAATGGAGTGGTGGAAATGGTGTTCCGGTTTATAAAGACTACGTCGTTTCGATGTTTGGCAATGAAGGCGAGAAGAAAATGAATCTCTCCATTGAGCTAGGAGCAAACCCGACAAGCTGGGAGACTACTTACAGTAATGCAATCTTGAATGGTGTCGAAATCTTTAAAGTAAGCGCCTTTAATGGCAATCTCGCCGGACCCAATCCCGACCCACTTCCGTTGGGCCCTATAACATTTGTGCCACTAACTCCACCGACGAAGTCTAAGAATAAGAGAAGAAATATAGTTGCCGTCGTTGGTGGTGGAGTTTTGGGCTTTGTTGTGCTGTCAATTCTCGGCTTCTTGATTTTCCGGTGGCGCAAGAATGTCAAGGACTCTAGAGAGATCCGCAACTCATCTCTACCATCGGATCTGTGTCGTTACTTGTCATTGGCTGAGATCAGAGCAGCCACTAACGACTTTGACGATGATCTCATTGTTGGTAATGGGGGGTTCGGAAACGTGTACAAAGGGTACATTGATGAGGGAACCACCCCAGTGGCGATCAAGCGTTTGACATCCGGTTCTAAACAAGGGGCCCACGAGTTCCGGACCGAGATCGAAATGCTCTCCCAGCTTCGCTACCTCCATCTCGTTTCTCTGATTGGATATTGTGACGATGGCGATGAGATGATCCTTGTCTATGATTACATGGCCCGTGGGACCCTTCGTGATCATTTGTACAACACCGATAATCCTCCTCTTCCGTGGAAGCAACGACTTGAAATCTGTATTGGTGCTGCGCGTGCATTGAAGTACCTTCATACAGGCGCGAATCAAATGATCATTCATCGTGACGTCAAGACAACAAATATCTTATTGGATGAGAATTGGGTGGCCAAAGTGTCCGATTTTGGATTGTCCAAAGTAGGTCCCTCTGGAATTTCCAAAACCCACGTCAGCACTGTGGTCAAGGGTAGTTTTGGGTACTTGGACCCAGAATATTACAAACGTCGACAATTGACTGAGAAGTCTGACGTGTTCTCGTTTGGTGTGGTTTTGTGTGAAGTATTGTGTGCAAGGCCGCCCATAATACGTACTACAGAAATAGCAGTGGGCCTAGTGAGGTGGGCACGGGAAAATTACGAGAATGGAAAGGTCAAGGAGATGGTTGATCCATCAATAAAGGGTGAAATAGGGATTCGGTGCTTGAAGAAATTTGTTGAGGTGGCGATGAATTGTTTACTTGACAACGGAATCGAACGGCCATCAATGGATGATGTGTTGGGGGGCCTTGAGTTCGCATTGCAATTGCAAGAGAGTGCAGACAAAGATGTAGGGCTTAACATGATTGAAATTGAGGCTCTGGATGATGAGAAAGGTCTCTTCCCCAAGTCCACACTTGATGATTGTGATGACATGTCTAGTAGCAGCAGTGGACAAGTGGCAAGTACAAATAGCAACAGCACGGTGACAATAACGACCAGCGGAGGGCAAAGTTTTGCTAGTACCAATAAGGATTCGGGCAAGCTGACGTCCTCTAGGACAGTATTCTCTGAGATTATAAATCCTAGTGGTCCGTAAAAGAAGATAGTAACTGAATTTTTATTATGACTTATTTGGAGTCATATTGCGGACGAGGATTGGGTTGTCGGAAGTTCATTCTATTTCACGACTGGAGCAAGATGATAGCGTTGGTGCGTGCATTCATGATGCATCTGATTGAACCACTTCTAAAGTCGTAAGTTATTGGGGTTCTTCTTGACTTGGCTTTCGTGATAAGTTAGATCTTAGCAAGATAATAAGTCAAAAGATTAAGCAAGTGTGGGTTTTCATTATTGAGTGCAATTATTGTATGAAAACGACAAATGTGGTGAAGCTATATTTCCATATTAGAAATGTAAAATCCTTTAAAATATTGTCTATTTATGTTATAGAGCCTAAACATATTAATACCGTCGGTAGACTGTTTAGTTATCATCAAGTCTTATATATACATACACGCCAAGCATCTGGAGGAAGAAGCTTGCATGGAAGACAAAGGATAAGAGAGGTTCGCCTAATTAAGGTGTCAATGAAATCATTTCCGATGTTTAAGTTAGGTCAATAAAGAAAGCATGAAAGAAAAAAAAAGACTTTGCTTGCAAATTATTGAACAAGATTTTTATTGTTCACGTGCAATTCCTTGCAATGTGGGGCACATAGTGACGCACGTAGGCTCGTGATAGCCTTGAAATATAGCAAGTAGAAGGGATAAATATACCTAAATCGCGAGACTATCAACAAATCAAAAAAAATTCCTNATGTTCCGGGTAACTGCCGGCCAAAAATTCATTCGATTATACTTTTACTCGGCTTCGTACCCAAATTTTGATCGCTCTAAAGCCCTCTTCTCTGTCAAAGCTGGTCGTTTTACTCTTCTCAATAACTTCAACTCTTCACTCACAGCAGATGCGGATGATGATCCCGGGGATACCATATTCAGAGAATACTGTGTCAACGTCGAGGAGGATCAGAGGCTGAACATAACCTTCACCCCAAGCGTTTCTAATTCATATGCTTTTATAAGCGGAATTGAAATCTTGTCGATGCCTTCCAATCTCTATTATCCTCCTGACGATGAAGGGATTTCTTTTATTGGCCAGCAGAACCTGTACTACATCTATAACGACACTGCTCTAGAGATGGTATACAGAGTAAATGTTGGAGGCCGCTCCATCTCACCCGCTGAAGATACTGGCATGTTCCGGGCCTGGAGTCAGGACGACAACTACTTCAGATCATATGAAGAACTTGTTCTACCTCATAACATAACTATTGAAGTAAAGTTTACCAAGAAGGTACCAGCGTACACTGCACCAGAAGAAGTCTATAAGACTGCCCGGAGTATGGGGTCGAACAAAACTATCAACAAGAGCTACAATCTCACCTGGGAATTCCCCGTAGATTCTCGCTTTTCTTACCTCATTAGGCTGCACTTCTGTGAGTTTAGAAATGAGATCATTCAGCGACACGACAGAGAGTTCCTTATTGTCATAGCAAATCAAAACGCTGAGTCAGCAGCCTATATGTTTTATTTGAGCGGTGAAAATGGTGTTCCGGTTTATAGAGACTACGTCGTTTCGATGTTTGGAAAAGAAGGCGAGAAGAAAATCAACCTCTCTATCGCACTGCAAGCAAACCCGCAAGACTGGAAGACTTCTTACAGTAATGTAATCTTGAACGGTGTCGAAATCTTTAAAGTAAGCGCCTTTAATGGCAATCTCGCCGTACCCAATCCAGACCCACTTCCGTTGGGCCCTAGAACAGTTGTGCCACTAACACCACCGACGAAGTCCAAGAATAAGACAAGAAATATAGTTGTCATCATTGGTGGTGGAGTTTCGGGCTTTGTTGTGCTATCAATTCTCGTATTCTTGATTTTCTGGTGGCGCAAGAATGTCAAGGACTCTACAGCGACCAGCAACTCATCTCTACCATCCGATCTGTGTCGTTACTTGTCATTGGCTGAGATCAGAGCAGCCACTAACGACTTTGACGATGATCTCATTGTTGGTAATGGGGGGTTCGGCAACGTCTACAAAGGGTACATTGACAACGGAACCACCCCAGTGGCGATCAAGCGTTTGACGTCCGGTTCTAAACAAGGGGCCCACGAGTTCCAAACCGAGATCGAAATGCTCTCCCAGCTCCGCTACCTCCATCTCGTTTCTCTGATTGGATATTGTGACGATGGCGATGAGATGATCCTTGTCTATGATTACATGGCCCGTGGGACCCTTCGTGATCATTTGTACAACACTGATAATCCTCCTCTTCCGTGGAAGCAACGACTTGAAATCTGTATCGGTGCTGCGCGTGGGCTGAAGTACCTTCATACGGGCGCAAAGCAAATGATCATTCATCGTGACATCAAGACAACAAATATCTTATTAGATGAGAAATGGGTGGCCAAAGTGTCCGATTTTGGATTGTCCAAAGTAGGCCCCTCTGGAATTTCCAAAACCCACGTCAGCACTGTGGTCAAGGGTAGTTTTGGGTATTTAGACCCAGAGTATTATAAACGTCAACAATTGACCGAGAAGTCTGACGTGTACTCATTTGGTGTGGTTTTGTGTGAAGTATTGTTTGCAAGGCCACCCATAATACGTACTTCAGAAACAGCAGTGGGACTAGTGAGGTGGGCACGAGAAAGTTTCTGCAATGGAAAGGTTGAGGAGATGGTTGATCCATCAATAAAGGGTGAAATAGGGATTCGGTGCTTGAAAAAATTTGTTGAGGTGGTGATGAATTGTTTACTTGACAACGGAATCGAACGGCCATCAATGGATGAAGTGTTGTGGGGCCTTGAGTTCGCATTGCAATTGCAAGAGAGTGCAGACCAAGATGTAGGGCTTAATGTGGTTGAAATTGAGGCTTTGTACGATGAGAAAGGTCTCTTCCCCAAGTCCACACCTTATGACTGTGATGACATGTCTAGTAGCAGCAGTGGGCAAGTGGCAAGTACAAATAGCAACAGCAGGGTGACAATAATGATCAGTGCAGAGCAAAGTTTTGCTAGTACCAATAAGGAAGGATTCGGGCAAACTGACGTCCTCTAGGACAGTATTCTCTAAGATTATGAATCTTAGCGGTCCGTAAAAGAAGATAGTAACTGAATTTTTATTATGACTTATTTGGAGTCATATTGTGGACGAGGATTGGGTTTGTCGGCAGTTCATTCTATTTCACGACTGGAGCAAGATGATAGTGTTGGTGCATGCATGATGCATCTGATTGAACCACTTCTAAAGTTGTAAATTATTGGGGTTCTTATTGACTTGGCTTTTGTGATAATTTAGATCTTAGCAAGATAATAAGTTAAAAGACTAAGCAAGTGTGGGTTTTCATTATTGACAGCAACTGTTGTATGAAAACGACAAATGTGGGGAAGCTATATTTCCAGATTAGAAATGTAAAATCCTTTAAAATATTGTCTATTTATGTTACAGAGCCTAAACATATTAATATCGTTGGTAGACTATTTAGTTATCACTAAGTCTTATATATACATACACGCCAAGCATCTGGAGGAAGAAGCTTGCGTGGAAGACAAAGGGTTCGCCTAATTAAGGTGTCAATGAAATCATTTCCGATGTTTAAGTCATGTCAATAAAGAAAGAATGAAAGAAAATAATGGCAAAGTATAAGTATATGTAAAGTGAGAGTATATGAAGATACTCCTTTTATTGGCTTGCTGTTCTCGTCTATCTCTTTCAGGTCAATCATAATCTGAATTGAATAGAGTGTTACAGATTATTAGTTAATCATAATTTGAATAGTTTGTGAGTATTATTTAAATATATTATTGTGTTTAAAACATTGTTGAAGGTTGTTGTACTTGTTGGGTAGCAAGATGATAGCGGCCGTGCACTCGTGTATTAAATTATTGGGTGTTCTTCGTCACTTGGCTTTTGTCATAAGTTAGCTATTGGGAAGATAAAAAGTCAAAAGATTAATCAAGTGTGGGTTTTCATTATTGAGAGCAGCTATTGTATGAAAACAACAAAGAAACGTGATTAGCTTATCAGAAATGTAAAATCCTTTAAAATATAAGACTTCATATTTCTCGGCATAAAATGTTTTTTTTTCCCTTCTATTTTCTTGATGTTTTGTATAAAAGAAAATTTTGGTCAAACTAAAATTATTTTCGATTGGCCAAGAAAAGGGTAGGGTTCGGACTAAATTGGTCTACATATATATGGTTTGACATTGTAACAAATTAATCATTGTTGTTTCCAAATGAACTAGCTAGAAAGCCCCATGGTAAGCCTCTTTGTAACAAAATGATCCCTTCGGACTATTTTTCCTACATAATTCTTATTAACTTACAAACTTATCCTCAAATTAAAAATTTTAAAAAAATAAAGATAAAAACAAAGAGAACAAATGGTTTGAGATGAGAGTAGTCAAACCACCTCCAAAAGCATAAAAAAACTGGCTGTTGGAGGTGACTTCTTGGATGAAGCACGAACTTTTTTTTCTTGAGTTCGTGCTTCATCCAAGTCATGCACCTCACATAGGATAATGTAGAAGAGGGAATTGGATCCTCTCCATGATCCTTCTACAAAAGAAAATGTAAATGGTTCATTACAGGAAACTTTTTGGAGATTTTTTTTAAGAAAACTTTTGAAAAGTGTTCTAAAAGTGATATATAGTTTGAAAATAATTTGGAAAATTTTGTGAGTATTTGAAATTGTTTGGTAATGTTTTTGCTTTTAAAGGGGCCAAAACCTATAATTGACAAGCTTGCAATATGATTGCACAATGAACGCAAAAATACATCCACAGAGTGAGGGATCTTGGAAAAAACACAAAATGAGTTTTGTTTGACAGACATCAAACATATCACAGTAATCAAAATTTAATAAAACTTAATATGTCGAAGCAACAAAGCTCCAAAACAAAATACTGGCAATGTGTAAACATTCGGCAGCATGAATACAAAATTGTCCAGCACACGCTCTGTTACCACATTTCTTAAAGCAAACAAAAAAGACACCTAAAGTGCAATGCTCTGCCAGACCTCAATGAATTCATTGATCAATCTATTACAACTTTTCTTAAAGCAAACATAATAGACACCTAAAGCGCAATGCTCCACCAGACCTCAATCAATTTATTGATCAAGGAGCAACCACAATCCTTGGTCGAGATTCCGCTGGCCTGTTGAGGTGATTTTCCTCGCACTAAAAAACAGCCACAAATAAGAAGGTATTAGAAAATATGATCACATTTCAAGAAAGTTGTGCAGTGATTAGCATCATCAAAACCAGACTGCAATATAGAGAAGCATCCAAGGAGAAGAACAATTACAAAAGAAAGGCTAATATAGAGAGCTCACATTCAATAATGTTCATATTCGCCCTCGGACCTTTGGCTCATTTTGTCATACGAACATTTAATTTCCTCTGATAACTCAAGTGTGTATATATATAAACATTAAAACTATGTAAATAAAACTAAACATTTTTAAAAATTTCACTATATGGATCTATAAAACTACAATATATTTATACGTACGTAAACTTATTTGCAAGAATATGTTTTGCAATCATTTTCTTGTGATGAAGTTTCACATATTTATTATTTTTCTAAGCGAACATACTTCTTGTTTTTGTTAGATAATGTCACACATTTTTGGATGGAGGCCAAAATTTGTGATCCGTCCAAAAATCAATCCCTATTTCCCTACACTTGTGCGGACACACACTTATAAGGAAAAGAAAAATGTGTGTTAAGGCCAGGGCTGTAAGTTGACCCCATTTGAAATTTTGCTTTGAACTCTTCCAGGCTCTCCAACCCATTTCAGATAAGAAAGATATCATATCACCCCCAGGACCCTCTCTGGCAGAGACACTCCACCAGAGTCTACAGAACCCTCCTCAATGGCCTCCATTTGCTACTCTCTTTCGTTCCCTCCCATCCCCAAACCACCAAACTTGAAGATAATCGGACCCTTCCCCACATATCTCTCCAACCCATGTCCGAGCTCTGTTCCCACGTTCCGGAGCTTCAGAACCGGAGCCACGAACTGAACCTCGTCCACCCCAATCGGTAAAGAAGCTCAGAAACCAAATGAAGCATCCATGAGCATTGACAATTGTTGATGACAGTTTTCCACTATCTGGATGAAACTTTCTGAAAATGTAAACACTTGAGTCAATTTGCTTCTTTTCTTTTTTCTTTTTATTTTCTTTTTCAAGATTTTATTTTAGCATTTCCGTTTAGCTCATTTGTGTTTGATTCATTGATTAAGTCAGACTGTTAATTAGGTTGATTCATGGAATGACATCAGTACCTACACTTCCAACATTGAAGTAGTAGAAAAGAACCTCTGAATATCATATCATTCTATTGTCACCAGTTACTAAGTAATCATATTCTTTCTTTCTTTGTGTTCTCTCAGATATTGTTTTGCAAGTTTGTATATATATGAAGCAACCAATTTAGTTGCAATTTTGATGCCCTTGTGACCTTGTCTGACTCCTGCATGCTGCATCCTTCAATCTCTGCGCCCATTTTAAACCTCTATTATTTATACTGGATATTTTTCATTTCAAGTGAATAGAAATTAGAATGAAAAATCACACAAGTTATGAAATTTCATTATTTACCAACACTCTAGCTCAGCACCAGCATATATACTTAAATAGCACTTCCCCTTTAATTGGAACTCAACAAGAACTCAACTATTGGTGAACTTGAAATGCACTTGCACATCCAATTCTATTGATGAACATGATGCCACATGTGACATGGTGAATATGAGTAATTTTAGAAGTCACTCTTTCGTCACTCTAAGAATGGGGTAGCTTTTAATTAAAATTACCATTGGATCACAATTCACTAATGTTCAATCACAAGCCCAATGGTAATTTTAGAAGCCACATCATTTTTGAAGTGACACAAGATGAACTTTTAGCATTACTCAATAAATATGTTGCTACCTCAATTAAAATTTTTAAATGAGGTAATACCATGTATATAATTAGATACGACAAAAAAATGGAGATCATTTTCTCCGCTACATTGCATTGGCCATAAAAGAGCATTGTACATGAAGACATGAAGTTATACCTTTTAGCCAAGTAGCCTAGCAAAGGGTATATACATCAATAATTTGTTATATAAAATGTCTTCTTCTTCTTTTTCGGTGGATTTTAAATTCTATTTATAATGAATATCGTTGGGAGATTGGCTACTTTAATTAACTCTTGAGCAGTTTTTTAAAAGCTGCCTAAAAATTATAACATGCTACAAATTTTAGCAAAAAATTGGAATACGAACCACTAGATTTAAAATTTTATCAAATTTGCTTGGTTTTTAAATTTTACCAAATAACTTCTTCTGTTATCAAATGCCTACCTAATAACCTCTATACACCCACTGTTAGGTTTTTTAACGATAAACAATGACAAGTAAATAATGGCTACGCCATAGTTAATAATATTTATCAACGAGTATACATATTGTTGAGTCAATACTAGTTAGCTTAGCAAAAAAATATTGTTAAATTGGTCTATATGGTAAGCCTCTTTGTAACAAAATGATCCCTTCCTACACATTTCCACTATTTTGCGGACATAATTCTTATTAACTACAAATTTATCCTCAAATTAATTAATTAATTTTTTTTTATTTTAAATAAAGATAAAAACTAAGAGAACAAATGGTTTGAGAAGAGAGTAGCAAAAAGGCCCAAACCACATCCAAAACCCTAAAAACTGGATGTTGAAGGTGGCTAATTATTAGAGAGTTATTGTAACACCCCGATCCTATATTGGGAAGATGAGAAGAAGCTCACATAGAGTAGGTAGTTTATAAAGATAATCATGAGTGCTTAGTCTCACATTGCCTAGTTATTAAGTGAAACTAGGCTTTATAATGAATTCTAGAGAAGCTCCAAATTGACTAATCATTTTAGGGTGATAACATAGATGTGATTAGCGCTTTTCCCTGGATCATTTATCAACTAATAACTCTCTCCATGTTATCAAGAATTCAAACTTGAATAAACGTACATTCAAGTGAAGACAATGATAACATTAGTTGTGATAGAAATATAACTCTAGTGTTTGGGTCATACTGCCTTACTATTAAATGTGGTTAAAGCTTTGTATATATATATAGAAATGTTACAGGAGATAACATAAAGATTACAAATATAAATTCAAATCACAAATGGTTTACAGATAAGATAAGTTAGCTAATATTATCTTTATCACAACTAATGCTACCCTTATCTTCACTTGAATGTACATTTGAATTATTGATAACTCTCTCACACTATTCATCCCGTGGATTGTGAAGATACAAGGAGCCCTTACTTTTTTTTCTTGAGCTCGTGCTTCATCCAAGAAGTCATGCTGTTCACATAGGATAATGTAGAAAGAGGGAATTAGATCCTCTCGATGAGTAAATGGTTCATTAGACTTTTAAGAGTGTTCTAAAGTGATATAAAGTTTAAAAATATTTTGTGAGTATTTGATATTGTTTGGTAATGCTTTTGCTTATACCGAGGCCAAAAAACCTGCTTGCAATATGGTTGCAAGATGAGCGCAAAAATACATCCACAGAGCGAAGAATCTTGGAGAAAAAAAAAACACAAAATGGGTTTTGTGTGAAGTTATATGGTAGTTATATATGCTTGTCACGAACCACGATCTATATAGATATCATGAGAAAATTCCAAAAGATGAAAAAAAGGGCATGAAATCTTAAATGAGAGACATGCATATCATAGTAATCATAATTTAATAAAACTAAATATGTCAATGTGTGTAAATAATCGGCAGTAAGAAAAAAAAAAATTTCTAACACGCACTGTTGCCACATTCCTTAAGCAAAGAAAAATACACCTAAACGACAGTATGCTCTACAAGATTCATTGCTCAAAGCGCAACCACAATCCTTCCAGCGACTTGGTCGAGATCCCGCTGACCGGTCGAGGTGATTTTCCTCCCACTAGGAAACAACCACAAATAAGAAGGTATCAGAAAATACGATCACATTTCAAGCAAGCTGTGTAGTGATTAGAATCATAAAAAACAAACTGCAGTATAGAGAAGCATAAGGAGAAGCTCACCCATTGGGCTCAACATCGATGATGTTCATATTCGCCAACTGCTTTAGAATGTGGCGTGCAACAGCACCACTGCTCTTGCAGAAATGGGGTGGACGACTTCCATTCCTCTTACTCCCTCCGTAAATCCTTTGGAAAGAGCCAACACCAAGACCTCCCCTCAAGTAGATCTTCCTTGCCATGGAGGCTGCACAATATTGCACACAAAATTCAGCAAGTTTTTCAGGATGCAGAACAAGATAAGAGGAAGAGAGAAAGGGTGCTTACCAGCTCTCACATAATACCAGTCAGGGTCATAAGGAGCAAGCTCCTTGAATTGAGCAGTCTTCACAATATCCGCCCACTCAGGCAACTCCATCTGTTCACAAGAAAACAAATGCCAAGAAAATCAGAGCAATGTCATATGTAAATCGTGAGAGCAGTAACATGGAAAAGGACCAAAAGGCTGTAAATATAGATTTAGAAGAGATTTCCGAAGAGCTTTGTATTTTGTTTCTATTAGAAAAATGTTTTTTTTTCTGGGAAGGCACAAGATTAACTCAAAATTTGATTTAAACAAACAAAAGCCATTCCAGATGCCAATGACCTCACATCCCTACCACACAGGCAATGGCCAAAAATAAATTCAATTAATAAAAATGGCATCATATAGTAAAGAAAAAGCAGTAACATCCTTAAATTTCTACTCATCAGCTGTACAATTTGCAAGATACATGTCATCAGAATAATACATTATTTGAAACTAATTCGCAAAGCCAAAAATCAGAACACACCTATGCAAGCACTAAACTAAGAAATTATACACAAACGATATTTTTAAATTACTAATTCCACCTAGGTATGATGTCAGGATAGTTGATAAGATAGACATTTTCCATCTCTCTTCAATGCAAAAAAAAAAAAAAAGGCTCAAGCAGTATTAATGAATTCTACCAATCGTATACCATTGATCATAAAAAAGAAACCGCACCTTTCAGTAATATAAGAGAAAACATAAATGACAGACAGATCAGCACAATCAGAAAACAGACATACTAGCAAGATACACCAAAACCAACATAAGAGAGCATGGAATGATACATATACGAACATGAACAGCACACTACATGAAGCAAAATAATGAGTATCAGCGGCACAGAAACAAAAATAGATCAAAGAAAGCAAATCTAACCTTGGAAAATCACTATAACATTACAAGGCTTCATTGCAATAAGTTAATTTAGTTATCTATATCTAAACAATAAAAAACAAAAACCAATAGACCGATCAATTTTTTTCATTTCCTATTACTTTCCTCGGTTTACCCAGCAACCAAAAAGTAGAAAAACCGTTCCCAAGTCACCAACTATAAGGTAGACTAAAAGAAAATCCAATAAAAAACCCAACTTTAGTCATATATCCATACCATCATAAAAAAGCTCATCGTCACAAAGTAAATCAAAATCCCAATACCCAAATCACCAACTAATCAGTTTCTCTGTTTTTTTCTCGAGAAACAAAGAGAGGTAGCTAAGAGAGAGAATATCGACATAGATAATATACCTTGCCAGATCGTTTGAGATGAGCCGAGTAGGCCTTCACGAACTCGTGAGGTGAAACGTCCTTCACAGTCCTCGCAACCGCCATTGATGAAGCAAGGTGAGAGGCTTTGGGCGCACTGATAAAGAGGCTAATGCTGTGGCTGATACCAAAGTTTGAAACTGGTTTATATTGTATTCCATGTGTATATATATATATATAATTGAAAGTTAAAAAAAAAAAAAAAAACTAAAGATAAGATTACAGTTTCAAACTAATTACACAATTTAAACTAATGACTCTTAGCTCCGATACCTTTGGTTTATTTCGAATTTCAACAGATGGAGGATAATAGATAGATTAGAAACTATTCAGTACCATCGGCTTTTCTATTAAAAAAAAAAAAAAAAAAAAACTGTCATATATATATTATATATATAGTGAAGTCCACCTACCTCTCAAAAATACCCCTATAAATTCAAAAAATAAAAAAATATATCATTTAAAAAAAAAATGGAAATTTTTATGGGTTAAATACTTAATACCTTATTGGGGTTTTATAACTTTATTTTTTTTCTCCCTATGATTTTATTTTTATCACAGAAGGTCCCATGTGGTTTTGGTAAAAAACCAAATTAGTCCATCCGTTAGTTAACTGTTAGTTGACTTAACGGAAGTCCAATAACTGACACGAACCAATTAGACAAGATAACACATGGCATAACTTGACATGTCATCAATGCTAATTGTATATTAAGCTGCCACCTAATTTTTTATTTTATTTTTTTTTTTTAAAAAAAAGAGATTACAAATTAAAATAGAACTGTGTTTTATTTTGTATTTTTGTTAATCAAGATTTAAAACAAACAGATTACAAATTAAAATAGAGATTTTGGGTTTTATTTTGTTAATCAGGGTTTAAAATAAACAAAAAAACAGATTTAACATTTAAACATAAAAATCTCAAATCTAAGAACCACGAACACATAGTACCCGGTGTCATCCCCACCCCAACCCCCGTCTCTGGCGCTCACCCACAGTTTCGGCGTTCGCCCAGACTCCAGTGAATTTGATTCCTCCCCAACCCAAACCCTTGCCTCCACGACCCAACCCAACCCAACCCCCATCTTCGGCCAAATCTCCACGAACTGGCGACGAAGCTTCCTCCCCAACCCCAAGCTTCCACGACCAAATCTCAGATGAAACCCACCACTCTCCAACAACAGACCCAACGCCCCTATTATCAACTACATAACCTTCTTCGACGAACCCCACTTTCTGACGACAGACCCAACGCCATATCTTCTCCGACGGACCCTAAGCCCCTTCTTCCACAATCCGAGAAACCCACAATCCCGTCAGACCCTATCTTTTCCGACAGACCCCACTGCTCATACACGACCAAACCATCTCACCAACCTCCAGCAACTTTGATTCCTCCCCAACCCACTGTTCAGTGACTGAGGAATCAAATCAACCGAAGTCTGGGTGAAGGTCGGAACTGTGGGTGGACGCCCGAGACAAGGGTTGGGGTGGGGATGATGCTGGGTACTGTGTATTCATGGTTCTTAGATTTGAGATTTTTATGTTTAAATGTTAAATCTTTTTTTTTTTTTTTTTTAAACCCTGATTAACAAAATAAAACCCTAAATCTCTATTTTAATTTGTAATCTATTTGTTTTAAATCCTAATTAACAACCTAATTAACAAAATAAAACCCAATTTTATTTTTATTTGTAATATTTTTTTTTAAAAAAAAATTAGGTGGCAGCTTCATATATAGTCAGCACCGATGACGTGTCAAGTTATGCCATGAGTCATCTTGTCTAATTGGTCCACGTGTCAGTGACTGGACCAATAAGAGTAGTTTTATCATTGGCGGGGGAGAGGACATTGACAATTTTTTTGTAATTTGAAGACATTATCACAATTTAAAGTTTGGAAGGACATTGTGAATAAGGTGATTGTTTAGGGGGTGGGGTATGTAAACTTTCCCCTTGTTTTTTCCTTCAAAGAAATAAAACTTCTTTACTCTATTTTTTTTTTTTTTTTTGAAAAAGGATTAATATCATTGATTAAAATGAAAGAATGGAGCCTCTAAACTCCATCAACAATCACAAGATAGAGCTGAAACGCTCCATCAAAACGATATCACTAATACAATTTGGAGTAATGTCCCTCCATATTCTATCACTGACATCCATTGTAGCCGCTTTCGCAAGCTGATGTGCTGCCTTGTTCGCTTCCCGATGAACAAAATTACATTTCCACCTTGTAAAAGATTGCAATGTTCGCCGTATATCGTCAATTAAGTGGCCATACTTGCTCCATGAGCTCGTAAGAGAGTTGACTGCCTCCACGACCTGCTTCGCATCTCCTTCTAAACTTATGTATTGCAGTCCCAGGTCTTTACATAGGCAAGTTGCTTGATACGCCACAAACGCTTCTCCCAATGTTGGCTCCAATATACCTTGTCTAGTCTTGCTCATAGCCGCAATAACCTGCCCATTTTCCTCTCTAATTACGACCCCTACTCCCACTCTTTGTTGCAATTTGTTGATAGCCACGTCCCAATTGACCTTGTACCACCCATGAAGAGGTGCCTCCCATTTCTTCTCTCAATCAATATTCTCCACAGCACCATTTGTTGACTCCTGCATATTTACTTTTTTGAACTCTTCAGCCAGCTCTTCAATCCGTCGAATAATGTCATTTGGGTTTATAAAAATCCCCTCATTCACCCACTTATTCCTCCTAAACCACACCTGACGAGCTAGTTGCACAAAAAAACCGAAATCTTCCACACCACTCTTTGATAGAACGTATAAATTGAAGACTTTTCACAATTTATTTAAAAATACGTATTTAGCATACATACAAAATCGCAGGTAAGACATAAAACAGATTATACATGATTTTTTCATGTCATCTCTCATGAATTCTAAACTAAAACGTTATAGAGTAATACATAAATGTGTGGGTCATATTCCTCAATAGGGATCAAAGTCAATTTTTATAGAAAGCGGTTAAAGATGAATAGAAATATACTAGTTCATTAAATTAATGATATTTACTTATATATACTTTTTCATGCTACCTTTGGCTTACTGAACTTGTCATATTAACATTTAATTTCCTCAACTCAAGTGTGTATATAAACATTAAAATTATGTAAATAAAACTAAACATTTTAAAAATTTTCACTGTAAGTATCTATAAAACTACAACATATTTATACATAATGTAAACCTATTTGCAAAAATATGCGAACATACTTCTTGTTTTTGTTAGATAATGTCATACACATTTTGGATGGAGGCCAAAATTTGTGAAACATCCAAAAATCAATCCCTATTTTCCTACACTTGTGCGGACACACACACACATATACATATCCCTCCTCAATGGCCTCCATTTGCCACTCTCTTTCGTTCCCTCCCTCCCCAAACCACCAAGCTCGAGGATAATCGGACCCTTCCCCACATATCTCTCCAACCCATGTCCGAGCTCTGTTCCCACATTCTGGGGCTTCAGAACCGGAGCCACGAACTCAACCTCGTCCACCCCAGTCGGTAAAGAAGCTCAGAAACCAAATGAAGCATCCATGAGCATTGACAATAATTCACAGCTTCTTCGACCTCAACTTGGGCAAGTGGAACGGTTCTTTCTTTGTAAGTTTATGCTTTTAACGTTTTTGTATTTTTTAAGGCTGAGCTCTCTGTTTGCTGGCTGAGAAAAAGGAATTCTGGGTCTTATGTTGATGTTATTTAATTGCAGATAATGAGTATTATGTCGAAATATGCTTAGTTTAATTGTCTTTTATTGTCATGCCCCCAAAAAAGTCTTTCGTTGGTTTTCTGGGTCGATGAAAGATGAGAGTTTAGTTATCTTTTTTTCTGGGATGCATTTTGCAGCAATTTGATGCTTATGGGAATTTGTTGCATAAACTGAGTACAAAGCTTGCGGTGAGCTCATATGGAGAAGATGAACTCATCAGTCTCATTCAGACGTAAGCTTCAGTATTAATGAGCGTTAGTTATTGATAAGGGAATAATTATTGTTATTGATTCAACTGTTGTCTGCTTGGGGCAATTAACCAGATGAATAATGCTGTTCGTATTGCTTGATTTGTTCCGAATTCCAACCTGAATGACATGGCTGCAGCAATTATGAGATTGATGATGATTAGAATATTTCCAAATAAAAATGGAAGTGTGGTGAGCCATGTGATGTGAGTGAGGAAGGACTTCCGGGGCATGAAGTCTATGTAGGACTGCTTTAAAGAGTAATTTGAATGGATGATCACATAATCTATGTGCTATATGAACTTGTAGTGCATTGGAAGTGATTGTTAGTGTTATTAAGGACGTATCGGAAGTTCGTTTTATTGTGTCCAACATAGAGAGGTAGAAACTAAAGTGAAATTCTTTTATCCAGATAGAGCTTCAAAAAATGGATCTAGTGCCATAGATGATTGTATTTTATTACCTTTTTTTCATATACACCGGTAGAGAATACTATAGTGAAATTGGGGTAGATGGCCAAGTTTTTCGGTTGAGAATTTGGTTGATAAGTGTACATAAGTTTTATTTGTTTCGTTATGGCTTATAAATTACATGCATTATTGAATTGGGTTATCTGGTGATCATTAAGCCTTCAACGCTAGAATAACATTTTTTTTTTCCTTCCTGTCTTTCATTTTGACTTCTGATATGCCAAAGAAAAAGAAAACAAATTTTCTAAGTTTCTGGTTGCAAGGAAATGTAACCAAGATAAGTTAAGTAGCTTATGGTATTTGACGAATACAAATATTATTGATACGTAAGTACAACTCGCACTCACATTGGACTAATTTGATCAGAAAACTTATCCGGGTAATTTTTGTAAAATAAGGAGTTTTTTTTTTTTT
>CM017323.1:4948741-5066314 GCA_006937295.1 Carpinus fangiana
GGGGAGGGGGTGGTGTTTGGTGGCTAACTACTATTAGTGAGTACCTTTATTCTGGTGTGTGGGCGACTCATTTATGATGCACGTGTTCTTGTTATACAAGCAGTTCGAAAAGTTAGTTAACCTTTCATTTGTATGCTTGTGAGCTTAACTAGGTAGCAGAGAAGTTGAGCCTGTTTGAGCGGTACAAGATGGAAAGAGAAACAGCAAAAGGTACATTCTATGAAATGAATTATTTGCTTGCTGATATCACAAAGTAGTATCTATTTTTATCTAATTGGATACGCTGGTATTATTCTTGCAGATGGCTGAAGAGGAAGAAATAAGACGGTTGAGAAAGGAGCTCGTTCCAAAAGCACAGCCTATGCCCTATTTCGACAGGCCTTTCATTCCCAGAAGGTAAAGATGATCTAGTTCTAGCAAAACATGATTTCTTTTCTGCTTGGTTTTGTGTTTGATAATCACACTCATTGGAAAAGTCACATCCTTATTAATATGCGACTGGAATCTAGTTAATGTATCTTGCATATCATATGATCCTTTCCACTATCTGGATGAAATTTTCTGAAAATCTGAACACTTTAATCAATTTGCTTCTTTTTCTTTTTCAAGATTTTATTTTAGCATTTCCATTTAGGTCATTTGTGTTTGATTCATTGATTAAGTCAGACTGTTAATTACAAACTTTCAGGTTGAGTGAAGTATTACTTTTTAGGTCATGAAATCCATTTTCCCCTTGTAATTGTAAATTTAGATTCAATGAGTGTTCTCTCATTGCTGTTTTTGTTTGTTTAAGGTCGATGAAACATCCAACTGCACCTAAAAAACCGAAGTTCCACATTCCTCAACAGAAGAAGATCAAGTGCTGCCTGTCATGGAATGACATCAGTACCCACACTTACCAACATTGAAGTACTAGAAAAGAACCTCTGAATATCATATCATTCTATTGTCACCAGTTACTAAGTAATCATATTCTTTCTTTCTTTGTGTTCTCTCAGATGTTGTTTTTCAACTTTGTATATGAAGCAACCAATTTAGTTGCAATTTTGATGCCCTTGTCTGATTCCTGAACTGATATCATCCTTTAATCTCCGCGCCCATTTTAAACATTTGTTAAAGAGGGTATTTACACTGGATATTTTTCATATCAAGTGAGATGGAAATTAAATGAAATTAGAATGAAAAATCACACAAGTTATGAAATTTCATTATTTACCAACACTCTAGTCTCTAGCTCAGCACCCGCATAGCACTTCCCTTTTAAAGGTTAAAAATGTAAACCTAGACAATGCACTCAATGTACAACAAAATAAAATTTTGACGATAAAAAATGGAGATGATATTGCATTCGCCAATGGTCATACAAAGCATTGTAACATGAAGTTACACCTTTTAGCCAAGTAGCCTAGCAAAGGTATATGCATCAATAATTTGTTGCATAAAAATTATAACATTATTCAATAGTGTAAAATCTATTTATAATGAATATTGTTGGGAGGTTGGCTGCGTTAAGAAACTGTTGAGTAGCTTTTTAAAAGCTACCTAGAAATTATAACATTCTTTACAAATTTAGCAAAAAATTGGAGGAGAAAATACCATACGAGTCCCTAGAATTAATCTTTTATCAAATGTGCTTAACTGCTTGGTTTAAATTTTACCAAATCACTTATTCTTCTGTTATCAAATATCTTCCTCTGTACACCCACGGTCGGTTAGGTCTTTTAACCGTAGTCAATAATATTTATTTGAGCCAATACTAGTTAGCTTCAGCACAAAAAAAGAATATTTGTTAAATTGGTCCATATGGTTTGACATTGTAACTAATAAATCATTGTTGTTTCCAAAGCCCTATTGTAAGGCCCTTCGTACAAATTTCGACTATTTTTAGACATAATTCTTATAAACTTACAAATTTATCCTCATTATTATTTTTTTTAAAAAGAAAAGATAAAAACGAAGAGAACGAGATGAGAGTAACCAAACCACCAACAAAAGCCTAAATGGCTATTGGAGGTAGCTAATTCATCCCGTGGCTAGTGAAGACAAAGAATTTTTTTCGAGTTCGTGCTTCATCCAATAAGTCATAACGCAGCTGACATAGTATAATGTAGAAAGAGGGAATTAAATCCTCTTGATCCTTCTACAAAGAAAGTAAAATGTAAACGGTTCATTGGAGGAAACTTATTGGATATTTTTTAACTTTTAAAGAGTGTTCTGAAGTGATATATAGTTCGGAAACAGTTTGGTAATGCTTTAGCTTTTACAAGGACAAAACCTTCGATTGACATCCAGAGTGAGGGATCTTAGAAAAAAGACAAAAGGGGTTTTGTTTGACAAACATCAGACATATCATAGTAATCAAAATTTAATAAAACTACATATGTCGAAGCAACAAAACTCCAAAATCAAATGCTGAAAATGTGTCTTAATTAATATTCGGCATTAGAAATAAAAAATTGTCTAGCAAAGCTCTCTAAACATATTTCTTATGCAAACAAAAATAAACACTCTTAAGGGGCAACCACAATCCTTCCAGCAACTTGGTCGAGATCACGCTGTCCAGTTGAGGTGATTTTCCTCCCACTAAGAAACAGCCACAAATAAGAAGGTATCAGAAAATACAATCACATTTCAAGAAAGCTGTGTAGTGATTAGCATCATCAAAACCAGACTGCAATATAGAGAAGCATTCAAGGAGAACCAATTACAAAAGAAAGACTAATATAGAGAGCTCACCCCTTGGGCTCAACATCGATTATGTTCATATTCGCCAATTGCTTTAGAATGTGGCGTGCAACAGCACCACTGCTCTTGCAGAAATGGGGTGGACGACTTCCATTCCGCTTGCTCCCTCCGTAAATCCTTCGGAAAGAACCAACACCAAGACCTCCCCTCAAGTAGATCTTCCTTGCCATGGAAGCTGCAAAATATTGCACACAAAATTCAGCAAGTTGCAGAATAAAACAATGCTTCCACAGACATAAGTATATGTTTTCAAGATGCAGAACAAGATAGAGGTAGAGAGAAAGGGTGCTTACCAGCTCGCACATAATACCAGTCAGGGTCATAAGGAGCCAGCTCCTTGAATTGAGCCGTCTTCACAATATCTGCCCACTCAGGCAACTCCATCTGTTCACAAGAAAACAAATGCCATGAAATTAAGACCGATGTCATATGTAAATTGTGACAGCAGTACCATGGATCAAATAGAATACAACCACCATATTACATTCTATTATGCAACTGTAACTTTCAATTATCTACGATGCCAGAAAAGTGCCAAAAGGCTTAATATAGGCTTTGTATTTTGTTTCTATTAGAAAAATGTTTTCTGGGAAAGCACAAGATTAACTCAAAATTTGATTCAAAGAAACAAAAGCCATTTCAGATGCCAATGACCTCACATCCCAACCCCACAGGCAATGGCCAAAAATCAGTTCAATTAATAAAAACGGCATCATATATTAAAGAAAAAGCAGTAAAATCCTTAAATTACTACTCATAAGCTGTACAATTTGCAAGATACTTGTCATCAGAATAATACATTAATTGAAACTAATTCGCAAAGCCATAAATCAGAACACACCTATGCAAGCACCAAACTAAGAAATTATACACAAACGATATTTTTCAATTACCTATTCCACCTAGGTATAATGTCAGGATAGTTGATAAGATAGACCTTTTCCATCTCTCTTCAAAGCAAAAAAAAAAAAAAGAGGCCCAAGCAGTATTGATGTATTCTACCAATCGTATACCATAGATCATAAAAAAACCACACCCTTCAGTAATATAAGAGAAAACATAAATGACAGACCAATCAGCACAATCAGAAAACAGACATACTAGCAAGATACACCCAAAACCAACATAAGAGAGCATGGAAAGATACATATACACGAACAAGAACAGGATACTACACGAAGCAAAATAATGAGTACCAGCGGCACAGAAACAAAACTAGATCAATGAAAGCAAATCTAACCTTGGAAAATCACTATACCATTACAAGACTTCATTGCAATGAGTTAATTTAGTTATCTATATCTAGACAATAAAAAATAAAAAACAAAAACCATTAGACCGATCGATTTTTTTTTCATTTCCTATTACTTTCCTCGGTTTACCCAGCAACCAAAAAGTAGAAAAACCGTTCCCAACTCACCAACTATAAGGTAGACTAAAAGTAAATCAAATAAAAAACCCAAATTTAGTCATATATCCATACCATCGTAAAAAAGCTCATGGTCACAAAATTAGGTTAAAATCCCAACTAATCAGTTTCTAGCACTTTCCTCCATTTTTTTTTTCTCGAGAAACAAAGAGAGGGGTAGCAAAGAGGGAGAATATCGATATAGATATATACCTTGCCAGATCGTTTGAGATGAGCAGAGTAAGCCTTCACGAACTCGTGAGGCGAAACGTCCTTCACAGTCCTTGCAGCGGCCATTGTTGAAGCAAGGTGAGAGGCTTCGGGCGCACAGAGATGAAAGAGGCTAATCGCTATGGCTCTCACACTCGCTAGGGTTTCTGATTCAGTAACATCGGCTTTTATATATAGCGGCCCCTTCTATTAAAAAAACAAAAAACATTAGCGGCCTTAGGGTTTCCTCTTGTTGCTGACTTGGTTTCATATTTGATCCGGCCCAGTAAACGGGCTGGGCATTGGGTTGTTGCTGTATATCTTGTTCGGCCCATTTAAACTTTGGGTAGTCGCCCACGTTATGCGGCACACAACAGTACTACGTCGTACAAAATGAGGTTTATTCTTCAACATAGAATAACTATTTATATTCTGTAAATAACTATAAATAGTTATTTATATTCTGTAATTTAGTAGTAATATTATGCTGAGTATACTCTTTCTTACTAAAATTATTAAAAATGCTCACTATATATATAAAATACATAATAATAATAATTTATAAAAAAAAAAAGTTATTTTTGTTCCAGACGTTTTGTTTTTATTAGCAATTATTTGTGTTATTATAAGATTTATTAACATGAATTATTTTTCTTGAAAACTCCATCAATTTCTTTTGATTGGTTTATGCTTGTGAATAAGGGATTGCTGTGATATCATGTAAAACTTCAATAAATCAAGAGAATATTGAGTGACCTTTACTGAATATGTACGTGACTATAGATAGAATACAATCAAAACTGAACTCTTGAATACATGTAGTTAGTTCTATCCTAAAAACTGAATACAAAATTAAAATATATAAAATCTAATATATACATTTTAATTCCTAATATTATCTCTAATTTGCTATGATTGGTTGTGTTTGAATACCTGTTGCATTATACATTACAAGATTGTGGTCTAATCCAACTACGCGACCCTCTTGCTTATGTGATTATCAAATCCCATTGGAGAAGAGTTCCAGTGGTTGTCTGATTCTGCTAGGAATTGGTTAGCCACCCATCAAATATTTATAATTTTGATTAATTTAATATAAGTTTGAAGAAAGATGAATAGTTATTACTCTAATTTTTTAGAGTAATATGTATTCTTTTAGGAATGGTATGCAACCAAACAAAATAATAGGGAAAAAAGTCCACATACTCCCTTAAAATTACCACTTCATTGTTAATGTTCAATTTAAACTACTAATTATATGAATGTCTCCTCCTAAACTATTGGTTTGCTTATGAAAACTGCCATTCATGGTGCTTTGTTCTTAGTTAAGGAGCCAAGCATCAATTGGGCCGGGTCAAGTTTTGGCTTATTTCTAAAAAAATTTAAGTTTAGAATGCACTATTTTAATTGTTTTGTAGTGTTTATTGAGTTGCCCCACCCTTATTTTATGTGGTGTCTATTAGATGTATTTCTTTCATTTCTCCCTTTCATTGTATTTGTTTATAAATTTTATATATATATATTAAAAAAAATGAAAAATCACTTTCATGTTTATAAAGTTCATCAAAGTGGTTTACATGCTAACATCATAAGAAACCAGGACTACTTGTATTTACCTTTCGCTTGGGCCAATTCAGGGACATAAAATCGTAAGTGCTAAAGCCCAAATTACGTGTTGTACTAAAACGACGTCGTTCGTCCTCCAAACAAATCTGATCGCCCAAACGATACCCACCCTCAGTCCTCACTGCCCCTAGAAAAAACACGAAGTAGTTCTTCTCTCAAACCCTAGTAGACAGAGCAAGAGACAGACAGAGAGATGGCGATGAAGCACCTTCTGACCCTATCTCGCCGGTCCCAAAGGGCGGCCACGTCATACCTAGCACAGGCCGCCCGATCGTCCTCCACCTCCCAGGCGATCGCCACGCCATCATCGGCCCCACCGCCCACCCCTCCTCCCCCGACGGCCATGGTATACGACCGCCTCGCCGAGGCCGTGAAGTCCAAGATCAAGCAACTGGACAACCCGGACCCGCGCTTCCTCAAGTACGGGTCGCCCCACCCGGCCGCCGCGGACCTCACCAGGATCCTCTCCGCCCCGGAGACCCGCGTCACCACACTCCCAAATGGCCTCCGCGTGGCCACGGAGTCAAACCTCGCGGCACGCACGGCCACCGTCGGCGTGTGGATCGACGCCGGGTCGAGGTTCGAGACGGAGGAGACAAACGGAACGGCGCATTTCCTCGAGCACATGATATTCAAGGGAACAGAGAGGCGGAGCGCGAGGCAGCTGGAGGAAGAGATCGAGAACATGGGGGGCCATCTGAACGCCTACACGTCCAGGGAGCAGACCACGTACTACGCCAGGGTCTTGGACAAGGACGTGCCCAGGGCCCTCGACGTCCTCGCTGATATCCTCCAGAACTCCAAGTTCGACGAGCACCGCATTAGCCGCGAGAGGGATGTGATTCTCAGGGAAATGGAGGAGGTATTTGTTAGGGATTTGGTTGGATTCTTAAACAATATGTCTGTTCGACTCTGTGTGTGTTTGTAAGTGAAAGTCTGAAGCTTTTTGGTTGGTGAATTGTTATTTGGTTTCGTTTGCTTGATATCTGTTCTATTGTTAATTTTACATCGTTAGATTCTATGTGGGTGTTTATTGTAATTGTTGGATTCGAGGTAAAAATTTCCGCTAATGATTTGGTTTGGTGTTCGAGCACTAATGCCAAATAATCGTGCTTCATGGCAGATGATGGAATGGTTAAACATGAAATTTATTTCGTATTTTGTTGATCACGTACAGGTTACACGTGATTTAGATTGACAGGATGAGGAGAAATGATAAATTTGTTTGGTTTGGTTGAGAATATAACTATTAGTGAGATTCTAAATGGGCTGTATTAGTTGATTGCTGTATCCCAAAAAGTTCAAGCCTCTTTTACAACAAATATCAGTTGTACGTTTGGCCTTGTTTGTTTCTTTTGTTCGATGAGTAATGAATCACATGCCCATTAAGTGCGAATATTTTGATGCATTGTTTCTCAGCAGTATTTTAGTAAAATGTGGTTGTAAAATTTGTTTTACTTAGATTGGGACATAAGATTATGATTTCCTTATCCACACCCCACCTCATGTCTGCATTTTCCATTTCTTTCCCTCTCTCTGCAAATGCCTGTTTCGTGCCTGTTGGAACTTCAAATTCATGATTCAATCTTTGTTTTTTTAATCATATGGGTAGAGTCCCTTTAATGTCGTACACCTTGATAGAAACTTAGGGGAGTGTTGAGTTTACATGAAGGGTCTTCTTTGTTGCACAATAATACCAAATTGCTTTTGGAGTAGTTTTTTAAGCCAACTTCTTTGAACATAGGTTTGATAGGAAAAATATCATAACCTAACTTTTTATTCCAATTAAAGAAAGATAAATGAGAAAATTGTGGTTGATCAGTTAATGCCCTGTCTTGCCCTTACGCAAGTGGAGTGTTGAATACAAATGTCCATACAAAGTTATACAAATGGCATCTTTTTTATTGATTATTTTTACAAGTGTGAAGTGTCTTTCATCTGTAATAGAGTAGTAGCATGTGAAATAAATAAGAGAGACTCTTAACTGCTCCCTGCGTTGATAACTAACAGTGACTGTTTCATGTATTATTCAACTTATATGTGGAAGTATGGGTGTTTGATTACGTTTTATGAAGATTACAGCAAACTGGCTTGTAGTCTTTGCTATCTTGCTTCTTATGATTAGAGATTTTATCTCATGTAATTGCTGTAGGTTGAGGGGCAGACTGAGGAAGTTATTTTCGATCACTTGCATGCAACTGCATTCCAGTACACTCCTTTGGGAAGAACTATTCTTGGACCTGCTCAGAATATTAGGACAATCACAAAAGAACATCTCCAGAACTATATTCAAACACACTACACAGCTCCCAGAATGGTATGCAAAAACTAATGAGTTTCTTCTTCAGTGTCTGTTCATATATGGTGGAATTAATAGAACTGGTGAAGATGTCTCTTCTGTTTGGTTTTATTGCATTTTACAATGATCTGAAAGACTCTCTTTGGGCTGAGACTTTCATGGTTGTTTTTTTGAACCTATATCTCAGGTCATTGCTGCTTCCGGAGCTGTGAAGCATGAAGACGTTGTTGAGGAAGTAAAAAAATTGTTTACAAAGTTGTCAGCAGATCCCACCACAGCCACTCAGCTAGTTGCAAAAGAACCAGCATTTTTTACCGGTTCTGAGGTAGGGATCTTGAGTACTTTGTAATATCTTTATATGAAAAAAAAAAGTTTGTCTAATATATATCAAATTATGTTAATGTGGTGAAAACCAGGTTAGGATAATTGATGATGATATTCCCCTGGCACAATTTGCGGTTGCTTTTAATGGAGCATCATGGACAGATCCAGATTCCATTGCTCTGATGGTAATGCAGGCTATGCTGGGTTCATGGAATAAAAGTGCTAGTGGTGGAAAGCACATGGGGTGAGCTCCCTTTAGAACTAATCACTTTATGGCATATCAGATTTCTAACCTGAACCACTTGAGTTCTTTATTAAGGCATTTTTTTTTTCTTTCTTTTTGAAGCACATGCATTGATAATTTTGACAATCTTTAAACAGTTCCGAGCTGGCACAGAGGATTGGCATTAATGAAATTGCAGAAAGCATGATGTCTTTTAACACCAACTATAAAGACACCGGTCTATTTGGTGTTTATGCTGTTGCTAAGGTGAGGTACCTTTTAACACCAACCATACACTGGTATTTTTGGCATTATTGATCTCATGGACTATTTGTTTCACTGAACAGAACATAGTTTGCATACAGTTTTCTTTGTATTGTTGTTGTTCTCTTTAGATGACAAAATGTGGACAAGAAAGCTGAGTGCCTGTTGAGTTATTGTAACCTAGTAAAATTTCCTAGCAGTCCAGTTCTTCTTCTGGATTTGTCATATGTATTGTCTATATATTAAACTCTTCTTGAATTGCTAGCTCTTTCAGCTTTTATTTTTTGGTGGGGTTGTCTGTTATCAGTGGATTTTTCATTTTTCTCTTTGAAACAAATGTAATTACTACTATTGTGAGATTGGAGTTTGAAGATGTGATTTCTTTTGTCTGGTTGGTTTGAGAGTTATATCTGCCATACAAGGGAAATAGGTTGTTCATTTACTTTTCTGGCCTGGGGTTTAGATACTTTCATAAAAAATATTGATATTTCCCTCTCTCTCTCTCTCTCTTTCTCCCCCCCCCCCCCCCCCTTCATCGTGGATCCGGCTTACATGCTGTTATTTTAATAACATGTATGTTGTAATTTAAGCAACGGTCAAGATTGAATCTCTCTTCATTTTCTTTCTCTTATTAAAAGCTTCTAAAAATAAGGCAACTTTGAGATTCAATCTTAACCGTTATTTAAACTACAACATATATGCTGTTATTTTAATAATAGCATGTAAGCCGGATCCCTTCAACATATATGCATGGACATTACATTACCTTTTGTGTATGTCTATATGCATGTATGCACTTATTAATAGTTCTAATGATATATCAAAGAGATGCTACTTGTGGTATTCCTTGTCTGTACTCTGTACCTTTCAATTATCTTGCACAAGTTGTGTAGATGGTCATCTATATATAAGCCATTTACTGTTTTATATCAAATTGATTCTCAGAGACATCTGCCATTTATTTTGATGAATTTGCTATCTTATTATTTCAGCCGGATTGCTTAGATGATTTGGCATATGCGATAATGTATGAGACCACCAAGTTATGTTATCGAGTTTCCGAAGCTGATGTTATTCGTGCACGTAATCAGGTAGCCACCAATGCTTTCATTTTTTAATTGACATCTAATACTTGGTTACTTTTGAAATCAAAATATTTTTAGTGAATATAAGCTATGATTGCGAGCTTCATTTATTTTTTTTTCTATTTGGTTTATTCAAACTAACGATAGTTACAAGAAGCTTCATTTCTTTACTAGTGGCCGTAAGGTGGGACATATTACTGATATGCCACTTTCATAGAGTTGTGGGATAATAATTTAAACGGATACCACAATGGCAAAAACTAAAAACAAGTCAAAATTATAACAGATAATTTGTTGTAGTTAATTTATATTCCTCAATGGTCTAGAATTGTTGCTCCTAATAGTGCTAGGCGAAATGTAAAACTTATCAAAGAAATAGTGCCAGACGAAGTGAAATTCTAGATGCATGTGTATGCACATTCTAGATGTGGTTGTGCGTGTTCACGTTTATTTTTAGAATTTTGATGCTGTTTTGGATCTGTTCTTTTAGGATCTAAAATGTTTCGGGTGTTATCCATAGGTGTGCTTCTCAAGAACTTGAATGGGTTAAGAAACATCTTAATTAGCATACGTGTTAATGTGTTTCTATATAGAATTTGTTGAAGTTCATGTTATGCCAGGTCATCTATAATTTAATATTCCTGTAGCCATTGCCAATTACTGGTTTCCTTTGTTGCAGTTGAAATCTTCTCTGATGCTTCACATTGATGGAACAAGTCCTGTAGCTGAAGATATTGGGCGCCAGGTGTGACTTCTATCCATATTAAGACAATATTAAAGGAAATATTCATTTTATTTTGTTATAACCCTTTTAAGCTAAAGTATAATAGGGGTAGAAAACACTGCCAATCAGATGAAAGAATTAAACCAGATGAAAGATTGGTTTATTACTTATCAAAAATCAGATGAAAAAATTAAACCAGACAGTCAGTGTCTTTATGATCCGGATTGTTTCATATCATTTGACCAGCTGATTTGACTCCTCAGTGGGTCAATCTGATCCCTCCACTGGGTGCTTCCTTAGTTCGAGTTGGACCTTGTTCCTTGCTTTATGTGTCTTCATCAAACCCCAGTTTGAAACATTGATACCCTACAATTTAATGGCTACTTGGATGATAGTATGAAAAGATGATGTATGTGCTTAGCAAAAAAGAGGTGATGTATGTGACATCTATATGTTACAGATTCAAAAGTAACTACAATAAATGTCTTTTAATTGGAAATCCCTTCTGCTTACATAATTTCTAATTTTATTTCCCTTGGTGTGCTTATGCGTGCAGCTACTTACGTATGGCCGAAGAATCCCATTTGCCGAATTGTTTGCCAGAATTGACGCTGTTGATGCAAGCACCATTAAACGCGTTGCAAACAGATTTATTTTTGACAAGGTAAGGACTACAACCTACCTAACTTGCTGGGTATAGAAAATGAAGTATAATTTTATGGAACTCTGTGCCAGTTGGATAATCAAAATTTGAGGTTTTGAAGCTCCCTTCATCCATTGCTTGGTTTTGCAGGATATTGCAATTGCTGCAATGGGGCCAATCCAGGGTTTTTTGCCCGACTACAACTGGTTCAGACGCAGGACCTACTGGAACCGCTACTAGTCTGCTTTAAAAATTTTGCCTTTTTATTGTGTATTACCCTGGTTGGGTGGTCTGGTCTCAGATAACTTGCAATTTTTTTTTAAATCAATGCCCTTGGAGAGCTGGCATTTTAATTTATCTGTTTTATGTCTTTTTGTAACATTGCGTATAAAGAAATAAGGGCATGCTTCCATCAATGTTGCGATTCTGAATCAGAAGACACTGAATTCCTCCCATGCTTCCAAGCAAAATTCAAAGTTGTATCGGCTGATATTATTTTGTGACATTCCTCATTTGTTTGAATCTGCCAAATTGAATGTGGGTCTACGTTCCCTTATACAATATGTTTTAGATGATACAGTTTTATACCGACTTTCGTGTTTTATAAATGGTGTGTGAAATGGGTTGGACTCTTGCTCCGAAGGGAAAGATGTAAAACCTTTTGACAGACCCTTGGTGATGGTCTAATCTGCTACAGATTGATCTGCCAATGGTTGGTGCCCAAACCGATCGGAAGGTACCTACAAAAAACGGGTTGGAGGGCAGTGTTCGAATGGGTTGACGATCTTCTGTTCAATCCTGATTGTATATGAATTAAATTCCATCTCATTAAAGTCAAGAATATAAAGTTGAATATTCTAACCTTTTTTTCTTTTGCGAGCAAAGAAAAAAAAAACAAGGCCCTAGAATATTCCAACATTTTACTTTTAAACAATTAAAGGCGTACACGCATAAGAGCATTCATAATGGACGAGCTAATTTTTTTATGTAAAATAGCTCATCAAAACTCAATTTATCTAGTTTAGCTAATAACTTTTTAAGGACCTCCTACATCCGATTAGTTATATTTTTATCTATATAATTTAATTTTAATTATTTTTTTTATTTTTTATAATGATTGTATTTTTCTTAATATCTTATTTTTCAACTTTTGAGAAAAAAGTGATGTGGAGAGAGAAATAATAGGAGAAAATTTTGGAAAAAATGAGATGGGAAAGAGAAATAGTAGGAGAAAATTTTGAAAAAAGAGAAAACAGGTGAGAGAAACAATAAAAAAAAACGTTGAAGAAAATTTTGTGAGAGATAGTGGGAGAAAAAAACAGACGTGGGAGAAAATGTAGGAAAATAGCTCTTTCAATATTACCGCTACATGTAGCTTTTTTTTTAGCTCATTTAACAAAAAATTTATTCTACATTTTTTTTAGTTTATCCAATGCAGATGGTATTTTATCAATTTAAAGAGTTATTTTAGATAAAAATGACATTTAGCTCTTCCATTGTAAATGCTCTAAAAGGTGGAATACTACTCATTTTCTTTCTTTATTGTAAATCTTAATTGTTTGATTAGGAGAAGTCTATTTTTGCAAAGACCACATCGGAAGGGCTGAGATTCTCTAAGACAAACTGCTCCTTAATTAAACTAACGTGTACCAAAAAACAAAAAAAACAAAAAAAACGACAATTAATTCCGTTCGTTTTATTCTACCCAAAACGTTTGTCTAATTAAAGGGTTTGCCTTAGGAAATCTCAGCCCTCAAACCAAACTACCGCATATCTGTGGTAGTTTGGTTTGCCACATGGAAGCCAAGTCGACCACATCAGTAGGCGGCGTACACGCATTGAATTCTATAGATAATTTTGTAGTATTCCCTATGTACAAAATTCAGGAAGAGGTAGTAGTGGGCCTAGTGGCTCATATTCATATTCATATATGAAAAATGTTAAGGCCCAATTTTTTTGTCCAATTTTTACTCAATTTTTGTATTTTTTATTTTTATTTTTTTTTAAAAAAAGTAAGAAATAAAAAANTTAAAAAAAAAGTAAAAAATAAAAAAAGTGTCTGAAGTAACAATATATATTTTTTGTCCTTTTTATTGGTATTTTTTAAAAAATGAAAATTACATTTTTCTTCATAAAAATGATCATTTTTTTATGAAAAATGCCCATTTTTCTTCAGATTCACTCATTCAAGCTAGTATTCTTTGTATTCCAAATTTGCCAGATATATGACACAAGAAATAATATTATTATTATTAAAAAAGTCAATTATTGCAGCAAATTTTCCTTGCAATTTACTGAGTCTAGGAAGACACGACCTCCATTGCCTATATATATATATATATATATATATGGGAACCAATGGCAAAAGCTAGAGGTATTCAGAAATCTCCTTCGTCTGCAGCAGCATGTGCCCAAACAACCAGAAAGCTCCTCGCGATGGGAAATGGTCGACCGGACTTTGTGGTCGATGTGATGATCCCCTCAACTGTAATTGATCGATACATGCACCTTTTTACACCTTGATTTTTCTTTTGGTAATTATGGCTTTAGATATTAACCTGTTGATCACTTTTTGTAGATGTCATAACATGTTGCTTTCCATATATCACCGCGGGCCAGATTGTGGAGATTGTTGATGGAGGAAATACATGTAAGCAAACTCTTGTGATCATTATTTTATATATTTACTGTGATTTTCTGTAATATATTATGCCCATATGCTAATTATATTCTAGTTTAATAACATGATATTTTTTTTATTTATTAAAATTACCACTGGACTTGTGATGGATCATTATTGAACTTTGAAGCGAAAAAAGCTCAAAAGAGCTGCATCGTGTTCTTATTGTTTGATAATCTTTAATTATAATATTAAAAACTCCTATTAATAGAATATGAAAATAGAGATAAATATGACGGTCCCAAAAGATATTATGGAACCATGCATATCATGTCATGCATTCTAACATTTTTGTAGTTGGATGAAGCTGTTAAACCAGTTACTAATCATCATCAAGGGCGGATCAAGGGCTAAAGATCCTCCTTAATTACCATGGTTTTTTTTTTTTTGTTTTTTTCATTTCTTAATTATGCCCTCCCTCAGTCATAATTATGTCCCTCTCCCTTAGCTTCAGTCATATTATGCCCCTCAGTTGAAATTTGAAATTTTTTCGAAAGTTGAATGTTTCAGTCTTTCAGAAGAATGAAATGGTAAAGACAATAAATAGTTCAAAACTCACCATTTTGTGAGAATTATTCATTGCGTTTTGCGTGCAGCCTCGAGTTTGGAGAGAGGTTTAAAAAAATAATAATATAAACTATAATATTATATAATTGTCAGAAAAGTCCAAGACAAGGAATATAATATTAATATTATATAATTGACACAAGAGTCCAAGACAAGGAAATATAATAATATAAATTATAATATTATATAATATACACAAAATATGGTCCAGGGACAAACCTTGCAAGACAAAATGGAAAAAATAAAAGAAAAAAGATATGAAATTAAATTTTTAGAGTTAGATTTAAATTGTTCTTTTAAATTAATTTTTTTAATATTTATATGTCAAAAATTTTATTCAAATTAGTCTAGAAGAAATATCATCCAACCTATTTAAAATAATGTCAAATGTCTATAAACATTTTTTTTTTTTTTTTTAAAGAAGTGTCTATAAACATTTAAAATGTTAGTAAGTTAGTAAACTGCAATTAATGGGATTAAGATTTAATGTTCATTTTAAATATTTATAGATACTTAGCACTATTTTAAATGGATTTGAGGATATTTCTTCCCGACTGGTTTGGAGGAAATTTATGTCCATATTTATATTGCTATTCAACCTAGGCAAATGCTATGGGTTTTCTCCATAGTGTTCTCTTGTATTCTCTCAAATTTACGTAAAACATGATTTAAGAAAAAATAAAATTGTAGTGGCCTCCACCATTGGTTTTTTTAGACATTAGCACCAAATTTGAGGCATTAGCACCAAAATTGAGGCATTAGCACGATCAAATCCATTTTGGGTGATATCATCCCTAAATGGTTAACCTTCCACCCTTAGGTTTTAGTTTTGAATTCAAAAACAAGTTTTAAAGCATTAGAACATAAATATTAACTCATAAAAATTAATCTGTTGGCAAAAACAATTTTATTTTTTCTTAAATCATGTTTTACATAAGTTTGGGAGAACCCATGAGAACACTATGGGGAGAACCCCTAGTGTTAACTCATAAAAATTAATCTGTTGGCAAAAACAATTTTATTTTTTCTTAAATCATGTTTTACATAAGTTTGGGAGAACCCATGAGAACACTATGGGGAGAACCCCTAGCAAACCTCATTCAGCCTATTCTTGATAATTGTTTGTATATTTTATTATTTACGAATTTATATAGCTTTTGTTTCATATTTTAATTATATAAATATATAATTGTAGATATTTGAGATTATGGAGAAAAACAATGATTCTATTGAGCTTCAATCAAATTCTAAATGATCCCATATTGAAGTAGATTTAATAAATCTGCTCAGAGATCATTGCCTAAGAAAAAAAAAAAAAGTACGATTATTATCCTAGTGACAGAAACCAAATTTGATAAGCATATCTACAAATAGGAGCTAGTCATTTTCTATATTTAATTATATTTAATTAATTTTATTTTTTATTCATAAAAAAATGCCCCCATGAATTAATATCCTGGATCCGCCACTGATCATCATGCACTGCTGTTACTTTGCATGGGCAGCATGTCTAGTTGGTGGCCTCACCTACTTTGCTTTGCACCATGTTTGCTGCGGATGGGTATACGGTTGCACATACCGCTCCAAACTGCGAGCCCTCTTCTCACTCCCAGAAGCTCCGTGCGCAGATTGGTTGGTTCATTGCTGCTGCTGTACATGTGCTCTTCGTCAGGAGTATAGAGAACTCAGAATTCGTGGGGCTGATCCCTCCCTAGGTGAGCCCAGTACTCTTTAAACCATTAAAGCTTAAGCTCGTAAGAATAGATGAATTTAATTATTTGATTTATACGTGATTATTGTTCCGTGAAGGTTGGGAAGGCAATGTAGAGAAGTGGAGGCGAGCAGGAACAACGCCTCCTATAGTTGCACCCGGCATGACTCGTTAATGGATGGTCCTAGTCCCACCTTGTTTCCCAACCCATTCAAAATATACTTTGGTCCCTCCTCATTCAAAATCTTAATTCCGTCCCTACTTGTATCAACCAATATTATTTTGTTTGAATCTGCGTCGTTCAACCAGTACGATATATATGTTCTAGATGATACGGACTTGACTTTTGTGTTCTAATAAATGGTGTGTGAAAAGAGCTTTAATTTAATACGCTGGTATATAGAAATATTCTCGTGAAGACATGATAATAAATTTAACAAAAACATCGCTATCTTTGATGGTCAAATGAGTGCAATGTGTGTGAAAATTCTCAACAACTGAAATGTTGCTGAAATCTTGTGACACAGGATAGAAGGAGAGCAATAGAAAATAAATAAATAATAAGATAAATTATGTTGATTAGAGTCTCACCGGTTAACAATAGAGTTTTGGTAGAGTTTTGCTCTAAGGGCGGAACCACACCTTGGCTTGGGGGGTTGGCCCCCCAAGCCATATATAGGGTGGTCCCCAAATTATTATTATTATTTTAACTTTTGACCCCCAAACAAAACATTTTAGTTTCGCCGTGCTCACTACCAAGAAGAAGAGAGCAATCATGCCTATAAGAAAACATCTTTTTTCATTAATCATATATAATTTAATCTTCATAAGATACAAAAGAACACTTAAATAGATTTTGAGAAACCCTAATTCTTAATTGATTGACTTTTAGGCCAAGTCCATTATTAAATTATAAAATAACTCTAACCCTATTTTGACAGACTATGGGCTAAGCCCATTATTTTTTGCATAATACATTAACTCTTTAAAATATAAAACCTAAATAATCAATAAAACCAAAAGACTAATTTACTATTTTCCCATCCTAGATCATCTTTCTTATTTTATTTCTCAGATAGTAAGGCTTAAACCTCACATTTTTTAAATGATTAGTATTGAAAATTTCAGAGGTCTTTTTTAGGATAACAAGAATCCTTTACGCTCTGCCACCAATTAGATGTGGTACCATGCTAATGCACAATAACTCCAAATACCTAGAGGGGTCCCTCACCCTTAAGAATTAGGTAAATCACCAGGTTTTCTAATGCACAATAACTCCAAATACCTAGAAGGGTCCCCCACCCTTAAGAATTATGTAAATCACCCGTTTTTTTTTTTTTTTTACTCGAATTAGGGCCTCTCAACTAGAAAGTAGTGCCCCGGCCCACACAGCTCGAGAAAAAAAAAATGACAATGCCATGTAAGCATTGTAGGATGGTGGCGAGATAATGGTATGAAACGTAGTATTTTTCATTCCAAAAACATAACAAGAATTTGTATTTTAGACAATAATTACGACAAGCATGAGGAAGATCCTCATTTCAGCCTATTGCAAAAGACAACGACACATCGTTCGATTGTCGATCTTTACCACTTCACTTTCACCAATATTATATGTGAAATTCAACATGATAAGAAGCTTTCATAGGAAAGGGATGCAGACGTACGTAGATACTCAATTAGAGCTAGATACAAGTACAACAAGATCGCTCATCCATGCATGCTTTGTCCCCTCCTTTTCTTATGTGACATACATTCATCAACAGCAGAGGTTTTCCAGAGGTAAAAATCCCCACATACTTCTTAAATTCCTCAACATGCAGTTCATCTTTTAGCTGTTAAAGCTAGCACAAACTTACCCCCATAGAATAACATATATATATTGTTGTAAAATTAAATGGATGGTGCAAAAATTCTTATTGATGCTAAATAAAATTAATCCGAACAATTAACAATAAAATACAATAAAATACAATAAATAAAATAGAGCAAGGAAAAATCTCACAGAGCTATAGAATCACGCAAGAGCGTTGTCCTTAAAGGTTGCTTTCGTGCCTCCCAGAGTGTATAACTTGGTACGATCGGATCTCTTGACACGCAACCTCCCAAGATTAGACTATAGCGTCAATCTTCGTTAAGGACGCACTTCCAAATAACGAAGATAAAATAAACAACCCTTTGATCAAAATAAAACAAGACACTAAAGCCACATAAAAAGATAACCAAATTTAATGGCTGGAAAATATTGCACCAAGGACTGTACGATTCTGAGCAAAATAAGTGATATATCCAAATGCTCCTTGGTGAGTGTAATTTATAGGAAAATGAGATGAATTGGTTTTGATAAAACCATTAAGACAAAATGAATGACCAACGGTAATATTTTCCTTCAAAGCTCTAGTTAATGACAAACGGTAAAAAAGAATATCGTAACTTAATTTTTCTCATAAAATTCATAAAAGATCAAACGGTCAAAAGAGAAATAATAACCAATTAAATATCAAACGGTCAAAAGAGAAATTCAATGAGAAAATAAAAACCAAATGTCAAATGGTCAAAAGAGAAATTAATAATCCATGTTTGTAACATTACAACAATCCCTCACATGTTACAAACACTAGAATAATAAAAAATAAAAAAGGAGATTGAAAGTATGCATCGATGTGGTACCTGAAAGTTTTAACCACACCTAGGATAAATAAGTAGGAACTTAATGAATTGTGGTAGAGTTAGACTCTTTTAACCAAACTCATAAGTTGAGCAAACTTATCACCCACATAACTTTCTCCAAAAGAAAAATAATAAATCAATAAAATTGAGATAAAAAAAATTGGGTTGTTTTGCAGGTTGGCGCCTTATACAGGCCATGCGCCTCTGGGTTTCATGAGTGCTCTAGAGACCTACCCAAGTCTCATAGGAAGCGGCACCACCTCCACACTCACATAGGTGGTATCTATCAGGAGTGTGTGCAGGGAACACCCCATCCCAATAGGTAGGGACTATGGAACCATTAAGAGTTTTAAACTCATCCTTAATCTCCCTACATCTTTGTACTGTCTTACACCATAGGGATGGACTCATCAATAATCTTTTCAACAAGATAATAGAATGATCGTACCATACCATGATCACTTGCAACTTCGTTTCCCATTAAACCTCATTCATGGGATCTCCAATCATAGAGGTTGGGTATCAATCACAGTGTCATCATTTGGGTATCAGTCCTATCCCCCTCGATGTTTCACTCACCAGCCTTCTTGCTAGTGGCTTGGTCAAAGGATCTGCCAAATTCCTTTCTGACCTCACAAAGTCCATGGACATTACACCGGTTTCAATAAGTTGCCTCACAATATTGTGCCTTAATCGGATAAGTCGACTTTTCCCATTGTAGATCTTGCTCTTGGCTCTAGCTATGGCAACCTGGCAATCACAATGAATACAAACAGGTGGAACTGGGTTAGCATATAAAGGCAAATCAATCAAAAGGCTCCTTAGCCATTCAGCTTCAGTTCCAGCCTTCTCCAAGGCAATTAACTCTGCCTCCATTATGGATCTTGCTATGTAAGTTTGTTTTGAGGACTTCCAAGATATAGCTCCTCCTGCTAATGTGAACACATAGCCACTGGTAGGCTTTATCTCATATGAATCAGAAATCCAGTTAGCATCACAATACCCTTCTAATATAGCAGGAAAACCATAATATGACAATCCATAATTAATTGTGCCCTTTAAATATCTCAATAATCTAGAAATTGCATCCCAATGCTCAACACTAGGATTATGAGTATATCTACTCAATCTACCAACAGCATATGCACTATCAGGGCGTGTACAGTTTGTCAAAAACATTAAACTACCAATGATTTGTGCATATTTCTCTTGTAAAACACTATCACCGTGATTCTTAACCAAGTGTATTTTAGAATCATATGGTGTAGACATAGGTGAATAATCAAAGTGCTCAAATCTTTTTAGCATCTTTTCAACATAATGTGACTGAGATAAAGTAATACAATTATTATCTTTAAGAACTTTAATGCCCAATATGACATTAGCTTCACTCATGTCTTTCATGTCAAAATTAGATGAAAGAAATCTTTTAGCCTCATGTACAACATCAATGTTAGTTCCAAAAATAAGCAAATCATCAACATATAAACAAATAATGACACCTTCATTATTATTAAACTTACTATAAATGCATTTATCTCCACCATTAATCAAATATGCATTAGACAACATCACTTTGTCAAATTTTTCATGCCATTGTTTAGGAGCTTGTTTTAATCCGTACAAAGATTTCACCAATTTACAAACTTTGTGTTCTTGACCGGGGATTACAAGTCCCTTGGGTTACTCCATATAAATTTCTTCTTCTAAATCACCATTTAAAAAAGCAATCTTAACATCTATTTGATGTATAACAAGTTTATAAATAGAAGCAATAGTAAACAGCAGTCTAATAGATGCAATTCTAATAACCGGAGAATAAGTGTCAAAATAATCAATATTTTGCCTTTGCTTGTAGCCTTTAGCTACCAAGCGTGCCTTGTATTTATCTATTGTACCATCTAGTTTGAGTTTCTTCTTGAATACCCACTTACAACCAATTGGTTTGGTCTTAGGAGGTAACTCAACAAGTTCCCATGTATGGTTAGACATAATTGAATCTAATTCATTATTAATAGCTTCTAACCAAAAAGGTGCATCAATGGATTTGATTGCTTCATTATAACATGTTGGATCATCATTAACAATATAAGCAATAAAGTCATTACCAAAATTCTTTTCCGTTCTAACTCGCTTGCTTCTTCTCAATTCTTGCACATCATTAACAATTTCATTAGAAATAAAAGAGGGTTCATGCAATAATTTTTCCTTATTTTTCAAAGGAAACACATGCTCAAAGAAAATAGCATTTTCAGATTCAATAATAGTATTGTAATTTAAAACATCACTCTTAATAACAAGAAATCTATAGCATGAACTATTGCAAGCATAACCAATAAAAACACAATCACAAGTTCTAGAACCAAGTTTTCGTTTTTTAGGCTCAGGTAGCATAACATTTTCCAAACACCCCCACACTTTGAGATATTTCAAACTAGGCTTACGACCTTCCCAAAGTTCGTAAGGAGTTTTACCGGTTTTCTTATGAGGTACTTTATTCTGAATGTGACAAGCCGAAAGAATGGCTTCCCCCCCACATGTTAGTGGGTAGCCCGGAACTAACAAGCATAGCATTCATCATTTCTTTCAAAGTTCTATTCTTTCTTTCGGCTACACCATTAGATTCCGGTGAATAAGGAGGTGTAACTTCATGTATTATGTCATTTTGTTCACAAAATTCCTTAAAAGGATTAGACTCATATTCACCACCTCTATCGGTCTTTAGTCTTTTAATCCTTATGTTCTTTTGCTTCTCAATTTCAATTTTGTATTTTATGAACATTTCTAATGCTTCATCGTTGGATCTTAATAAATAAAGTTTAGTAAATCTAGAGTAATCATCAACAAATATCACATAATATTTTTTACCACCTCTAGTCATTATGTGCTTTAAATCACCAAAATCACTATGTATTAAGCCAAGAAGTTCAGTTTCTCTTGTAATAGATTTACAAGGTTTTTTAGTGATTTTAGTCTCACCACATACTTCACATTTATCCATATTGGTTTCACTTAGTGAATTAATAATTCCAGTTTCATTCATTTTCTTGATGTACCCAAGATTTACATGTCCAAGTCTACCATGCCAAGTATTAATAGAATCAACCAAGTAAGCACAAGAAGATGAATTTTCATTAATAGTATTAGCAACATTTAATACAAAGAGACATTGATTTTCATAGCCTTTACCAACAAACACATCATGCTTAGTTAAGGTAACAATGCCACCATCAAATAAAACCTTAAGTCCTACCTTACCAAGCAAGTGTACCGAAACAAGATTGTGTCGAAAATGAGGAACATGTAGAACATCGGAGAGTGAAAGGGTTTTACCCGAAGTTAGCTTTAAGAGGGCTTTCCCTTTGCCTACCACAGGCACAGATCTATTGTCTCCAACAATTACCTGCTCGGTGTTTGCCTTTATTGGTGTGTAGGAGGATAAGTCTTCTTTATTTTCACAAATGTGCCTGGTAGATGCGGAATCAATCACCCATCCTTTTACTTCCGTAGTCATGTGAGCTTCGGATACGACCGCTGCAATGATCTCTTCCACTTCCGTCACATTTGCCTTGTTTTTTGATATTGATCATTTGTTGTTATTGCTAGTCCTTTGCTTACATACCGCTGCATAATGACCTGCTTTGCCACAAATAAAACAATTGACCCTTTTCTTTTGTATTAAAGAATGAGATGTGTTGAATCTTTTCTTATTATTCCAAGGTTTTCCTTTGGGCTTACGGTCAAATTTCTTGTAGTGTTGTGGAGGCCTACTAGATCTCTCTTCTACTAAATTAGCTTTTGAAATAATTTCCTTAGCTTTGTTAACCTTCTCCAAAGACCTATTTCTTTCTTCTATTTTAATATGCACTATGGTTTGTTGAAGACTCATGAAAGTTTTCTTTTACTTGAAATGGAGTTTATACTCCTTCCAAGAGTCGGGTAATTTTTCAACAAGACATTGGGTCATAAAACTTTCGGGTAGACCATCACCCTCTTTGGCTAATTCAGCCACTATATTATGAAACTCATGAATTTGAGAAGTAATACTCTTCTCATCGGTCATTTGAAAATGTAGGAAATTGCTTGCAGCAAATTTCTTAGTGCCTTCATCTTCAATCAGATATCTACCAACTAATTCATCCCATAAATCTCTAGCAATAGTAAAATTGCAATAAACATCAAATAATTCATTAGATAAAGAATTCAATATAGTATTCACACATAATTTATTAGCCATCTCCCAATTTCTTAATTCTTCGGATTGTTCTTCAGATTCTTCATCCGGTCTAGGCTCGGTTAGAGCACTAGAAATTTTTGTAAAATCTAAAACTGCAAGAACCTTTTGTTGCCAACGTTTAAAATTATTTCCATCAAAAGGTTCAATTTTTGTAGCATCTGGAAGAACTTTAGCAGCAGCAAGAATTTGTGCATCCATAACTCAACCTTTAAGATTGTTGTAAAATTAAATGGATGGTGCAAAAATTCTTATTGATGCTAAATAAAATTAATCCGAACAATTACCAATAAAATAAATAAAATACAATAAATAAAATAGAGCAAGGAAAAATCTCATAGAGCTATAGAATCACGCAAGAGCGTTGTCCTTAAAGGTTGATTTCGTGCCTCCCGGAGTGTATAACTCGGTGCGATCGGATCTTTTGACACGCAACCTCCCAAGATTAGACTATAGCATCAATCTTCATTAAAGACGCACTTCCAAATAACGAAGATAAAATGAACAACCCTTTGATCAAAATAAAACAAGACACTAAAGCCACATAAAAAGATAACCAAATTTAATAGCTGGAAAATATTGCACCAAGGACTGTATGATTCTGAGCAAAATGAGTGATATATCCAAATGCTCCTTGGTGAGTGTAATTTATAGGAAAATGAGATGAATTGGTTTTGATAAAACCATTAAGACAAAATGAATGACAAACGGTAATATTTTCCTTCAAAGCTCTAGTTGATGACAAACGGTAAAAAAGAATATCGTAACTTAATTTTTCTCATAAAATTCATAAAAGATCAAACGGTCAAAAGAGAAATAATAACCAATTAAATATCAAACGGTCAAAAGAGAAATTCAATGAGAAAATAAAAACCAAATGTCAAATGGTCAAATGAGAAATTAATAATCCATGTTCGTAACATTACAATATATGACATCTTTTGAAGCTGTCAACAAAGCCGCCTGTTGTATATATATATATATATATATATACGGCAGAAAGAAAGAAATAATAGAAAAGTGTTCATTTGTATACTAAGAGACTCAACCTGCACATATAATATCATATCAAGCTCTGCAGATGATAGAAGAGGTAAACCCAGTTTGGGTCTTGCATGTTGGGTTGAATGACCATCCTTATCCTTATCTAATATCTCTACTTTGCGTGTCCCCATATGCCCTGCAACTCATAAGCTCTGGTCATTCCTTTGGTCATACCTTTGAAAACCAGAAATTTCTTGGTTGTTTATATATATATATATATATATATATATATATTAGTCAATGATATCCGTGAATTTTCCTTGCAGTTTACAGAGTACTGCAGGAAGACACCTCCATTGCCTATATATGTGAAGGTATTCAGAAATGTCCTACAGAACCTACCCACAACATTTCTAGTCTCTAGCAGCTGCAGCATGTATCCAAACAACCAGGAAGCTCCCTCTTCCAATTTTGCTCCACCGCCTCCAATTGCAGGCCCACCATTTGCGAAGTCTCACAATGGGCAATGGTCTACCGGACTTTGTGATTGTTTTGATGATCCCTCCAACTGTAACTGCCACCATAATCCATTGATGCGCCTTAATTTTCCTTGCTAAAAGTTTCCACTATCGTTAATGGCTTACACCTCTTCACTTTTGCAGGTCTCATAACATGTTGCTGTCCATGTATCACCGTAGGCCAGATTGTGGAGATTGTTGATAGAGGAACTACATGTAAGCATACTCTTGTGATCATTAACTGTTAATTACTTAAGTACATATTTATTTACCATTAGATAAAAGGGTAAAAGAATTAGAGCTAATTAACTTGTTCAATAAACCAACCTAATCATGCACTGATGTTATTTTGCATGGGCAGCATGTCTCGTTGGTGGCCTCATCTACGCTGGTTTGTCCTATGTTGGCTGCGGATGGTTATACTCTTCCACCTACCGCTCCAAACTGCGAGGCCTCTTCTCACTCCCAGAAGCTCCGTGCGTAGATTGGTTGGTCCATTGCTGCTGCTGCGCATGTTCTACCTGTCAAGAGTATAGAGAACTCAAAATTCGTGGGGCTGATCCCTCCCTAGGTAAGCTCTATACAGTCTCCTCCGTCAAAAGCTTAAGCAAAAGAGATTAATTAATCATTTAATTTATATTCTAATAATTTTGACGTGTGTGAAGGTTGGGAAGGCAATGTACAGAAGTGGAACCGGGAAGGACTGACACCTCCTATAGTTGCATACGGCATGGCTCGTTAGTGGAGTGGATTTGTGCCAATAAGATTTGAAAAGAGCCTGCAAAAAGATTGAGAATGCCATATATATATATTCGATTGTGAAGCCCGTCTTGTGTATAATTGTTACGGGTCTATAGCTTTATATTCTTTTTAAGGTATTGTCATGATGTATTATGTCCAACGTGTGTGCTCGGTTATCTTTGCTTGCAGCATTTGTGTCCATTTTGTTGATTGGCTACTGTAATTCAAACTAAATATACTCGATGTATTCTGGTATTATTTCTTGCACTTCTAACATACTCGTTAATTTATATCCCAATGTAGGTTTAAAATAGGGAAAAATGTGCTTAAATTCAAACTTTCACTCTTTTTTTATGTGAGCCTTTCAACTGCCAAGTGTGCTAGTTGGATATGTCAAACTACTATCGTTTGACAAAAAAGCCTTTCCTTTGCGTAATTAGGCGCTAAAATGGATTAAAAAAAGTGGAGATCATGTGCATTTCTTTGACAAAATACTTTGCAAAATACCCTCAATTTTGGCTATTGACAAACCAAAATTGCCCCTTTATAATTATTATAAACATAGGAAAAGAAAAACTTTCTTTAAAAAAAATACTTACAAATTTGAATAATACATTGTATTTCGGCCACCCCTTTTGCTTTTGGGAGGTGGCCGAACCACCTCCACAATCACCTTGAGTAAGCTTTCGGGGTGGCTCGGTCACCTCTCTTTTCTTTTTGGGTGGTTGAACCACCTTAATTTAGGTCTTTATTATTATTATTAATTTTAAAGTTATTTTTAATTTTGTTTAAATGGGGTAATTTGGAAGAATTTGTCAAAGTGATGACGTGTAACGCCCCATCTCATTGACATACAATATTGTTCTCTTTTGGCTCCTCCGAATCAGACTTCTCAAGAGGTTATCCATGCATGTTGGTGCTACTCTCACATAAGCTCACTTAATTGTAAAATTTTAATAGAATAATGACCATCATGGCTTTAAAACGTGTTGTTGTCATGGAGGGTGTATATATTTCTCTTACATAAGCTCGTTTAATTGTAAAGTTCTGATAAAATAATGACCATCACGACTTTAAAACTTGTTGTTATCATAGAGGGTATATATATATATATACCACTTTCGATCCATTTTAACGTTGAACATTGATAGAGGAGTTTTTTCTTCTTTCTTTTTTTTTTCTCAAAAGTTGGTAGCTTGACGTATCCAACTATCCAACTATCCAAGTGGCACAACTTAATTTCAGAGGCGTAAATAAAAAAGAGGTGGTAGTTGAGATCCTTAAGTATTCAATTATCATTGATGAATTTGAATAAAAGAATAAGCGGAAACTACACTAATTACCTTCTTAATCTACCACCATATCTGTAATGTCCCCTCAATCTTTCAACTTGTTTAATTTAATTACCTCACTAATTGCAACCCCTTTGATAGATTGGTAGCATACATTAAACAAATTAAAAAGATTTTGGGACATATATTGCAAATAGGATGGTAAATTAAGGGAAGTAGATGTAGTTTTCCCGAAGAATAAAGAAGAAATTGTATGATTCAAACGACATTAATTCTGGATTGATGAACACAATTAACCCAACAACCAAACATGTCATGGGATTCCAAATTTTGATCCTTCTTTCAGCGGTACATTAAAAGAAATTAAAGCCAGGGGAAAACAAAGACATTTCGAAATCTACATCGATCTAGCTAGCTAGCTAGTTGTCAATTGATGGTCCATGTTTATCTTAGTTTCTTAATTATTTTGGCCAACATGGTCCTAATTTGACTATCCAAATCTTCACACAGATTTGACCTTTCAGTTGTTAATTAAGCTTTGCTAGGAATTGATGCTCTAAACTAACCTTTCTTTGACAATAAGAGTACTAGTTCTTGTCCCCAAGGGGTAGTTCAATTGACTGTAGATCACACCTCATAAAGCGGATGTCACTAATTCGAATTTCACTCCCCATTTCTTTGTGTGGATATGTCAAAAAAAAAACCAGTTCTTAAAATAAAAGAAATGCTACAATTTTTTTTTTTTAAATTCCACAATTTTTTTATAATGCTCACGTAACAATTCCAATCAACCTTTGGATGGATAAGTCCTTTTTAAAAAATATATATATATAAAAGCTGGTTGAAACTGACAATTTAGCATTGTGAGATAGTTGTAGGATAAAAATACAATTTCTTGAATTATAATTAAAATAATAATCACAATGGTAAGGTAGTTGTCAATTGATGACCTACAAATTATTTTATTTTTGGCTCAACCTTGTCCGTAATTTGGAAAAATAAAAAATATAAAAAAAATATTGAGAGAGGTCTGACCTTTCAATTCATAAGCTATATATATCTACTATTAGCAGCTTAATTGATTCTCTAAACTGTCGTGATTAACTATATATTCTTTAAACATGAATAATCCTAATTCCTGAATGAAAAGTCTTTGTATAGGTTGACCCTGTTTTTAAGCAAAAGTAATTAATATTCAAACTCATTCTCATCCATTTAGTAATTTTCATCAATTAAATAAATTAATTAATTACATATATAATATGAGTCATTACCCCTTTCAGAAATGTACGTGAACTAACGTACAAAAGTAGACATATATTATATGGAGTTGAATCCATTTGGAAGCAGTTAACCTATCCAGCGTCCCTGGACCTAAAACATTGACCTGGAACCAAGTACTCTTTTCCTCCTTTATATATATCATCATTCCAAACCAGTTCCATGAGAAACCCACTTCACCATTTCCTACCAAATCAAAACCCAATTCCCTACTTTTAGGCTTCTAGCTCCTTCATGGAATTTGATTACTGTCTCCCATCAAACATGTCCATGAACACAGACGACCAATATCTTGAGCTCGAAGGTGGTGGCGACGATGATCATAATGACGTTCTCTTCGCTGACATTAGGAGACAAATTTTGCTTCTCACAGCAGACGAGGATGAAGATGTCCACAAAGACAAACAGCGAAACTCCATTAGCCCTGTCAGAAGAAGCTCAAGCAGCTTGGTACTGCAACCTGGAAGCTATTTCAACTGGTGGGAAAATGACAACACCAATACAGTGCCGGCATGGCTTGTGAGCTTGTGGAGATCAAACAATGGCAATGGAACCGGGGTGTTTATCCCTCAGATAGTCCGATCCAGAAGACATTATAAGCCAGCTGGTATATATAGATATATACATATGTGCTTGATTTCCTCTCTTGAATGAATTTATTCCTTATATATATTCGTGTGACTTATATTGTATCATCATCATCATGGTTTTCAGGAAGGATGAATAATAGTCAGAGAAGAGTATACAAGCGAGTGGAGAACAAGTACTCATGAACATGAAGCTACATGCATCTTCAAGGAAGTATAACATGATCATGATGATACCAATGTAATAGTAGGATGAAATTCACGTTATAACTTGGTTTTATATATAATACTGGCATGAAAAACATCAGCTGCTGTAACAGTTGATGAACAAAAAACATGTCCTCTGAAACCATATCATATGGAAATTGAAATAAAATGGTTCTTCAGTGATGCCATTAGAAGTTTTTGTATATATATAGCTGCGTTGCAACAGTCAATGGACCAGATTCAGACATTGCATTTGATAAGGATATAGATGGAGAATCATGCCGTCTGAACAATAATCAAGATAAGAAGATGATAGCAGCAAAGCCTCTGCTATAGAATTGATCATTTCTGTTACTATAGCTTAACTAGCCACATCAATTGTAATCAAACACAAAGTACTAATAAATAAGTCAATGATCATATACTGTTTTGATTATCTTGACCATAACATTTTCTCCAACATAAGACAGCTTTCATGGCAACTTCAATTTCAAACGCCAAAGCAACTTTTACCTGCCCAAATTTCACACAGTAACTCTTATCAAATATGAAGGCAACAATTACTTAATGTGGTCGTCCCACTTCATTCCTAATCTTTGAAAAGACTTGATGTGATGGGCACGTTGACGGATCAGAGCAGTGCCCTCAAAATGAGTCCAGATTTCATAATTTGGAGCAAAATTCTTTGTGTGGAGCACGTCAAAAGGTTCTAGCCTGTTGTGGGCCGGAAGCATGGGCTTTCATTCCTGTCTTTGTGGCTGGATAAAAGCTCCAATAGGATTTGAGGCTGAAGGCCTGACTCGTGGGTGATCTTTAGTGGGAAAGGTGGCTTGAGCTCTTTTATCCACTTAAGCGTTAAATTAAGTATTTCATACGTTAGATATCACTTACTAAAAAAGAGAGTTTGAATGTTGAGAGAAAGTGTTAAAATATTAATTAAATTATTAAAATATGAAGATAGCTGCCAGGGTCAAATGATCGTCAGCATCTAATTGGTGGACCAAATGGGTTGTCAGTAACCGATCATTCCAAACAGTTATTTATAAGAAATGTTGTTGCTTAATCAAATATTGATTTAGAATTCATCCCTAGATAATATGAAGAAAACAAACATAAAACCAAATAAGAAAGAGGAAACGAAAACTATCTAGGAATTTTTTATTTTATTTTTTTGTAAGAGATACAACCAAAACAGAGAACAACAAACAAAAACCAAACTAACAGGGAGTGGATGCTTCCCACTACAAATGGGAAAAGAGGGGAAATGAGGTAAGTGAGTGAGAATGCAGTCAAAGTGAGCTCTAGCCGCGGCCCAATTAGCCACATGGTGGACGCAGAAGTTTACACTTCTGTGAACTTTTTTTGCCTTCCAAGAAGAAGATGGGGGAATCATAGCAATGAAGTCGGCGATAATGTTCTCAATTTTCTAATCTTGAACCAAGGAGGCTGTTGGAGCGTCATGATGACTATAAGAGAGTCACCTTCCAAAATGAAATTTGAGATGTTGAGAGAGATTGTCAAAGAAACTGCAAGAGACATGGCCAAAGCCTCCCCATAAGTGGGGTCACATGGATCTAGATACCATAAACACAAACAGACATGACCAAAGCTCCCCAAAATGAGGGTTCCTTATTAGGAAGTTTGACTTCACTAATAAGGACAACAATAATGAGAGTGATGGAAAAAATAAAAATGCTTATACTCTAATTAATAATGGCCGCCCATTAACAAAGTTACGTGAATTAGGTTTGCGATCGATGATCTTTTCCAAATGACCAAACTAACAACATTACCAACATTACATTAACTGGATTTTGATCAAATAGTAATTTTAATAGTTATATCATTTTTGGATGGACTTAAGATAGACACGAGGGACTTGTAGCATTACTCCACTTAACCCCCTCAAACTGTCACTCCAATGACAATCTATCTTCTAAATAGACAAAATTTTCTTCCAAACTGGGTTGAAGAAATTTCTTTCAATCTAATTTATAAAAATGATGTGTCTTTTTTTTTTAATAACATGTGAGATGCATATGCGTTTTTAATAAAATTTATTCTAACTTTGTTCTTGTTATTAAAAAAAAATATGTGCAACTCACATATTCAATGGACACATGTCACTTTTATAGACTAAGTTAAAGGAAATTTCTCCAACCGGTTTGGAGGAAAACTTTATCTCTCTCAAACTATCAATTGAAACATGCACAAACCTGTCTCTCAGACTATCAAACGAAAGGTTGAATTACCACTTATAAAATTGAGATTGTTTAGTGTCATTTTTTCTAATTTAATGATAAATTTGCATATTTACTATACAAATATAAACAAAAAAAAATATGTATAATAATAATAATAATAATAAAACCAAACATTTCTCCATTTTGTGTTTGGGCAATCAAATATTCAATTTCTTAAATGGTCGGGAGGTGCTACAAAATGTCGGTACGAAACTGCACCAAATCCCCAACCTACCAAACCGGCCGAATTTATAATATAATTTTAGCTCAAAATCTTACTGTCCGATTCGTTTTCCCATCTAATTTCACCACCGTCAATTAACAAATGCAAAATGACAAGGGACCCCACCCTCCTAGTCGTCCACGTCAAAGCGGCACACTTGGAGTTGGAGGGAAACCTCTCTCTCTCTCTCTCTCTTCTCTCTGAGAGACAGGTTTGTTTGTGCATGTCTGTGAACATTGTAGTTGTGGTTAGTTAAAACGGCGATGTTGATGGTCGCATCGTAAACATCGAAGCCCCAAAACAAGAGGCATATACAAAATCAAATACCCCCAATCTCTCTCCTTTTGGATCCCTCAGATTTCTCAGAAACTCTCTTCGATCTGATCGCCCACCTTTCCGCACTCCTATTCCATTTAAACAAACACACTACAAGGAAACGCCCAAGCCAGAGAAAAACACTTCCCCCGCGCCACTCTCTGTTTTCTTCTGATTTCTACTCTGTTCCCCGAAATGGCGTCGTTTACGGTGCCGTGCCCTAAGACCTTCTCCCTCCCACGCCTCGGATCCACTCCTCGAGATTCGGATCGTCGCGGGTCCAGCCCGAGGCCGTCTGTGCTATCCGGATCTTCCCTCGGTGAGCCGGTACGTTCGTCTTCCTCGATTTGAATCTTTGGCATTTGGGTTTGCCACATTTCTGGTGTTAAACTCAGCATATGATTGTTTTTGTTTTTTGAACATGTTATTATTTGATCTTTCCAATTTTCGTCAATACTATTAGGACTGACACTTGGGAACAGTATATACATGTGGGTTTGAACTTTGAACCGTTTTTTTTTTGTTTATTTATGGGTTGTAACTATACAATCAGTGTTCTGCGAGCAATGCCCTTTGAGAGAGTATTGCTCTCGGAGTATTGAATAATATTTGAAGATTATGTCAAAAAGTAGTTTTTGGTGCAGAAACCAGTACTATCTGCCCTCACGTAATAGTGGGTTATACTAATAAAGCCTATAGTAGGACCTAGTGTTCATGAATTGTTCTGGGAGTATTGAATAATCTGTTTAATATCATAGTTGAAGATTATGTGAATTAAAAAGTAGTTTGGGGTAAATTTTATCAGTCAAACCTAGTGTTAAATAACTTTTAAATTTTTTAGTTGAAGAGTATGTAAATTAAGTGTATTTGTGCTACATACACTAGCAGACTTTATCAAAAGAAAAAAGAAATATTCTTCCATTGTCATGGTGTTTAATGAAGGTAAAACTTCATTTTTCAAGTGTTGAAAATTCTCAATTGTCTGCTTTTTACCTGTCATTAGGATTTGTTTTTTATGGAAAGTTTTTGAATAGAGAAATGTTATGGGTACCAAATCTTTTATCAAGAGATGGATACCAAATCTTTTATTGGTACCCATAGTATTTATCTCTATTAATGGTTTTGAGCTTTTCCAATGAATAAGCTCTACATCATCTTATTACCAATCTATTGGTAAAAGATTTGGTACCCCTAGCATTTCCCGAATGAATAACACTACATGAAGATTTTAATCATGCGCAGGTTCATGTTTTATACTGTTTTTGCTGCAAATTTTTTTACTCCTGTTGTATAATTGTATTTTGCAGAGGCAATCCAGGGTCTGGAAGGTGTATGCACAGCTTAATCAGGTAAGATTGTTCTTAATAAGCAAGAATATCCATATTTAAGTAGATGTGCATTATGGGCACCTACTAAAGCTACTTTTGTCCCAGGTTACTGCCGAGAAATCTTCAAATTCATCACCTGTACTTTCCACAAAGCCTGGAGTTGCATCACCAGTAGCGAAAGATGAGTCAGCAGATCTATACAGTACTCCGGATGCTTCATCAATCTCAGAATTCATGTCTCAAGTATCAGACCTTATCAAGTAAGTTGGAGAGCCTTTGGTGCATATTCATGCTTACATGTATTATTCATTGTTTTATACATATTAGGCATCATTCTTTTTGTTAAAGTTTATGTCATTTTCATGAGCAGACTTGTGGATTCGAGAGATATTTCGGAGCTGCAAGTGAAGCAATTGGACTGTGAGATTTTAATAAGAAAACAGGGAGCTTTGCCGCCAGCAGCACCTGTTGCTAGTATGCCACCACATCTAACCCATGCAATGCTTCCATCTCCTCCACCACCAGCTGCTACTGCTTCTGCAAGCCCTCCTTCAGCACCGGTATCAACCTCACCTGCCCCTGCGAAAGCAAGCACTTCATCTCATCCAACACTGAAATGCCCCATGGCTGGCACCTTCTATCTCTGTCCTGGACCTGGCGAACCACCATTTGTCAAGGTAAATTTCCGTGTTGGTGAGCCTGCCCCTTGAGGGCTGGTCCCCCAAAAGACATGCCCGAGAAGTAATCATGTCTTTAACAAATTACTTGTTCTTGTAGCATGTGCATGTGTGTTTATATATGCTCCACTATTCACTAAAAGGAAAAAACAATGCCCCACTCTTATTAAAATTTATCCATTTTCCAGGTAGGAGATAAAGTCCAGAAAGGTCAGGTCATCTGCATCATTGAGGCCATGAAACTGATGAATGAAATTGAGGTAACCATTTTCTTCATTTATTGTTTAAACCTAAGGGGATTTGGTCCCTACATCATTCTTTCATTTTAATATTTATTTACCCCCTACTGAATCATTTTTAGAAGGACAAATTTCTTCGATCTTCATCTTGGATATGGAGAATTTAACTTCTGTTTGAATTAGAGATCATTGGCTTGAAGGAAAACTCTTAAGTGACTTAAAACTTCCACATATGCATTGTTGTGCTTATAGATAATAAATTATTTGGCCTTTTTCCCCCATTGAGATTGGAGACTTTGTTGCAGACTTGGAAAAGGCTTGATGCCCTAAATCTGTGTTCACTAATGTTCATTTTTGCCTTTCAGGCTGATCAGTCTGGAACAGTAGCAGAGATTCTTTTAGAGGATGGGAAGCCAGTTAGTGTAGACACGGTGAACACTCTCTCCCTCTCTCACACACACACACAACCCTATACCCTATACACACACAAGCACATACACCAAAATTTCATACTTGATTCATATATATGAATTTCCTGTCTTTATCCTCGCAGCCTCTTTTTGTGATTTTACCGTGAGTTACTTCCAAGGGCCTCCTACAAACGTGTTGGTGATAGTCGTTCTTTCGAGTATAAGTTTCATTTTTCAGAATTTAGTAATGTCTCTATTACTGTGTAACTTTAATTTAATAATGGTCATGTTTCATTAAGGGTCTTCTCTTTTGACATTATAATTAATATTTATGATTTACCAAAGGCATAAAGCTCAATGTAAGAGATGGAACATAGTATTTGCCACACCTATGGAAAGTTTTTTATGCTGTTTGTCATTATTTCTTGCATCTGTTTAACCTTACCTCCTTCAAACTTACACCCAAACTTTAAAAAGTTGCTATTGAGTATTGACCATCCAAACTACCTAGGCATATCATTTCTATGAAAATAAATTTGTCCTTGCATTTTTCTTTTTTTTTAAAAAAAAAATACTTACCTTAATATGGAGACCTACGACCTGACCATGCCAATGGATTTCCTCGTGGTAATTTTTTTTTTTTTTAAAAAAAAAAAAAAATTTGATGTGATTGAAAGGGTAAAATTTCCGTTGGATTAATGGAAAATCATAACAAGGGGATTAAGTGAAAGGGTTAGGTACTTTTTTTTTGATTTTTTTGACATATCCGCACAAGAGGGGGAGGGGAGATTCGAACTAGTGACCTCCGCTTCATTAGGCGTAATCTCAGCCGATTAAGCTACCTCTTGGGGACTTTTATGATGAGTTAATTAAAAATTTTAAAGTTTATGAGAGATCTTTTAATTTGGGTGCAAGTTTAAAGGGGGTAAATCTTGGTTACGACCAAGCTCCACTCAACATGTAGCATTAAAATCAGTGCGATCCATTTTATGTTGGACGAAAATAGAGAAGTACTTCAGATAATCTGGCCATATTGGAAATTTTGATTGGAAAATGAATGGCTATGTGTGCCATCCTTATCATATATCATTTCTTTTTTTTCTTTTTTTTTACATGTCCACACAAGAGGGGGAAGGGAAATTTGAACTAGTGACCTCCGTTTTATTAAGCGTGATCCCAGCCGATTGAACTACCCTTGGGGACATCATATATCCTAATATAGTGGAAACAAACTAATGTTTTAGTGGCTGTGAGCATGGTTGTGCCAGAAAACCAATAAATGGAGGCCGACAAATCAGCAATTCTCCAAATAAGCTTCCACATCGTCTCAACAATCGTAGTAGCATATTACCATATTAATAACGGCTGCGCTCGTAGAAACGCAGTAAGGAATCTCATAAAGTTGGAAGCAACTATTGGCTTTATTATCGTAGTGAGCAACAGTTTATGAGCTCCAGATATCAAATCTAAGCCACTAGTTAATCTGGATAAAGAAAGTCAACAAAACAAACCATGTTACGATGAACCAAATTAGTAGTCCAGTGCATCATACAACTAGCTTAACCAAAATAAGCCTATTTCAGCCAGTGTCGAGATCTTTATTATTATTATTTGATAAGTAATGAGAGTTGTATTAAAATGAGAATAAACTTAGTAATGAGGATTCGTGAGAATCCCTTGGAGTTGATCATTCTAAAGAAAGTGAATTTCATTAACAAAAAAGAATGCTGTGACTATAATGCCAAGAAAATTACAAAATGGAAACAGCTAGAGAAGGCGCTCGTCGATTAGAGCCAGTACTATCCCAGGCCATTAAGTGCCGTTCTTTCCTCTGTTTCCAGATTTCTATTCTTTTCTCTCCCCTATCCAATTTCTATTCCTTTCCTACTTAAATGTACAAGTTAGCCTACCTGTCATATACTTACAACTATTATCGTTGCCTACTTCCTCTACTGTTGTTACCCTTCCTCCCACTATTACTTAGCCTGCGAGCCCCACCTGTCCAGTCTTCATCACCACCGTCGTCTTCATCATCCTCACCACCCATGTAACCAGATTTCCGCCCTTTTCTGGGGGTAGGGCGCTTCCTCTTTATATTTGCTGTGTAAATCGAGTAATCAACAGTATCTTCCTTCAGAGAACTCTTGAATTCCTGTGCAGTAAGAGAGAGTGTTAAGAGGAAATTACAGGCACGGTCAGTCCAATGAAAAATACATGCGAGAAAGGACAATGGGTCCTCAAATCATAGCCCACCCTACCTGATATCTTTGTACCAATTCTTGATAAGTGGTAGGCAAACTGGTGGATGTTCCACCGAGGCTAAGGGGAACGTTTTGCCTGGAGAGAACCTCTCCAGGTTTTACAGGTTCATTTGGAGAAAAAGCCTGGTTTGAAAGTACAAAATATTGCATAAACAATAAGTTCTATAACTCATCCAGATTGAACATAAGTATTGCTGTCAAATCATGACAAAAACCAACTGTATGTAGTTTTACCTGGCACCGAGAATCATTCAAGCTATAGACAATTTTTAGGTGCCTCTTTACCTTCAGAAGAAGCTGCAATGCAATAGCTGCCAGACAGTCAGCCTGCATAAGCACCGGGCAGGATTTAAAAGAAATTAAAATCAACGTGTATCCAACCACAACAACATATAATGAAGCAAACCATGCATGAACATAGCTTATACATATACTGGAACTAACATGAGAAAATTCTCTATTCTATAAAGTAAACATTCAGAACGGATCTAACACAAACATTTTTGTGCTTGTCAGAAATCAATTAACCCTTTCTAGTTCAAATTCTCATTATTCAATTACGTTTTAACGCTACCTGAACTTTCTGCAGATCATCTTCAGAAAGAACACAAGAAACACCTGAGCCCATACTACGCGTCTTTGCCCCCCAAGAGCTACTATGATTTGAGACCAACTGATCAGCTGCATCCAGTTGAATACTCTCATTCAAATCCATCGACATCATATGGTTGAAAATAGGCTGACCAGCCGGTTCATGTTGAATTGTCCCATTCAAGTCCATAGAAGCCATCTCATTGAAATTAGGATGAACAGCTAGCTCCGGTTGTCCATTCTTATAAGATACCTTCTCTGCATATCTTTGTGACAAATGCATACTCAAGGCTTTCATTTTTGCCTCAAGTGCCCCAGCCCTAACTTGTATAACTCGATTTATGGTATAGATCAAATATAGTGGCTCATCAGGTGATGTAAATGGTAGCAAAGCAAGAATTTCAGAACAGTACCTGCCAAAAGAAACTAGCTCATTATTCTACTCTAAACAACTTGCAAAGCAGAACTCTAGGAATGGCACCAACAACAGAAACTCACATCAGGAAAGGGACTATAGAATCATTCCAGGTTGGGTTATCGAACTTTCGCACAATTGAGGACATGAATTTGTTTCTTGAAACCCGGTTTCCACGGATGAGCTTGTAGATTCTAGAAACACCAAGCCTTCCTTGAGCCAAAGAGACACCATCAGATTTCCCCTTCACATTTCCTGGAATCTTGGATTGGACCTTCGGGTTCACATTTTCATGAATACCACTAATGGATTGTATAAAACTGAACGACTTTTGAAGGCCATCCCCCAAACGGCTTTCAAAAAATGCAGGGTACCTGAAAAGATGCTAAACTTAGCCAGGACAGAGGAAATTTGACAGGAAAGAGAACTTAGAAAGAAAAAAAACTTTTAAAGAAGATTACTTTTCATTCATATTCATCAGCAAATGATGAGCCAACTTTGAATTCACTTCCAGTGGATCTGTTTCAAGTGCAATGAGGTATGGGACACAAGTAATAGGATGAACGAGACCTTGGCGCAGCACAATTTCAACGATCTATTTTGGTAGCATAGAAACAATAATGGAAAAAAAGAAAAAAAAGGTAAAAATCAGCCAGTGATAGCGGAAAATACCAGAGAATTATGACTTGAAATTCAACCATTGATTAATCGAGAGAGGTTAAGACAAGAACATTTCTTAATGCTCCCTCCATTCCAAATAAGTGTCAACTCTAAGTGACATGATTATTAATAAAAAAAATTTAAAATTTAAAATTTAAAAAATAAATAAATAAATAAAAAAGTGTAATAGATTCTGACATCCTTCACTCAACATCAGAGACGGGCACCACTTTTAATGAGAACTTTGTTTATTATTATTATTATTATTATTTTCTGAAAAAGACAGTATATTAGGAAAATATCAAACAAAGTGTAACTTTAGGAAAGTGGACATTCATTTTGGGTCAGCCCAGGAAAGACAGCAGGACATTAAAATGAGAACGGAGGGAGAGCAGAACTTTCAAAGCTAGACAGCTTTTAAACCACAATGATGGAGGTCCAAGCCANTTAGGAAAATATCAAACAAAGTGTAACTTTAGGAAAGTGGACATTCATTTTGGGTCAGCCCAGGAAAGACAGCAGGACATTAAAATGAGAACGGAGGGAGAGCAGAACTTTCAAAGCTAGACAGCTCCCAAACCACAATGATGGAGGTCCAAGCCATCCAAGAAAAATTGAGCTCATTTAACAACGCTTTTTAGGGTAGCCTTTTAGCAAAAAACCAAAAGCAATAACAAACAACTTGAAATACAAAACACTCAAACTACTTTCACTTTTATGTCACATCACAACCAAAAAGCAAAAAAATCTTCTTAAAAGTTTTGTCAAACGAACCCGTTGTATTTAATTTCTGGTTTACAAAAGAATGATCCCAGCAGTCAGGCTACAAAAGTCATTATTTCCATCAGATTGTAAGCTTATAAAGGTGCCACTCTTTGAAACAATTGCCCAACAATCCCATAGGAGAAATAGAAAGCATATTCACTTTTAAGACATAAGCCATTTGACAGATTTATGTTAATATATCATATGAATATACTTTTCAAATACCCTCATTATGCATGACATCCTTCCTATTTCTTTCTCTTTTTTCATTATCACCTGCTATTCTCATAGTGATTCAAGCTCCAGAACATGAGTAGTTTCTTAAAATAAAACATATGGGGAGAAAAATAGAGATTCCAGGTTCTCACCTTAAGAGCAAATTGGCGAACTTGCTCATTGAAGTCCAAACATCTACCTAAAATATTATCCCAATACAACTGAACTATACCCCCGCATATGTTGGTATCTCCTGCACCCGCAGCAACAGGCACACTGTGGTCACCTTCTACAGAACAATGAATTACGTTGTTACTTGCTTTATCTGTTTCCATTTGACTTTCCGCATCAAGAAGATATTCGTACATGTTTTGCAATGCTTGCATCTGGTTGACAGAATGATTTAGCAACATATTGAATATGGTAGCACAAGTTAAAAATTATCATTATTACCTTGATACGAACATCACAGCCAGAAGACAAAGTCGCCTCTAATATTTTCCCAATATCTTTTTCCAACATATATTCAGGCCAACCAATTAGAACAAAGCCTAATGCCTACAAAAGTTATAAGGCAACATAAGTAGAGTTGAAATTAAACAGGGGCGCTAGAAGCACCAAGAAGTGCTGAGAATGTGTACCTGCAATGATCTAACCTTTACAATGAAATCCTCCACAAGGAGATATTTTTTGAACAAGCTGAGACTACCGACAACATCAATAATTTTGTTACTGTAGTCAGTCAGTAAAGATTTGCCATAGCGGATAAGCAATCCAAGGCAAAAAAGGGACCGCCCAACTAGCTGAAAATAAGAAAAAATAAACAAATTTTATCTTATAGCATATTTTGGTTCGGTTCGTCTCCATATCAAATATTTACACATGAAAAATGAAGCAACAATAACATACTTTAATCATATCATGAATTTTTATTTTAAATCTAAAGCTGCAAATATGCTACACTTTCAGAAAGCAAGCAGATGTAAAAAGACATTGAAAACATATTAAAATAAGGATAATCAGCCTGGAATTATAAGCAGGTAAAATCCTAAAGTAAGAAGCTGACAAGAATCACACAAATAATTCACCCGTCAAAAGAAAATTTATTAACGTAGGGACTCCCACGAAAGTTCATTTATATCAATACCAACAGTGACCATAATCCACGAATAACAACAAATTCAGGCAAGCATATCCCGACAAACATATTACTTCCCATTCTGATACTAACAAAACCTATCGCGCGTTAAACTAATTTACTGTATGCTATAAGCATGCAATAGTAAGGCTCAGTTTGTTACGCCATGAAGTGGGAGGCTTCGTGAAGAGTGATGATGGAAGCAAAATACAAGAGCTTGTGAAATGGGTGGTACTCCAATGCAGTGCGTGGGTCCTACCAGACAGATGTGTGGGAAAACATTAAAAGGGGGTAAGAAGATTTATTTATATTTGTAAGATTTGAAGCAGGTCTAGAATCCGGTTTTGGCATGACGTGTGGGATTGAGATATGACTTTGAAGGAAGCTTTCGCGGCGTTGTTTAATATTGCTTGCTTTAAGGAGGCTTCAGTAGCAGACAATATACAGTTTTCGAATGACACCAACCTCTTGTACTCTATTGGGAGATGTGGAGGCAAGGATAGGATTTGTTGATCCCCATCTAAAACACGAATATTTGACGTTAGATCTTTTATCATGCGCTTAGTCCCCCTGCTAGCTATTATTTCCCTTGGAAGAGCACTTAGAGAAGCAAGGTGCCTTTGAGAGTGGCCTTCTTTGTTTGGACAATAGTGTAAGGGAGAATCTTGACCTTGGATAATCTTAAAAAATAAGGCACACCATGGCAATGGACTGGTGTTGCATGTATAAGAAGAGAGGAGAATCCCTTGATCATCTTCTGCTCTATTGTGAAGTAGCTAGACAAGGATTTGGTTTTGCATCTTTCATTCATCTTAGATAGACTTATTTCTGCAATTTTCATGTCTCGCTCCAACACTGCACCCAACAGATTAAGCTATTTTTCTTTGTTCCAGTATTCTTAGTAGTTCAAATCTTCTTCACCAAATCTAATCCAATTTCAACTCACACATGGGTATAAAACATGAAAAATCAAGGGTTAAAGCTATTTATAACGATGGACATGCAGTTGAAATGATTGAAGACATAAAATAGTAATTTAGCCACCAACCTGCTTGTTATCAACTGGTTGAGCATCCAAACGTTTAAAGAACACCTGAATAAGATGCTCAATCACAACAGCACCTTTTCCTGCAATTTTTCCCGCAGAACAAAGACACCTGTGATGGGATAAGATATTAGCCATAGAAGACATTCAAAACTGCAAAGTTACTTCTTCCGAGGAAGAAATGACACAAACAAGAAGCATAAATATTCCAAACTCAAAACAACAAAAATATCTCCCAATCACTTTGCGTCTCTACAAAAACTATTTTTAATCAATTCTAACTAGCCAAATCCACTACTCAATACCAAAACTTAAATCTTATACAAATATATATTATACAAAAATAACAATTTTATCATTGTTACGTAAGCATTGGGTAAAATGATCTTTGCTGCAGAGAGTGGAGGTTTGTTGTATGGCTTTTCAATGGGGACGAGGAATGGTGTGACTGATATCTCTCACCTTTTGTTCACAGATGATACCTTAATCTTCTGTGGGACGGTCCCATATCATCTCCACCTTTTGAGTTGTTTGTTCTTGTATTTGGAAGTTGTCTTAGGATTGAAGATTAGTTTGGCTAAATCAGAACTAGTTCTTGTTGGTATTGTCAACAATGTAGAAGGTTTGACTAGGATTTTGGGTTGCAGGGTTTCATCTTTGCCTATGAAATACCTAGGACTTCCATTGGGTGCTTCTTTTAAAATCAAATCTATCTAGGATGACATTATTGAGAAGATTGCACATCGGTTAGCCGGTTGAAAGTGGTTGTACTTGTCCAAAGGGGGTAGGCTTACCCTGACCAAGATCACATTGTCCACCTTTCCTACTTGCTTGATGTCACTATTTCCCATCCCGGATAGCGTTGCTAACCAAATTGAGAAGTTACAGCAGGATTTCTTGTGAGGGGGAACGGGTGATGAGGTTAAATTCCGTTTGGTAAGTTGGTCCAAGGTGTGTTCTCCAATTTCTGAGGGGGTTTGGGGATTCAAAAGTTGCTCTTGTTCAACCAAGCTCTTATGGGTAAGTAGTTATAGTGTTAGGCTTTTGAGAGAGAGGCCTTGTGGGGAGAGGTAGTGGGCCATAAATATGGAAGTCAGTGGAGTGGGTGGTGTTCTAATGGAGGCAATGGGGTCATATGGAGTGGGTCTATGGAAATTCATTATGAGAGTTTGGAAGGAGTTTTCTAGATATACTAGATTTGACGTGAGTGACAGCTCCAAGATTAGTTTTTGGAAAGATGTGTGGTGTGGAAAGTTTTCCTGAGTGGTTCAGCATTGCTTGCCTAAGGTATGCTTCCGTGGCAGATCTTCAGGTCATTATATATATATATAAGCACAGCTAACACGTAGATAAATACTGATGAAAAGTCATCACTGATAGTTTTTGATAGGTCAAAAGTCATTAAAGCTTTTCCTATTCCATCAAACTAATTGCTCGGTTCCAGAATGGGTTAAAAAAGCAAGATCACATTAATGTAAGTATGACACCAAAAATTTAATAATGCAATTGCAATCAGAAGAGAATCAACAAAGAAATGAGAACTTGACGCTACTTGATGCAAGCATGGACAACTGTCAAGAAGGAATGCCGAACGATCATGTGCTTCAAGTCTTGCTCGAGTTCTTCAACAACACTTTGAGGTAATTTTCGGAGCAATGGCAACACAGAATCAATTATAAAAATTACACTCTCCAGTAACTGAGCAACCATTCGATTATCAACCTGAACACAAGCAAAGGCAAGTTAGAATACAGGCATGCTGTTTTTCCATTAAAAGAGAACAGAAATGAAAAGGATTGGGAAAATCAAAGGTAAATTAACATAGTTACATTCTAAATGGATCTTGCAAATAGAAATGTCTGACATAGGACAAGTTCCAAGACTATCATTATGCAGCATGGTTGTAAAGATAAAGCCAGAGTTGCTTCCAGCAGTCTATTGACTGATGACTCTTTTGAATCATTGCACAGCATCAGCAATAAGCAATAAATACAGAGAAACTAAATTCTAACACAACACGCACACACATGCACAACAAATAGCTACTGCAATTTCGAACTTCTAAATCTTTTTGTTCTCTAAAACGTGTAACTTGAAGTCATATTTGAAAATCCTAATCAAGGCAAACTCTAGAGAGCCATAACACAATTTTAAGAGCCAAACAAAAACAAGTGATTTACAGGACAAGAAAAAAATTGACCTTTATATCATTAGGTAATATTGGTAGCCTCACATTGTTTTAATTAAACAAATCAAAAAGAGAGGGGGAAAGGCAGCTCCTCAGGCTACCCATACACCATATCTAATAGAGACATGAATTTCATTAACACTTCCCAGAAACAGACTAGATTGAATATGAATATTTGCAATAGATAGATAACCTGAGTCTTAAGATATGGCTGTAGAGTAACCACAAACTGTGATGGATCAGAGGCAGGGGCACAGAGCGTTGGATCCACAACACAAAATGCATGCAAGACCAGCACATAAGGAAGTGCACTCACCTCCATTTCCTCATTGTTCATTTCCTCTACCTGTCCAATAATGAATGTCTCATCGTACTTTTAACAAAGTATCCAAAAGTTTAATGTGTCAATAGGCAATAAGAGTACCTGCAATATCTTTTCCAATAAGCACTTGCACATCAACTCACAACGCTTGCGCACTGATGCAAGGGACACAGGGTTGATCCCAGCAGCTTTAGCTGATTGTGGAAAAAAATCAAGAGCTAAGTTGCGCTTAATGACAGCGACAAGAAGGTGGTGATTTGGCATCCTTCTCAACATCTCAACAATCTGCTCGGTTTTTTTAGCCACCTCCAGTGGAACAGAACTACCATCTCCAAAATACTGAGCCTCAGAACCAGAAGGCTCCTCGAACCAGAACTCATAAAATGTCTTGCAAACAAGATCCTGCAGAAGAGAGAATAATAAATGTGGGAACTAAATCCAAACAGATAAATTAAAGTTTAGTGTGTAACTCAACAGACACTTCCCTAAGCCGATTTGTTATATATCTAATGGCATTATACCTCATATTCGCAGTGATTGCCTAGGAAATACAGCAGAGTTGTCAAAGGAACAGAAAATTATGCAATCTGAACTAATTATCTTTTTCAAGCATATTTCACTTTTTTCTGGTTGATAAGGAAAAAGAAAGCTAAATCATTATGGGGAAAAAAAAAAAAAAAAAGAGCATTTTTCTCAAATCATGGTTCAAAAGCATCTTCTTATATGATCTGCAAGTATATTCAGCAATACTTCATAAGGGTCCATATAGGTTTCATAAAAATACTAACAACAAAAAAAAAAAAAAAACAGATGCAGATTCAATTATCAAGCACTTCAGAAAAATCATTCGAAGTTATCAAGTAACAGTCATTTAAAAGTTTAGCACCAGAAGGAATAAACGAGTCTAAGCATAGCATCGTGCAAGACATAAGTTCAGAGGTCTATGACTCACATAATCAAAATGTCTGGGTGGCTTCAAAAACAGGAGTCATCAGCAGAAACTTGAGAGGCCTCAGGTGAAAGTTAACTGTTTCTGCTCTAAGGAATGGCTGCTTTAATTAATGGCTAGCTATTCGAATTAGATCCTCGAAAAGGAAGCCTAAGTAAACCCCAGAAATTGAATCTAGAGACCATTTTTTTCTTTTTTTCCCATCAATGTGCTCATCCAAGCTGATTTGATCAAGTATTTTAAGAATGGAACATCACAATGAACCATTTGATGTCGGCATTAAAAAGCAAATAAAGCTTTCAGGGCAAGCAGCTTTCAATTTGTGGCAGCTAATAATAGCAAGAGCTTTTAGATTTATCATTTATAAAAGGGAGAACCACTTGAGCCCATAAAAATGTTTTTTAGTATTGAAAGCATGTAATGAATGGGATTGGTGCAGATGTCAGCCAAAAAAAAAAAAAATCAGAAACATCATTCTTTTGTATAAATATGAATCCATTCATTCAAAGGTAAGAGTGACTTATTAAATACTGAGCACAAGGTCGGGAGAGTCGCTAGACATGGTTTAGACATGTGCAACAAAGACCCATCGGTGCACCAGTGAGAGAGAGTGATTTAATTCAAGTTGATGAAGCAAAAAGAAATAGAGACCTTAAAGAATATTGGTAAAAGTAATAAAAAATAAAATGTTAAATAGGAAAACAACAAAGAGTGTGATTAAGATAGGATAGACTGGCAGAAAATAGGACATATCACAGGTCCTAATTAGTTGACAAGGATCCATAGTCAAACCTGATTTAATTGGGATTAAAGCTTAGTTGAGTCAAGTTGCATTTAGTATAGATATTTTAGCAGCTGTTTGTGCTTGTCTTGCTATGTTCTCTGTTAGTTGAGTGTCAGTAGAGTGTATGCAAAGCAGCATAATAGCCGTGTGGAAGGCCTTAACTTTTATATTGTCATTAGATAAAGTAGCCCATTCCTCCCATCCCCACATCCCAAAAAAAAGGAATAAATTTTAGCTTTGAAATTACCTGAATACTTGATTCATCATCACTAACACGAGAAATTATCTCAATACATGCACTCGTAAATTCAGAGAAGTTGCCATTTGAAGTGCACATATCTCGAATAATTTTGATCGCTCGTTTTCGAACACTGACACCAGTATCTTTGATTCTTTCAGCTACCTTCTCAAAGTACTACAATAACCCACAACTTTGGATTAACAACAGAATGCAATAAATTAATTAAGAGGAGAGTTAAAGTAAACATACCTGCAAACCAACATCAGGATGTGAAGCAATATGCCTGCCGACAAGTTCCAAAGCTGCTTCCCTTACAGATATTGCAGAGTCACAAAACCTTCCTTCAACAGCCAGCTGAACACGTTTATCACGCAATACCTCGGGATCAGCTTCCACAATAATACTAACCTGCTCATAATATTAAATTTTATATGAGCAAAATGGCAAAAAAAAAATTGTTAACGTAACCTCATAGATTACTTCAATTCTATTAAAGGCTCAAATTTGAAGAGAGAGAATTTTCAACTTACCGCTTTTAGAGCCTTAGCCCTAATTACAGGAGAGTTCTCCCTCAAACTTGCCTGGAATCAATCATATTGTAAGAATGACTTTCTATTACCTGATAAATCAGCAAGGAATAAAAATATTGACTAACCAGAAGCATATGAAGAATCTTATCAAACCCTCTGGAGAAAGAGTTATTTTGTCCCAATGCTAAAGAAATCTTCCTGACCGAATCCCTTGTCAACAATGAAGAAGCAGTTCCAGAATCACGCACTATTGCTTTTGATTTCAATCTAGCAAGGTAGTATATAAACTTCTGCTGAGATTTTGGATCATCCTTGTACCACAAGCAGAGATAAAACCTGCATGTGTATAAACACGTATCATCCCCTTGGCATCAATGCAACCACAAACTCAAGGAAAGAGATCTAATGGCTACAAACCAGCGAACAAAGAGATGCACATCATCAGAAGAACCAACATCTTGGAGGTAATTCAGTAGCAACTGTTGAACAATTTCAACTTTTGTAATTGGATCAGAGGCTTCAGGGTTTTTTCCTGAGTGTTTGTGACTCTTTTTCCCATCATCCTTGCACTGTGAATTGCAATATGATTGTAAAACGAGAAGTTCTTTCCTGCAGAGGCAAATCTGACACTGCCAGCTTCTGTTAGGAACTTCATGTTCGCTTACTCCCATGCAATCAGCATGAAACAATCTCTGACAACTTTGACATATAAAAAACAACTTTTCAACCCTTCCATCCAAACAAATAGAACATGCATCTTTTGGATATCTGTGGTCAACATCATCAGCATCGACCAATTCCTGTAATACCCAAAATTTGTCCCTCCTGCAAAGGACAGCATCACGCTTCAACCTCGCAGCTATGGTACCAAGAAGGTCAATGGCCATTGTACGTGCAGAGATGTCTTTAGATTTCAGTCCAGCATTCTGGAGTAGCAAGACACACAGAACCTGCAAATCCACAAATTTCTGCCTTAGCATGGAAACAATCTAGTGCATACACAAGTAATAATATCAAAATAAATGCTACCTCCAAAACTTGAGCTGAAGCAGGATATTCAGGTAAATTCAATGTTGTCAGCAAATCCATAACAAGATTCTCCATCACTAATTTCATCTCAGACACATCTTGAGTCTTCAAAGTAGCAAAGCGCTGAAGCACACGTGTCCAAAAAAGACAACACGCTTCTGTGGCCGCCTCATGGCTTTTGTTTGGGTAACTACAATCAATTGAGACTTCTAATATGGAATTGCCACTTGATACCTGCCTTAAAGCTTCAGGAAGGTTTGCACTACAGTGAACCAACTGAATCAGCAAAGCAGTTACCATCTGAATCTGTCTCTGTTCTTCTTCAGGTAGGTGATAGGATCTTAGTGCTCGCTTTGAGGATGGTAACTTCCAGAGCAGCTGAAGTATTTCATCCATCACGTAAGTGCGATGCTGAGTGTATGAATAGAATATCTGTATCACAAATAAAAAAAAACCAGGATAATTTTGTATGCAGTAGTACGGAAGTAAGTAAATCACAAGCCGTCAAGAAGAAACAGAAGGTACAGAAATGTACCCCACTGATTAAACCAATTGCTTTCAGTTGCAAGAGCTGGATATTATCCACCAAGAATGTTGTAAAGCTCGTCTTCACAAGTTGTAAGATGCAACTATCAGATAACCTCTCTATTAACAACAAATCCTTGAGTAAACCAAGAATAGTGCACATTTTCTGAAGAATAGTATTCACAGCAGCGGAGACCCTATAAAAGCAAACACATGAACTATAAGAACACACCTCAGTTCAGATACACTAAAATACTCGCCTTAATATTCAATGTAGAAGAACAGCATATTGATAAGCACACTTGTTTAATGACGATTTCTTCACTTTAACAGTCTTAGTAATACGCCGCTTCTTGCTTGCTGAACCAAAGTCAGCATCAGGCTCTTCATCTTCATCACCTGACATAACACGTGAAGAAATGTGGCTCAGTTAAAACAGTACCAAAGGAGCCAATGGAATGCAGAATGATAGAGTGAAGCATGAATACCAACTTCTATGAAGAAAGGACAGAGATGCAGGTATACCAACTAATATGCTGAAAATTACCCAAATTTCAAAATAAAAATGAATAGGGAAAGCAGGTTAAAACCAAAATCCAGCTTTCTTATACAAATCTAAAGCTAACCTTCAAGTTCCCCATTTTCACTGGGTTTATGCAAAGCACGATATGATGGATCATAAGCACACATAATATCCATTATCTGATGCCGGGAGAACTCCAGAATTCTTTCAATTATCTGGTATTAAACAACCAATAATTAATAACCAATCATTGCAACATATTAAATCACAAGAATCCTCCAAACACTTAAAATATACGAGAAAAAACCATCAAGATCAACATCGCAAACAAGAAAACTAGATAAGAGGATTTACCTCTTCTTTATAAAGCTGCTTTTGCATTTGGTCATTACCCATTACTGCTAAAGCTGCATGAATGGACTCCAGAGCACAAAAAATCGATGAAACTACATCTGAATCTGACTGGAACATTGCAGAAATAATTAATACAAAGAAAAGCAAGAAGACTAAAATCACTTGGTATCAGATCACTGTGCATCATACCATCAAGGTGAACAAATTAAACCATGCATTGGAAACAAAGGTATACTCAATTTTATTTACAACCAAGTCACTGATAATTCAAAAACTTAAATAACAAGTTGCTAACTTGTTAACAGTATCCTAACAAAATCTTATAATCTTAAGAGAAATGAAAAACAATGAAAAAACGTTGTGATTTTTTTTTTTTTTATAAGTAATTGGCCCCAAGGGGAGATTCAAACTAGTAAAAAATGTTGAGGAATTTAATCAAAGTTACATAACTTGAGTCCTAATATGGCCCACAAAAGAAATAGGAGAGCATATAGTTGGAATATCAAAAGAAGATGGTTAACAAAATTCAAATGGAGAGTAGCAGAGCTCAGACTTGAGAATTATCTGAATGCACAGCAGTTCCAGTCATAATAAAGCAAAAAAACCTAGAGAGGAACCCTCACAACGATTCATATATATAGGATCTTTTTCCTTTTTGCAAACAGCAGGTACTGAACCTCAAAAACTACCACACCTCTACAAATTGAATTTGAGAACATGCTAGGGGCTTAGGGTCACACTTTGGATTGAAATGGTTTTATGTATGGAATGAAGTTAAAACAAGAACCAACCTTCTAGAAAATAGATATGGTAATGCAAGCACATCCATGAGCGATCAAGTGATAAAGAGAGGCCAACAAAAGAAACCAAGGAGGAGAAGTAGTAGACGAAATTAGCAAAATGAAGCCTTTCTATCTCATAGTACAGAAACAAAGAAGGAATTAGAACTCTTAATTACATAAGAAGAAAAATCAGAAAAACATTAATTCCATACTTCAAATCAATCTTCAAGATACGTTAAAAAGTAGCATGTTTACACATAAATAACTAGAAGCATCATAATTCACCAGCATGGAGAGTGCATTGCTTATTAAGCTACGAAAACTAGTAACTTGCTACCTGAGGTGAAAATTTTTGAAAACATCAGTGTATTACAAGAAATTTTCTGTTATAATTTAATTAGCTGAGAAACGTTAGCTCCAATTAAAAAAAAAATGGAGGAGATGCAAAACTAAACACAACGAGGAGACAGGTGGCAACAATGCAAACATTGAGACTTGCATAAAAACTTACAAGAGGACATAAGGTAAACCATCCTAACAAAGGAGGAAAATCACTGCAGAATAATATAATTATGATAACAGGCTTACATGCTCACAATCATCAATGGACAAGCCTTCTGCTCGATGTATCTGATGATCTAGAACCCTTAACAGCCTAACAAGAATATCTACAGGAACCAAATGTAGAAGTTTCTTTGCACGGATAGACATTATTTCATTTACAACCATTCTAAGATCAGAAAGAGGCAGTGATAACCACTCTGCTTCATCCCGATCATCAGTAGGAATTTCAGCTCTGCCACAGAAGTCCTCCATCAACTCACAAAAGCTCCCAATAGTGGCGTCTGCACAAAGGCATACGCCAAATTATTTACACATATACAAAAGAAATGAGAGAGAGTATAAGAAAAAACAGAAAACCACAACAAAAATCAACCTTGAAGCTCCGCGGTATCCACTCCAACCGATGATGAGAAATCATTACCACCTTTCTTCCTGACTTTTGGTTTTCTAGAAGGCGGAGTTGATACATTCTGCAATTTTATCTTCTGGATCAGTACAAAAATCAATCATCAATTTCTAAAACCAAATTCATACATACATTAGGAACAACATAGTCAGGATGATAATTCTGAGTTGCACTATAGTCTCTTTGAGCTTGACTTGTAATAGGTACACCACTTTGCTTGAAGGACTTCTTTTCGGATACTGTACTGCTAGAGATTTGCTCCTTAATAGGACCTGAGAAACTTGAACAATGCAATAAACAATAAGGATAGCAAAATCAAACTTATTTATGAAATCACCATAACGTCAGAAAGCAAAGAACTCTTTTCTTTTTCTGTCTTAAAGTATGAATCTGAGAGAGGCGGCCTACTGAAGAGAGAGAGTAATTTAAAAGTACAACGCAAAAGAATACTGCAATATGGGATTCATAACAAGGTAGATTGTAAATTCTGTACATGTAAGTTCATTTTTCATCAAAACTTCACTTCGAAAGATCCGTTTGTAAACAATTATTGCTTAAAACAAACGACAAACAATACAAATAGAGCTATAAATGGAAAAGTAACAGACATATGGAAACAGAATAGCAGGTTGGAAGCTAGAAACAAAAGAAAATAATTTTTCAAAATTTGCCTAGTGCAAAGATGGGAGCAGGTCCCACACCAGCATATCCTTAAATCTGTACCACATTGGGTCTCTTATACACCATCATTTCCAATTCTAAGACCATGTCTCTGGTTTAGTGACGGGCAACAGCATATTCTCAAATTACCACAAATAGCTATTTTCTCCCTTTGTAAGGAGGAAGGAGGAGACAAAGTACACAACAGTGCAGATTTATTACAATTTCATGCAATACAAGCATTTCAAGCTTAACAGGACCATTCAATTACAATTTGTGGTGCTGTGACCAATAAAGATTGCTCTGCAATAGAAAAATTGCCACAAAAATTCGAGTTTGGTGAAGAAATTACCAACAGTAAAAAAAAAAATAGTACATAATTTTTTTCCCTGCCATTGTAAGGGCATTCAACCTATATTAGATCCATCCTGAATAACACATTCATTCTTCTTCGTTACATAGAAAAACGAAGACAAACAAACTTTCCTCATCCATCGTCAATCTATATGTACTACCTCATATCCCATCATTATGTTTTGCTTTATTCAATCCATCTTAACTTCCCATTTCAATAATTTCTTAATTTCCATCACAAATTATCATAAAACAATGTTATTTTTCATATTTAATTTCTTCCCCTCAAACAGAATATCATGGCAAGACCCTGGTCTATGTGTCAATAGAATAGCAAAATCAATGGAAACAGATAAATCACACAGTAAACATAAAGCAATCTATGATGTTCACCTTCTATTTAAGTTTATGAGCAAAAATGACATTGAAAATTTTGGTAGATATGGTTTAAACTACAAAGTTAATCCCAGTACTCTCAAACCCTAGCCCTGTAAACACTAGGATATACTTTCCTTCACAAAGAGAACTTTTTCCGTACCAAAACCCTCATAAATAGCCTAAAAGAGTGCAAGCAAACTAACCATATGGTAAGGACAGATAGACCAGACTAGAGTCTGTTAGCTTGGGCCAGGACGAGTAGGGTCAGCCAAGAGGAAACTCTCAATGGTCCACAAAAACTGGAGTACAGACATAACATGTACAATCCAGAACAGGATTAAAAAATAAAAAACACTGCAAAAGCACTTCCTCACTCCACCAAAAGCTCTAAACATAATTATGAGGGTGACATACTCTTCTAGGAAATTTAAATACACTTGCACATTTTATACTCATAGTTTTTACGTCCATTCACCCCTTAACCTAAAATTCACATTTTTAAGTATAAGCTTCTTTTTTATTTGTTAATCAGACATGCATCCAATGATCTTGCACCTAGAAACATGTGTAACTTACCTATCAAAGACAATAGTAAAAATGAAAATCAAATTTATTTCAGTTCTTCCCTTACTCTAACTGGAAAGAGATCACTGTTTGGCCAATTCAATTTAGGAAACAATCCTGAAAGCCCTAACTATAGATAGGAAACATGATACAGGCATAATGACTGGCACATCAAATTTCCACCACAAAACATCATCAACATAAATACACCATCAATGAAAGTTGCTTCAATTAACAGATAGTAGCACTACATTGAAGAGAAAAAAACAATAATCAAGTACTTTGTTACCTGCAGTACCACACTCAAATGCTTCTGGATTGCATTGTAGAACTTGGTCATGTAGTTCTAAAGGCTCCACGTGGCCATATGAAGCTGCCGTTGCATCATTTTTTAGATTCCTGTAGACGACACCAAATATGAGCAAAAGGAACAAGAGTGATAGCAATCATTTTTTTTTTTTATGTCAGGGAACCTCTCCAAGACAGAGCCCTTCGGACCCACCCCTGCAGAGTAAACCCTAGTCCCGTACACCGAGCAATCATAATCATATGAACAAGGTTACCCTTAAGAATAACAATAAGAGCAAATTACCCTCTTATCTTTTGAAAAACGTTAATTACCTCCCTGTTATTTGGCGCAAAATAATATTGTCAAATTTTTAATCCAAGTAAATGAATTCTCCAGTGTGAAGCACAAGTGTCATATCAACTACAAAATTTAACCCTTAGTTGGCCCTCAAAACGAATAGGAAGATAGCCTTTCTGTTTCCATATTGAAGAATAGAATTGTTTTGCAACCTCTTTCAAAAAGCATCAAACTCCAACTGTGGAAAAATTTCATGTTTTAAACAATGCCTCTGCGTCACGCAGAAGAATCCGTCAATTGGTATAAAGAGTATGAAGATTTCATTTTAGTCATAACCACATAGACGTTTAGTGATGATTTCTGAAAGACGTGGAGCTTTTTTGTAACTATCTACAACCACATGGAGGTAATTTGTGATTTACCCTAACAATAAATACAGAAAACCCACAAACTAATGTGGCAGGGGTGCTTTACACGAAAAGCAGAAGATTGAGTCTTTAGTTCTAATATCAAGTAGGGAGGTTCAGCTCCAAGACAATTCCAAGTAAAGACAGTTTGTTTCAAGTTGCCAATAGAATCTTCAGGTAGCTTCTTTTTCATTAATGATTCTTCTATTACAAGCAACAGCAACTAGATAGATCACATGCAGCTTTTACAATCTGAACTAGTTATGAATCAAATATTAATTTGTGACAAATAATTAATTACCAAATACGTTTATCCCAAACACATCAAACCATTCAAATTTTTTGTATTCCACTTAAAAACGAAAATAAATTAAAATTAAAACGAAACATTAAGAGTACATGCAAAAGATAAACCATTTCAACTACTATCAGTTGCATTTTTACAAGACTTCAACCTCTTTGTAAAATCATGATTTAGAATTACAATCAAAACGATGAATTAACAGCTAAAAATCTACATTTCTCACACATAATCACCAAACTCACACTTGTAACATACTTTAAACGATGCAAATACGTTAAAATTCAAACTGCTTATAAGCTAAGCCACTTCAAAGAGTCAAAATCACGAAATACAAAAAAACGAAGCACGATATTCAACACAAGTATGATAGTGAGCTAAAACTGCAGTTTTAAAAACTTCCTCTTACTTCCAGAGACCATAATTTTCGGTAACACACATTGACTGTGAAAAATGTTAACAGGGAGCGAAGAAAACACTTACAAGTAGGACACATCGGTTTGGCGAAGCAGATCGGCGATTCGATTAGACTGAGCGAGAATCTCGCTGCGGTTCAGCGACTTAAAGCTACCACCGCCAGGCACGTCGAAGAGCAGGAGGTCCTGATCGGATGCGCCGCAGAACACCGGGAGCGAGGGCAGAGGCAAGCACGGCGCGACCTCCGAGTGTACCGTGTTCGAGAGGCCGATTCCCCGGTTGCCCCAGCCGGAGAAGCCCGATGCCGAATCCGAACCAATTGGATTGCTCATCGATTGGTGAACCGGTGAGTCCGTCGCAATCGGCAGTGCCAGAGCATGTAGGAGTGGTACGAAGCGTAATAACGTGGAAATCTGGTGGCCTTTTGGAGGGAATTAGGGTCTTCTTTTGTTTCTCTAAGCTCAGAGAGGTTTGGAGTTTGGAGCCCTAGAGGAAGAGATTGGAAACAGAAAATGAGAGAAATTTTGGGAAGCAAATGGCGGGGAATTTGGGGGGTAAAATTTTTAGGATTTTTTGGTGAAGTGGATTTGGTTTTATAGGTCTGAAAAATGAGTATGAGTTTCGGAATCACGAGATTGCCCTTGGGTTACTGCCTAGCTTACGTGATAGCTTCTTTGGGAAGGATTACAAGATTTGGCTTTAGGTCATTCACAATTTTTAAAATCCAATTATTATTTTTAGATTAAAAAACTAAAATTCTATCACGTCAATATTTATTAATTTTAAACATAATATTATTTAATTTAAAAATAAATATTTAAAATTTGTATATATGATTAAACACTTACAAATTTGTTTACAAAAAAAAAAATACTTACAAATTTAAAAAATTGTACCATGCTCCTCGAGAGATAAGAGGGAAAAAATATATATATTCTAAAAACATTTAACATAAATTGAATATGTAGACTCAATGTATAGCTGTCGTCCTTTGCCATTTTGACCTTCTTGTTGATATCGTCAAGACCCCTGTGAAAAAACAGGAACAAAAAATTCTGGGATAAGTATTAAAAAAAATTAAGCAAAACTTCAATAAGAAGATAAAATATTAGTGAAAAGGATAGTGATAGTTTTTTACAATTTTCATGTGATTATTAGAAAAGGTAAATTTAAAGTTTAAACCACAACAAGACGGCTATGATAAAGGGCAAAATTATAATTTCAAGTAAGGGGACAACAAATTTTTTTAAAAAAATAAAAAATTTAAGGAGCAACAACATATTTTTAAATAAAAACATATAATTTTAAGGAAATTTTAAAAATTTTAGGGGATAGTGTAGTCTAGTTTTCCTAGCTAAGAACGGTCTCCAGTTGATCTCATAATCACACTTTTCTCACAAGTAGGCCTGTAAATGAGCTGACACACTCGACAGTTTGCTCAAGCTCGACTCGATTAAGCTCGGATCGAAATCGAGCTCGATACTATTCAGCTCGGCTCGTTATTGTACAAGCTCGCTCGATTAGCAAATGAGCTGAGCTCGGCTCACCCGACTAAACTCGACAAGGGCTCGTGAGCTCGATTTCATTCATAAATAAGTATATTAAATTATTATTAATTAAGTAACTAATGTATTTCTTACCATTTATAAATTATAATCACATTAATGTATACAAACTTAAATGACCTTAATGTATCTCTTTAGGGTGTGACAAATAACAATTGACATTATATACAATAATACAAACTTAAATGTTATATTAATTAATTGTATAAAATTAAATTAGTTTAACTTAGTTTTATACTTATAAATTAATAAACTATAATATATATTTATATATGATATGTTTATTATCTACAATATATGATATACATCATTTACTAACTTAACTTTGACAAATAACAACTAACAAGTAACAAGTATCAAGTAAAGTATAGAGATAAATTATATCATTACTTGATATGAATATTAAAATTATCTCAATTTTAGTAATTATGCTCTAAGAATCTAAGCAATTAAAAAACATAGGTGACAATTAGAAAATTAGTCAACAATGTGGAGTTAATCAATGTACGTTACTCTTTAGGATGTGACAAATGACAATTGACATTATATTTAATAATACAAACTTAAATGTTATATTATATAAGATAAATTATACTATATAAATTATAAAATTGACAAGTAAAGTATATAAATTATCTTTTAAGTTTATAGTTAATATAAATTTATTTAAATTATAGGAAAAATTAGGCTTGCAAATTAGCCAAGCAACTCGTGAGCTCGCTCGAGCTCGAGCTCGGCTCGGTTACTGTACAAGCTCGGCTCGAGTTCGGCTAAGCTCGACTCGGTTCGGATCGTTTACAGGCCTACTCACAAGCCATTTGGGATGTAAATAAATTGGGTCAACTCAACTATTATATTTCTCCGGCATGGGTCAATTAATTGATTAGCTCCTAAAATAATAAAGAAGAAGAGTAAAATAAAGAATATCGCTATTTATCACTGAAAATTCTATATACGACTCCAAATAACACATATTCTAAATGTATAGGTGTTTCACACAATAATATGTGAAAATTGATCTGACCTAACAATTCATAAACAACCAAACATATATGAAACAATAAACAACACATATATTTTGGTTACGAAGAGAAAACCAATTAGAGAACTCTCTAAAAGTAAAATCTCTCCAGAGCAGCCAAACCTTCTACCGTAATAGCCCTTTTCAGAGACAACTAGCACAATCCTTCTACGTGATTTTCCTTCACCGAAACTCCGATTGACTTCACTTCAACAATCAACAAATAACGACGAACACTTACTCTAAGAGAGATAACAAAAGCTTTATATCATAGATTCTCTTAGCACACGACGATAAATTCTCGATGCATAATTTGCACCTAATACAGATCTGTAGATATCTATATATAACACCTAAAGACTAATCTAATTATAACTTAAATACATTACAAAATGGACCTAGAAGCTACGGGCCGTCCAAACGATAAGTGGGCTTGTTTGGATGGGCTATTAAAAACACGGGAGATTAACTTATTGTAAACTGTCGTCCGGACTGGAAGAGTGGCCGTCCAAACGGTGCTAGGGCAAAAACATTTTCTCCATTCTTTTGGCGCGGCGCATTTGGATGGCATTGCAGACATGACTTCATACGAGGCTCTCGGGATAGAAATTAGTGTACAACATTTTAATCTCGTCTAGACGGCTATGAATCCCGTCCGGACATTCATAGTAATTTTGCTCCGAACATTTAGCCAATAATTAAAACTAACAATCACCTTCTATCCACCAAAGAATACGTGACTTTATTTGTATACACCAAAATGCAATGAGAACCACGCTATATAGACTTTGGAGAATAAGTGTGATGTATAATATTACTAAAAAAAATAAAAACATTTGTGAAGTTAAGTTACTTGTGGCATATAGTTATTGCTTATAGCATAATTTTTAACGATGGATTGAGATCTCCAACAATTTGGATAACAATGAGAAGTACTTTTCTTTTGGTGGAGTTAAATGCAGATAAAAGTCACCATTATTGAAAGTCATTAGGCATATGAACTCCCAATGTTTAGGGCAAATATAAGACCACCATTATTCATCAGCTCACATACTCTCGATTGATATCATCAAGTTCACCAGCTACTAACATAAAGGGTTGACTCTAATAGATTTTCATAAGTCACCATTATTGAAAGTCATTAGGCATATGAACTCCTAATGTTAGGGCAAATATAAAACCTCCATTACTCATCATCTCACATACTTTCGATTGATATCATCAAGTTCTCCAGCTGCAAACATAAAGGGTTGACTCTAATAGATTTTCATCGCATCAAGTGGCTTTCCCAGTAGAAAGCGAGTGGCTCTTTTATACTCTTTTTTTTTTTTTTTTTTTTTGAAAACATAAAAATTGAAAAGTATTCTCTATTTGGTCGTGAGTAATCTTACAAGTCATTAGCATGTCTCTCTTGTGTCCCTCTAAAATTGATGTGACTTTTAAAATTATAATTATATCAAAATTCAATAATGTTTATCACAAATGTATTAGTTATTTTAAAGTCATGTCAGTTTTAAAGTGACACAAGAGGAACATAAGAATGACTACCAGAGGCCAGCGAAAAAGTGTTACCTATAAAGACCATTGAAAACTTGTTTAATAACAAATTATCATCCTTATTCGTTCCTTAACAACCTTGATCCAAAGCAGACGTGTTCTCGAGAATTGGAGTCCACACTCACATCCAACTTTAGGCAAGGCATCGATAATGCTACATTATATATGCTTTTATTCATAATTATATTTACATTATAAATGACTCTCATCTAGAAGAGAGTTGGATTAGGTGAAGATAAACATGATTTATGAGATTATATTTACATGCACGTCAGCAATATATATAAGAATCAATGTCGGATTTCTTACCTTATTTATTTCTTCTCATGCGCCTATAAATACTATACCACGTTCTTGACCTTGCTTAGAAACGCAGTACGCAGCATTTCTCCCTTCTTAATAGTCATGGCAACCATGTCTCAAAACTTGTTCAAATGTCTCATATTCATGGCTCTTTTTGTTACAACCATTAGCAGTAGACCAGTCACCATTGGTGAGGAAATGGATAGCATTTGGTATGATGCGCATGCAACGTTCTACGGTGACATGAGCGGTAGAGACACCATGCGTAAGTACAATTATATATAGTTGCCATGCATGGCTAGGGTTCCAGAAAACTAGTAGAATTTAGCAATAACCCCCCCGACCTTTTGGTTATTTCTCACACGAGGGTTTTGGAGCAAAAATGAATGGAATAACATTTTAAAATTATTTTTTACCCCTTTAAATATTTGTTTTTTGGTTTTGCCAGTGCGAAGTGAGAGTGCGTATATACTATATATTATGGTGTGATGACAGTGTCTAGGTTTTTTAAATTTTTATTTACTATGCCATACTTTCTCTAAACTTCCATAATTGTTATTATTTAAGACATTTTTCCTTCAAACTGGTTCCTCCAACCTAATCTGTAAAAGTGATATATGTTCTTTTTTTTAATAACATGTAAGATGCACATGAGTTTTTAATATTATTTATTTCAACTTTGTTCCTATTATTAAAAAAACATGTGTATCTCACATGTTCAAGGGAAACATGCATGTCACTTTTACAGATTAGGTTGGAGAAAATTCCTCCAACCCAGTTTGGAGGAAAACTCTGTCCTATTATTTATATCTAATTATTATTTATGAGATTTGAATGGTTATCTAATTATATATGATTCAAATTTGTGTGACAGAGGGTGCTTGTGGCTACGGGGATCTTATACAACAAGGGTATGGGCTCGAGACAGCCGCTCTAAGCACTGCACTATTCAAAAATGGAAGCACCTGCGGCGCTTGCTTCGAGATCATGTGCGTGAATGATCCAAAATGGTGCATTCGAAATGCCGGCACCATCAAAATCACGGGCACCAATTTCTGCCCTCCAAACTACACTAAACCTTCCGGGAATTGGTGCAATCCCCCGCTCGTGCACTTCGACTTGGCCATGCCCATGTTCGTAAAGCTTGCACCGATGAGAGCTGGGATTATTCCTGTCAAGTTTCGCCGAATCCACTGCAACAAGAGAGGAGGGGTCAAGTTCGAGATCAAGGGGAATCCTTATTGGTCGCTCGTGCTGGTTTACAACGTTGGAGGTGCCGGCAATGTTGTTAATGTCAAAATCAAGGGCTCCAGAACTGGGTGGATTCAGATGACTCGCAACTGGGGACAAAAATGGCAGATCGGCTCGGTGTTGAGAGGGCAAAGCTTGTCTTTCCAAGTGACTACTGGTGATGGGAAAACGTTGCAGTTTGAGAATGTTGCCCCTGCTAATTGGCAATTTGGTCAAAACTTTGAGGCCAAGACTAACTTTTTTTAGAAAATTCACCAGCATTAATGCTTCTCTTTTACCTAAGAAATTGAATTAATAAATAAGAATAATGCTACAAGTTCATCTTGTGTCCATGTTAAGTCCATCCAAGAATAATGTGGCTATTAAAATCACCACTGAGCTTATGATTTATCATTATTGGATTTTGATCAAATTGTAATTTTAATAGTCACATTATTCTTAGATGGATTTAAGATATACAGAAGATGGAATTTTAGAATTACAATTACTATTGGGGTTGCAATGTCCCTCGTTCACAACGTAAAATAATAAAAAATACCACCCATGAGTTTTTTTATTATTATTATTATTATTATTATTAATGACAACCTCTTTTTTTTTTTTTTGAATTTTTTAATATTATAGAGAGTAATTTTGTTATTTTGGGTCATAAAATGGGACACTACAACCTTAATGGTAAATGTTTGAGGTAATGTAGTTTCCCCTATTTCTTCTAGTTCTATCCCTTGCAAGCAATCAGAAAAATAAAAAGAAAATATCAAATTAATTATGAGCTTTTCTTGCAATTCTTTTTTATTTATTTTGTATTTTTTAAGAAAAAAAGTTACACATCGGATCATTTTCTCTCTTAATCCAAAAGAAAAAGAGAAATGGACAAATTAATGGGCCGTTTGTCACGTACAATTCACCATGTCACACTCGCTAACACAATGCCACATATTTTAGATTACCACGTCATGCATCAAAGAGAGAGAGAGAGAAAGAGAAAACGGTCACATGTTGCACCCAAAAAGAAAAAGAACAATATTTGGGCAAGGTTTTTAAAATTGTGACAGTTTAAGTTTTCCTCAAAATTCGAAAGACATTTGAAAACTAAATAGTGATTTAGATCGAGTTTCATCATTGATTCAGTTTGAGAGATTGCCAGTAGGCCTGTAAACGATCCGAGCCGAGTCGAGCTTAGCCGAACTCGAGTCGAGCTTGTACAGTAATCGAGCCTAGCTTGTACAGTAACAAAGCCGAGCTCGAGCGAGCTCACAAGACGCTCGGCTAATTTGCAAGCCTAATTTTTCCTATAATTTAAATAAATTTATATTAACTATAAACTTAAAAGATAATTTATATACTTTACTTGTTAATTTTATAATTTATATAGTATAATTATTATATAATATAATTTATCTTATATAATATAACATTTAAGTTTGTATTATTGAATATAATGTCAATTGTCATTTGTCACATCCTAAAGAGTAATGTACATTGATTAACTGCACATTGTTAACTAACTTTCTAATTGTCACCTATGTTTTTTAATTGCTTAGATTCTTAGAGCCTAGTTACTAAATTTGAGATAATTTTAATATTCATATCAAGTAATGATATAATTTATCTCTATACTTTACTTGATACTTGTTAGTTGTTAGTTGTTATTTATTAAATTTAAGTTAGTATATGATGTATATCATATATTGTAGATAATAAACATATCATATATAAATATATATTATAATTTATTAATTTATAGGTATAAAACTAAGTTAAACTAATTTAATTTTATACAATTAATTAATATAACATTTAAGTTTGTATTATTGTATATAATGTCAATTGTTATTTGTCACATCCTAAAGAGATACATTAAGGTCATTTAAGTTTGTATACATTAATGTGATTATAATTTATAAATGGTAAGAAATACATTAGTTACTTAATTAATAATCATTTGATCTACTCATTTATGAATGAAATTGAGCTCACGAGCCCTTGTCGAGTTTAGTCAGGCGAGCTGAGTTCGGCTCATTTGCTAATCGAGCGAGCTTGTACAGTAACGAGCCGAGTTGAACAGTATCGAGCTCGATTTCAATATGAGCTTAATCAAGCCGAGCTGTCGAGTGTGTCGGCTCATTTACAGGCCTAGAGATTGGGTAAATGCAGGTGGATAGAGCTTTTTTTTTTTTTTTTTTGACATGTCCGCACAAGAAGGGAAGGAGATTCGAACTAGTAACCTCCGCTTTATTAGGCATGGTCCCAACCAATTAAGCTACCTCTTGGGGACGTAGGGGGATAGAGCTACCTTGTGCTGTTCAAACTTAGACTTTAGTGCTTTGCTGAGCTATGAACTAGATCCTGCAACTTCCTCATGGCACCGCTGAGTTTTGCAATTGATAAAGAAGAAAATTATCTGTGCATATCTGTCACCTATCGGAGTCTTGGGGACGCAGGGGGATAGAGCTACCTTGTGTTGTTCAAACCTAGACGTTAATGGTTTGCTGAGTTATGAACTAGATCCTGCAACTTCCTCGTGGCACCGCTGAGTTTTGCAATTGATAAAGAAGAAAATTATTTTGTGCATATCTGTCACCCTAACTCCTAAGGCATTGGAGGCTAGAAACAGCATGACGTAGGCAAAGCTTAACAGGAAACATCCTGACCCGGCAACTACTTAACAGGCACATTGGAATGATTGGATCATGTGCATAACTGCCAGTTTCATTGGAACCAGCACGCATCCATCTAATCTTCTCAATGACATTCAACGTCATGCATGATACTATGAATTATAAGAGGAGAAAAAAATTCTTCAAGCACATTGAATCCAGCAGTTGAGGCCATCTAAATCCTCTTCGAGGATACAACATTTCAAGAAAGTATGCCATAATAATGGCTGTCACTAATTCTTAAGAAGTGGGGAGAGAACACATATGGTAAATTGAAATTGCCCTTTGAAAAGGAATAAAGATAAATGAAAAAATACTCAAAAACGATAGTTAAATTGGGCAAAGATATTATTACAACGTTCAAAACTTGTTCATTAGACATCGAATACAATTGACCCCATCTTAGGTACATGATAAAAATGATCACATAACGTGCAAGATTTGAATACAAAGTTTGTTTATATTTATTAATGCAGTGAATAGTGAAAAATATGTACAGACTGAACATGCAAGATAACAAAAGACATAGTACCTCTCTCAGGCCAATGGACATGCAATAGATCCAATGGACATGCAAATATACATATCACATCCAATTCATTTCCCTTCTTCTTGTCCTGCACAGTCCAACCCTTCACTTCCAATCAAGCATATCTAATAACCATAGAACCTCTTCCTTGGAATTTGCAGTATCACAGAAATCCATTTCAATCCCAAAAACATCAATAACACCTTCATTTCCATCTTCATTGAAAAGCAAAGAGAACCAAGCCCGGGCACCTGAAATGAAGGGGTGGACAGGAGAGAATTCCAAAAAGTCAAATGCCATGGCCCTATATGCTGTCCGATCGATATACTCAAACATGGATTTATTAATGATGCAAGCAACCGTATTGGAATCCTTGCGTGCCACAAGCACCGAAACGCTAACAGTCTGGCTCAGAGGAATAGTGAATCTTGGCTTAACAGCTTGTCTCATCTTGAACTCAGGGCCCTCCAGGTGAAATCTAAGCACATCGCAGATTCCTGGTGGTGGGACCTTAATACCTGTTTGTAACACCGGGCCTGGGACTACTTCTGAAAAGATTAATCTATCCTCAGTCCAAATGTCAATAAAAAATTCCAAATCATCGAAGGACAGCTTTGGAGGGGGAAGCGTTCGACGTTGCTGGCGTCTATAAAAGGTTTGATATAGCTTGTAGTAGGTTACAGTTGGAGGGTTAGGCTGCTTGCAGATCGAAGGCCATCTCTTGGCACATATGCATTTCCAAAAGTAATCATCCCGGGCAATGTCTTTCCACTGCTTACATACTGCCATACAAGAAGCAAGGTCCACACCCTCCAATAAAGGAAAAACAGCTTTCAAAACTTCTTCGTATGCCATTTTTAGTTAACAAACAGCAAATCAAAGCAGAATAAAAATCTGCCACAGCAACCATTTAAGGCATTGGAGGGCCTAAAAGCAGTAGATTAAGATATCTTCCCTGTGACACAGATGAAACTCAAATATAAGAAGCAATCATATAGATAAGAATATGGTCTCAAGAACTATAATAAATTGGGAAAAAACAAAAAATTAAAAAAAAAAAAAAAAGAGAGAAAAATGGAGCACACAAAGTATGCATAATAAATTCGAAGTAATGTTGCAGAGACAACAGACAGCTGGTACACCAGTAAAATATTAAGGATTCAACCTCCTCCAAGATCAAGACTGTTTGATTGTTAAGGATAAAAGAAAATAGTTATAACAATCCAATGCTACTAGGCACAGCCTCATGATAAGATCTGTTCAAGTTTCTATGATTTGACCAAGTCACTCTTGGGGACAGCAATGCACTTTCGTTTTACCTGCTCCAATCTTTAAATATAACCCATATTGTAGTGCAACAGCCATAATCCTCAGAGATAAGTACACCAGAATACATAATTGCTTGCATATACAATACATGTATACCTATTTACATGGATATAGGTGGAGAAGAATAGGAGCCTTAGCATCTTTATTTAACATCCCAATCAATCTTACCCTACTTCTTGTTGTACCCATAATTAACACTACCAAAAATCATAAACAAGTGATTCCGATGAGCACATTCTCTGTTTCTTTGTTCCTTTTTCTTTTCTTTTTCTTTTTTTTTTTTTTTTTTTTTTGGATGAATGGGATAAATTTTACTGAAAAGAACAGAAAAACTACAAAACACTCTGCTTACCAGCTGGAACTCGGTTGCTAAACAAACTATAACAAAACAACGTACAGACCACAGCAACTACTACTTTTAACATTTGAAACTAACCACCCTAATACAAAACCAAAAGACTTTAAGCCTACTATTTAGAGTATTGAGGCTGGTAATCCCATAGGTAACACATCACCAAATTCTCAACAGCCTTCTTGAATCTCTCTTTTGCAGTAATTCGAGCTCTAACTTCCCAATAGATATTCTGCATAAACTTCCCCTCAATGCAACTAGAAACCGTGTTAACACCATTCCTCTGCCCCCAAAATATGATAAACTGTATCACTCCAAACCAACCAGCATAAAATAGCCCTCATGCTCTTACTTTTCAAAGCATTTAAGCCCCACATCAGAATTTCATCCCAAACTGTTACTGCCTCGTTAACTAAACACCTTTGCAAGACATTCCTCGAATGCCTTCTGCTGAATCCACATTGAAAAAAAAATTGATCTCTACTCTCAGTACAACTTCTGCAAAACACACATTATATCACCCTCAAATCCCCAACCCTCTTAAGGCCTAAACCTCACTTCTTTTTAAGTACACAAACCACATCCCAAGCCACTTTTGCTCTAGCAGCTGATGAATCATTTCCAGACCACAAAAATCTATTAAATTTCTTTTCTATTAGCCTAATAACCTGTTTACGAAGAATAAAGATACAGTATAGCACAGAGGAGTGTAGTTGCAACCTTCCTGAAAAATATAGCTTTTTGGAAAGCCAGAGTTAATTCTAGCTGTGATTTTTTCTATTACTGATTACTATCATGAGCTATAAGCTTCCTTGATATCATAGGAACTCCCACATATCTGACTGGCAAGTTACCTTCCTTGAATTGCAACCGCTCATTTAGCACATTCTTTGTTTCAAAACATAAAATACCATGTTTATCTGTAATATCATAAATGGAAGAACTTTAGCCACTTTCAGTTAGAAATAACACTTCAAAAACGTACTCCTACTTCAATCCATTGAACCCATACGTAGTAAGAATACTTATCAAAAAATATCCCATGAAAAATAAGAACAGAACACAAACCACTAAATATTAGTAACATATAACTAGATTAGTGAAATAAATATCATTGACTTTCATTATTTCCACCATCACACAGATATTCCTTAACAGTCCAAATAAGATTAACACCGTTGACCATTACTTTATTTATTTCTTTCTTCGAAATTTCGTAATTGTAAAACTGAAATTGACTAATCCCAGTATTGATCTGAAATAATCTCATAAACATGTCACCTATTAGAGTATCGAAAACAAAAAAGGAAGCACTAAAGTACAAAATGAAATCCCAAATTTTACGATAAGAACGAAAATTCCATTACCAATTCCAAAAGTCCAAAAATGAAAATTCGATACAATGAAAACTGAGGTATTCCTTAAGAACCCTTAAATTTCTCAGCCGAGAGAGAGAGGGGGAGAGATCAAACCTTAGATCGTGATGAAGAAGATGACCAAAAAAATCGAGAATTTAGCTAAATACTGTGAAAATTTCAACGAAAGCGAAACAAGAAAGAAGTGAAATTTGGATCGTCAAGTAAATTTGTGTACCTTGATTCTCGGTGGAATTGGTAAAAAAAACCCTAGAGTTTGTGGGATATGCAGGCCCCCGTGAGAATGTGAGAGAGAGAGAGAGAGAGAGAGGCTTTCGCAGTCTAAAGAAGAAAAAAAAAGCAGTCAATCGGAGGCTTGGAATTATCTTAAGCCAAGATTATGAATCAGTTAATTATTTGTGGCTGCGGGCTTTGTGAGGGTCTCACTCCCCATGCCCTCTCCTTTAGCTTCTTTCTCTTCAATTTTCATCAAATAGTCTCCTTATTTAGCAACTATTTGATCCTAATGGGGCTTTTTTTTTTTTTTCTTTTTTTTTTTCAATTACCCATTTTTAATATTTAATAGGGTTAGGTATCAACCCACTAGAAATATTATACACTCCTATGTCTTCACGAAGGTAGGGGATCGAGAAAGGATTTGAATTAGTAATTTTTACTTCATAAGCATGATTCATAGTCGTTTGAGCTATCTTTTTGACGTGATATTAAATCACAATTAAATTTTAGAATCAATAATGATTTGTAGTGTTACGTCAGAGAGTGTACAATTACAAACTGATTTGTATGATATCTCATTTAAGCAATTAAAAAAGATGTGGTTCTCACACTCAAATGACACACGTCACTTTAGAAGCTGATTTGTAAAATTTGTTGTGTCATTTAGGAATGTTTTGTATTTTGATTTTTTAATTATTTATTTCTTTTTTTTTTAACACTTCTCAATTGCGGGTCATATATTTTGATGCGGGGTTGAAGAACATCAGAAAAGTACCTAGTGTTTTTTTTAAAAATTATAATATATATATGGAAAATATTATTGGTCAATAAGTTTTTATACTTGGCTCATATTCTTAAAAACAATAAAACATTTCAATACGTATATATACTATAATTTATTTGCATAAGAGTAGAGCTTTTCGGCTGCCAAGAGGCAACCTAGCATATGCCATGTTTTGTTTTGTTTTTGTTTTTTTTGTTTTTAATTTGAATAGGAAGAGGTTAAAGGGGAAAGTGTCTGTCAAATTTAAAACTGAGAATTATTTATCTACAAATTGATTAAATTATATATCAAATTCACTGGCCTCTATGAATCACTGATCATAAATTGGTATCAGCAAAACTATATAAAACTGAGATAGCATTTTGGGGCATTAGCACCAAATTTAGGATGATCAAATCCCTTTAGGGTCATACAATCTCTAAAGGGTTAACTTTCTACCCCTAAATTTTAGTTTTAAATTAAAAAACGAGTTTTGAGGTATTAGCACCAAATTTATGATGACCGAATCCCTTTAGGGTTATATCATCCCTAAATGGTTAACCTTTCACCTTTAAATTTTAGTTTTGAATTCAGAAATGAGTTTTGAGGCATTATGATCCAAATATTAGCTCATAAAAATTTAGCTAATATTGCTCAAATATCTCAAAATACAATTCAAACCATTTCATCAAAATATAGAATGCAAAAAACATAAAAAAATCTGTTTTAAAAAAATAATAATAAATAAAAAAGAAGAAGAAGAAGATTGACGCTGGTCTTCCAAAAAAAAAAAAAAAAACACATCGCCTACGCATGGCAGGCCTCTTTGCATAAACGAAAGAAAAATGGCATCCAATGCTGTCTTTGACTTTTGTCGTAAACAAAACTTAAAAGACCGTTGTACGCTGTCGGAAGCCAAACGACACTGCTCGAAACAGTGTCCGTGGCACTGTGGCAGGTCGGAGGTTAGAATTTTCGAAAATGCCACTCATATTAGCAAATATTAAAATAATAAATAATAATAATAAGGCCAACTTCTGAATTTGGGTGCGACCGGTTACAGGGCTAAAATGATATTGGATGGACTAGCCCAAATTCATTTTTCAATGTATCGGTCTTGGTCTTCAGACCGGGCTCAAATAAGTGTGCTAAGCTGGGCTCAAGTTAAGAAAAAATTTGATTTGATTTTTTTTTTTTAAAAATTTAATTTTATGTCCACGTAAGAAAAATGAGAGAGAAAAAGACATTTCAAACTAGTGTCATATGCTTCATGAGATATGGTGCATAGTCGATTGAGTTACCCCTTAAGGACAAATCAATTCCTTATATGAGAGGTGAATTCTAATGAATCTGGATAATTTATAGGAAATGAATCCGACTAGGCAAAAAGGCAAGATAAAATTGTTTCAATTTTAAAAGACTAGAAATTTTGTCCAATTGTTTATACTTTATATATATATATATATATATATATATTCTTCATTAGTATATATTAATTGATTTTCTTTCTTTCTTTTTTCATCTCCAAAATTCCCAGCACACATAATTAGTTAAACTAATTAGGGCCACCATTTTCTTAAGATAAGGAAGTACCAACAAGACAGAAGAAGCTATAATTCTAATGAGTGATGAGAAAGCACTAAAACACCCATAATTATAATTAACACAAAAAAAAAGACCCATGATTACATATGGATGAAATATGATTCAGTAGAATCAGTACCATTCAAGGATGCAAATCTTTCCCCTCTGCATAATAATACTGGGAAAGTAAATAAGCGTTGGGCCATGTTGCCACATGGGGCATTAGATTTTACTTTCTTTTCTTTTTTTTTTTGGTTGCTAGAAATAAGTCCAACTTGCTTGGGTCCAAAAGTGCATTGGCAAGTAGCCGACGGTCCCAGTATATACCTGATGATTCAGATTGGATGCATGTTGGCATGTTGCTTGATTCTTGGATTAAAAAAAAAAAAAAAAAAACCCAAAACGAGGACTGAAACCACATGCATTAATTACTCGCTTCGTTTCTGTTCAAGTCAAAGATACTATCACACTTAAAATAAATAAATAAAAACTAATTTTTATCAAATTAATCATGTGAAAATTTTCATTAATTTTAATCTAATGTCCACCGCTCACTACCCACTTCATGAATAAATTAGTGGGCATAACCCATCTTATAAAACTGGTTTTATAAAAGAGAGTTATTCATTTCTTATAAATATGTCTAAGATCTTGTCCATAGGCGATAATATGAGATTATTCCTCTACATAAGCCCTCAACAACGTAGTCTCCAAAATCAACCAATACAATATATCCAATGGTTTTACCAATTCGTATTTTGTCAATAAAATGGAAATTATTTGACATTCGTAAAAGGTACTTATATTATTTTTGAATGTTTCAAACTAGATGTTTGCTTTTTATTAAAGGGTATAAATTAAACGCCCGGTTTACACCACGACTGATTGAACTTATTCTATGTTATATATTTGAAACTCGACTTTGTTTTAAACCATAAAACCTAAAAGCTAGAGAAATGGAATTATAAGGACACAAGAGTGACGACTGATAGAATTGGACAAGAAAAGAAGCACCCCACAAGAGCAGAAATGGTTCACGTTAGACAAAACAAGTGGGTCATGGGGTTGCAACCAAAAAGGGTGAGTGACCCTGACCCATGTACATGTTGCTCATGGCAGCCTCTGCCGACCGAAAAACAAAAGGAATAAAGCAACAAACCTGCACATGATTCACACAGCTGAAACTCCATAAAAGAGAGTCCTGATAAACCAAAAAAGAGATGTTACATCACATCGATGATCTCTCTGTGTAAGTTTAAAACAATGACCCTTTTTTTATCTTTAAATCCGAGCCAAAATAAAAAGACCTTCATGATCATCTTTGTCTTGCCACACCACATGCTCTCCCTCTTCTTTTTTGTTTTTTTTGACCCAGAGATGAAAAAAGCAACCCCTCCGATAGAGAAAGGTTATACCTAGACGCGGCTTGATCACCACCTCTATGTTTCTAAGGGCATATACAATGGATTCTTCATTTTAAAATGTTCTCTTTATTTTAGTTAAATATTATTATTTTATTAGTTTTAAACCAATCAAGAAAGTAAAGGGTAAAAAATAAGCTTAAAAACTTATGTAACTTTAACTTTTTAACTCTTGCAATGTATATATAGAATATCTATGACAAGAGTTAAATATAAAAATAAACTTACTTAAAGCATGTTATGCCGGCCAATGTGAATGAATATGTGTGATAAATAATTGTAAAAAGTAGCACTATTCTTATTTGTGAGTATGTGTCGCTAATGACTAATTATAAATACTTAACTTTGATTTCACTTTCATATTGCTAGTCTAATTTATGTGACAGTACTTGTCTTACTCTTTATATGAGAGTAAGACGAGAGTTTAATACCTAGCATTACTTGTCTCTGATATTTGTTGAGACTATTATATAGTATATTGAATTTAAAATTTAGATTGAAGCTCCCCGTAACATGAGTGAGCGTTATTATGTTAAGATTTTTTGTTGTTGTTATATCTAACTGCGCACATGGTACTTTTTTTTGTTGTTGTTATAAAATAAAATTAAAATGACCATTCGGAAAATGTAGAGCCGCTAAAATTATAATACTTTTTGTGAGATTTAAAATTGATCGGACCAAACAACAACAACGACAAAAATATAATACATATTAAAGTGGAAAAATAATTAAACAAGTATTCGTGATCTGCAAATAGAGTCATGCATCCAGATTAGATGAACCTAATAAAAGGTAAGTTTGATTTTTTTTTTTTTTAATAATAAGAATGAAGTGGTGCACTAGATACACATGTCACACATGCCGGATTGGAATAGCTTGAAATACAAGTGTAAACATGTGCGCCAAATCAGGTCAATCTGGTTTATATATATATATATATTAATTAATGAATTAGTTAATAATATATATAAAAATAAACAAAAAAAGAGAGGGAGAGGGGAGGAGTGCAAAAGGGGCTGCCACAGCATCAGTTCCATGCAGGGAATGTGCAGAACATGGTGTACATTTGGTGCTGCCCCACTGTCTCTCCTTTGTCACATGCTTCTCTCCCCTCAAAGCTACACTCCAAAACCCCTTCTCTGCATGTGCTTCCCATGTGCTTTCTCTCTTCCCAAATGAATTGCCCTTTTTCCTTGCCTTGCTGGCCCATTTCTCCTTCACATGCTGCACCATTTAAGATTTTAGCAACTCACTCACATCCCCAGCAGTACAACCCTCCTTCTTTTTTTTTTTTAACAATTGCCTGTTTTGCCCTTTGCCCATGAGAGGTTAGTGATGTAAAATCTATGAAAACTTCGCTTATTTCTCGTATGAACTTACACATCTTTTGTAAATGCTTTTTTAATATTTGAAATTTTTTACTTTAGTGTATTGAACTTTCGTTCTAAATACCCTCTACTGTTAAATATTGCAATTAAATTAAACGGAAAAAAATGAGAAAAATGACTAAAGATATTTGAGTAATTTTACACATCTCCGTTAGGATTTAACATAAAATTCTAACGGAAGGGAAAAAGTAGATGAAAATTAAAGTTTGATACACTAAAGTGTGTGAGCTTATGAATATTAAAAAGGTATTTGCAAAATACACTGAAGTTTCCCAAAAATCTAATATTATGTTTTTATAAGTAGAGGGTATTCTGGGAATTGGGAAGTTAAAGGTCCCCAAGCTCACATGTTCCGTGCAGACGGGCAGGCTTTGCACCTTCCTGGCCAGCAAGTGGCGAGGCGACCTGCTCGGCTATTTCCCGCTTTCCCTTTTCAATTTACACACGGAAATGGTGTCCTCCCTCACTCTCATTGCGCGAAGATATCTTCCGGATATTTGTAGGGCCTGGTGCCCTAGAAATTAGATCCTCACTGTACCCCAATTAAACCATATACGCCATTTAACTCGCGGGGCATAAAGTCTTTACCGCAAAAAGGGGTAAAGGGTAATCTAGATAGATAATATATCTAATGGAAAAATAAAAAATAAAAACTAGGACATTTATAATACTGTCAGGGTGCTGATAGCGAATTTAATGTTAAAAAAAANACATAAAATTATTTTTTGTTTTATAAAGATGTGACAAACATATATTTTTCTAATAATATCACCAAGGTAGTAGTCGAGTTGGTAAAGCAGCAGGGAATAGGGTTCAATTCCCGCCTCTCCTTTCTTCTTAATGGTCACGGGTTCGAACCCGCTTACGGCAGTAGTCCACGAATCAGATGCTACTAAGAAGGGGTTTTACCAACTTGTACTTTGGTGGGGTTGTGGTGACAGACTCTCATTCCCAAGCAGTAGCTATGGTTCAAATCGACATTCCACAGAGAGTGAAAACCCCGATGGTTATGTCCAAAGGAAAAAATTATACTGATTACCCATTCTCGCATTTTTAATTAAAAAAAAAAAAAATGAACACGCGAATGCTTTTTTAATTGCCATGTCTCATAAGTTGGAGAAATTTTAGTTTAAAAAATATGTATTTCTTGAATGTTTAGAAATACGTAACAATTTTATAGATTAAGGCTCTGTTTGTTTTGTGTAAAATATTTTTTTGTTGAAAACATTTTTGAAAAAATTTGACTATTTTTCTTTGGTTGTTTGCAACTTTGCAAATTTTTCGAAAAACATTTTTTAGGGTTTGGCTTGTATGAAAAATTGCCAATTTTTTTTTTTCATATAATTTCAAGAGATACGTATAAGAGAAAGAGAAGGCAAATAAGAGTTGCAGAGGAAAAAAGTGTGTAAGACTAAAAGGCCTTAGTGTGTTGATTGAGATTCAATGCAATTATCTGTCCAAATTACAAGCAATATGAGCCTTTGTGAGGTCCATCTACATGTGCACGTGTTTAGACAGCTTGAAACCTGCTCAGACAACGGGACAAGTAGGCCACATAAACAACTTTGTCACAATTGCATGTCTAGGGGTGTTGGAGAGCGACATAAACCAATTTACGCAAATGAAAATCATAAAACCATTTTAGTACTCATAAATGTTTTTTTCTTTTGTCAACTGAAAAATATTTTACGACGCATCAAGCACTAAAAATAATTTTTTTTTTATAATTAACCGGATATTCTCAGTTTCATTTAGGCTCCATTTACTTTGACGTAAAATGGTTTCCAAAAAATTATTTTCACATTTTACGGTGTTTACTGCGACGTAAAATTGTGGTCAACAGAAAATATTTTTCATTTGACTGATTTTTTTTTTTTTTTTAATTTTCAAATCAATGGATCCTGTCAAGACACACTCACACTCATGACCTCGTCCGGACTTGATCGGGACTTGCCTAGGACTAACCCGGGACCCGTTGAGACCTGCCTGGGACCCACTCGGGACCTTGCCCCTACAAAAATCCTGAAAAAAAAAAAAAAAAAAATCTGAGCGGTAGTGTTTTAAATTTTCTTATGCCTACCCTTCTCTTTCTTCCTTTCCTTTTCTTCTTCTCTTGTCCCTACTGATCTCCCTCCCTTTTTCTTGCCCCTACCTCTTCGTCCTCCGTTCTTCTCTCTTCCATCTCTCTCCTCTAGTCCTCGTGCTGCCCCTCTTTTTCTCTTCTCTGGAACTTTCTTTCTCCTCAAAAATCTCAATTTTTTTTTCCTATCTCTGGAACATGAGAGACCCACTTTCCTTCTTCCAGGCTTGCTTCTTTTTCTTTTTTTCTTTTTCTTTTTTTCTAAGGGTTAATTTCAGCCACTTTACCTGATTCAAACTCTGCCCACTCTCAAAAAAAAAAAAAATCCTCTGCCCAATGCACCCATATGGTCACTTTTAAGAGGACAAATAAGAAAAATAGCATTTGATAAAGAGTGGACTTACATCAATTAACGTGAATCTACACGCTAAATAAAATAACTCAAAAATAATTTCATACCATTAATAGATAATTAAATATTAAAAGTAATTAATTGGACAAGCAATATTTTTTCAAAGCGTTTGAAACTTAGAAATAACGAAATAATTTATATAGCTTTTTGGTAAATTATAGTATAATATAATATTGTTTTATATTAATTAAATATTAAATTCACATTCCGCTCCTACAATAAGGAAATCATGTTCCGTCCCTGCGGATACTTTTAAGATTTGGTTAAGACATTTTCATAATTTAGAATTTAATATAATTTAATAAAAAATATATATAAATTTTTTTTTAATTTTTCGTGTGCGCACAATAAATACTGTAAAATATTTTTGACAAAAAAACATTTTCAAAAAAAATAATTTTTTTAAAAATACTTTTTGACGAAAAACCATGTGAAAAGAGCTGTTTCTCTTGAAATTCCTTTTTCAAGTTCAATATTTAAATGAGTAGAAAGCAGTCTCTTGGGATAATTACCATAGCCCGAAAAAAAAAAAGGAGGAGGAAAAGAATAAAAACACCAAGAAAGCCAAGCATGGCATTCCCGTAAAACAGACCAAACCCGAGTGGCATTCTCTTAACCCGCCTTTACTTATAGCCCGAGCCCCGTCCTCCTCACCCTATAATTCTCGTCTCTCTGTTTCTCTCTCTCTTCCTCCCTCTCAGTCCTCAGAGACACAATGAGTTCAACTGCAGAGAAGCGCAAAGCCTTGCTGAGAAGAACAAGAAGAAAACTGACGAGAAGAACCAGCACAAGAAGACGGCTCCAAGCACGTCCTTGTAGAGCTCGGAGAAGCTTCAACAATGGCGGGCGCACTTGCGCCAAGGTCTCAGACAAGTTGGAGGCCCTCAAGAACCTCATTCCAGCCCACAATGGTGAAACAGTAAAACCCGACCAGCTGTTTAAAGAAACCGCGGAGTACATCGTTCTCTTGAGGACCCAGGTCGTGATCTTGCAGAGACTCGTTGAGTTTTATGGGTCTAGTGGGATGAACAATGTTGTATTATAGTTTACCTTCTTTGTTAATGGAAATTAAAAAAAAAAAAAATAGAGGGTATTTTCTGTGTTATTAGATTTTGCATGGTCTGTTTGGCTGGGGAGAAAGTGGAACAAAATGGGGAAGGAAAGTTTGGAACTTTTAATTAATAGAGAGATCTCGGGTTCAAGTGGTTGCCATCTTCTTCACTCTCTCTCTCTCTCTCTCTCTTTCACAGTCTTCTTGGCATCCCAAATGTGTTATTATCTTCGTCTCTTTTCAAGCTACTTTTTTCCTTTTTCTTTATTGGTTGTCTTTAGGCAAGTGCTTTAATGGGTGGTTAGAATGAGAAGATTAATGCAGAACTACAATACAGTACTACTCGCATTGAGATTTGAAATTTCACTACAAATTTTCATTCTTCTGGTGGATGAAGCCATTGAAATTGGTTAAACTTATTTGTTTCTACAGTTGATCTGCATAAAAGGGTCTCTTTCTTTAGAGCAATTTGTCATATCTGAGATTCAGGAGAGAATGTGCAAGATTTTACATTTTTCTGTACATCTTTCTTTGGAATCTAAGAGCCGGCCAGCATTTTACAGCTGAGCTATATGCCACTGTGAGCATGGCGTGGTGACAGTCATTGCCCCCTGCAAAAGAATGGAGAGAGGGTATTGTGATGATATTTTCAGATAATATCTCAGTGAAATGGACAGGTCCCTCTCCCAAGCTGTGGCATGCTGTGATTGTGATGATAGTGACAAATTTACTCAGCAGTCAAGACACCCATGTGCAAAAGCCAATTTTTGTGGGGTGTTTGCCTGCTAGGATGCCCGAGAATTTCTCTGCCATCCTGGGGTAATTTATTATGCATTTGATCATCTCAACTACAAAGTTTTCTCCTAAATTAAATGGAACTATTCATTTGAATTCCATCTATAAAATTGTCATTTGAATTCCTTAATATATGAGAATGTTATTATTTTAAGCGTTCTACATGATTTAAATGTGATCGATCTTAATTTTTTTTTTTTTTGAGAAAGTGATCGATCTTAATTACATGTAAGATATAAGTTAACTACAAACTAATTTAATACATTGTCAAGTGTTCCAAAAAATATATATATATTTTAATAATATGTTCTTTTTGGAAGGTCGGTTTTTAATGAGTGAGTTATATATACTTGAAATTGAGAAATACTATGAATACCAAATTTTGTACCAATAAATAAGTACAAAGATGATGTAAAGCTAATCGATGGAAGATGATCAAAGCAATTAATAAAAAAAAAGCTATAAATACTAATAAATAAATTTTACATCATTTTGGTACTATATATTGGTACTCATAGTATTTTCCTTTGAAATTTGTACCATTTTGTACTTTTTTTTTTGTTTTTAATAAAATGATTTCCTTGTATTAAAAATGATTATTCTAATAGCATTTCTAACGAAAATTAATGCCACGTGATTACCCATCAATAGTTCAATACTAATGGTATATAGATCAACAGGTGCATGTCAGCATCACATGTGGCAACCATATTCCTTAAACATATATAGAGTTCAAACTTCAAGCACTTTAGACTCATTTTTCAATTTATTTTTAATTTAACAAATATATAAAAATGCCATATCTTACCATGGATCTTTAATTTCCATATTTTTTAAATAAGTAAAAATAATATTTCCTAACACTTAAAACTATCAGTTTGGGCCTCTAAGTTAATGCTTGGACCGCTTGGCCTATGGATGTTAATTTGAATCTGATCCACATTATAAGTTTGAGGCTTAAATGTTGGTGAAAGGCCATCATAATCCATTAAAAATTGCTAATTAAGAAGGATACATATATATTTTTCATTCTTTCCCTGAGTTTAGAGGTCAATAGGATTTCGACTTTTATTAAATTACTCTCTAGGGTTTAAAATTTATTAAATTACTTTTTGAAATATGTTTCTTTATCAAATCACTCATTTTATACCACTGTTGTTAAATTTTTAATAGAAATTGTGATACGTAGGCATAAGAATACATCATACCCAACAAAATAACTACATCTGTATGGAAGTGTCCAAGCACCTAACTTAACGCTGCTTCCGTTTCTTATATATAGAAAAAATCTTAAAGTAATCACAAAAGCTCACTTATAATGACTTCTTTATATCTTCCATGCACATTATAATTAGGGCTGGGTATCGGTCATATCGGTCCGGTTAATAGGGTTATCGGTTATTGACCGATAAGCTATCGGTTAACTGATTCTTGACCGATTACCGACCGATAAGCTATCGGTTAATCGGTCATATCGGTAATCGGTTAAATCGGCCGGTTAAACCGATTTTTGTTAACTTTTTATTGAGCTTTTTACTAGTTGTTAATTGGGCCAAAAATTAGTTATTTTGAGAGCTCAAATACTTTTTGTTGGGTTAAAGCCTAAAATAACTTATTAAAAATTAGTTGTTTTGGCCCTTTTGAGAGCCTAAATATATATATGGCTAAACTAGCTTATTGAATTTTTTTTATATTGATCCACTACATATTTTTTATATTATAAAATAAAAATCAAAAGAGTAAAAAGTATAAAATTAAAAAAAATTAAAAATTAAAAATACTTATCGGTCATATCGGTTAATCGATAATAAAATTTTAACCGACCGATTACCGACCGATAAGATTACCGGTATAAATTTTTTAACCGATTACCGACCGATAACTAACGGTAACGATTATATCGGTTCGATTAATATCGATAATCGGTCGATTAATCGGTAACGGTTAATTTACCCACACCTAATTTTAATTGTTAAAGTTGAACCCAATGCACCTAGTTCAACCATAGCAATTCACATGATTTATTTATTATAATCATAAAGGGAAATTATTTCTCCTCTCACACCATCCTATGCAAAAGAAACAAGTAAAAATAATATTTTAATGTTATTCAAAATATAAAGAGAAATTATTGTAGAAAAAGAAAAAAAGAAAAAAAGAAAGGCATAGACTTCTTCTCTTTAAAACGTGCGCTTCTTGGAAAAGAGACGCATGAAAGACGAAATAGAAGATGATCTGGTCTAGATTTGCTGACGGGATTAGCGGCCACAAAGGGTACCATATGCTCTTTTCACATTTATGTTTTTTCATTTTCTTTTGGATTATATCTATATATATATATATATTTTAAAGCCTAACATTCCCTTGATAATAATAATTTAATGAAATAAATTATTTGAACTCTCTCTCTTTTTCTTTTCTTTTTTCAACAATAATAATTTACATAGAACTTATAAATAATTTATTCTTTAAATTAAAATAAAAAAAATTATAAAAAACAATCAAGTGTAAATTGGAACCCTTTAAAAATTTTAAAATATTCACTTATCTTTTTTGGTTTTTATTTTTTATTTTGTTTTCCAACTTTGTATATTAGAAACTTGTATAAAATAATAAGTCCTTGTTGGGATAGTTCGGTGACTTCAAGAGCCCACAAAATTTGTGTAATTCCCTACACAGTACTCTCAAACGTGCTGTCCAATTCTGTGGCCTTCTGTGAAGATTTTTGCGGCAAAGATGTGACTGCCTATCAAAATGTGGAAAAGAAGTCCTAGTTTGGGGTACTTCCTTGATGTAGTAGCCAGTCTAGCATTAAGTCCTAGCTAGCTAGCTAGCTTCAGAATTGCCCCCTCTATGTTGGCTGTCTTTTCAATAATAATTAAAGTAGTTACGTTTATAACATTTTTAACCGTTTTACTAAATTTTACTCTCATTTTCAATTATTTTTAACAACTCATATTTTTAAAGTAATTACGATAGTCCCACTATTTTAATAATTTATTTTTATTATTTTATTTAAATATTATTTTTTAAAGATTTGTTTATTCTTTCTTTAATTTTTATATTTTTTAATGTTTGTTAATGATCTATTTTAAGAATATTTATCTTATTCTAACCATGATATTTTAAAAAATTTGTAATATTTCATTCATTTTCTTATTTTTAATTTCTATTGGAAAAAAATAATGTTCTTCATGATTGATTTTGGATTGTTAGTCTTATCGGCTTATTTCCACTTCCATATCAATTCTTAAATTTTTTTTTTGGTTAAAAATAAAAAAAATAAAAAGGGAATTTTCGTCTTTACCATCACATTCAGCAGTAATAATATTTATTGCAATTATATACTTTGATTTGATTGAAGAGGGAGAGATAAGAAAAGAGAAGGGAGAGAGGCTGCAGAGAAAATGAAAAAATAAAAAAGAGAGATAAATGAAAAGTAGAAGGCCATTTAAGCCTTTTTTTTTCTTTTTGGTTAAAGTGGTGAGATTGAAAAATGGTAATTTAAGCCATTTTGATTAATTTGTCTCATCAAAATAATCAAAAAGTGGTTTTTGTGAGTCTGTAAGGAGTGCTATATGTCATTATCTTTTTTATGTTTAGAAAAAATTTTAAAAACTTACTTATATCAGATTTTTTATATTTAAATAATCCTAAATGGTTGCTACAGTGTTTCCCAATGTATAGGGAACACTTTCATCTTTTAATATAAACATTTCTCTTTCTTCGTTCTTCTTTGATCATCTTTTTATCTTTAATTATAGATTGTGTTGAAATTTTGTGAAAAAAGTAAAGGTAAGTAAGCAATTTGTATATTGTAAAGAAGTAATATTTTAATGGCATAGAGAAAGGTAAATGGGGCTATTATAAAATATAATTTCACATAAAAGCAAAATGTAGTTTTATGCTCTAAAATTGGGAAAAATCAAAGGAAGTATAACTCGAAGGAGGAATGGTAAAAACACAAGGGAATTGAAAGAAGAAGAAGAAACAAGCTATAGCTTGAACTAGTTAAACATGCATGAAAACAATTAAAAGCCTATGCCTTAAGCCATTCAACGAAGTTGTTGAGATTTTTGTCAGAGCAGCCACCTTCTTTGACATTGTTTGAAACCAATTGCTGGAGATCCAAAGCCCTTGCTTTGAAGTTTTCATCACCAAGCAGTTTATCCACCTTTTTCTTGATCTCTCCATGCCTAACAATCCCTCTTTCGTCTCGGTTAAACTTCAACCCAATCTTCCAAACATCACAAATGTAGCTCTCATTAGAAGGCTGGTCAGCGAAGTAAGGCCAGCACAGGAAAGGGACCCCATTGCTTACACCCTCTATTGTCGAGTTCCAACCGCAATGGCTCAAGAAGCAAGCAACGGAAGGATGGCCGAGAACTTTCTGCTGGGGTGCCCACCCGACCAACTTTCCCCGACCGGCTACTCTTTCTAGGAATCCTGCCGGACAGGCATCACTTGCTCCTTGGGTGATGTCTGGTCTCACAACCCATAGGAAGGGCCTGTTTGATAGTTCGAGGCCTAGAGCCAATTCCTGGAATTGGGTCTCGTCAAAAACTGTGAAGCTGCCAAATGCAACATACACGACCGAGCGCGGTGGCTGTTGGTCGAGCCATTCTAAGCAGGTTGTGTCTTCCTGCCAGAAATGGCCTGCTGAATTCTGACCCCGGTTGCTTGCCAAAAGTGGGCCTATTGGTATAATCTCTGGAGCCACGCTGAATGCTGCTGGCTCAAGGTCAACAGACGAATTGCAGATCAGCCAGTCAGCGGCTTTCAGATAGTGGTTGTTTTTAACAATCACTTCGAAAATAATTTTCTGGGTGGTTAAGTCACCAACGCAGCTCCACACAAGGGTTGTTGAGCTCATCGTGGGCATGTCTGGTGCCAAGCGGATCATCTGGTTTTTTATTGCAGTTCCTGCAAAAAAAGAGAAAGAAAAAGGAAAACAGAAAATTATATGGGTCATTGAACTCCTCACACTAGCATTTGTCTCTAAATAAATTAATCTTGTAGCATGATAGCTTGACTGTTTGTTTGGATTAGGAAATATATATATTTCATAGGAGACAAATCAGATAAAGATATTACATTTTGTTTGCTTCTGTGTGTTTTCAACTTCTGCTACTCTTATTTATTATCTTTTATCACGTATATTTTACATCGGTTAATATACATGTTTTAAGTAGTTACATAAAAATACAAAAAGGGAATCAACACGTCAATTAATATAAAATAAGTATAATAAATGGATGTGAAGGGTAATATTATTCATAACACCATCACTTTATTTATCATAAGATAATCCGAAGTAGAAAAGTATGTATCCTGATTAATTCCTCTTCCTTTCTGTACTTCTAAGTTTCTAACAGCACTTTATTCATTTCAAAACATGAATTTGCATTACTATCAGATGGATAAGTAATATGATGCAGTAAAACCTGTTTTAATTTGTTATGCATTGATGGTGCTGAATGGTCAAAGTAGGGGCAGGATGTCTTACCATCACTACTGTTGATGAGTCCACTGTCAATCAGCCTCGGGATGTCAAAGAACGAGGCTAGTGTTGCACCTGAAGCAGGCCAGAAGGCAGCTCTGGGGATTTTCATCTTCTCTGCCACTTCCAGGGCCCACCCCATGCTATAATCAGTAATGACACAAGTGATGTGATCATCTTCCGAACTGTTGATGTCTTCTATGAGCTCCTCCAGCTTTCCAGGCATCACCCGGAAAATTGCTTCAGATAGCTTCCCTAGATCAGTTCTGTCCTCCCAGGGATCCAACCCATCTGGGATTGAAACAAGATGAATTTGATCTCCTAAGTAATTCTTTTCTGCCAATGCATTCACAACCCTCTTGTGATTATACTCTGTGTTCACAAACGTGACTATGAAGCCATGTTTGATTAAACGTTGCGAGAACTCCATCAGTGGGAGTACATGGCCTTGTGCTGGATAAGGCATAATTAAAATATGTGGATTTCCCATTTTTATGATCTCTTTCTTTCACTCTTTCCAGATTCAACTCTAATATTGATGTACATTTTCAAAACCAAATTCATGTCATATTTATAGGGATCTTGCATGGGAGGTGCATGTGGCTGAGGAGCCAATGCTTGACGTCTTGTTTTATTTTATTTTATTTTATTTTTTCTACCTTAGTAGTCAATAATCTTGGTAACTACCACTGGCCAATGAAAAATTTTGTCTAGGTGTTGATCGTATAATCGTATTGTTATAATCTAAATGGTTATATAGGTTTATAAGAATGGGGCCAATTAATAAAGAACAGAGGGGTACTACAATCTTATGACAAACGGCATTGACGTTTAGATGAGATTAGAATATTACAAGCCAAACGGCAAGCGAAAGTGACTTCAATAATAAGGCAAAGTATTTCAAACACCAAATTTGTCTCTTTCCATCTTTCTTTATCTATCCTTTATAAAATGTGCCACCCAACAAATAAATTAGTCATCTCTATACATTATACAATGTTCTGATGTACAAGTTTATTCTTTTTTTTTTTTTTTTTTCGACATGTCTACATAAGGGGAGAGGGATTCGAATTAGTGACATTCTCCTTTTGAGGTGTGATTCACAGCCGATTAAGCTACTCTTTGGGGACAAGTTTATTCCTATAATTATGTACCCACGCTAGGTGCGGGTTTTGTTATAAATTATTCGTAATAAAATTTTGTGATTTTATTGATAAAAAGATAAAGAGCATAAAACTATATCACATAATATAAAGCTCTAAAACATATTCGCAGAATATGCTCTTTTTTTTAGCAAAAAGGTAGGTCGGAGAGACCAATTGTGGTTATCTTACCTGGGTATGATCATATACCCGCCAGGAGTCGTACAACAAGGCCGGCCCAACTGCTAGGCGAGTTAGCCCCCGATTTCATAAGACCCAAAAAAAAATTTGCATAAAAATTTAAGGCCCTCAACATGCTTAAAAAAATATTATTATTTGTTTATAATATCAAGGCCTGTGGGTTGGTACTACTATGGTCACGCCCTGGTAGGATAACTATAATTAGTCTCCTCTTTCAACTTTTTTGCTTATATATATAGAGAGAGTAGTGATAAGCATACAACTAGTGCGCATAAACAATAGCACGCTGGTGTATGGAATAATATTAATTTTTTCAGAAGTTACTGTTCATTATTATTTTTTAATATTATTTTATATTAAATAATACACCAGCGCCGGTTGTATGTTTATCACTACTATATATATATATATATATATATAAAGGCCATCAACATGCTTTCTTGAGGCTTTCAACGTGCCTTAAAAAAATAATATATATTTTTTATAATATGAAGGCCTAGCATCCTTCCTGCAAAACGGCCACAAGGCCCTCAACATGTTTAAAAGAAATAGGAATAACTTGCTTTCTTATAGGTTGAACCGTTAGAGTTTGCCGTAAGCTTGGTGTTCGTCAAAGTTGCCAGCTGTTTCTTGAGGCCTTCAACGTGCCTTAAAAAAATAATATATATATTTTTATAATATGAAGGCCTAGAATGCTTCTTGCACTGTTAGAGTTTGCCGCAAGCTTGGTGTTCATCAAAGTTGCCAGCTGTTTTTATTAGATCGCAATGGTTGCTAATCATTTTGCTATTGCTGATTTTCTGTATGTACCAAATATTTTATATTAAAATAAACAGAGCCTAAATAATTGTCCATTTCTCGTACCATAATCGAGATCATAGGTATTTTGCAACAGTAAAAAAAAAAACATTTTTACTTCTTAATGATGTTATATCAATAGGCAAGTCTTCCTTATTGATGTTTGCTTTCTTGCTTTCATCTCTCTTTTAAGATATATGATTTCAGGCAAAATCTCAAGAAAAGAAAGATAAAAAAAGCTATGCTCAAACTATTTTTAGTCTGAAAATCGCAGGATGAACTTTTCTATGATTTCATCCATTCAACGAAGTTCTTCAAATTATTGTGAGAGCCACCGCCTTCTTTGATACTTGTCTTGACTATATTCTTGAGATCCAAAGCCCTTGCTTTCAATTTTTCATTGCCCAGAAGTTGCTCCACCTTACTTTCAATTTCTCTTCGAGATATGATGCCACTTTCATCTCGTTCTAAACGCAACCCAACCTTCCAAACATTACAAATATAGCTCTGGTTTAGGAACTGGTCGGCTAAGTAAGGCCAGCACAGGAATGGGATCTCGTTGCTTACACCTTCCATGGTGGAGTTCCAACCACAGTGGCTTATGAAGCAAGCAACTGACGGATGGCTCAGAATCTTCTGCTGCGCCGCCCATCCCACCATCCGCCCACGAGCGGCTACTCTGTCTTGAAATTCTCTTGGGTAGGCATTGCTTTTCCCATCTGTGATATCAGCTGGCCGCCCTACCCACAGGAATGGTCTGTTGCAGAGTTCAAGCCCCAAGGCCAATTCTTGGAACTGGGCTGGGGAAAAGATAGTGAAGCTTCCGAATGCAACATATATCACTGAGCCTGGTGGCTGTTGATCAAGCCATTTCAAACAAGTTGAGTCCTCTGGCAAGAAGTTTCCTACTGATGACTCTCCTGGCTGGTTGCTTGCCGAAATTGAACCTATAGGAAGAATAATTGGAGCCAAGGCAAATGCCGCAGGCTCAAGGTCATAAGTTGAGTTGCATAGCAGCCACTCAGTCGCTTTCACAGACTACTTGTTTCTTACCAAAAGCTCGAAAATATTTTTCTGCATGGCCAAGTTACAAACGCAGGTCCAAACCAGGGTTTCTGTGCTCATGGCAGGCATTGCTGGTGAGAGATGAATGATCTGTTTTTTCATTGGAGTTCCTGAGTAGAGAATTTCCATTCAAATTTAGGATCAAATGACATTAACATTGTTTCAAGTAATCATTTGTACTCGATTATATTAAATCACTACTTATTCCAAAAATTTGAAGAATGAATAAATTTAAGAAGTACTTTTAACGTTCCATTCACGTGTAAGCTCAAATTCTCATTTAATAGGTGTAACCCAACATGTGAAATATTTAATTGAAATAGGAAATAAATGATGGAGATAAAATTCGAACTCAAGACCTCTATTATGATACCAAATTAGTGATTTAACACAGTATCACATATTATTGCCGGTCTCTTCCTAAATATCAACTTATTTCAAGACTATTAGTAATCTATACATCAAAATCGGGTAACTTTTAGAAGGATGAGTTTGAAGTAAAATCTGCATGCATGTTCTATTATATGCTGCAAGAACAAGCAAATAGAAGTGATAGAGGACTCACCATCATCAGCAATAATTCCATCTTCAATCAACTTTGGGATGCTAAATCCTAAGACCAATACTGCTGCTGCTGCAGGGCAGAAGGCAGCTCGTCGGATTCCCTTCTTCTGTGCAATTTCTAGGGCCCATCCAATACTCTGATCAGCGAGGATACAAGTGATCTCTTCACCATTGGACCCATTAATCTGTTCGATGAGCTCCTCTAGCTTCTCAGGCAAAACCTTCAAGACTGCTTCTGACAACTTCCCTGGCTTTTTTCTGTCCTCCAAGGTTTCTAATCCATCAGGAATGGAAACCAGATGGATTTGATTCCCTATTTTGTCCCTCATTGCATTTCCATTCATGATTTGGTTGTGATAATACTCTGTATTTACAAATGTTATCTTGAAGCCATGTTGGACTAAGCACTGTGATAGCTCCAGCAGAGGAATTATATGGCCTTGTGCTGGATACGGCATAACCAGAACATGTGGATTGCCCATTCTCCTTTCTTTCTTTCTTTCTTTTTCTTTGCAGATTCATGTGATATTTACATTTGTTTTGGACACTCAAGCTCATGTCACTTTCATGGAGTGCTCATTGCTGACTCAATATTGGTATTTTAATATGGCTGTGCCTTGACTATGTGGTGCTCACTGGTCCTTGTTTATGTTTATTGGCAATGTCTATTGCTGTTGTCTTTATATTTCTCTCTATTAATACATTTATCTATAATTCTCAGGGAATAACATCATTTTGAGCATATTATTATGAAAAGCAAGGCGTGGGTTCAAATCTCCACATCATTTTGAGCATTTATTATGAAAAGCAAGGTGTGGGTTCGAATCTCCGTAATGGAGAGTCTCCACATATATCTGATTAGTATTAGTCACGTTGGTTCTTATTGATGCTTTGGTAGAGCTGGATGAGGCTATGACTCAGTCGGACTTGAGTCAACGTCTGTGGTTCCCACCGTATAGGACCTTTTGTACGGCTTTAGCGAATAAGTACTACTATGGTCACACTCAGGTAGGATAGTCATAATTGGTCTCCCCGGCCTATCATTTTGCTCCAAAAGAAGAAAAGAAAAAAGAAGCATATTCTGTAAAGCTTTTTCAGAGCTTTATACTATATGATGTAAAAGCTTTATGCTCTTGATATTTTATCAATGAAATCACAAAGATTTTCGTTTTAAAAAAATAAAATATAATTTTGTGCCCACGAATAATTTATGACAAAACCCTGCACCTAGCGCGGGTAATTATAAGAATAAACTTATTAATCAGACATTTGTATAATGTATAGATATGATTAATTTATTTGTTTGGTGGCACATTTTATAAAGGATAGATAAATAAAGATGGAAAGAGACAAATTTGGTGTTTGAAATACTTTGCATTATTATTGAAGTCACTTTCGCTTGCCGTTTTGCTTGTAATATTCTAATCTCATCTAATCGTGATTGCCGTTTGTCATACGATTGTAGTACCCCCTTTGTTCTTTATCAATTGGCCCCATTCTTATAAACCTATCTAACCATATAGATTATAAATTTATAACAATACGATCAATATCTAGGCATATTTTTTCATGGGCAATGGTAGTTACCAAGATTATTGACAAGCAAGATAGAAGGCATCGCCACAAACTATATAGCCCCATTCCAGCTGTATTTTTTTTTTCCCCTCTAAGCAGTATAAGGGATTTTTTTTCCTTAATAATTTTATCAATTATGGACCGTCATATAAGTTTGTAAAAAAGTCGTAGTACTCTAAGAACCTGTTTGGAATTGTGTTTGAGAAATATAGTTTTTAAGTAAAAAAAAAAACTTTTGGGCAAAAACTTCATTTTTAAGCTTTTGTCAAAAATATTTTTTTGACAATTTTTATGCTTTTTGAATCCTTAAAATTGTTTTTAATTTTTTTTACCAAATAATTAATTTTTTCTTCAAACGGACTTTCTCAAACACAATCTCAAATAAGCCCTAAGAGCTTGTTTGAGTGTGCGTTAATTAAGGGCAGGGACGGGTTTAGAGGGGGACTGGGAGTGGCCCCGGTCCCCCTAAATTACGAGAAAAAAAAATTTAAGGCCAAAAAAAAAAAAATTTAAGGTAAAAAAAAATTAAGGGTATTTTTTGTCATTTGGTCCCTCTCTAAATTGAAAGCTGAATCCATCCCTGATTAAGGGGTTTAAAAGTGCGATTAACACTTAAAAAGTCTGTTTGAAGAAAAAAGTACTCATTTGATAAAAAAAATTAAAAGCACGTCCAAAAAGTTATAAAAAAAAAGAAAAAAAAAAAAAAAAAAAAGACTAAAACACACTTGTGGCAAAGCTTAAAAATGAGCCAAAAAGTGTTTTTTTTTTTTACCTAAAAGCTAATCTATTTCTCAAACACAAAGTAAAATACTGCTAGAAGTATTATTGCTTTTTACCGCATTTACTTTTAAGTCATTTGCAAACAGACGTGAAAGTTAATAATTGGTGAAATAATTAAAGACTTCGAAGTATTAATTTTTCCGTTAGTTTAATCTCTCTGTTTGTTAGTTGCAACCATTTGAATTACTCTGTTTTCAGTGTTTTGACAACCCTATAAATATCACAAGGAATTCAAAAAGCTCCATACCAAACGTGCAAAAATACACAAACAAAGAGAAAGAGAGACATGGCCGCCGGCATCGGCCATGTTCTGGTGCTACCATTTCCAGCACAAGGCCACGTGAACTCCCTTCTGCGTTTCTCTCGAGACAGGGCCTCAAAATCACATTTGTAAACACGGAGATCATTCACAAGCCTGTAGTGAGTGCAATGCCCGACGGCGACGAGGGCAGCCTCCTCGTGGATTCAAACATCAATCTCGTGTCTATCCCAGATGGCTTGGAAAGCGACGATGAAAGAAACGATCTGGGCAAGACATTGGAAGCCTACTTGCGCACCATGCCAGCAAGGCTCGAGGAGCTCATACGAGGTATTGACGCATCAAACGGCGGCGACGATAACAACATTACATGTATTCTGGCCGATGGGTCGACGGGTTGGGCCGTGGAAGTCGCCAAAAAGATGGGAATTAGAGGCGCTATCTATTGGTCTACCGCCGCTGCTTCTTCCGCCTTGCTATTGAGCGTCCCAACGCTGATTGATGATGGGATTCTAGACGATGATGGTAAATATTTGCTATATTCTGAACTATGATTTATTTTTAGTGATAATATATCTTTCTTTCGCCTTGCAAAGGATTCTCAACGGAAAAAGTAGAGCAGATTCATCTGTCGCCGGGCATTCCCGCCTTCGAAACGATAAATCTTCCGTGGGCCGCGATACCCGATCCGACCGCGCAGAAGAATTTATTTCATTACATCGCGCGAAACACGGAAGCTTGCAAAGTAGCAGATTGGTCGCTTTGTAACACAGCTTACGAGCTTGAGCCTGCAACATTTGCTCTGTTTCCGAATCTCCTGCCCATTGGTCCGCTGCTGGAAAACGACCAAGCTGGGCAATTCCGGCGAGAAGACTCGTCTTGCCTCAACTGGCTCGATCAACAATCAACTCGCTCGGTCGTCTATATTTCCTTCGGTAGCTACGCAGCTTTGGACGCTATCCAATTCCAAGAATTGGCTCTTGGACTTAAGCTCATCAATAGGCCTTTCCTTTGGGTGGTGGATCAAAGAAACATCGGCAGGGCCAAGAATGCATTTCCAGATGAATCTCAAGGAGCTTGTACGAAGATTGTCGATTGGGCACCTCAAACGAAGGTCTTAGCTCACCCCGCCGTTGCTTGTTTTCTTAGCCACTGCGGCTGGAATTCTGTCACAGAAGGTATTTTCAATTCGACAATTTTCATTTATTTTAAAAGCTTTCAGTTTATAGAAAAGGTGTTAATTTAATTATTTAATTTATATTATAATTTATTTTCTTACGTTGTGGGCTCCCAACCCGTGGAATATTTAAAGAAAAATTTTACTTACGTTCTCATGATGTTTCAAAATTCTTTCAATTATACTTTTAAAGTTTAAGAATTTGCAGTGTTGGGTTGCCAGAATATTTAAAGAAAAATTTTACTTACGTTCTCATGATGTTTCAAAATTCTTTCAATTATACTTTTAAAGTTTGAGAATTTGCAGTGTTGGGTTGCCAGATTTAAAGCTTTGCAATATCATTCTTACCTTAAAAGTTTGTAATGTCATCCCTACTTTAAAGCTTTAATTGCAATGTTGTACAGTTTGATTTCGGGTTAAGTCCGATTGTAAGAGAGTGAAATGTACTTTATACTCGTATAATTTTTTTTTAAAAAATTATCCTAGTTAAATAATAATAGTAATAACTTTTAAAAAACAAATTGCAAAAAATGGCATTTAGAGAATTTTCACGTCCTCTGTTATGATTCAACAAAAAATTCTAACGGACGGATGATAATGCAAAGTTTTAAAGTTGGCGACTAAACATTGCAAAATTTTAAACTAAAAGTCGAAATGATAGGGTTTGAACTCAATACTTTGCTCTAATACCATATTAATTTACAATTTATCTAAAAAAAAAATTTAAATTAATAAAAAATGAATAATTTAATTTATATTCTTACTAGGTATAGGCAATGGCGTCCCTTTTTTGTGCTGGCCTCAATTCGTTAACCAGTTCCTTGACAAGAGCTATATTTGTGATGATTGGAAGGTTGGACTGGGTTTTGACCTCGCTGAAAACGGCATCGTATTGCGGGAAGAAGTGACGAAGAAGGTGGAGCAGCTGCTTAGCAACGAATCCATAAGAGCAAGAGCGCAAGAGATTAAAGAAATCATATTGAAAAGTAGGGCAGAAGGTGGCCAATCTTCAAAGAATTTCAACAACTTCATCAAATGGATCAAGGAATAGCGATGCCAGCTCTTGCTACTAATTGCTAGAAATTTAGATGTTGAATTTCTTCACCCGTGGGTAATTATAGATCGGGAGTTGTGATTCTTGTGTTTGTTGTCTTTGCGACCTACTATGCCGCACTGCATCAAAAGGCCTTTTAGATTTAGGTTTCTTAGGCAAAATACAATGAAAACTAGCTATAAAAATATTGATGCAACGTGACATAATGAATCAAAAAGACAACAATCTAACTAGAAACTCTTTCTATCGGCTCTGCATAGACCGGAGTCAATTGAATGGTGTAAATGGACTTTTTTCTTTTGTTTGAATATACTCTATTAAAAACTTGGGTAAAATCCATATAATCCCCTCAAACTACCACTTCAATGACAATCTACTCCCCAAACTGTCATTTGCAACAATTTACCCCTCAAATTATCAAAACAATGACAATATACCCGCCCAATGCTAGTAAAATAATGAAATTACTCCTATAAAATTTTCAATAAGACAAAAATACCCTTAAAAAATTGAAAAAAAAAATTTAGTATTTTGTTTTTATTTTAGTAAGGATAATTTCATTATTTTCTAGCATTTGGGGGTAAATTGTCATTGTTTTGGTAGTTTGAGAAATAAATTGTCGCAATTGATAATTTGGGGTATAAATTATTATTAAAGTGATTGTTTGAGGGGATTAAGTGGACTTTATAAAAAAAATAAAAAAAAAAAAAAAAAAATCCTGTCCTAATGGGAGGATTTTGGGCCTGGGTTCATGAAATGCCGACTTCTCCTCCCACACAAAACTTTTCAGGCCCATAAGAGAATGCCATGAGAGAAACCTGAATTGCGTGGGTGGAGATTAGCCTAAAGTCCTAATATTACCAAGAAATTCTAAAGAGAAATAAAAAATAAAGGGCTCTTAATCCGATCCTTAATTAGAAGGATTCCTAGTTAATGGAAAATGATTCATAATTATTACAAATAAAACTCCTAATTCTGAAGAAAAAAAAACTAGTGAGATATAACAAAATTAATGAAAAATAGGTATTTTTCCTACATCGGTACCTCTGACGGCTAGTGAATGGTCTGTCAGCGACAGCAATGCTTGCAGGCAAGAAGGAATCAGCAAATGTGGCATTAAATTTTGTAGCCCGCACTCTGCAGGCTTCATTGACCAGCAACCCTATCTAACTTCATGTCTTCTGGACCTCTGGTTCTCCATCTTGCATGCAACTATCATAGTCAATCATTTTAGGGCACCCTAGCTATAGCCTTTCATCTGACCAACCCTTCCATTTCCTTCATTTGGAAATCTGATAGTTTTTTTTATTTTAATAATCTTCTGCTGTCAGGCGACAACCATGGATCGAGTATCTGCATTACTGCAAGTCTGCAAGCCAAAGCTCCCAACATAATTCCATAATTCTATTTAAGAGATTATCCTTTAATGCATTTAATAAGGATAAAAAAAGAACTAGTCTTGATCATCTTCTTGTTCTTGTTTAAGAGAGATTCCCAACCCCCATTCAAAACCCAACGTGACACTACTTTGGGAGGAATCACTATTATTTTAAATTTTAATCTCTATTGGGCAACGCCTGCATGCTCATTTGAGTTTCTGAAAGAAAGACCAGGAGAAGTTGTACAGCTGCACTCTGCTATAAAAAGAATTGGTTTCCTCGAAGGGAAAAAAAGAAAAAGAAAAAAGAAAAAAAAAAACGGCTTTCTGATAGGCCTTCTAGTCAATGTTTCACCTACTCAAATCTTAAGACCATGTGCTCTCTCTGTCACTCTCTGAAGAGACTGGAGTCAACATCTCCTTATCGAGAGTATCTAGCAGCGTCAGCGTGTCATCTTGTAATATTATATTAATCATGGATCCAGGTGAAAATTTTATTAAAATAATTGAATGATTATGATTCAGATTTGTTATAATAAATATTAATTTCTCTTTTATCTATCACTTCATTTATTTATTGATATTTATTATGATAAATCTNAAAAAAAAAACGGCTTTCTGATAGGCCTTCTAGTCAATGTTTCACCTACTCAAATCTTAAGACCATGTGCTCTCTCTGTCACTCTCTGAAGAGACTGGAGTCAACATCTCCTTATCGAGAGTATCTAGCAGCGTCAGCGTGTCATCTTGTAATATTATATTAATCTACCGTTAAAAAATTGAATGGTGAAAATTTTATTAAAATAATTGAATGATTCAGATGTGTTATAATAAATATTAATTTCTCTTTTATCTATCACTTCATTTATTTATTAATATTTATTATGATAAATCTTCACTCTTCAAGAACCTTTTTATTACTTCAATGAAATCTCTACCATTTAATTTATAACAGAATGTATGCTGTAATTAAAATACAAGCCAGATCTATTAATCATAACTCTCTCTCTCTCTATAAAAACATATATACAACCATTTTGTGTTATGGTTTCAAATTTAAGTTATATATGTTAATTATATTAACTGGTCAGATTCTTCAACTTTAATCTGTTAATTTTGTATTGTGTTATGTGTTTATATCGAATTTACAAATCATGTCGAAAATTGTTAATCTTAAATGTTACGTGTTGAGTTCGAATCATGTTGAGATATTTGTATGAAACTAGGCAATGGGGTATTCAAGCGAGTCGTATATAACCAACTCGTCAACCAATAACTGATTATAACCTCAAACTAATAACTGATAACCGCTAACCGATTTAGTATTCGATTATTAAAAACTGCTAACGGACTAGAGCGGTTGCGGTTAGCGGTTTCAGGAGTAGGAAAATGTGGTTATAACCGATTTATTTATATATAATAATAAAAAATATTAAATATTTATATTAATAAACTATTAAATAAAACATCCAAAACATCGTCGTTTTGGTGTTAAATATATAAATTTGAGATTTGTCTTTTTGATTTTTTTCATTTGAATTTGGATTAATGGATTTGGGCTATGTTTTTTTAGCCATGTTTTTGGGCTATAATTTATTTGGCTATTTTTATTTTATTTTGTTTTATTTTCATATTTTTTGAAACATTTTGGCCAGAAACCCTTAAAATAAGAGCAAAAAATAGCAAATTAAATGTACAAAACACTTAAAAAGTCAAAAAGGCCATTTAAAAAAAACTAGTTATAATCACACAGTTATTGGATTGAATAATCGCTAATCGTCAGTTATAAAATAACCGATAATCATCTAGGCGGTTGCGGTTATTAAAAATCAATAACCACCTAAGTCAGTTACGGTTGCGGTTATAACCAATAATCGACGGTTATAACCGTTTGAACACCCTGCATGACTGCCATTTCATCTTTATGTATGACCTAAAATTTGAGTTTGAATTATGCCAACTTAAGTTGATGCTAAGCTTCACCCACCTAATTCATGTTTCTCTGTCACCTGTTCACATGCAGAAGCTCAGTACTTATTATGTGGCATTCTCTTATGGGCCTGAAAAGTTTTGTGGGACAAGTGGGCTTAGTAGGAATCGAGGCCCACAATCCTTCCCTTAGGCCTTAACCCCCCACCATTTATCTCAACAATGAACTTGATTTGCTTAACTTGGCGGCGGGAAAAATAAATCACATTAAAATCCAAAATAATTATAAACAATCTCAACAATGAATTTTACAAAAAAAAAAAAAAAAGAAAAAGAAAATTACAAAGCTCCCAAAGAGACTGGAAAATAAAGTGCACCACGCCCACGCGTATCGAAAAGCGCGTGGTATCCGCATATTCCATTCCGCTTTTTCTCCGCGAACCTCCGAAGACGGACGTGACAACAACCAAAGCGTACGCTCGCCTCAAATCTCTACCGTTGATCTTCTAAATATCGTACTCAATCGTCTAAAATCCCATTACGTATATGCACTCGAGAAACACAGAAATATTTCTCATCAATAGGTCGGCTTCGGATTTCGAGCCTGACAACGAACCTTAGGCCCGGTACCGAGCCTAGAGCGGCGTTTTTTTCGTTGAAAAATGGAGTAAATTTTTTTAGTCGTCACCGTTTCGATCGCTTTATCTTCGGCTCTGGTCCGAAAATCCAAAATTTGTCACTCTTCTGCAAGTCTTTAAGAGAGAGAGAGAGAGAGAGAGAGAGCTTGGGGAGGCAGCCATTGACGTCGTCGTTTAGGAGCATATAGCACTGTAAATTAAGCCTAACAAAACCACGGCCTTTTCATCAGCTACTGAAAAGGACCCTTTAGCAAACGACGCCGGTGAAGAACCCTAATTCTCTGAGCTCAGATCACACTCTTGAGCTCCAAGTGCACCTCCTCCACTTGCTCAGCCTTCTGAGCCTTCCAGTAATTTCACTTCCCAGCTTGTTTGTTGCTCAGCTAGCGTGAAAAACTGTAATTAACTTCATAATTTTGTGCTTTTTTGCTTTCAATTTTGTCGAATTTGCTTGGAAATGTTTGTGCATGGTTAATTTGTTTGTGTTATTTTAAGAATTGGGGTCACAGTGTCTCTTTGATGGAGAACTTGCTGGGGTTTCTTTTTTAGGGTTTTGAGGTAAAGTGTTTGGTGCTGTGTATGCTTGAATTATGGCTTTAAGTCTAGAAAGTCTAGAAAGTAGAATCTGAGTGCAATTTATTTGTTGCTGATATGTTATCTTGGCCTCAGGGAGCTCACATTAGCTTAAATTTTGCCTACTTTGCCTTTTGGTGATGGTCCATGGTTTCCTTCGTGATTTTTCTTCTCCTTCCTTTCTTTTTCTGGTGGGTCTCATTTTTCACTTTGTAGTTGCTCATGCAAGTACGGTAATATTTGTGAGTAAAATTAAGATGTTGTTAGTGGGTCAGGAATGTAACAATCCAAGAGCATAAATTTGAATTTCATGGTTCTACCTGGTTACTAAGAACTTGTCGAGGAAGTGAAGGGAGTTTCGAATCTTTCTGGGTTTCTTGTTTTTTCATCTAGATTACTTTTTATTGGCAATCAAGTGGAGCACATTTGATAGTGTTTGGACTTGAATGGAATTTTTTATTCTTGTTTTTGTAGACAATAATTGGCCGATATTTGCCGTGTGGCTTCTATAATGTGTTGCATATGTATCGTATGCTGAATTGAATGAAAGAAAGTTGGTTTAAAATTTAAAAATTATACATCTGGCATTGTGGAAGTAGTGTGATACTACTTTACACAAGCATTTGCTTCACGTGTTGTTTGTTTCTATGTATGCCTCTTTTTGTACTTTTAATTATTATCATAGAAGTAAAAATAACAATAAATTTGTATTTATATAATCTCTGTTAGGAGCATTTTAAAACATGCTACTATCTCTTTTAGCAATTACCCTGCACTATGTCACGACTCTCTCCTTTATCAACTGTGGCGCTCTTGTGCAGGGTAATGTTTTGACAGATTCAAGAATATTTCCAATTTGAAGTGTCATTTTTTGTGTAAACATATGATACTCCTTTTGAATTAAGTCTAACATATGTGCCCTACTGTAGAATTATTTGTATGAGGTGGTTTGATCCATGATGCTGTTATATATGGGCTAAACTGCTTTCCACAAAAACAAGTAGCTGAGCAAGTCTTGGTGGCTGTATTTTTAATGCCTGGTAACGAAGTTGAAGATAGGATCCACAACTTACATGAGCTAGAGAATTCTTCCCAAGGTCAGCATCAATCTCAAGCTGTGGATAGCAATTGGCCAGTTCTCAACTACAATCAGTGGGTTGGAAAACAAAGGCAGACTGGGGAAGCTTTGAGTTTCAATCTGAAAAACTGCAACTTGCAACAATTAGGTATTTAAGTCAAAATTTACTTATAGTAATTTGAAACAGCCATTTCATGGTCTTTAAAGCACAAACTGTATTTCTCTTGATGTTTGCAGATTCTGTGAGAGGACACGGTGATGAATCTTTGAATGTGTTGTTCAACCAAAACTATACACAATTTACTCCAAGATCCGACTTTTCCAACAGTTTGTCCAGAGACCAACAGCTGAATTCAAATGAATGTATGCTTGGACGCCAGAAATTCCAGGCAAGGAGAAGTCAGCCAGAGTTTTTGGGTGAAAATGCAGATTATGATCCACATAATTTAAATTCTAGTGGCCTCTCTTTCCTTATATCACAGCAAGAAAATGCATCCGGAGATAGTCCCACCCTAACGACAAATTCAGAAAGGTCGGAAATTACTGAAGCTTCCATTGACTTCGACTTTGTTGGAGGGAAGCAGCAGCTTGTGAGGGGCCAACAACCAGATACTCAACATACTCACCTAATGCAGCAGTCTGGGTACAATGATATGCAGTTGCTGCAGCAGCATATAATGTTCAAGCAGCTGCAAGAACTTCAGAGGCAGCAACAACTTCAGCACTTTGGTGACTTAAGGCAACAGAATTCTTCAAACCAGATTTCTGCAGTGACTAAACAGGCTACTGGGGCTCAGATTTCACCTGTAATCAATGGAACACCTGTTAATGATGCATCACCTATGTTTATGAACTGGATGCAGCGAGGTACATCTCCTGCTGCGCAAGGTCTATCTAATAATAGAGGTCTATTTTCACAAGATCAAGGTCAGGCGTTGCGTTCCATGGGTCTGGCTTCTCAGCAGCTTGATGCATCCTTATATGGTACGCCTATTGCAAGTGCAAGAGGTAGTTTGAGTCAATATTCTTATCTTCAAGGGATGTCTCACGATTCTACCAATTTGTTGACTAAGGCTAGTGGTCAAGCACAGAAGCCTATTACGCAGTCAACGGGCTTCAGTAGCCCTTTTGTAGGTGATCAGGTTACCGTTTCTCCGGAGCAGGTTTGCTTCCCCCAAGGAGCTTTCATATCCAAACAAAGATTTCAGAGAAACAATGTGTTTGGACAGGTTCCTGTTCAGGGGTTGAATAGTGCCGTCATCTCAGGGAACCTCCAGCTGGGGAATACTCTTCCAAAAAATGCATCACCAACAGAATCTAATGGAAGGCAAGAGCAAGCTGGTTGGCCTGGAAGCTTGCAGCAAACAAATATGCAACTTGGCCCTCCTCAAGGTTTGGTTCCCCTTGATCCGATGGAAGAGAAGATTTTGTACAATATGGATGATGACATCTGGGATGCTCCTCTTGGCAGACGCACTGACATTGGCGCTGGAGGCTTTGGGGCTGCATTGGAACATACAGATTATTCAAATGCATTTCCTTCTACTCAAAGTGGAAGCTGGAGCGCTCTTATGCAGTCTGCTGTAGCAGAAGCTTCTAGCAGTGATACTGGGCTACAGGAGGAGTGGAGTGGCTTGACTTTCCAAAATACAGAACTCTCAACTGATAATCAGCCTTCAAATGTTATCGATAGTGAAAAGCAACAATCAAGTTGGCTTGATAACAACCTACTCAGTACCTCCTGCTTAAGTTCAAAACCTTTTCCTGTGTTTAATGATTCTAGTGTGAGCTCTAGCTTCCCTGGCTTTCAGCAGCCAGGCATCCAATTCTCTATCGAGCAGAGAGGCGCTCTGCACCAGGATGACTCTCATGAATCATTTCGCAAGTCTCCCCAAAACACTGGTGAGAGTTTAGATTGCAGCCCTAAACAAAAGCCGTCCACTGAAGGAAGCCAACCGGTTCAGCCACTTATGCAATTGGACGGTGCATGGGCTGGTCAGATTTTTGAGCACCCAGAGAGTGATGCCCATCAGCGGAGAATAGCCTCAAGTAACAATGTTAGCCGACCCTACAGTGAACCAAAAGGTAGGAACAATTTCTCCTGAACACATAATTTTAGTGCTGCTATTTGTGCATTCATAATAATGAGAACACTGAATAATTTTTGGACAGGTGACGACAATGAAGCTACATACAAGATTAGGGATTCTGATTATTTTCTGTGGGAGGTTAATAGTAATCGTGGGGGAAGTTCTTTTTCTAGATCAACTGGAGGATTGGAGCAAGTACACTCTGGCACGGATAGTACTCTGCCCAACAGGGAAAATTCGCAAATATTTAACTTTGCTGCTTTGCCAAATTCAAACCCTTCGAAGGCATCTTGGAATACCAGTCAACAAGTCCAACATAGTAATCAGCTTGATTACTTGAAGCATGTTGATATATCTAGGAACAAGGAAAACCAGAACATGGGAAAAAACCAGCAGCAAATGGGTAATGGTTCTCATGTTTCGCATAATTATCAAGTGGGAGCAGGCGGAACATATGAAATGCAGCAGACTTGCTACCAAAAAGACAACTCTTATGACAACTATGGCTCCAAAGGATCAAGTGGACAAGAGCAAGAACATTTAGGGAAGCTCAAATTCATTGATAATGTTTCTAGCAGTGCCGTGAACTTGGATAAGGTGAATATTTGTCCTCTATATGCATGGACGACATTTCCATTGATTGTATCTTTCAATTTCCCTTTCCTGATGATGTAATTTGTCTTCAGTTACAAGGGCCCTTACCTGATTTTCAAGTTAACTCAAAAGCCTCAGAGGTGCCTTCTAGAGGTGATCTTGGTACATCTAGTACCTTTCACAGATCAGTCGGTCCTCATCACTCAAATGTTACTGCTCCAACAAGGTAGTTGATTATAAAATAATGATGGTTCAGAAATGTGGGTTGATATGTAATAATTGTTATGCCAACTGATATTCTTTTCCTTCCTTGCTTATACGTTGTACTGGCTTCCGTTCTTCTCTGCTCATTCTTTATTCCTATTGGTTACTAGAATTCCTTATCAATTTGCCGTTGTTTATTTAAAACTAGTCATGTTATTCTGTGTCTCAAATTATTCTATAATGTCTCATGGCAGTGAAAATATGCTTGAGCTTCTTCATAAGGTTGACCAATCAAAGGAGAATAGCAGTATACCTCATTTTGGCTCTAGAGGGTGTAATTCATTGGTGCCTGAGGCAGAAACTCCAGCATCCGTTAGTCAATCATACCATCACCCTGCTGCTTCTCAAGGTTTTACTTTGAAATTGGCTCCTCCATCACAACGGCTGTCGAACATGAACCCTTTCATCTCTTCTCAGGGTTTGCCAGAAGTAGCAAGCAATCAAAATTTAAAGCAAGCCAATTCTGAGTCAGGAGAGAAAAACCAGACCTGGTTAGCTTCCCCATCTGTTCAGTCTTTGCTGCCACCTCATGAATCATCTCAAAGATCAAATTGGGAGAATAAATTTAGTAGTTCAGGACAGACAAGCATCCCCTCATCTATATATATGCCTGGAAGCTCTGTTGCAGCGTTTACATCTAGTCCTCCATATATAAGGAATCAACATGGAACACAAGAAATGTCACATTTTAACACTTCTGGTCAACAATTTGAAGTTTTGGAGGCTAAGCCAGTCTTGAAGCCTCCTGTTATGTCAGGCATGCATCAGCAGGGTGCATTTTCATCGAGACTGCACAATGTATGGACGAATGTACCACTTCAGCAACGTCTTTCTGGTCTGGAACCTTGTAAGGTTCCCTCTGTGGACCCATCAACAGATAGTGTGGAAACTTCACTGTCTTCACCCAGGCTAAATGATCAAAATTCCCGGAAAGTTGGATATGGATCATCACTATTCGGCGCATGTTCTATGAATTCACAAGGCTTTCAATATGAGGCAGATCAGCCCAAGAAGGAGAGCTCCCAGCTGCAAATATCATCTGAGATACTTGATGCTTCACAGACTGGTAGATTTGCCTCTGGCTCATCGTTGGCTCATTCACACCAACAGGACCTTGATGGGATGCACCATGAACACAACAATGCCCCTGTTGCCCCTGAAGGAAATCTTGGATCCATTGGCCATTCTTTAAAACCGTCCTATGTTTTCCATCCGAATTACTCCCTACTGCACCAAGTGCAGGCAATGAAGAATATGGATGCCAATCCAAGTAGGAGAGTTTCAGATCTTGAGCATGTAACTGCTATGGATGGATCACGGTTAATGTATGAACATAATTCCAGATTCAGAAATCAACTGGATACTGGACTGATTTCGGCATCGCAGCTAAACTCATTATCATCTGGGGATACCAAAAGGCAAAGTTTCTTTGCAGAAGCAAGAGAAGATTCTGGCTTGAAAGCTCCCCCACTGCCTGCTCTTCTAGATAGACCTTCTCAAGAGATGGTCAAATCTGGTCAAAATGATCCAAGTCAACCTACTGCCAGTAATGTGGTATCTAATCATGGAGAACATTCGCGGGTTAATCTTCAAATGGCGCCCTGGTTTAAACAGTATGAGGCTCTGAGAAATGGGCAGATGCCACCATCGTATGATGCAATGCTTGCAAAGCCTGCTGCAGGGCAGATTTCTTTTGGGAAGCCTTCCCAGAACTTGAATGATTTTTCTTCTGTGGAAGGAATAGATGCTGCTGTTGCTGGTCAGAGTGGCAGAGTTTCACCAAGCTATGCCACCTTCAGAGCTGATGAACCCTTTTCAGCCCCTTGTTTGTGGCCTTTAGATGAGAATGATCAGTGCTTGGCTGTTGTGAGACCAAAGAAGCGCAAAATTGAAACATTTGATCTTCTACCATGGCACAAAGAAGTTATGCAAGATTCTCAGAGGGTTCAAAATATCAGGTGCTTGCCGTTATAGCCCTTTTGTTTGATATATTACTGCTTTGTTTCCTTTTATGCTATCTTCTATTGCTTTGAAGATAGAACGAAGGGGAACAAATTGTGCAAGAAAATTCCTATATTCTTAATTTATTGATCTTCTCGACAGATTGAGAATTAACAGTTTCACTTCATATTTATAGTAAATACAAGATAATATTTCCAACTTTCTTACCTTACTTTTTTTTATCAGTTATATATTGCAATCACTGGTCACTTCTCCATTCATTTTGTAAATATTTAAGAGTGCATTTGCTTTTGCAGTGCTGCAGAACATGACTGGGCACAAGCCACAAACCGACTGATTGAGAAGGTTTGCTCCAACTCATGTGTCATATATCAAAATTCGGTCATCCTTAGTTATTGTCTTATTTCTAGGTATTGACAGGTTGTAATGTTATCATTTTCAATGGCAGGTGGAAGATGAGGCTGAATTGATTGAAGATAGGCCTCCAATGCTTCGATCAAAGAAAAGACTTATCTTGACAACACAGCTTATGCAGCAATTGCTTTGCCCTGCACCAGTGTCCATTCTCTCGGCAAATGCTGCTTCACAATTTGATACTCTGACATACTTTGTTGCTAAATTATCACTAGGAGATGCATGTAGCCTGACCTCTTGCACGAGAAATGGTTTGTCACGTGTACCACTGGTCAACAGTGACTTGTAAGTGTAGCTCTTCTGGATTTTTTTATGCCTTTTCAATTCTAAGAAAGTTTTATAAAGGGGGCGAGTTTAACGTTCTTCATGCAAAATTAAAGGCAAAAAAGAAAGGTATCATGACAGCATTCTAAAATTGGACCACGAAAATATATATATATATATATATTAAGCTCTCAAGTGGATAATCATTGTATGAATTTGTTTTGTAGAGAATATTACTCAAGTATAAAATGAAAACATCTCTCTGGAAAGATAACTTCTGTCTGAAAATATGTTCAGGATTTCAGAGAAGCTCAAATCTTTTGAGGGTGTTGATGACCAGTTCTTCTCAGAAGTTGTGGATGACTTGAGCAGTAGAGCAAAGAAGCTGGAAGATGACTTACTAAGGTATGAAACAAGGTTTGCCATGAATGAACTCATTTTGACACTCGGTAACAATGGAATTGCAGTTCTTTGTTATGAGGATGTTGCAAACCCAGTTTCAACTTTATAAGCAATCACAATCTTATACACATGCCAGAAGATCTGCTGCTTACTCTACTCCCACGGGATTTATACACAAATCACTGGAAAAAGTGAAAACCGGGAAGCAAACATAAGAAAACAAAAATGCTGTTAGCTACTTCTTTAAAAGAAAAAGAAAAGAAATCATGTTTTAATATGTTTTATTTGATGATGCAGATTGGACAAGGCAGCATCAATTTTAGACATAAGAGTGGAGTGCCAGGACTTGGAAAAGTTTTCTGTCATCAACCGGTTTGCAAAATTCCATGTTCGACCAGCAGATTCCTCCGGAACCTCATCATCATCTAATACTGCTGTCCCTGCACAAAAACCCTTTCCCCAGAGATTTGTCATTGCACATCCAATACCTAGGAATCTACCGGAGGGAGTACAATGTCTTTCACTGTGATTATCATCTGAATGATCCCCCTCCCAACAGAAATCCTCCTTTCATCTATGCCATGCATTCCATGCCATTGCCCATATTCTGCCTATGATCTCTTTCATCAACATTCATACTGGTATCATGAAAGAAGAGGATTTATTGATGGAATACAAAGCAAGTCAACCCCAAGTGACAAAGGCCGCTTGTTCAAACTTGAACTGAGGTTGATCATTGTCATTTTTGAGAAAGTACATATTATTTCTTGTATATTTTGATGAATTTCCAAGGAGAATAGGTAATGCCCTAAGTAATCTTTTCAAATAGCAAGAGGATCGTTGGTATTGATTTCTCTAGTTTCAGGTTGTTACATATATACATAATTTTATAGGCATATCTGGTAGCCATGGTTTTGTAGTTTTCCTTTTCCCCTACTTTTTCCACCCTTTTCAGGTTGGTTCTGCATTGAGCTGGGAGACACGGGAGTTGGCATCTTGAAGAGCAAGTAATGAGTAGGCGATAAAATATTTAGAAAGGTAAAAGTGGCTGTAATTCTATTGTCAAATCTATTTTTGGTGTCACTGGAGTGGAGAGTCCCTCAACAGACATGGGGAATTTTTAAAAAGCTTCTTTGACTACGCATTTCATTAAAAGATCTCTTCGTCCATGTTGTTTTACCTTGCATTTTTATTGGGGAGCAAAAGATCTCTGAAAAGTATGCAGAAGCTTCTATGACAACTTTACAAGCATTTGTTTTATTTGAAAAGTACAAGTTTCAAACATTGATTCTGTCCCTCAAATGTCAGAAAAAGGGTTTATTTATATTGTGATGGGAGTGAGTAAAAGACAAGAATGTGACACAAAAGCGTGTAATCTTTTGGTTGGAAGGATTCTTAGTACTTGTTGTCTCTTTCACTCGCAAAAATTGACTGAAAGCAGCATGACACGTCAGATGGATTTTGTGATCCTCTTAATAACGAACGCTTTTTTGTCCACCCTGTGTGTTTCAGTAATCTGATCCCCTCATGATTGGGAAAGTGATGTGAGAAAGGCCCCCTTCCTTCCGAAGAAGTAGAAGAATCAAATCAATTATTATTATTAAATAATTAAAAGAAAAAAATACCTGTGGGGTTCGTTATCCATACGAGGAAAATATGGTTGGTGGACAGGTGGCTGTCCACAGAAGATGTTTGCTGACAAGCATTGGTGGGAGTGTGTAGACTCTCATCCCCTACCCCTCCTCACGTGGATTGCACTTTTTTGCCTCGTGTCAAGTGGGACCTCGACGTACTTAGCCCCACGGAGTGTCCATTGCTCGATGGACTTTGCTCGAATATCTTCTTGGACTTTGTGCTTAATGATAATTCTGTACTGTGGTCCTAAATATCACCAATATTTGTTCCTACATGCTTGACCAAAACATTATAGCTGTTCATCTCTTATTGGTAAATCAAACTCTTTGCATTAAGTGATTTTGCCTTTGTTTTTTTATTATCTAACATAGAAAAGGTTACGTCAATCATGGTAAAATGAGTATGAAGAGTAAAGCATTACTCATTTGATATATTTAATACAATTGTAGTTTTTTAAATAAGTCGTTGGTCAGTTTTCAAATTTATAGGTAAGTAAGATTTGGGTTTATTCATTTTTTCTTTAATGAACGTTGTCACATTAATTCAATTGTATAAAAGTATAAAACAAAAATGAAAATTGAATATTTAGAATTACTCTTGTACGGATTATGCACAAATCGTTAAGTTGCGATGAATGATAATGGCATATAGGAATTGTGCAAACTGCAACCTGTTGTGTTGGATCACGAGGTGCCGAGTGTGGACGGGTTCAGGTTCTCGAGGAGTGCTAAATCTTTGCCTATATCTCCGGTGACGAAGAGCCAAGCCATGTTGGCAGCCCCTCCAACCCTTTGCTGCCATACTTTCAAAAGCGTTGCTAGCATGGCTAATAGGTTAGGCCTTGTGGACACTACAAAGAATCGCGAAGAAGGTGAAAGACCAAAAAGTTTGTAAGGGAAGGAATTGAATGCCACACAATGGCTGCTTGCCTATTCTATCCTTGTCAAGAAAGAGGGTTTTCTGCCGACCAAACTTATACAAGCAAACCCTGCACAAATGTGAAGAATCTTGAATTAGGAACAATTTGCATACAATATGATTATAATCTAATGGCTTTTTGCCCATTTTGGTTAAGATAAAACTTTCAAGAAACTTCGCAACCCTTTGAAAGTTGTGGAGCAAACAGTGCCGTGTAATGTGGGATCGCTTAGGAATAGGTTTTAGGTTTGTGATTTGACAAATTGAATTTACAACATTACTATCAAATGACAACTCTTGAGTTGGTTTCTTGATATTGTTCTACTTCTAACATTGGTTTGCTTCCTTGAGGTGAAATGTATTAGTGATTGGACAGAGTTTCTCTTTTAATTCAGTCTATTAAATTGCTACGTGTTTAACAAACCAAATTGAAAGAAAAGCCTGTCATTTGTTATCTCACAAAATTCTTCCAACCAATTTGTCATTTGCCTTCCGGTGTTTCGCACACTCTATTAGTAACAAGTAAATTCTTTGTATGTAAAAAGTCTAGATATTTTTTTTATTTTTGGGGAATAAAATAAAATCGCAAGGTCTGAGACGACCCAGAAAGCACTTGATCATGGTCAACTTTGTAAGCCTACTTGGGTATTGAGCATTTACCTGTAAGAACTAAATTACTTGCATTCGTTTGACTTGTGCTCGAGCCTGATGATGAAAAATTATCATGTCCGGTTCCCTTGGGGGATGGATCCATAATAATTCACCTATCCCAATAACAAAAACACCTGACTTGAACGATCCTGTATTAAGAGCTAAATTGGCTAAAGGTATGGGTCATAATTATTATGGAGAACCCACATGGCCCAATGATCTTTTATATATTTTTCCAGTAGTAATTCTAGGCACTATTGCATGTAACGTAGGCTTAGTGGTTCTAGAACCATCAATGATTGGTGACCTGCGGATCCATTTGCAACTCCTTTGGAAATATTGCCTGAATGGTATTTCTTTCCCGTATTTCAAATACTTCGTACAGTGCCCAATAAGTTATTGGGTGTTCTTTTAATGGTTTCAGTACCCGCGGGATTATTAACCGTACCTTTTCTGGAGGCATAGTTGGTAACCCTACATTTCTTAATGCGTTGTTGAAAACAAAGATAAAAGGCATAGGCTATTGAAAACAAGAATACTACTTAGGTTGGGTTCCTTAAGTCAAGTCTTTTTACCATCACCATTTTATAGGTTTTATCGGATTATAAAATTTACAAAAAATTACCTCATTCAAATAGGCGCATTTTTTTAAAAAATAAAAAATAAAAAAATAAAAAAAATTAATATAAGCTCTTACTTTTATCCAAAAAATTCGAAAATATTTACATCCATTAAAAATCCTAACAAAATTTGGATATATCAGAATCATCATTTCTAATACATTTTTACATATTTGAGTTATGAATTTGCCTTAAACTTAAAGATTATTAATCATGGAGCATGAAACTCAAAGAGTTGTCAGCCCCATCTCTTTTTTTTCCCCGACTGTATCAATGCCAACCACAAGGACTTTGAACGCATTTAGAGCTTCTTTTCGGCTAAGTACCAAGTACACGTTGTACGAGGATATCTTCTGGTGGCATCATTGATCATCACGAGCCACCAGTCCCTAGTATGGAGTCCCGAACCTCAGGATGCCAAAAGAATAGGTACTATAACTTTTATTATAATGACAATCCATACGAATGCAACATGACAAAATATGTTAAAAATTATGTAATAAAATTTGACAGATAAATTTAATTGTTTAATCAAAGCACCACCACGACAATCCGTAAGAACACAAAACCGTCTCCACCTACCACTATCTCCATAAATCATTGATCCTTCACTCCAACCCAGCAACACCCCCGCTCCTAAACCCTAACACAATTTCATTAGATCCAATGCCTTAGCCATCATCTGTGAAGAATTTTGATGGATCCGACAGCATGAGGGTGATTTTTTTTTTTTTGGCAGCAATGAAAAATTAATTAACAGTTGACGTGTTACTATCCATACAGACATCAGTTTGTAGGATTCTTGTAACGAAACTGTTACTATCCACGTACTTCTATCGGATATGTATTAACCATTCAAAGGTGGTAGCATATGAAATTTCCCAATGAAAATAACCATTTAAATACAAAGGCAACTGGATCCAAAACACTTCGGTCAAAATTTATATTTGAGTCTGCCATGTGGCATTGCAAATTCAAAACATTAACGTTAAAAATCTCTGACAAAAGTAAAAAATTCCACAAATAAAATGCTAGTCCTATAAAACTTGTCTCTATTACCCGGGCAATCCTTTGCTCTCCGGTTATCCCTGTGCTCAGACAATCCTCCACTCTCCAGTTATCCCTTTGCTCGGACAAGTCCTGCAAGACTTGGCTGCATCTGATTATCACAGCAGTCAAGATGCAACTGATGCAAAAGAGGATAATGTTGAGAGAAAGGACATCATCAGAACAAAAAACTTGGAAGAAACGTGTTGAAATTAAATTGCAAGTCCGCGATTCAAATATTAGAGTATGCACATGTATAACACCATTTACCTTATAGCGCAGAAATTCCAGAAGAAATGCAGAGCTTTGAGTCTGCACCACCACTAACCACGCTGTCACCTCTCCACCAGTCAGCACATAGTACCTGATTTAACAAAAGAGACCACCTTACTAACGAAAACTTGAAACTGTTTGCAAGAAGCAACAATGGCACAGAAAGAACAAGTTTCTACCTTGTCTTCATGCGACTCAATGACAGCTAGAGGCCACTGCAACAAGACAAAATATTGTTCAGCAAACAATTTTTTCTAATGTTTGACACTGGTGGTGCAAATGAATTACAACTAAATAGTAGCAGCAGGGAGAATTTGATACCGCAGTTCTTAGATCCCATAGCATTACTTTCCCATCATAAGATGCAGAAACTAAATGAAACCAAGATTTGTTATGCCACTTGCAAGCAGAAACCCAAGAAGCGTGAGATGAGAACTGAAAGACCGGAGCAGAAGTTCCTTCAAAAGTGATAATTCCACGTCAGATGCAAATGTGTTTGTGTGTGTGTGTGTGTGTGAGAGAGAGAGAGAGAGAGAGAGAGAGAGATCAATAGTACTTTGCTCTTATTAACAACCTGGTTTACGAGGATCCCATATCCTAAGAATAGGGTCAGAACCACCAGCTGCAATGAGAGCAGAACCTTCACCTCCAACATCAACGCAGCCAAGAACTTTCCCACAAAACTGTCCACAGAGGAGAATGTCATAATCCAAACTTGGAGATGAGCGACTTCCACTCCAATTCTGAACATAAAGAAAATCTCGGAAAAGAAATGTGTTGCTTCTGTAGCTTGTCGCATGCATCTAACACTAAAGGAAACATGCTTTGCTGTTTCCAGAGAAAAAAATAATAATAATAAAGGAAAAGTTCAAAATGGACTTTTCTTGTTCTTTTTGCTGGCTTTTCTTGTATACTTCCTATGTACTTAGAGACACCTTATGCTTTTAATAAAACTTGACTATTACTAAAAAAAAAAAAACATAATGGTAGAACATAAGCCTGCTTCAAGAAATTTTGATAACCAAACATATGCCCATCATTCCCCACAAACAAAGTAACATCTTTATTCTTTTTTTTTTCTTCTTTTTTTTTTTATAGAATTGCCCAAAACAGTTAGGTAAGGTACAATGAAGACAGCTGATTAAACCAACCTAAGGAGAGATATGATTTAAATAGAAGCATTATAGTGGTAGCAGAAAAGCATGAAAATACAGAAACGCACACATACACACACACAAAGAGATGGGTAATTGAAGGATATTTGCACTTACTATGTCTGACAAATCTTTGCTTGTCTCAACATCCCATCTTCTAACAGAATGATCCCAGGATGCAGAATAAACTGTTTCATGCTGTGGCCATACCACAGAAGATACGCATTGTGTATGGCCTACAAGTGTGGATACAGCCTCCCCCTAAAAGCAAAAGAGGAGTATTAGATAGGTTATAACAAGAGTGACTTGCCAGCGAACATAAAATTCGCGGGTAACATCTTAAGCTCACATCTATCTATGAAAAGATTGTTAGAAAGAACACAGGCTACCTAAATTAAAGAATAAACATACCAACAAAAATAAATATAAATGAAATTATAAACATAGTTCAGCACGCAACAATCTTCCACAGCTCCCTACATGAATTACTTTCTTTCTAACTGAATCAATGAAAATACTAGCATTTAAAGGTGCACCAAGACATCTCCTTAAATGAGGCATTAAACTCTTTGTAACATTTGTTTTGTGAACAGGATCACATCAAGTATTTCATATTCAAGTTCAACCACCCAAGACCCAAAAAAAAAAAAAAAATCATCTCCTGTAAAAATTTTATACTTATGTTACAGTTTTAAAATAGACTCAAACTTTACATAACAACTTGATTTAAATTCTAAGTGAGCTTTTCTGAAAAATGAATTTTTTCCCCGGAACAGCCTCCAGAACATGTGTACTGGTTGCAGTTGTGTGGAAACATAAAAACACCAAGTGAGCATGAAACATGTACCTCCAATTGAGATTCATCAGCATGGTCATTCACTTTTCTCTTCTTAATTGACAGATCACCATCAGTGTTGTCCTTTGTCCGCCATAAATTGATTGTGCAATCCCAAGAACCTGAACAAATCTAAGTGCATATAACCAAAAAAGAAAAAGGAAAGTGATAAGCTTGACTTGAAACCTCGTCTTGCCAACATAAATGTCAATAAATATAACACTAAAAGGAAATAAACAGACCATGTCTCCAGAAGTCTGTGCTGCAACACTTTGTACTGATCCTCTATGTCCACGCAAAATTTTGAATGCTCTTATTTTGATCGGATTATTTACGGGCTCCTCTCCATCCAACTGTCATGTAATTTAGTCAAAAAATCATACTTCCAATTTAAAAGTAGTAATTTTTTCTAATTACCTTCCACAGCCTCAGGGTACGATCTTTTGAAGCAGTGGCCACAATACTTTCAGCACCTGTTTATACAGAACAACTTAAAAATTGATGGCACAAAGATGAGCTAATGAAACATTGGCCATTTGAAGGAAGCATTTTCGAGCACAAAAATTGTACATGAAAAAGCCACCTTAGAGGCCAAGTAAGATGACAACAAGTGTATAAATACTAGATCATTTCATAGAGAAGAGGTTTTAAATTATTCAGGCCAGGAAGGTCTGGGTTCTGGTGCAACATGAAAAAAATGACTGATCCCTATTTCTTGTACCTTCTGGGTTGATGACACCAACAGAAGCAACTCCATCAGAATGTCCTTCCAATATATGTGTACACACTCCAGCAGCTTTCCAAAGCCTTCAAAAAGATAAAGGTCAAACTTAGTGCACACGTGAAGTTCCTTACCATGCAGAAACTAATTAGGTTTTATACCAGGAAGCACCAATACTGACATGGGACATGGTTAAGATACAATATAGATAACTTGAAAACTACAAAACAGTATGGCAAGGACACACAACAATTAATTAATTAATATATTTTTAGTTATATTTCAAGTTAATTTTAGGTTTAGAAAATAAACAGCAAGCATCAGTACCTCCCAAAACATATCTCAAAATAATATAAAAGCAATAATAGATTACTAAGAAACAAACAATAGCATCCAAAGAGAAAAAAAGGGGGGGAGGGTGCGGAGGGGAAGACAACTGGTGGTGGTTTTGGACTCTTTTTGGTCTTCATTCCATAGCATTTCAGCTAGAAGTGCGTAAAGGCTACAAGTCTGGTACCTGGCCATGCTAAGCTCACAAAGGCCAAGTCCAAATACAAAATCTATGCCAGGCCTTATTCAGGCTAGCGTACCTATGCGGTGTTGTGGGTTGTTGCCTGTTGGCAGCTGGGATGAGAAAGCATGAGAGAGAGAAAATGGGGCTGGGCTTTTTACTTGTGTCATCGTGTATATGCATTTCTTTCCTTTAATAATTTTTTCTTTTTTCTCTATCTCTCTTCAATCTAAGCCATCCACCATATCCCTTCCTGTGTACCTCTTTGTCCGGAATTTAGAAATATTTGTTTGATATTTGAACATGTATTAGACAAGTTTCCAGCCCTGTTGGAGTGATTTCTGTGTCTGATGCATGTCAGACACTGATACTCTAGGGGTTTTGGAGTATCTATGCTTAGGCTTTATATAACAACGAAAAGTAAGGAAGTTTCAGACAAGAAGATTTAAGGAAAAAATCTTCAAATAATTACCTTGCTAAACCATCATAGCACCCAGTCACAATGAACCTGCGAGACAACACATTCAAGTTATATTCAGAACTAGAATTTTCTCTTATTTTTATTTGTAGTCAAAAGAGCTGTATAGAATATTAACATTCAGGACAATCTGACTTGTAATAATGTCAGCACTACTACAACATGACTTGATGCACTGTGTTAATAATCTATGAAGAATCTACCATGCTCCTAGGCACAGAAATACTGTGATTAACAATTGCCCCAAGGATGCCGCTTTGAGATTCTTATATATATTCAACCTTGAATATATAGCATGTTTTGGGTTTTCCATTATAATATGCTCAGCCAAGTTAGCAATAAAACAAATGAAAAACATAAATTCCTGGATCATTGCACAAAAGGGGCGATCATGATTAGATGACTAACCACTCCTAAAGTACCCATGACAATGCCAAGTATTCACATGCTTACCCAGGATTAGAACCATCAACTGCACTGACCCAGTCATCGTGAAATGAAGGTTCTTCTTCTTTCCGTGGGGCCACAGCCTTTATGTATTCTATTTCCAATATTTTTTCCTGTAATGAGGCAGAAAATTCCAGTTAGATATCAAAATGAAAACAACTATAGTGATTTTTGAAGATTATAAATGGCTCGCTGAAAAATGGCCCAGTGCAATGGACATTTAAAAAAACTCAACAACACCCACATTATTTGCCACTCCCACTACATGAAAACCCCTCCTAAACATCCCCAACAAAATCAACATTGCACAAACTAAAGCAGTCGAATCAAATTCCTTTACACTTGATTAGTTTCTAAAACAAAAACTTCCATCAATATTGCGATAACGAAAGTGAAAAAGGTAAAGAAAAGTACCGCCGAAATGCCCTTGGCAAGAAGAAACTTTTCAAGTGACATCCGCACCAGCTCACCATCGATCAGAAAATCAAAGGGCTCAGCTTTCCAATCAGGATCTCCTGCTCCCAAACAGAACCACATATAACAAATCAGATTTTCACTCATAAATCACGCTCTGCTTGAGACTTCCAAGGAAAATTACTAAAGCAACAGTACCAGCTTGAAGAAGATTGTTGACGATGGTGGAGAGGCCCAGTCTGGTGAGATTGGAAGGGATGGCAATCGATGTGGGAGGGACTTTGAGAGGAGGTTTGAGCTTCGTCACGAACCGCACTTGGACCCGCCTTGAATTATCTTCCACTTCCCCATTCATATCCATCTCTCTCAAGCTAAGGTCTTGTGTAACACCCCAGTTTAGATAATTCCAATAATTTAATATTTGAGCACACTACTATTCTTCTTTTACCTTCGAGAGTGTTTTTCTAACATAATACAGCGGCAATATATAAACTATTAGACTGCAGCAGGTAAATTTTTTTTAACAAAATTCTATTGCATCATACACACAAGCCACCAGAGCTCTAATCAACTGTAAATTTACTGTGAATCATTTCTCATATTAAAACATCTTGTCAAAATATTTATCCTTATTAACAAATTTTTTTTTATAAGTATTTATCCTTATTAACAATTCTACATTATATCATACTTACACTTTTGCAAATCACAAATTAAAATTCATGTATACGTTATAAATGGGGTTCTGAGTGAGACATTACCCACGCATCCTACCAACAGATTTCACTACCCAATGGAAAAAGAACCCAGCTATAAACCGATTGGGCATCTCAAAAACACGAAAGGAAAAAAAGAAGCAGGGAGTCTCACCTTGCTTTGAAGTTTCTCCTGGCCGTGAGTCTTCTTGGAGCCTCCTCCTTTCTTCTTCTCTTGACAGTACCCTTCCCCCTCTTACTCTCTCTCCCTCCCTCCCTCCCTCTCGCTCGCTCGGTGTCGCAGCAGGGGGTTGAGATTTTTGTGAGGTTTAACGAAGGGGGACCAAACTCTTCGTAATTTTTAACATATGGGGACTAAACCCTAAACTTGGTCCCGCGTTATTTATTTATTTTTGTATTTCTTAGTAATTTATCCCATTATCACTTTCTAACTACCAAATTGCCACATTTTTTTTTTTTTTTTTTTTTTCTCTCTACTTATTATTTCTCGTTTAGTATTTCTATTTCATTTCTCAATTATTTAAAATTTAAAATAATTTCTAAAAAATCTTTTTTTTTTACATGTCCGTACAAGGGGTAAGAAAATGAGAATGATGATTTGAACTAGTGACCTTCACTTCATAAAGCGTAATCACCGGCAAATCTCTCTCAATCCAATTTAAAAGCTCATTATTGAATCATTAATCAACTCTACAGAACCGGCCCAACATCTTACTGGGCCCAATGAAAGCCCACGTCATCAGAGCCCAAGAGCGTCTCGAGCCTCGAAGGCCCAAGAGCGTCTCAGGCCTCGAGAACCCGAGAGCGCCTCGAGCATCCGAGAATGCCTCAGGCATCGATCATTCGAGAACGTCTCGGGCCTCGATCATCCGATACCTTCGACACTTTGAGTCCAAGACTTCCGAAGCCCTGAAATCTAGGGATCAGTGGATTGAATTCATAAGACTCGATCTTATCCATCTAATTCAAATGCCAAGCACCTGAAATCAGGGAATCAGATACATTATCTGCAGGAATTCGAAATTCAAACGCCATAACAACCAAATCATATCTTGATCTCATCAGATCTTGAAACGGATAACTACTCAAATCCCTCGATAACAAACTGCCTCGCAGAACATCAGGGAAGAGTCAGTCACTGGTTAGGGGACTACCACTCCATGCCTATATAATACAAGTCACTACCGCACATTCTGGTAACGCAACTCTAGCACTCTTTACGCTTTTGCCGCTTTCTCATTACTCTCAGAAAAATACTGACTTAGGCATCAGAGTAGCCCCGTCGGCTCACCCCCGGTCTCTTCGATCCTATTGTTTTCTTCGTTGTGCAGGTGAGTTCGTACCTGGAGCACTTGAACCAGGGACCCAAAAAGCGTGTCATGTCACCAATTGGAAAACTGTGCATCAACAGTTTGGCGCCGTCTGTGGGAACGTAGATTCTTCAATCACTTCTCATTCATACAAAAATCCGACATGGTGAATACACGCTCTTCACACCTGTCGCATCCTCGTCTGGTGCAACCGCCCCCTAACGCCCCCGGGGGATCCAATAGTCTAGAGTTGGCGGACTTTTTGAGAAACATGGCGGAATCAATGGAGGTTCTCAGGAAGTAGAACGAGGAGCTCAACACTCGGCTCACATTGGCTGAGGCACGGAGCAGCCAGAAGGAAAGGGAGCGCGAAGAACGTCGTGAGAAGGAAATGCGTGATAGAATTCGCAGGGAAAAGCGGCCTGTTAATCCTCACCAAGAGGATAACGGGAGCATGGTTCAAGAGGATCATCGAACGATCCAAGACGAGGAACACCACGACAAGTCTCGACGGTTGGAAACCGAGAATGATGGATCACGCCGAGAAAGGTCTCGGCACGAGAAGTCTCATAAAGAAAGGTCTTGCCGAGATAGGCGCGAATGAGAGAAGTCTCATCGATCGAGACGACATCATGACAAGTCCCACCATGACGAAACTCGGCACAGCCTCCAAGAGACGAAGATGAAGGATCTGGAGGACAAGTACGCTAGGATTCTCCGCCGAATTGATGGAGAGGATCCGCATCTCACGGCATGGGACATGCTAGAGGACGAGAGCCTCCCATTCACTGAGCGGGTCAAAACGTATCCTATGCCTGACAAATTCAAAATGCCTCGGATAGAGAAGTATGACGGGAGTGGAGATCCGCAGGCTCACTTGGAAGCATTCCGAGAACATCTCATCTTGCATGGTACTCCCGACGAGATAGCATGCAGGGCTTTCCCCCTAACTCTGAAGGGAGTAGCGAAAGATTGGTTCACTGGACTCCCCCCGAAGTCAGTGGGCACCTTCAAAGAGCTAGGACGCTTGTTCCTAACGCAGTTTCTTGCGACGCGGAAGAGGAAGAAGAGCGTCACTTGCTTGTTAACTCTCCGCCAGGGACGGGAGGAATCCCTGAAAGACTTCATGCTTCGCTTTAACAAAGAGAAGCTCGAAGTAGATAGCCCAGACGATAAAACAATGCTCAACGCACTAATGCAAGGTGTAAGAGCCGAAGGGCCATTAATGGCAGAAATTGGGAGGAAAAATACCCAAAAGGTTACCCTCTCCCAATTCATGAAGTTGACCGAGGAGTTCATTCATCAGGAAGAATTGGTTGGAACTCTCCTTAAGGCCCAGACACTGGAAGAGCAGTCCAAGCAGGAAGGCAAAAAGCCCTCAGAGCGCCCAAGGTTCCAGCCAGAAACCTTCACCCCCTTAAACGCCAGCTTCACCGAAGTGTTCATGGCCATAAAGGGGGATCCAGCATTCAGGTGGCCACCTAAGATGAGAGCAGAACCCTTCAGGAGAGATCCAAATAAGTTTTGCGAATACCATAATGATCATGGGCATTTGACAGAGGATTACATTTCTCTTCGACGGAAAATTGAGACCTTTGTGCGAAATGGGAAGCTGGTCAGATTCCTTGCGTAAGAACGGGTTCGAGAAGCGAATCAACAAGGACACCAGCCAGCAGAAGGCAATCGAGAAGGCCTCGGACATGCCGGAGGCGACAAGACCAGAATCCGAGAGAGGACAGGTATAATCGAGAAGGAAAGCAGAGGCCTCTCCGGAATCAGGAAGTAGTCCGAGAAATCCATACAATCTCGGGCAGAATTGCCGGTGGTGGGGAGTCTAACTCAGCTAGGAAGGCGTACGTGAGAAGTATGCATGGCGAGGTATTTTCCCTACACCGACCTACGAAGACAGCAAAAATAGATCCTGTGGTTTTGTCTTTCTTGGAGGAGGATGCTCGAGGGGTTGTAATGCCCCATGATGACGCTTTAGTGGTAACCTTGACAGTTGCCAACCACGGAATCCATCGAATTCTGGTCGATAACGGGAGCTCTGCTGATATTCTGTATTGGCCAACTTTCCAACAGATGGGAATTGATCGCGACAGGATCAAACCGTTCGGGTCTCCGCTAGTTGGATTTGGCGGGGAAGTAGTGTACCCTATAGGGATCATTCCCTTACCGGTAACAACAGGAACCGCACCGAGGCTGTCCATGGTGATGGTGGATTTCTTGGTGATCGACCGAACCTCCGCCTACAATGCAATCGTGGGTCGACCGACATTGAATAAGTTAAAGGCCGCTATCTCGACTTACCACCTTATGATGAAGTTCCCAACGGAGGAAGGGGTTGGGGTCGTACGAGGCGATCAACTTCAGCACGGAAGTGTTACAACATTTCCATGAAGAAGGTCTCGGGCCCAACCACGCTTACTGTGGCCTCGGTGTCCGAGGCCAAGGGAGAACCAGCGGAGCCGCTCAAGGAGGTGTCGGTAGGAGAAGGAAGAGTCCTGCAGATAGGAACGTGTCTGCCCCGAGAAGCTCGAGAAGGTCTTGTGGATTTCCTCCAAAGAAATCTGAAGGTATTCGCTTGGTCGCATGAAGACATGCCCGGAATTAACCCCGAGGAGATAGTCCATGTGTTAAATGTGGACCCTGACATGAAGCCGATAAAACAGAAGAGAAGAAAATTCGCACCCGAAAGGGTCGAGGCCGTAGCTGTGGAAGTAGAGAAGCTCTTAAAGGCGCAGTTCATCCAAGAGGTCTATTATCCCGATTGGTTGGCCAATGTAGTCCTGGTGAAAAAATCAAACGAAAAATGGAGGATGTGCGTAGATTTCACCGACCTTAACAAAGCTTGTCCCAAAGATAGCTTCCCTCTCCCGTGCATCGACGCGCTGGTAGACTCTACCTCAGGGTACGAACTACTCAGTTTTATGGATGCCTTTTCTTGTTACAATGAGATCCTCATGCACCCCGCAGATTGGGTAAAGACTGCGTTCATCACTGATCGAGGCCTTTACTGTTATAAGGTCATGCCTTTCGATTTGAAGAACGCAGGCGCCACATACCAGCGGCTTGTGAACAAGATGTTCCAAGCTCAAATTGGAAGAAACATGGAGGTGTATATGGACGACATGCTGGTAAAAAGCATGTAGTCGGTTGGCCACATCCACGACCTCCAAGAAGCGTTCGAAACACTGAAGGCGTACAGAATGAAGTTGAATCCTGCTAAGTGTGCATTCGGGGTATCCTCCGGGAAGTTCTTAGGCTACATGGTCTCGAGCAGAGGAATCGAGGCCAATCCCGAGAAAATTCACGCCATACTAGAGATGCAGTCCCCTAAAACTACGAAACAACTTCAACAGTTAACTGGAAGGCTAGCGGCTCTAAACCGGTTTATTTCTCGATCCACTGACAAATACCTTCCTTTCTTCAAGATCTTAAGGAAGGCCTTTGAGTGGTCTAGTGAGTGCGAGGAAGCTTTTTCTCAGCTAAAAAAATATCTGACGAGCTCCCCTCTGTTGAGTCGAACGATCCCAGGTGAGGTATTATACCTATACTTGGCTGTCTCTCCCACAACAATCAGTGCAGCTCTGATCAGAGAAGATGAGGGAGTACAGAAAACTGTATATTTTGTAAGCAAGGCGTTACACAGCGCGGAGGAGAGATACCCTCAAATCGAGAAGCTGGCATTCGCTCTCATTATGGCCTCGAGGAAGCTCCGGCCATACTTTCAATCTTACACCATCCGAGTCCTAACGGAATACCCGCTCAGAAAAGTAATGCAAAAGCTGGATATATCAGGAAGACTGACAAATTGGGCTATTGAATTGGGACAGTTTGACCTCGAATACGTCTCGAGGAATGCGATCAAAGGCCAGGCACTTGCAGATTTTCTGGCTGAATTTACGAACCTGCAGGAAGTAGAAGATTCGGAGATGAAAAGAAAGTGGATCATCTATGTGGACGGTTCGTCGACAAAGAAGAATGGAGGAGCCGGGATAGTGCTCATCACTCCGGAGGGGGAAGAATTGAATGGATCCTTGAGATTGGAGTTCAGAACCACCAACAATGAAGCC
>CM017323.1:5071043-5099545 GCA_006937295.1 Carpinus fangiana
ACATAAGAAACTACTTCTAGTCTCCGAGGCATCCTCAAGCAAACGGGCAAGTAGAGGCTACCAATAAAACTATTTTCAAACTTTTGAAAAAAAAGTTGGATAGCAGGAAAGGAGATTGGGCAGACGACCTCCTGGAAGTCCTATGGGCTTATCGAACTACAAGAAAGACCCCTACAGAAGAAACCCCTTATGCTCTAGCATTCGGAACTGAAGCAATCATTCCGGTAGAGCTAGGGTCGAGAAGCTTCAGGGTGGAATTATACAAAACAGAGACTAACGATGAAGGACTCAAACTTCATTTGGATTTACTGCAGGAGAAGCGGGATCACGCTTAAATCACTATGTCCGCTTACCAGGAAAGGACGGCAAGGTATTTTAACAAGAAGGTAAAGCCTCGGAACTTCAAGATTGGAGATCTGGTTTGCGCAAGGTTACCCTTGCCACCAGAGACTCATCCGAGGGAAAGCTAGCTCCAAACTGGGAAGGCCCCTACAAGGTGATCGACTGCCAGAGGCCGAGAGCATATTACCTTGAAGATCTGGCAGGAAAATTCCTTCCGAGGCCATGGAACTCGGAACACCTAAAAAGATATTTTTCATGAAATGTAATTTCTTTTTGATCAATCATTACTTTGTCATTTCAAGTATTGATTTATTTTTAATAAGAGAACTCTCGGAGTTTGTCTTCACAAATGAATGAAACCAATCTTAAGTGCTCGAACAAATCAGTTCAACACTTGAAACATTTTTAAATGTTTGATGTCTCGAGACCTTGTCGAGTATCCGAGGCCACGTTCTCGGATAACTCTAAATGGAATCGAGACCAAACACGAAGCATTTTTAAAGTGTTCGATGTCTCAAGACCTTGTCGAGTATCCGAGGCCACGTTCTCGGATAACTCTAAACGGAATCGAGACCCAACACTTAAGTGTTTGATGTCTCGAGACCTTGTCGGGTATCCGAGGCCACGTTCTCGGATAACTCTAAATGGAATCGAGACCAAACACGAAGCATTTTTATAGTGTTCGATGTCTCGAGACCTTGTCGAGTATCCGAGGCCACATTCTCGGATAACTCTAAACGGAATCGAGACCCAACACTCAAGTGTTCGATGTCTCGAGACCTTGTCCAGTATCCGAGGCCACGTTCTCGGATAACTCCAAATGGAATCGAGACCAAACACAGCATTTTTAAAGTGTTCGATGTCTCGAGACCTTGTCGAGTATCCGAGGCCACGTTCTTGGATAACTCTAAACGGAATCGAGACCCAACACTCAAGTGTTTGATGTCTCGAGACCTTGTCGAGTATCCGAGGCCACGTTCTCGGATAACTCCAAATGGAATCGAGACCAAACACAGCATTTTTAAAGTGTTCGATGTCGCAAAACCTTGTCGAGTATCCGAGGCCACGTTCTCGGATAACTCCAAATGGAATCGAGACCAAACACAGCATTTTTAAAGTGTTCGATGTCTCGAAACCTTGACGAGTATCTGAGGCCATGTTCTCGGATAACTCCAAATGGAATCGAGACCAGACACAGCATTTCTAAAGTGTTCGATGTCTCGAGACCTTGTCGAGTATCCGAGGCCACGTTTTCGGATAACTAAAAAAAAAAAAAAAAAAAAAAAAAGGAAAAGTATTGAGAGATCATTCACATTTCACAGTCACAACAACAATGCAAAATTTGGAAGAAAGGTATTCATTAACATTTTATTAATGAATGTCTATACAAGAGAAAGTTAATCGTGGGACTTTACAAAAAAAAAAAATATTATGTATACGCTATCTACAAATCCCCTTGGGGAGCGACAGGGGGGTCTAGTTCGGCAGAAGAAGCCTCAGCATTCTCAGATGCCTCCCTAGCTTCATCTTCCTCCTGAGCAGCCTCGGGCCCAGGGGCTGGCAGTTGATAGTCGAATTCAGGTATGCCAGCAGCGTCGGGCATCTCTTCTCTTCCCAGGGAGACTAGACGAAGCATGGCCTCGGTGGTACAGGGAATGTTCTCGATATTTATAGAGTTGAGATCCACTCTCTGAGCTGGGTCCCTCCACCAATTCCTAAACGTCTCGAATCCGAGATAGATTCTGTCGGCCCAGGCGGCATCCCTAATCCTCGAAGCAAAGGACAGCTGATGTAGATAGTTGGCCGCCTTTGCTTGAGCCTCCATCAGCTCGTGCCTTTGCTTCTTGTGCTTCTCCGAGAAGTGCTTGTTCCTCTCTTCGGCAACAAGCCTGCCCTTTGTGACCCTCTCGACTAAGGAGCGACTCTCCTGCAGCTATTCAAGGGTCTCGGCATGCTTCTCCTCGAGCTGCCCCAACTCCTCTTTTAAAATGGAGTGGTCCTCCTGGAGCTCCGCATGCTCAGCCTGCAGGGCGGCATGGCTTTCTTGGAGAGCCGAATGCCTAACCCTCATGCCCTCAAGCTCCTCGGACATGGTGGCAAGCTCGACTCTGGCTCGGTCCCTGGCCATGGAGGCCTCGGAAGCCTCGCACTCCATTACCTTCGAGTGCTCACCAAGAACTCGAAGGTCGTCTTCGTGCTTGGCAACCACCGCCTTAAGCTTGGCGTTCTCCTCTTCAGCTTCTGCCAGCTTCTTCCTCAGGTCCTCCGCCCCACCGTTGTTGGCCGAGACCTTCCTGAAGTAGCAGTACAGGATGGTCGACCTGAGGAAGGCCTACGAGTAATAAACATGGTGTTAGACCTAAACAAGAGACAAAAATAAAGTACCATGACGAAACACTTACCAAGAATTGCATGGTCAGCATCTCCTCTGCCATGCCTCAGGCTGAGACATCACCTCCCTTCAGTTGGAGCTTCTCGTGGTCGACCATATCCACCATGGCCTTAAAGGGATTTCCCTTCAAGTCTCCTCCCATCTTCGCCAGCTTCCCTCTGAAGGTCCAGTTGGCCCCTTTTGGCTGGATCTCGGCCGTGCTCTCGGAGGACTCAGAAGCCTCGGACGCACCTGCAGCTCGAGGCCTCTTCAGAGCAGAGGCCTCCTCCGCCTCGTCGAGACTCGGGCACCTTGGCCTTTTTGGAGTCGGAGCTCGAGAAGAGGCCCCTTGCTCAGGGATTGGAGACAAGGGCTTATGGGGGGTCCTTAAGGAGACCACATGAAAAGGCCCCATGTTATCATCCGCTATCCCAACGGAGTCATCGGATTCTCCATATATGTCCTCCAGGATATGCTGGATGTTCGAGCCCAGGGGATGATTCGGCCCGGAAGGTATTGGCCCCTCCGGTACTTGTATATGCTCCTCAGCCTGTCCCACTATTTTCATTGGGACAGTGAGGACAAGCTCATTGGCCAAGAACGAAGCAACCTCTTCTACTCGAGGCACAGAAGGAGGAGGCACTCGACTCCTTCGAGCTGTGAGAAAGCCCGCCACGTTCTTCGTCTGGGCAGTTGGAACGGCAGTCTCTGCCTCAGGAGCTGCTGGCTCAACCATTGGGACTGTCGAATCAGCCCCTACTACCAGCTTCCTCTTCCTAACAAGGGGTGCCTCGATCACCTCAATGTCTGACTCCTCCTCGGCAGCAGGGGTTGGCCTCTAGATTACCTCGACAGGCTCCTCCCCCTCCAATTTGTCCTCCTCGTCAGCCAGCCTTAAGGCCCTGGCCACCTTAGGAGGGTCCCTAACCTTCCTCTTCTCCACCACCAGGCTCTTCCTGAATGGAGGCGCGATTGGTAGGGTTGGTGGAGTGGGAGGCCTCGGCTCCCGAATCTAGAATCGCCCCCCAGTTTGAATGGGGTAGACGACTTTTTTGGGCTTCTCGGGCTCGATCAGTACGCCCTTGCCCTTGTCGACCCTCTTACTTTTGCCCTTCTCGGCCTTTTGGGCTGGGTCTTTACGCAGAGTAGAGCTCCGAGTATTCGTCGCCGGAGGGTTCCGGTGTTCAGGACCCCGCAGGTACTCCTCTCTCAGCGCCACCACCACGTGTCCAGTGGGCGCGTAGACCATCTCCATAAGCCTCGGCATCGTGCCAAGCACGACGTAGTTTAAACAGGACACGTGTTTTCGAGTCCACTGCAGGACTTCGTTAACCCGAGCCACCTCATTTGGCGTCAGGTGAGGTTCTTGAGAACCCTTCTCGGAAAGTACGTTCACGTCCCAAGGAACTCTGGTGTCATTAGCCTTCTTTGTAGGGGCAAACTCCCACTGCCCCGAGGCGAAGAAATACTTGTTCTTCCATCCTCGATTGCTAGAGTACTTGGTCTCCAGAATTATCAGTTTACCCTTCCGGGTTTGAATGTTGTAAACTCCGCCTCCTGGGTTTTTATGGACGCGGTGTAGGAATAAAAACTCCCTCACAGTCAGCTGGCGCTCCTTGCCCAACGCCAGAGGCCACAACACCATGCAGCCAAAGAGATACCTCCAAGCGTTTGGAGTAAGCTGGTGGGGAGCCAAGTCCAGATAGTTGAGCAGCTCTCGAACCATGGGAAGAAAGGGGAGGCGGAAGCCTGCTCGAAACATCGCCTCGTACAAACAAACCTCATGGCGGTCTGTACTAGCGATGGCGCCATCATTCTTGTCATCAAACCGCAGAGAGATATACGGTGGGATGAAGCACTCCCTTCGAATCCGACGCTCGTCGGTCCTTGATAGCCTGCCTTCCCATGTGGCAGGGTGGGAGTCACCAAGTCTGTCAGAGTCCTCACCGCCTCTTGGCATTTTGTTAAGAAAAATTTGCAAAGAAAGAAGAAGACGAAAGAGAGTAAGAACAGAGGGCTCAGAAGAAACGCAGAAGCTTGCAGAAGGAAATAAACGATGAAATTTAAGAGTAGCGAATTTATAGATAAAGCAAAGAAGATGAGACATCGGCGCAGTTTAAGAGGAGGCAGCGAAGAGACGTACCTCGAATCCCTGAAAAAACGCTTCGAATCCTCGACGGCGATTCAATTTTAATGACTGACAACTGACAGCCGCTCGGACAACCACTCCTAGATTGACACGCGGCACCTTCTCGAGAACTGAGTCGCTGCATTAAATGCTCGGCGCTTCCTCAACCCTAAGCGTCTCGAGCTATATTTTGGCGGGAACTTTCAAAAAAAAAAAAAAAAAGATTTCTAAAAGATACTTTGAAGCTCAACTGTTTCTTGCCTGAGTTGATCCATTCTTCTGAAGCACTTGAATTTTCATAGTCCTCCAGACAAGGAAATTGGGGGGTAACTGTTGGATCATTAATCAACTCTACAGAACCGGCCCAACATCTTACTGGGCCCAATGAAAGCCCACGTCATCAGAGCCCAAGAGCGTCTCGAGCTTCGAGGGCCCAAGAGCGTCTCAGGCCTCGAGAACCCGAGAGCGCCTCGAGCATCCGAGAATGCCTCAGGCATCAATCATCCGAGAACATCTCGGGCCTCGATCATCCGATACCTTCGACACTTTGAGTCCAAGACTTCTGAAACCCTGAAATCTAGGGATCAGGGGATTGAATTCATAAGACTCGATCTTATCCATCTAATTCAAATGCCAAGCACCTGAAATCACGGAATCAGATACATTATCTGCAGGAATTCGAAATTCAAACGCCATAACAACCAAATCCTATCTTGATCTCATCAGATCTTGAAACGGATAACTACTCAAATCCCTCGATAACAAACTGCCTGGCAGAACATCAGGGAAGAGTCAGTCACTGGTTAGGGACTACCACTCCATGCCTATATAATACAAGTCACTACCACACATTCTGGTAACGCAACTCTAGCACTCTTTACGCTTTTGTCGTTTTCTCATTACTCTCAGAAAAATACTAACTTAGGCATCGGAGTAGCCCCGCCGGCTCACCCCCGGTCTCTTCGATCCTATTGTCTTCTTCATTGTGTAGGTGAGTTCGTACCTGGAGCACTTGAACCAGGGATCCAACAAGCGTGCCACGTCACCAATTGAAAAACGGTGCATCAACAAAGGTCATTGTAGGGAAGAGCGTTTGAGCAGAGCACCATCGCGACATCCAGAAAAGAAAGGTACTTGGCAATGAAGACAGAGATATGGGACGTCAACAAGATATGAAATTCCCCATAATCAAAATGAGGGTACCAAATATGGAGATCTATAAAGGAGATAGAGAGAAAGTCATAGATCTAGTGCGTGGCCAAAAACAGAGCAGTTGGGATTGTAGCACGTGCAGCCAGTGTCAGAGCCAAGATCTTAGTTAACAGCAAGGTTAAAAACTAAAAATTGACTAAAAATATTAATAAATATGCAATTCAATAGAAAATATTTATTTTTTAAAATATATATAAATGTAACTTGCAATTTATTTTTTTATGTATATCCTGACGATTTTTCATATTTCATAATTGTTAAATTTACATTGACACGAGCTCCTTTCAAGTTAAATAGAACTTAATAAAATTATTGTTCTCCATAATCTCAAGTAACTACAATTATATATTTCATATATTTATATATATATATATATACAACTAATCGCTTAGGGAAAAAAAAAAAAAACTAATTTAAAAGAACAATTTAACTATAAAACTTACATATAAATTTTTTATTATTTACTAATAAACTTAAAATAAATCGGTATAAAAATACAACATATTTAAACTTTCCAAAGAAGAGAAATCGTAAAATAATACTAATAATAATAATAATAATNCAAAATTTATTTCCATAAGTATCTATGCATTTCTTTAAAATTCCTCCAAAACTCTTAAAATTAAAACTATGAGTTACTTTAACCAATATCTTTTAAATTAATCCTAAAAAAAAATAAAATTATATATCTTAGAGCTCAAACGACAAACATCTCATTAGGAAGAGGGTGTTTGGTAAATCTCATCACATTCCCCAACAAAGAATAGCAATGCACTGTTTATGGATTAAAAAAAATAAATAAATGATTGGTGTAGAAAAATAAAAGTGATATTAGAAAGTGAAAAATTTTGTTTTGTAGTGATTTTTTATTTGAATAGTAAATGATGTGATATAAAAAATGAATGATTTGATTTGATTTTTTTTTTTTTTGAAAAAATAAAGTAAATAGTGTGGTGGAATGTGGGGAAATATGTTGTAATGGGGTGTAAGTTAACAAACAAAGCCGTTCGAAATGTTGTTTTGAATTCATCCATTCTTTTGTTTTTCTCAGGGTATCATTTTTTTTGACATGTCCGCACAAGTGGGGGGAGGAGAACTCGAACTAGTAACCACCGCTTTATTAGATTCTTTGGGTATCATTAGTAAAAGTAATGATTGAAAATGCTTCAAATACTGCAACTTTTATTATAATTTATTTATAAACTCACGTGTTAGTATCTTAATGGTAAAATAATTAAACAATAAAAATTGACAGATAAATTTAATTGTCTAGAGGCCCCCATGAGAACTGCCACATGGAGTTTTATGTCAATTTGCAATAAATTGATTCCTCTCATAAATTTTAGGTTGTTCGGTCCATTTGATCATGTATCCTCTTTCTCCTAAATAATATACCTTGTGTCTCAAAATTGCATCAAAATAATATAAGCTTGCATAAGTTGATTTTATGTACACGACCATGTTCGATAAATTAATTCACGCTATATAGGAATGAGTAAATTTAATTATTTAATTGATATTCTAGCACTATTCAATAAGTAAGGTACAACATACCTAATATTCGATTGATTCGAGACATAAATTACAAAGACAAAGTTCAAAGTTAAAACTTTTACTCTTATACCAAGTCAAATCACACTTATCCTACAAGATTAAACTGGTATGAATATGTGAATCTATACATTTAATTAACATTCCACCAATTACATAATTTTTTTTTTCACCAATTACATAATTGAACCAAATAGTTAAAAGTCTTGATGCTTCCTTATATATCCTATAATAAGAGTTGTGTAGACAAGGTAACTGGCACAGCACTGTACACCCCAATTTTATATGTGGAGCTCGAGCAAGATAAAAGTGAGGGGATAAGTTCCAGCAAAATCTGCAATGAACCTCTCAGCGGCAATCACCTCGAGAAAAGTCTGCAATTAACTTTGCCACGGACCTGGGCTTCTCGACATGAGGGAGATGACCACAATCTGGTAATTTCCGCATAATGGCATCCTGAAGTTCACAGTGCAGCCTCTGCATCATATTTGCACCAGCAACTATTAAACTACTGCAGACATTATTTTTAAGTGTAATAAAGGTTTAAAGCTTAGTTTCAAAAGCTTATCACCACAAAACCAAGTTCTAGGTACAAGGATAAAACAATAAAGGAAGCAAGAGTTCATTTCAATGTTACTTTCAAAGGGGATTTCAAGCTTGTTTTTCGGTTTGGTGCTGCTGAGAGGGTTGGCCGGTGTCCATGCGACAGAGTTAAATTGAAGTCATCACCAACTGAATCTACTAATCATTAACCATAACCATAAACCAAGCGTGGGCGTGTAACAAGAGTGTATAGAGTGTGATAGATTCGGAAAATACACCCGAGGCCCAGAAATCAATTTGTTTACAATAATTTTAGCTTCAAGTATATAATGGTATCATAACTCAATTTGTTTGTCCTTTTGTCAAATGGGTCATCATAGCTGTTCATATTGGATTTGGTTTCGATTGAACCTGAGAAGGGTGTTAAGGAATCCCACACTGATCGGGTGTCTGATTGGTTATGGGTATATCTACTTATTAGGCCTCTCCACTGACTATCTTTCACACCTTCGTGTTTAAGTTTAATAGGTAATATTGCAGAATATCTGCTCAGGGTATTCTTATGACCTGGTATACCATGCTTTTAAATAACATTTTCAAAGGTAAAAAAAACAAACAAAAAAGCATTAGGCAAGCAACCAATTTTACTGTTTTCACAACTCAAAAAGGGTCCAAGTATTTAAAGTTTTTAGCCCGAAAAAAACATGTGCATCTTAATCGCTCATAAGAAGATACAAATGCACAAGTGGCTATAAGCTTGAGGAGAGAGTGTTGGACCTTACTTATAGAGGGGGAGTGTTAAAATATTAACTAAATGATTATCGTCACTTATTCTTATTAACTTAAACATTTAGGATAAGTGGTAATTTATCACTTATGAAATATGATCTCATATGTGAGAACTAAAAGACAAAAACTAACCAATACTTGCTTATAGCGGATTATTTGATCATCCTCACCACAAATGAGAAGTGCTTTCTGCTTTACCTGTAAAATGGAAATATGGACAGCACGTCAGAAGTTCCATAACCTTGAATTTGTTCGAAGGTCTAGTTGTGATTTCACCAATAATCTATACCTTGCTATCACTATAGAACTTGCCTTATGTTTGATTCACACAAGTAATGAAGAAAAGGCAAAAGCTTATAACTGCTTAAGAAAGCAGTTCCTTTTGTGACCTTTTATCATTCCAAGAAGCACTTGGAGCAGTATTCAACGGATAAAATCAAACAAAAATTAATGGAAGCTGTTTATTACCTGTCAAGCCTAAAGGAATCTTGTATACTACTTAAGATTGGCATATTTACTGAACTGGCAGCACTATACCTGTTTTATTTGGGCAATAACATTATAGCCCCCGCTACTCATAAAATTAATGGTGGCGTCCTTCCACCAAGGGAGCAGACAGTGTAAGCGGCCCACCTAGTTTTTAATACAAGAACATCACCACCATTAGATTAAAGATATACAACTCAGCCAGAGAGAATTTAATTGTACATTAGTTCTCAATCCTTATAGCATCTGACTAATAAAAGAAAAAGAAATAGAAGATCTCATCACGTTGACTGACAAAAGTTAATTATCTTACATTAGTCCAATCTAAGTTTGTGGCTAAAGAAATGCCATTGAAGGCCAATATATTTGCATAAAGGCGTAGCGGAACGCTTTTCAACAAAGACACCTGATCCATAAAAATGAAAAGAAGATTATGTAGGGATAACTCATTAATATTTTGATGATTGATAAAGCTATATAATTTTCAACCATGCTGTGCCCAGTCTCTACACAGCAAAATCGGTACGTTAATGGTGAATTGAGGCCAAAACATAACAACGAAGCAACAAAATACAAGCAATAAAATGTCTAGCAGAGAATTTAATAATTATATTCTGCTTCTTTCAACCTGTCAACTTTAGAACTCTTTGGTGGCATTTGTGTTTTCTGTTTCCTGTTTACCAAAAACCTCTACATTTTATTGGGAATTGTGTTTTTGCAATTGATTTATCATGTTTACAATACTTTGCACACACCAAACACATTTTCTGGGGCATCTCTAGTTTACTACTTTGAAGACAAGCATATTTTAGAAAAATTGTCATTGATCTTCATCTTTTGTTTTTATACTTTGAAGTTTCATTAGTGGCATACAGAAGACGTTTCAAGGTCTTGAAGAAGACAACATGCCATCAACCAGAGTATCAATGGCAGCAAAAGTCATTAGCAGTAGCACTGTTGGGGACTAGCATTATAGGGAATTTCATCAAATCAATCATCAAGATCTTGGTGACCATCTCAGATGTTGAATAATAAACAATTTCTGCTCCTTCGCATCATTTTAACATAATCCTATCATGACTGAAGTTGATTTACATCTATAAACAGATTTACTTTTGTACATTGAAGGGGTCTTGCAGGCTATAAATTCCTTAGCAGATATTTTGAACAAGACAAGGGCGATCCCATTCGGGGGTTGCTGTGTGGATATGGAGCGTCGTTTTAAGGTGGAGCTAAGTCCTTCTCTTTCTCGGCGAAGCCTGGTTCGTCTACGATTTAAGGCCGGTAAGTTTTTAGAGGTGGCTGTGTTTGCTGAGGGGAACCGGAAAAGGACTATCTGGCTCCCTGAGGGCCGTGGAGGATGGGGCTGGCGTCGTTTTGTAGGTGAACTTAGGCAGTTGCTTGTCATCGGCGTTGCACAGATTCCGACGAAGGTTTCTGGAGGCACTCCGACTGGAGATGGGGCGCCTCCCGATCGGACCTATGTGGCAGTGCTAACCGAGGCACCTGGTGGTATGAAGCCGGTTTTCGTGAAGCAGTCAGATCTGATTCCGATGGCGGACTGGTCTGAGGTGGTGAAGGGTGGCGAGGAGACACGAACACCGGTAAATTGTTTCGAGTTCGAGTATGGTCTGCCGTCCAAGAACGAGGAAGCTGGTTCGCTGCAGGGTGGGAGACCTCAGGGTGGCGTCGCTTCAGCCTTAAGCGACGAAGATAATGATTTCTGGATAATTTTAGGGCTGATGTGGATCGGATCCTCTCTATCAGACTGGGACTTAAGCCCAACTTGGCGTGGCTTAACGTTGAGGGCTGGGCCTAAAGTAAAGTTGAAGAAGGCCAGGCCTCAACTCCTGGGTTCGGATCCAGAGCCCTTATCTGGGTCTTTTTTGGACCTTAGGTATTCTACGGGCGAGGAGTTGGCCCCGAGTTCTGCTGGGGAGATGGCGAAGGCGGTGGTATTATTGGAGTCTGACTCAGCGACGACGGTGTTAGCTCCGCCGATATCCGGTGATGGCCATGCCCTTGTGGTGGGGTTTCCGACGATTATGCAGAGTCTGGTGAGTCCTGGTTCTCCGGCGGTGGATGCTGGTTTTCCTGGGTCGGTTTCTGGGGTGTTTCCGGTTCTGGATCGGGTTCGGGTTCGGGTTCTAGAGCCAGATATCGGTGCTGTTATGGTCTCAACCCCACCCCGAGTATGGTGACTGCGGACCCTGGTCAGAAAATTTCTCCGGCGAGTCCTGCGGTGGTTTCTGGGCTGTCTTTTGGGTCTGCAACTCTGACCCATTGATGTGGATATTGGTCTGATCAAAACCCAGAAGTGGCTGATTGAGTGGTTGATGGAAGGTGTAAAGCACGACGAGAAACATATGGCAATATTGAAGGACATGGAAGAGGATACTCGTCAGGGCAAATAAGGTTGCACGCCCCCAGGATTGTGATGAGGAGTTGGCGTTGATGCAGAGAAGGTGTTATTGGATTTAAAGGAGCCTAAGACCAAGGGCAACAGAGAGCTCTTTCTGGGTGGGTTATTGTTTGCTCTTCTTTTTTTTGGGGCACTTTTGTTTGCTCGGGTGGGAGGAAGTTCTTCTAATGGGTTTGCTCCTCGTGAGAGCATAGGGTTGTTTTGGGTTTTAGGTTTCAGGGTTTATATTGAGTTTTATTTTGGGGCTTATTGCGGGTTTTTCACGGGGTTATCCTATGTAGGACTGTCAAATCTAGTTGGTGTGTTGGGTTCGGATCCGACCCAAGTATGACACGACACGATTAAGCCCAACCCGACACGACACGATTTGCTAAACGTGTCGAAGTGACCCCCCAACCCGAACACACGACACGGTCTATAAACGGGTAACACGACACGAACCCGTTAATATAAACGGGTCGTGCCATAACCTATGAACACGACCCGTTTAGGAGCTAATATGTTACAACACGACCCGATTGTGACACGAACTCGATTACGACCCGAATGTTTTTTTTTTTTTTTTGATAATTTACACTTTTACTATTTTAACTTTTAATTTTAAAAATAAACGTGCCAACCTGAGATCCGACGGGGTGACCCGACCCGATTATAAACGTGTCATAAATGGGTTGACCCGTTTATGACCCGAACCAATTAAGTCCAACCCTAACCCGGATTTCGCGTGTTGTGTTTGTGTCGGGTTCGCGTGTTACAGGTTAAATTGCCAGCTCTAATCCTATGTATACTTTTTGTGTATTTTGTGGCGCTTAGCGTTTTTTATATATACAACATTATTTATAAAAAAGAAATAAATAGGCTTGATGAGAATTCACTATGGAGCACCGACTTTTACAAAATCATTGGTTATGGAAACTCACCAAAGCATATGCTACTATTTTAGGTAACTTGGCCAGGTCTCCTGTGCCTTCAGCATAAACACTTGCACTAATCAAAACCAGCTTTTCAACCTGTAATTTAGAGAGGAAATATGTAATAAGCAAAGCCATTGTTGGCTGAGTGACCTAAAAATATAGTGAGAGCAAAAACACAAATATGAGCAAGAGCTAGGGCATGAGAGCATCAGCGTTTTAAAGACCAAGAATTCTAGATTATAAAGTGCATCTATGTCAGTTATAAGTCTGTTAATTTTCTTACCTTTTGTTATGTAAATATGGAAGTACATTAGTAGGTATTCATTAAAGATTTAAAGTCAAAACTAATTACATAAAGTATTATACAACTAAATAGCTTTAAGGTTGTCAGCGTTTTGACCTACAATGGCCATGTCAACGCCCTCATTCGGAACTTCTTAGCAAGCTAAAATAGCACTAGAGCAACCAGAATGCAGGCACACATTTTTTTTGTTTGAAAATTGGAAGTCATCCAGCTTTCAGCACACATTCTGAACAGCAAAGGTGGATCCATTCTCAGCCATTACTTTCCTTTTCCACATATGGGAGAGGAAGTTCCCATCCTGAACTTTACTGACTTGATCTGATACTGCAGCTTTTGTTGCATATAGAAAGACTGAGTTCATCTAGATCTCAGGAGTTCGGCCTAGAAGTCCCAGTATAAATGCCAAGTAAACTAGCCCTTTTCATTCTTGTTAGGGAGATTGACACCTTGGGAAATCTTTTAGCGAGCCCATAATATAACATGCTAAGATACCACTCAATCCAAAAGCTTAAGCCTATGGGTTTATGCCCAACTATGTCGTATTAATCACTCACACTTGTGACATCTTTTCATTGTGCGACTCAAATCTTTCTACGCTCATACGTGTTTACTCAACATTTCTGTTTTTTGAATCCTCCTGCGTTGTTTTTTTCTTCTTTATATTATACATTTTCCCAAGCGCCATGGAATATTTAAATGTTTGTTGAAAGCATTGGATAGTCTATGATGGTAATACTAATGCTCGCAAAACCAAAATATATTCACTTGCTTGATAATACTGACTAAAGAGTTGAATATCAAAATACAGAGTATGAACATTCTCAAATATCCATTGCACGCATTATTGATAATGAGCTCATTTGGAGGGAGACACTTACAGCTTCTGGATAATTGACTGCAAAGTCAATCGCAACAGCAGCACCAAGGCTTGGTCCAACTAATATCATTGGCCTTTTGATGTAGGACTTCCAAAGCTAGAATATCAAAACAGTTAAATTAATAAGCTCAAGTACTAAAATAATGCATAGCTGGAAATTCTAGGGGGGGTGTGTTAAGTGAGAGTTTTGAAAGTTTAGGGGGGAATTTGTGTAAATGACTGAAAGTTCGGGGAGGCTTTCTGAAGTTTCTCCAAAATAAAATTTGAAGTACCACTTGTTAAACTACCACTTTCCCAAAAGTTTAAGCTGATATGAAGAAGTAAATTTAATCACTCAACGCTCTCCCTCACGTGTGGGCTCAAACTCCCTTTTAATAGGTGATGCCCAACACGTGGAGTATTTAATTTTAAATGGGGTGATTTGATGGAGTCAAGGTTCAATTCTATGACAATTCTACCGAGAATTGACAATACCTGATAAAGGTGGTAACGCTTGGATGCCACGTTACATGGTGGAAGCGTTTCTAATACAAGTAAGCACAATAAAAGAAAGATTGTTAAAGAACATGCTATAACTTAATATAGTTGGGAAAAACAAGAGCAAAGACAGATGAATGAACCTAAATCACAGAAGCCCCATCCAAGAACATCGATAGCCCAAGCCTCCAAACCAGCCTCTTCAAGCAAAGGGTATGTCAACCTCCATTCTAAACAAGAACTGGATAACACAAAATAATCAAACAGGTTCAGCAGATAAAATATGTTATAGCCATGGGCCCATGGCATAACTTGCATGTAATTTCAAACCTGTCAAAACAATGGAGGAGAACCACTGGATTGGTCTCACTTTGTATAAGTGGTTTCACAACACTACTCATTATACAACTTTCAGAGGATCCAATCTGCAATCATAACAGGAATGCCAATTTCTAAATTCCTGATCATATATACCATCTCAAATTTTCAGATTACATTAGCAAGTTTACATTTTGGAGAAAATATATCCTACCATGACCTTGGTTCCTGTGTTTGTCAGACAAATCTGAAAAACTTATGAACTATTAACAACATCATCACCAGTAACAACTTACCAAAAGAAGAAAATAGAGAAAAATTAACTTTACCCCCCGAAATTTCAAGAGTTTTTCAATTTTAACCCAAAAGTTTCAAAATTGGCAATGTATCCTCCCGAAGTTTCAAAAAGTGGCAATTTAAACCCCCGTTAACTTTTTCCGTCTAAATGGACGGAAATTAAAAAAAAAAAAAAGCCTAAGAGTAATTACGTAATTTCATAGATTTTCGTCCAATTTGATGGAAAATATTAACAGAGGGTTTAAATTGTCACTTTTTGAAACTTTAGGGGGTAAATTGTCAATTTTGAAACTTTGGGGTTAAAATTGAAAAACTCATAAAACTTCATAGGTAAAATGAATTTTCCCCAAGAAAATACCATAATAATGATGCTGGAAGATGACGAAAATGCAAAACATTCTGAAACTTTTTTTTTTTTTTGGGAAAATAATAATTCTTTCTACCAAAATGTGATTCTTCCGAACGCACAGTATTGTATGGAATATGGATCATCTATACTTGAAAAAGGGAAAATTTCCAAATTAATTAGATTTCAGGACAAATTCAAATCAAAAGGTTGGGGGGTGTTTCAAAATTTTCAATTGTGTAGAGATATATCATATTTTCAATTGCTCGCATAGAAATTTACTAGGATAACCTTGAGTGTACTGTTCATATTTTCCAGGTATTGATGAATAAAAATAAAAACACCATCACGCTTGAAAAACGACCCTACCTAAGCTAGAGAAAGATACCTGTACAGGAAGCCTCTCTATTCTCTGAGCCAAAGTTCGGGAAAATGGGTCTTTGATTTTCTCAACCTCCTTAGGAAGAAATGACGGGAACCCAGTACCGGTACGGCCACCTCCACCAGTTTTATCAGCCAAAGCACTGAGACTTCCAGATTTCTTTGCCATGGTCACCCCCCTTGGTGGGCCTGCTGGTCGGGACCCCAACTTCATACCCAACATATCTTAGAAACCCAAAGAAAAAAAATAAATATATCAAAGCCAAAAGTTTCAGTAACGGGTGCAGAAAGAAAGAGAGAGAAATGAGAAGCGAAAGTGAAGTAACTCTCTGCTGAGACTCTCCCACACTTGTCAGTAGCAATGCCTGGTGTTGAAAAAGACGTTTCTTAAGAAAATACGTACCCAAATAAAGAGAATCTCCACAGGCTTTAGCGATTTTTCGCAGCAGAAACGATAGTTATCTGTTATTTACACGATATATTTAGCACTAAATAATGAAGTGTAGCGTAATAGCATCTTCAAACAGTGTAGTTAAAAGATAAATATTAGTTATATTTAGTTTTTTATTTTCTCTCACAGAATAGTTTCATATTACCTATTATACTTCAACTGTTACAATGAATAACAATTTGTAGCTATTCACTGTAATACACTAAATTGAATATAATATTATTTCATTTAACATTATTTCTAATATAATATAATATTATTTCTAATATTGCTTTTTTTGTTTTGTTTTGGTATTTAATCTTCTCATGTTCCCACAAACCTTTTTATTCTTTCTCTGCATTTATTTCTTCTCTTCCCTTTCTCGAACAAGTTTCTCACGAGCATACTCTTGGATTTGTTGAGTTCATTCAAGGCATTTAAGCATTAAAGACCATCAAATTCATTCTCAGCTGCAATCTGACCCGATAGAACACATGTGAGAATTGCATGGTTAATCTTAAGAATTATTAGTTATATTGCATATATTTATTTTTGTTATTAATTTTAAAAATTAGTACTTGCATGTGTGATGAATGTTCCTCATATGCGTTTATTTTTGTTTTTATTAATGATTTTTATCTATGTAATTGTTTTTCTCTTTAATTAAGTGTTGATAATAATATAATAAATAAATAATAAAAAATAATATTTTAAAGCATGTAATTAATAGAATAAAAAATCTTTTAAAATTGACATTAAAAAATAAATAATTAAAATAAAAATTACACTTTTTGACTACATAAAATATCTCTTACGGCTATAGATCCTCTCATGACCATAACTTTTTACATAAATGGATTTTGTATTATATGTTGAAATATCATATTACGTGTCATAGTACCTAATCCATCAGATTAGGGGTTAGGTGTTAAGGGGGTGGATTTTCCCCAAAAATATCTGTCCCCCCTAAAATGTCTTTTTTCTCCGCTATGGGTGTTAGGGTGTGTTTGTTAAACCCCTCCCCTTTTACTTTTGCATTGTTTATGACTGTTAAGATATCATGAAGTACATAATAGTCACGGTTGAAGGCTATATATTTAAATAATGTCATCGGGTCACACTTAAAAGATTATTACTGAGTAACAATTAAATTTGAATCACACTTGAAAACTATTATTGAGTTATAGTTAAATTTGTTCTTGCTATAATTAAAGATTAACACCTAACTAACTTAGTTAGAGTGCTAGGTCTGTTTGGGAGTATGTTTTTAAAGAAATAATCTGCGTTTTTAAATCAAATCGCAACTTTAGAATGTTTGGGATTGCAATTTTAAAAACACAAAATTTAAAATAGTGAAAAAATCCGCAATTTTTATAAGCTGACTAAATTGTGCTTATTTGAAAATGTGCAAATTTAAACCAAAATCACATTCCGCTTAAAAAAATATTTGGGGAAATATTTACATATTTGGTCATGAAACCGCAATTATATGCTAATGTTATCAAAACACTCAATTATTAAAAAAAAAATAAAAAATCTTAACATATTTTACCAAACGCTTGTGTGGCTTTAAAAAGTAGCGATTTCAAAAACGCAATTTTTAAAATCACACTCCCAAATGGCCCAAAGTCTATTTGTATCCAACATAATTCTCTTAAGTAATTCTACAAATCCCTCTTGTATCTCTTAAAAAATAAGGTGGCTTTGAAAATCACCATTCGATCAAAATCTAATAGTGATCAATCACAAGACGTGATAATTTCAAGAGCCACATCATTATCCTTAGAAAGACACAAGATGGACTTATAACATTACTCCTCTTATAATGATTTCTGATTTCCAGAAGCTGTGTGTAGTATTCATAAAAAAATTATAACTCTGAATATTTTTACATTTTACATCACATTAATAATTTTTTATTGAAATTCAAATAAAAAAATGTAAAACAATTTTTTTTCTTTACATTTTTTATACTAAACGTTCTTTTTTTTTTCACATCAATCAATTTTTTCTTCTATAATTTGTAACTAATAAGAGTTTGTTTATAATTGCATTTGAGAAATAGAGTTTTTAAATAAAAAATAACTTTTTGACAAAGCTTTTACCAAAAGTGCACTTTGGTTATTTTTACGTTTTTTTTATCTTTAAAAGTGCTTTAAATTTTTTTTACTAAACATATATATTTTTTTTTCAAATAAATTTTTTAAATGTTAAAAACACTTTTAAGCCATAAAATACAAACTCAAAATGGCCCTGGGCAGTTCTTGGCCAACGCCAAACAGAGCGGACGTGCTTTCAGTCTCAAAATGAAATTCCCTGGACCCTGGCGGCTGGTTAGTACAGAAGAAACTCCCTGGGCCCCGGGAAACTGGCACAGAAGAATCTTCCCTTTATGGTTCTTTTCAGGCATTTAATGCTGCGACGGAATGAGTGGAGGGGTATACCGTATAGCTCATGTGACCCCTCGTAATGGCCCCTCCCCCTCCCCCACCCCCACCAACTCTCTGATTAAAAAAATGAGAATCTCATATTTCCCCTACATATGACCTGATCCTACTCGTCATGGCCCCTCCTCCTCCTCGTTAGGGAACAAAAAAATCAAGGTCTTTTATTAATTTTTAGTTGTCGGTATAGGATGTATTCCCTCCCCACCATTTTTTTAGGAAAAAAATAAAATAAAATAAGGTCAAAGTTTTAGTTTTATAGTCAATTGTCCCTCACCTAAATTAGAAAAAATATAAACCGGCCTTTACTCACAATTTTTTTGGCGCTATCTATTAAATTTTTTGCCTTATTCAATAAAAATTTTGGCCCCACCCGCTAAATTTTGTAGTCCTACTGCTCCCCCAACCCAAAAAATCTTTTGGACAATATTCATTAAAAAACTTAAAAATTAGTTACTCATTTTCGAATCTTTTAACCCTTAGGCCTTATTTATTAAAAACTATAGTAACCCTAATTTTTTGCTCCAATTCAATAAGCTGTTAGAGCATTCATTGCAGCATCACCAAACTAACCTTTTAGTTATTTTGATAAGACAATTTAACTAAAATAACTTAAAATATCACTTTTCAGCCTCACCATTTTAACCAAAAGAAATGACAAGATGAACAGTAATCATAAATATAAAATTTACTATTCACTCACATATTCATTAAACAAATATATTTTCTCTCTTCCTTTTTACTTTTCATCTTTTTTGTTTTTCTTCTCTCTCACCTTTTCTTTCCGCAACTCTTCCCAACTTTTCATTTCACTCACCTTTTCTTTCTTTTTCTTTTTCTAAGACACAAATTAAAAAGACACAAATAAGACCGTTAGAAAAATAAGACACCCCACAAATTAAAAAATATGAGGGAGAAACTAAAAAGAAAAAAAAAGATATAAATCACAAATTTTCTCTTTAAGCGCCAATAAGACACAAATTAAAAAAATATGACCGTTAGAAAAATTACAAATTTTTAAAAAAATTACTGTTAGAATAAGACAAATATTCTTAAAATAGCCCATTAGAAAAATATAAATATTCAAAGATATAAAAGTTAGAGAAATAATAAACAAATCTTTAAAAAATAATATTAAAATGAAATAGTGAAAGTGAATTGTTAAAATAGTGAGACTGAAATGAATGCTCTAAAAAGGTGAGTTGTTAAAATAACCAAAAGTGTAATTTTTGTTATTTTGGTGAGTAAAATTTGGTGAGACTGATGTGGATGCTCTTACCTGTTTGAGATTTGGCATAGACCCACTAAATTTTATCTTTCTTGAGCATTCCGTTGTACATCTTATTATCTTTCAAACCCTAAACAAGCACAAGTTCACAATCAATAACATTAAAATTTGATGTCCCCAAAAAGTAGCTTAATCTGTTGGGAGTCGGGACCACGCATAATGAAGTGAATGCCATTAGTTCGAATCCTCTTCTCCCTCTTGTTCGGACATGTCAAAAAAAAAAAAAATTAAAATTAAAATTTGAAATTTAAAGCTTACTTTCCTATACTGATTTAATTTTCCAAATGAAAAATAAGTGAAAACACGCAATTTGCAACACATAAGCTAGCGGTGCAAGGTAGTTTGTTTTTATCTCAGTATGCTCTAAGATAATTTTTTATTTTTTTTAATCTTAAACGCGGCTTGAACTCACACTGTTCTCATATCATGGTTGTTGCTTACTCTTTGTGTGATTTTCAATATGGGTCTTTATTTTTATGTTTTTTTTTCTTCTAATTTATGACCTAGTGTATGTCTAATTAATTTGAAAATTTTCTTAGGCCATTAAACTACCACCTTAGATGATAAAAACAAATTAATTTATGCCTTGGCCTTTTTTTTTTTTTTTTTTTTAAGCATATCTCTTGGCCATGCACATAATACTTTATAGCTCCGTCCTTGTCTATTTGTATTGGTAAAAAAGATAAGGAAAAACTTCACTTACCCTCATAATGTTTGGCCACTTTTGCAGATACTCTAAATGTTCAAAACCTCTCACTTAGGTGTATCAAACTTTGATTTTCTCTCACTTTGCCCCTTTTGTACAGAAAATCTTAATGAAAATGCCAATTTTACCCCTAACTCCAAAACTATACTGTTTTGGGTTCCAAAACTACAACACCCACCCAACCCAAAACGAAGTCGTTTTGGCCATTAAATTTTATTTTAAAAATGAAAATCAGGAAAAAAAAAAAAAAAAAGCTATGAAAATCGGGAGCCACCCCCTTGGCCAAAATGGGGTGGCCCGAATGAAAATCAGGGGCAGCTCCAGCCACCCCCGATTTTCATCTTTCTTTCTTTCTTTTTTTTTCGATTTTCATCTTTCTTTTTTTTAAAAAAAAAATTAATGGCCAGAACAACGTCGTTTTGGGCTGAGTGGGTGTTGTAGTTTTTGAGTCAGGGGTAAAATTGACATTTTCTGAATGGAATGAGCAAAATGAGAGAAAAGCAAAGTTTAATACACCTAAGTGAGAGGTTTTGAACATTAGGAGGTATCTGCAAAAGTAGTCAAATATCAAGGAAAGTAAGTGAAGTTTCCCTAAAAGATAAAGTCACACATTAAAAACATGTTTTGCAGTAAATAATGCATCTTCACTTGTATCCACAACTTTTTACATAATGGATTTTGCATCATGTGATGTTTTGTCATTCGAAAAAGAGATAAGCATGCCTCTTCTTTTTGAGTATATCTTCAGTTCGGTCGTTGCGTAAAGGACCAAGTTTACGCCCACCAATAGAAGTAAGACACCTCATTTAAAGCAAAAAAATTGCAAAAAACTTGTGTAAAAAAAAAAAAAAACTAGATTCGATCATGGCCAGCAGAGAAAGAAGAGAAGGAAGAACGAAGAAGGAAGAAGGCTGGTCTGGTTTTGCCGCCACCCTCGACCCAGCGACGCCCACCCACCCAGCGTCGCCATTCCGGCCTATGCCCACCCACCACGGCACCAGATCTGCAAACAACCAAATCAAAACGGTGACTCCGGCGACGCCCACCGGCCATCCCCGACCCATAGACGCCCCGCCCAACTACGCCACCCATCCCTGCCGGCCAGACCCAGCCGTGGGTCTGGCGTGACCCACGTTCATCTTCTCCGGCAGATCCCGAACCCCTTTAGGGTTAACTTTCAAAATCTAGGTTTTAGTTTTGAATCAAAAAACGATTTTTGATGCATTAGAATCGAGTTTTGAGGCATTAGAAACGGAGTTTGATGTCCGGTGAGAAAGTGGTCGGAGAAGGTGACCACTAACGGCGAGGATGGTTCTTGGGGAGCACCACCCTGGGTCACGGCCAGACTCACGGCTGGGTCTGGCCTAGCCGGCAGTGACCCACGGCGACTGGGTGGGTGGGTCTCTGGCGATTTGAGACCCACGTTGGCTTGGCCGCCCAAAAACCAGAAAAGGAAAAAAAAAAAAAAAAATCAGGGTGCTGTGTGTGTGAGAGAGAGCATTAGGAGTGAATCTTGTGTTTTGTTCTTATTTTCTTAAAATGCAATAGGTGAGGCGGCAGCATTTGAGTGGAAGGCAAAAAACCCTTTTTTTTTGCCTTGACCGTATAGCAGTTGCTACCCTTCTTTTTACAAGATTTTGTCGTACGTAGTTGCCGAGGGCCACATGTTCAATTCATAGATTCTGCCAACAACTTCCTTTATTCTCTTTCTTCCTTTTCTTCTCCCCCTTTCTCTTTTCCTTCTTCCTGTCTCTATCTCGCCGCCACCTTCCACCTTTTTCCTCCCTCCGATACGTCATCTCTTTCCTCAGGCCAGTGGGTGAAACGAGCGTGACCTAAATAAGTACCTGTCTGCTCGAGGCAACCTAGCCAGTCTCTGCCCCTGTGGACGGGGCAAGCGGTTGTTGAAATCGCTCCTGCTTAGAGGCGGATACGGAGCTAGAGTAGGGCTGAAATCCATCTGCGAAGGGTGGTTCTCAACCATCATTTTGGGCTTTAAATGTTTCTCGTCACCTCTTATTTATGAGAAATGCTAACGTCCATCTCTCATCACCTGCAAAGAATAATTTCTCTTTATTTGTTCGATCTTACCTCCTCCACAGGCACTAAACTGAATATAGCTTTGGGATTCTATTCGCCCTGAGGTATATGTTCATGGCAACTAGTGCTAAGTGTACTCCTAGTAAAAAATATATATATATATTAATTAATACTTAAAAAATAAATAAAAACTAAAATAATAATAAAAAGAGTGTTTTGCCCTTTCAAACGGCTGACCGACAACTTTGTTCACAGCGAGTTGGCTCCTCAAGGGGTTCGTTTTATTTCAACTCAAGTCAGTGAGTATAATTCTTGATAGTTCTGCACTTTTCTTTGCAAAGTTACGATGAACTTACTTTTTTATCGGTTCAAGAAATACTTATGGACTCTAAAATTTACTGCAATCAGAACTCAAATGAAAAGTATTAAGAACATTCAGAAAATTACCAAAGCAATGAAAATGGTGGCAGCTTCCAAGCTACGAGCCATTCAGGCTAGAGCAGAAAACTCTCGTGGCCTGTGGCAACCTTTTACTGCACTTCTTGGCAATAATCCAAGTACTTTATAAGTCATCATTCAACAGTCATATCTTCTATTCATACACGGTTTCTTTTCTTTTTTCCCCTATGTTTACCTAGGTTGAGCATTTTGCTTTTAATGATATTTCGATTACTTAAAAGAAAAAGGTTTTGATTGCCCACCTGTCAATGGCGTAAATATTTGTTAGTATATCTGTTACTGGTCCGTGTTATTGTCCAATCCAATCAACCGAGTATGCAGGATATATGATATACATGAGGAAAGATATTGACATTGGATATGGTGGGTTAGCATGTGCAAGAAGAGCTTCTTTTTCATTGTAAGAGATTTATGGAGCTTGTTAAGTAATGATTAATGATTAAATTTATCATTTCCAATCAGCTTAGCTTTTGGGATAACTGGTAATTTAACATGGTATCAGAGCCAAAGAGAAAAAAGAAAAGAAACCGTGTATAGTAATTTATCACAGCCTCTAGAACATGTGTATTGGTTGCAGTTGTGTGGAAACATAAAAACACCAAGTGAGCATGAAACATGTACCTCCAATTGAGATTCATCAGCATGGTCATTCACTTTTCTCTTCTTAATTGACAGATCACCATCAGTGTTGTCCTTTGTCCGCCATAAATTGATCGTGCAATCCCAAGAACCCGAACAAATCTAAGTGCATGTAACCAAAAAAGAAAAAGTAAAGTGATAGGCTTGACTTGAAACCTCGTCTTGCCAACATAAATGTCAATAAATATAACACTAAAAGGAAATAAACAGACCATGTCTCCAGAAGTCTGTGCTGCAACACTTTGTACTGATCCTCTATGTCCACGCAAAATTTTGAATGCTCTTATTTTGATCGGATTATTTACGGGCTCCTCTCCATCCAACTGTCATGTAATTTAGTCAAAAAATCATACTTCCAATTTAAAAGTAGTAATTTTTTCTAATTACCTTCCACAGCCTCAGGGTGCGATCTTTTGAAGCAGTGGCCACAATACTTTCAGCACCTGTTTATACAGAACAACTTAAAAATTGACGGCACAAAGAAGAGCTAATGAAACATTGGCCATTTGAAGGAAGCATTTCCGAGCACAAAAATTGTACATGAAAAAGCCACCTTAGAGGCCAAGTAAGATGACAACAAGTGTATAAATACTAGATCATTTCATAGAGAAGAGGTTTTAAATTATTCAGGCCAGGAAGGTCTGGGTTCTGGTGCAACATGAAAGATGACTGATCCCTATTCCTTGTACCTTCTGGGTTGATGACACCAACAGAAGCAACTCCATCAGAATGTCCTTCCAATATATGTGTACACACTCCAGCAGCTTTCCAAAGCCTTCAAAAAGATAAAGGTCAAACTTAGTGCACACGTGAAGTTCCTTACCATGCAGAAACTAATTAAGTTTTATACTAGGAAGCACCAATACTGACATGGGACATGGTTAAGATACAATATAGATAACGTGAAAACTACAATACAATATGGCAAGGACACACAACAATTAATTAAGTAATATATTTTTAGTTATATTTCAAGTTAATTTTAGGCTTAGAAAATAAACAGCAAGCATCAGTACCTCCCAAAACATATCTCAAAATAATATAAAAGCAATAATAGATTACTAAGAAACAAACAATATCATCCAAAGAGAAAAAAGGGGGGGAGGGTGCGGAGGGGAAGACAACTGGTGGTGGTTTTGGACTCTTTTTGGTCTTCATTCCATAGCATTTCAGCTAGAAGTGCGTAAAGGCTACAAGTCTGGTACCTGGCCATGCTGAGCTCATACAAGGCTTAGTCCAAATACAAAATCTATGCTAGGCCTTATTCAGGCTAGCGTACCTATGCGGTGTTGTTGTTGTGGGTTGTTGCCTGTTGGCAGCTGGGATGAGAAAGCATGAGAGAGAGAAAATGGGGATGGGCTTTTTACTTGTGTCATCGTGTATATGCATTTCTTTCTTTGTTTTAATATTTTTTTCTTTTTTCTCTGTCTCTCTGCAATCTAAGCCATCCACCATATCCCTTCCCATGTACCTCTATGTCCGAAATTTAGAAATATTTGTTTGATATTCGAACATGTATTAGACAAGTTTCCAGCCCTGTTGGAGTGATTTCTGCGTCTGATGCATGTCAGACACTGATACTCTAGGGGTTTTGGAGTATCTATGCTTAGGCTTTATAAAACAACAGAAAGTAAGGAAGTTTCAGATAAGAAGATTTAATGAAAAAATCTTCAAATAATTACCTTGCTAAACCATCATAGCACCCAGTCACAATGAACCTGCGAGACAACACATTCAAGTTATATTCAGAACTAGAATTTTCTCTTATTTTTATTTGTAGTAAAAAAGAGCTCTATGGAATATTAACATTCAGGACAATCTGACTTGTAATAATGTCAGTACTACTACAACATGACTTGATGCACTGTGTTAATAATCTATGAACAATCTACCATGCTCTTAGGCACAGAAATATGGCGATTAACAATTGCCCCAAGGATGCCGCTTTGAGATTCTTATGTATATTCAACCTTGAATATATAGCATGCTTTGGGTTTTCCATTATAATATGCTCAGCCAAGTTAGCAATAAAACAAATGAAAAATATAAATTCCTGGATCATTGCACAAAAGGGGTGATCATGATTGGATGACTAAGCAAGCATCTCATTATCAAAGCACTCCTAAAGAACCCATGACGATGCCAAGTATTCACATGCTTACCCAGGATTAGAACCATCAACTGCACTGACCCAGTCATCGTGAAGTGAAGGTTCTTCTTCTTTCCGTGGGGCCACAGCCTTTATGTATTCTATTTCCAATATTTTCTCCAGTAATGGAGCAGAAAATTCCAGTTAGATATCAAAATGAAAACAACTATAGTGATTTTTGAAAATTATAAATGGCTCACTGAAAAATGGCCCACTGCAATGGACATTTAAAAAAACTCAACAACACCCACATTATTTGCCACTCCCATTACATGAAAACCCCTCCTAAACATCCCCAACAAAACCAACATTGCACAAACTAAAGCAGTCAAATCAAATTCCTTTACACTTGATTAGTTTCTAAAACAAAACTGCCATCAATATTGCGATAACAAAAGTGAAAAAGGTAAAGACAAGTACCGCTGAAATGCCCTTGGCAAGAAGAAACTTTTCAAGCGACATCCGCACCAGCTCGCCATCGATCAGAAAATCAAAGGGCTCAGTTTTCCAATCAGGATCTCCTGCTCCCAAACATAACCACATATAACAAATCAGATTTTCACTCATAAATCACGCTTTGCTTGAGACTTCCAAGGAAAATTACTAAAGCAACAGTACCAGCTTGAAGAAGATTGTTGACAATGGTGGAGAGGCCCAGTCTGGTGAGATTGGAAGGGATGGCAATCGACGTGGGAGGGACTTTGAGAGGAGGTTTGAGCTTCGTCACGAACCGCACTTGGACCCGCCTTGAATTATCTTCCACTTCCCCATTCATATCCATCTCTCTCAAGCTAAGGTTTTGTGTAACACCCCAGTTTAGATAATTCCAATAATTTAATATTTGAGCACATTACTATTCTTCTTTTACCTTTGAGAGTGTTTTTCTAACATAATACAGCGGAAATATATAAACTATTAGACTGCAGCAGGTAAATTTTTTTTAACAAAATTCTATTGCATCATATACACAAGCCACCAGAGCTCTAATCAACCGTAAATTTACTGTGAATCATTTCTCATATTAAAACATCTTGTCAAAATATTTATCCTAATTAACAATTCTACATTATATCATACTTACACTTTTGCAAATCACAAATTAAAATTCAAGTATGCGTTATAAATGGGGTTTTAAGTGAGACATTACCCACGTATCCTACCAACATATTTCATGTAACAAGTCTATAATATAGTTAGTTAGTTGAGAAGGTGGGTTATAATACAGTTTAGTTAGTTTGGTTAGTTGAAGTGTTAGTTGGGGAAGGATGTATAAATAGCTTGAATGAGAATGTAATAGGGATCTTGTTAGTGAATTGTTCATTGTGAACTTGGAGGAGGAGTCCTTGAATACTCATGGAGGTTTAGGTATCCTCGAAATACCTAGTTTAGTAGTCAATACATTCTTTCTTTCTATTTTTTCTTCTTGTTTTGAACTTATTAACAGTGCATTCATCATCAACACTGTTACAAGTGGTATCAAAGCCGTTCGATTTCTTTTTCTTTTCTTTTTTTTTTTTCTTTCTCAAAACTTTCGATTTTACAAGATGATGGAGCTGTTGGGTTATAAAAGAGTGCAACAGAGAAGGTCGTGGCAGCAGCAATGGGAGCAGCAGGATAGTAAGGAGAGGGAGCTGGATAGTTTTAAAAAGCGGGGTGAGAGGTTTGATCAATTGTGGAGGAAGACGGATGAGGCGATTGATCAATTAATGAGTTCCATGGAGAAATTTCGGAGGGCATTAGAACAAAGAGATAAAAGTGTATCTTTTGATACTATGGAGGCCAATTTTGAAGATGAGGATCCAAATTCATCCGAGTTAGTCCATAGGGAGATTGAATCCATGGAGTTGGAGAAGGTAGATACTCAAGAAGAATTCAAGAAACAAGAAAATGCATTCTTGCCTCGAGCAGAATTGCAAGAAACAATTCAGATTGGTCAAGAAGCCTTATTACAGAGAGAAGAAATTCTTTCAAAGGTTGAGGATAGTGACGATGGAAAAAGGAATTCTTTAGGCCTCGTTTGGTTTGCGGATTGTCTAGTCCATTGGAAAAGGATTAGCTACCACTGTGATTAGCTAACACTGGGAATAGATCAGCTATTCCTATTCATTTGTTTGGTTGTAACGTTGGAATAGACTACCTAAGCATATTCCTTCGTTTGGTATAATACAATATGTTGGTGAATGAAATCGTATTGTGATCTTATTTCCTAAAATACCCTTATAATACGAATACAATTTATATTATTAAGGACCTTTTTTTTTTTCGAAACATAAACAACTATATATTATAATTTTTTTAAAAAAAATTATGTCATGTAGAATTTTATTTTATTTTTTTGCAATTATGCTAGAAAATTAAAATTATTTATATTAAAAAAAAATCACATAATCACCATATTTCATATTTTATATCAGTGATTCCTTTAGAATTCCAACCCAATTATATTGGTGATTTCCGTCTGAATGAAGGAAAAAATTGAGAGAAGAAAATCAAAACTGTGTGCGATTTGAAAAAAAAAGAAAAAAAAAACCTCTGGGAGAGAAAAGAACGAAAAAAAAAATTGAGAAATAATGAAGAAAAACTGAGAGA
>CM017323.1:5103748-5278043 GCA_006937295.1 Carpinus fangiana
TTTGGTTTCGATTGAACCTGAGAAGGGTGTTAAGGAATCCCACATTGATCGGGTGTCTGATTGGTTATGGGTATATCTACTTATTAGGCCTCTCCACTGACTATCTTTCACACCTTCGTGTTTAAGTTTAATAGGTAATATTGCAGAATATCTGCTCAGGGTATTCTTATGACCTGGTATACCATGCTTTTAAATAACATTTTTAAAGGTAAAAAAAACAAACAAAAAAGCATTAGGCAAGCAACCAATTTTACTGTTTTCACAACTCAAAAAGGGTCCAAGTATTTAAAGTTTTTAGCCCGAAAGAAACATAATCGCTCATAAGAAGATACAAATGCACAAGTGGCTATAAACTTGAGGAGAGAGTGTTGGACCTTACTTATAGAGGGGGAGTGTTAAAATATTAACTAAATGATTATCGTCACTTATTCTTATTAACTTAAACATTTAGGATAAGTGGTAATTTATCACTTATGAAATATGTTCTCATATGTGAGAACTAAAAGATAGAAACTAACCACTACTTGCTTATAGCGGATTATTTGATCATCCTCACCGCAAATGAGAAGTGCTTTATGCTTTACCTGTAAAATGGAAATATAGACAGCACGTCAATACAACTATAGATTTTTTTGGTTCCTGAAGTTCCATAACCTTCAATTTGTTCAAAGGTCTAGTTGTGATTTCACCAATAATCTATACCTTGCTATCACTATAGAACTTGCCTTCTGTTTGATTCTCACAAGTAACGAAGAAAAGGCAAAAGCTTATAACTGCTTAAGAAAGCAGTTCCTTTTGTGACCTTTTATCATTCCAAGAAGCACTTGGAGCAGTATTCAACGGATAAAATCAAACAAAAATTAATGGAAGCTGTTTATTACCTGTCAAGCCTAAAGGAATCTTGTATACTACTTAAGATTGGCATATTTACTGAACTGGCAGCACTATACCTGTTTTATTTGGGCAATAACATTATAGCCCCCGCTACTCATAAAATTAATGGTGGCGTCCTTCCACCAAGGGAGCAGACAGTGTAAGCGGCCCACCTAGTTTTTAATACAAGAACATCACCACCATTAGATTAAATTGAAGATCTCATCACTGTTGACTGACAAAAGAAAATTATCTTACATTAGTCCAATCTAAGCTTGTGGCTAAAGAAATGCCATTGAAGGCCAATATATTTGCATAAAGGCGTAGCGGAACGCTTTGCAATAAAGACACCTGATCCATAAAAATGAAAAGAAGATTATGTAGGGATAACTCATTAATATTTTGATGATTGATAAAGCTATATAATTTTCAGCCATGCTGTGCCCAGTCTCTACACAGCAAGACCGGTAGGTTAATGGTGTATTGAGGCCAAAACATAACAAGGAAGCAACAAAATACAAGCAATAAAATGTCTAGCAGAGAATTTAATAATTATATTCTGCTTCTTTCAACCTGTCAACTTTGGAACTCTTTGGTGGCATTTGTGTTTTCTGTTTCCTGTTTACCAAAAGCCTCTCCATTTTATTGGGAATTGTGTTTTTGCAATTGATTTATCATGTTTACAATACTTTGCACACACCAAACACATTTTCTGGGGCATCTCTAGTTTACTACTTTGAAGACAAGCATATTTTAGAAAAACTGTCATTGATCTTCATCTTTTGTTGTAATACTTTGAAGTTTCATTAGTGGCATACAGAAGACGTTTCAAGGTCTTGAAGAAGACAACATGCCATCAACCAGAGTATCAATGGCAGCAAAAGTCATTAGCAGTAGCACTGTTTGGGACTAGCATTATAGGGAATTTCATCAAATCAATCATCAAGATCTTGGTGACCATCTCAGATGTTGAATAATAAACAATTTCTGCTCCTTCACATCATTTTAACATAATCCTATCATGACTGAAGTTGATTTACATCTATAAACAGATTTACTTTTGTACATTGAAGGGGTCTTGCAGGCTATAAATTCCTTAGCAGATATTTTGAACAAGACAAGGGCGATCCCATTCGGGGGTTGCTGTGTGGATATGGAGCGTCGTTTTAAGGTGGAGCTAAGTCCTTCTCTTTCTCGGCGAAGCCTGGTTCGTCTACGATTTACTTGGAGGAAAGAAGGAAAGGGTTTGGTGGATCTATTACTCTAGGGTTTCGATACGCGGATTGGGTGGCGGAGACAGTGGAGGAGGCGTTGTTGGCTCAGGGAACGGAGGATTTTGCTAAATCGTTCCATGAGGAGGTGGAGGTCCAGAGGGTCAGCAAGGGTAGCAATAAGGCCGGTAAGTTTTTAGAGGTGGCTGTGTTTGCTGAGGGGAACCGGAAAAGGACTATCTGGCTCCCTGAGAGCCGTCGAGGGCCGTGGAGGATGGGGCTGACGTCGTTTTGTAGGTGAACTTAGGCAGTTGCTTGTGGTCAGCGTTGCACAGATTCCGACGAAGGTTTCTGAAGGCACTCCGACTGGAGATGGGGCGTCTCCTGATCGGACCTAGGTGGCAGTGCTAACCGAGGCACCTGGTGGTATGAAGCCGGTTCTTTGAGGAATCTATAAACAGATTCCGACGAAGATGATGAGGATTTTGTGCTCGTTGAAGACGTTTCTTTGGGGATTTTGTGCTCCTGATCGGACCTAGGTGGCAGTGCTAACCGAGGCACCTGGTGGTCTGAAGCCGGTTCTTTGGGGAATCTATAAGCAGATTCCGACGAAGATGATGAGGATTTTGTGCTCGTTGAAGACGTTTCTGGATAATTTTAGAGCTGCTGTGGATCGGATCCTCTCTATCGGACTGGGACTTAAGCCCAACTTGTCCTGGCTTAACGTTGAGGGCTGGGCCTAAAGTAAAGTTGAAGAAGGCCAGGCCTCAACTCATGGGTTCGGATCCAGAGCCCTTATCTGGGTCTTTTTTGGGCCTTAGGTATTCTACGGGCGAGGAGTTGGCCCCGAGTTCTGCTGGGGAGATGGCGAAGGCGGTGGTATTATTGGAGTCTGACTCAGCGACGACGGTGTTAGCTCCGCCGATATCCGGTGATGGCCATGCCCTTGTGGTGGGGTTTCCGACGATTATGCAGAGTCTGGTGAGTCCTGTTTCTCCGGCGGTGGATGCTGGTTTTCCTGGGTCGGTTTCTGGGGTGTTTCTGGATCTGGATCCGGAGCCGGTTCTGGATCTGGTTCGGGTTCTAGAGCCAGATATCGGTGCTGTTCTGGTCTCAACCCCGCCCCGAGTATGGTGACAGCGGACCCTGGTCAGAAAATTTCTCCGGCGAGTCCTGCGGTGGTTTCTGGGCTGTCTTTGGGGTCTGCAACTCTGACGCCATTGCTGTGGCTATTGGTCTGACGAAAACCCAGACGTGGCAGATTGAGTGGTTGATGGAAGGTGTAAAGCACGACGAGAAACATATGGCAATCTTGAAGGACATGGACGAGTATACTCGTCGGGCAAATAAGGTTGCACGCCACCCGGATTGTGATGAGGAGTTGGCGTTGATGCAGAAGGTGTTATTGGATTTAAAGGAGCCTAAGACCAAGGGCAACAGAGAGCTCTTTCTGGGTGGGTTAGTATTTGCTCTTCTTTTTTTTGGGGCACTTTTGTTTGCTCGGGTCAGTCGGGTGGGAGGGAGTTCTTCTAATGGGTTTGCTCCTGTTTCTCTGGGGTCTTTTTGTGGGAGCTCCTCGTGAGCATAGGGTTGTTTTGGGTTTTAGGTTTCAGGGTTTATATTTGGGTTTTATTTTAGGTCTTATTGCGGGTTTTTCACAGGTTATCCTCTGTATACTTTTTGTCTACTTTGTGGCCTTAGCGTTTTTTATATATACAACATTACTTATAAAAAATAAATAAATAGGCTTGATGAGAAGTCACTGTGGAGCACCGACTTTTACAAAATCATTGGTTATGGAAACTCACCAAAGCATATGCTACTATTTTAGGTAACTTGGCCATGTCTCCTGTGCCTTCAGCATAAACACTTGCATTAATCAAAACCAGCTTTTCAACCTGTAAATTAGAGAGGAAATATGTAATAAGCAAAGCCACTGTTGGCTAAGTGACCTAAAAATATAGTGAGAGCAAAAACACAAATATGAGCAAGAGCAAGAGCTAGGGCATGAGAGCATCTACGTTTAAAAGACCAAAAATTCTAGATTATAAAGTGCCTCAATGCCAGTTATAAGTCTGTTAATTTTCTTGCCTTTTGTTATGTAAATAATAAATATGGAAGTACATTAGTAGGTATTCATTAAAGTCAAAACTAATTACATAAAGTATTATACAACTAAATAGCTTCAAGGTTGTCAGCGTTTTGACCTACAATGGCCATGCCAACTCCCTCATTCGGAACTTCCTAGCAAGCTAAAATAGCACTAGAGCAACCAGAGTGCAGGCACAAAATTTTTTGTTTGTAAATTGGAAGTCAGCCAGCTTTCAGCACACATTCTGAACAGCAAAGGTGGATCCATTCTCAGCCATTACTTTCCTTTTTCACATATGGGAGAAGAATTTCCCATCCCGAACTTTACATACTTGATCTGATACTGCAGCTTTGTTGCATATTGAAAGACTGAGTTTACCCAGATCTCAGGAGTTCGGCCTAGAAGTCCCAGTATAAACGGCAAGTAAACTAACCCTTTTCATTCATTTTCATTCTTGTTAGGGAGTTTGACACCTTGAGAAATTTTTTAGTGAGCCTATAATATAGCATGTTGAGTAGCACTCAATCCAAAAGTTTAAGCCTATGGGTTTAGGCCCAACTATGCCATATTAATCACTCACACTTATAACATCTTTTCATTGTGCGACTCAACATTTATGTTTTCTTGATAATACTGACTAAAATATATTCACTTGCTTGATAATACTGACTAAAGGGTTGAATATCAAAACACAGAGTATGCACTTTCTCAAATATCTATTGCACGCATTATTTGATAATGAGCTCATTTGGAGGGAGACACTTACGGCTTCTGGATAATTGACTGCAAAGTCAATCGCAACAGCAGCACCAAGACTTGGTCCAACTAATATCATTGGCCTTTTGATGTAGGACCTCCAGAGCTAGAATATCAACACAGTTAAATTAATAAACTCAAATACTAAAAGAAAATTTGAAGTACCACCGGTTAAACTACCACTTTTTCTAAAAGTTTAAGCTGATAGGAAAAGGTAAATTTAGGTAGTGTTTGTCAAACAAAAAAAAATCCCCCACGACACTGCTCACCTTTAAAAAAAATTTAAAAAGAAAATAATGATTGATATGAGAAAATAAAAAAGTGGTATTAAAAAGTGAAAAAATTTTGTTTTGTATTGATTGTTTTATTTGAATAGTAATAAAGAGTAAATGGTGTGAAATAAAAAGTGAATGATTTGATATGTTTTTTTTTTTAAAAAATAAAGTAAATAGTGTGGTAGAATGTGAGGGAATGGGGAGGGGTTTAACAAACAAAGCCTTAATCACTTAATCATTATTTTAACACTCTCCCTCACGTGTGGGCTCAAATTCTCATTTAATAGATGAGGTCTAACTCATGGAATATTTAATTTTAAATAGGGTGATTTGATGGAGTCAAAGTTCGAACCCATGACCTTTGACTATGATACCATGTTAAATCACCATTTTTTTCCATTCAATTTTACCAAGAATTGACAATACCTGATAAAGGTGGGAACGCTTGGACGCCACGTTACATGGTGGAAGCGTTTCTAGTAAAAGTAAGCACAATAAAAGAAAGATTGTTAAAGAACATGCTATAACTTAATATAGTTGGGAGAAACAAGAGCAAAGACAGATGAATGAACCTAAATCACAGAAGCCCCATCCAAGAACATCGATAGCCCAAGCCTCCAAACCAGCCTCTTCAAGCAAAGGGTATGTCGACCTCCATTCTAAACAAGAACTGGATAACACAAAATAATCAAACAGGTTCAGCAGATAAAATATGTTATAGCCATGGGCCCATGGCATAACTTGCATGTAATTTCAAACCTGTCAAAACCATGGAGGAGAACCACTGGTTTGGTCTCACTTTGTATAAGTGGTTTCACAACACTACTCATTATACAACTTTCAGAGGATCCAATCTGCAATCATAACAGGAACGCCAATTTCTAAATTCTTGATCATATATATCATTCCAAATTTTCAGATTACATTAGTAAGTTTACATTTTGGAGAAAATATATCCTACTATATATGACCTTGGTTCCTGTGTTTGACAGACAAATCTGAAAAACTTATGAACTATTAACAACATCATCACCAGTAACAACTTACCAAAAGAAGAAAATATCAACCAGGAAGATGACGAAAACGCAAAACATTCTGAAACTTTTTTTTTTATTTGGGGGGAAAATAATAATTCTTTCTACCAAAATGTGATTCTTCCGAACGCACAGTATTGTATGGAATATGGATCATCTATACTTGAAAAAGGGAAATTTTCCAAATTAATTAGATCTCAGGACAAATTCCAATCAAAAGGTTGGGGGGTGTTTCAAAATTTTCAATTGTGTAGAGATACATCATATTTTCAATTGCTCGCATAGAAATTTACTAGGATGACCTTGAGTGTACTGTTCATATTTTCCAGGTATTGATGAATAAAAATAAAAACACCATCACGCTTGAAAAACGACCCTACCTAAGCTAGAGAAAGATACCTGTACAGGAAGCCTCTCTATTCTCTGAGCCAAAGTTCGGGAAAATGGGTCTTTGATTTTCTCAACCTCCTTAGGAAGAAATGACGGGAACCCAGTGCCCGTACGGCCACCTCCACCGGTTTTATCAGCCAAAGCACTGAGACTCCCACCTTTCTTTGCCAATGCTGGTGGGGAACCCAACTTCATACCCAACATATCTTAGAAACCCAAAGAAAATATATCTATATATATATACAAAGCCAAAAGTTTCTGTAACTTCCTTTCGAAATCACAAGGGACAGAAAAGAAAGAAAGAAAGAAAGAAAGAGATGAGAAGCGAAAGTGAAGTAACTCTCTGCTGAGACTCCCCCACGCTTGTCAGTAGCAATGCCTGGGGCCTGGTGTTAACGAGGCAGCAGCATGACGTGTTGAAGTTACCCCCTTCTCTCTTTTGTCGAAAAAGACGTTTCTTGAAATAAATACGTACCTAATCAATAAAGAGAATCACTACGGGCTTCAGAGCATCACGTCCAACTCTTTATTTATAACATTTTTTAAATATTTTAATAAAGTCTATAAAAAGTTTCTTACATCAAATTCTCTATCAAATGTTAAGTATAATATTTGTCAAATCTCCTCTTCAAATTTAAAAAGACCAAAAACAAATGTTAAAATATTATCATATTATTTTATTGCATTTTAACACAATTTTTCATTTTTCTCCATCTCCTTTTCTATTTCTTTCCCTCCAGAGTTTTATCTCCTCCCTTTTTACTTTTTTCTCCCCTTCCATTTTTCTTTTCGTCACTCCCATTTTCTCAAATATACAACTGCATTAATTGACGTCTATCAGTTAATAAATTAAATTTATTCATCAATAAAATCTCTCAAATTAAAGATGCAATTGGGCACAAAAAATAATTCTATGTATGTGAGCATGAAAGTGAGTTTTAGGGTAGTTAAAGTAATTTGATTTCACAATAGCAAAATATTTAAAGAGTTTGATATTTGATTGTCTTTAAAAGTGACTAGCTATATCTAAAAAAATATATTTTAAAAGTTAAATTTAACTAAATTTTGCATAGCTCCATGTGGATGCTCTTAGCCATTTTTTTTTTCAGCAAAAACGATATATAGATACCACGATATATTTAGCACTAAATAATCACGCGGAGTAGAGATATTCGGCTGCCAAATTAAGGCAACCTAGCGTCTGCCACATATTAAAAAAAAATATGAAGAAGAAATAGGTTAAAGGGGTAGCGCCTGCTAAATTTAAAACCGATAATAACTTATCAAAATTTGATCAAATTATATATCAAATTCACTAGCTTCCATGAATTATTGATCATAAATTAGTATCAGTAAAACTATATAAAACTGAGATAGTGTTTTAAAGCACTAACACCAAATTTAGGATGACTGAATTCCTTTAAAGTGATATCATCCCTTTACCTTTCACCTCTAGGTTTTAGTTTTGAATCTAGAAACAAGTTTTAAGGCATTAGAATTTAGAACTCAAATATTAGCTCATGAAAATTTAGAATGACCAAATCCCTTTTATGATGATATCATCCCTAAAGGGTTAACCTTCCATATCTAGGTCTTAGTTTTGAATCAATAAACAAATTTTGAGGCATTAGAACCTAAATATTAACTATTGAAAATTTAGCTAATACGTGTTTTTTATATAAAAAATAATATTAACAACAAAATTTAAAGAGAAGGCCGGGTGTTGGACAACGCTAGGCTGCCTCAATTTGGCAACCGCATAGCATGAGTAATTCTAAAAGTACATATTGTGTCCCTCCTAGAATGATGTTGCTCTTAAAATTACAATTTGATCAAAATCATATAATAATCAATCGCAAGGTCAATAGTAATTTAAGAGCCACATCATTCTTGGAGGGATACAAAAGTGACACAAGAGGGACTTACAGCATTACTCGCGTAGCACTGCTCAATCACATGTATCCCTAAGGACCATAACTTCTTACATAAATGGATTTTGTATTATATGTTGAATTATTGTCATAAAACCTAATCCATCGGATTAGGTGCTAAGGGGGAGGATTTTCCCCCAAAATTTAAATATATGTCCCCCCTTTAATTGTCTTTTTTCTCCGCTGGGTGTTTCTGTTGGGTGTGTTTGTTAAGCCCCCTCCCCCTTTCCTCTTGCATTGTTTATGATTTGTTAGGATATAATGAAGTGTACGGTTGAAGACTATATATTAAAATAATGTCACTTACTCATATTTGAATATTATTACTGTGTTACAGTTAAATTCTTTTTTGCTACAATTAAAGATTATAACATAACTAATATAATTAGAATATAAGTCTATTTGTATCCAATATAATTATTTTAAATAATTCTACGAGTCTAAACTACTAAGAGTCTGTTTGGAATTGTATTTGAAAAATAAAATTTTTAATTCAAAAATATATTTTTGGCAAAAATTTTGTCAATAGTGCGTTTTGGTCATTTTAAAATTTTTTAGATTTTTAAAAATGCTGTTGTAACCGCGCAAATAATGATAAATAATATAAAATCAAAAAGAGAGAAATCAAGTGAGAATTGTAACACAGATTTAACGTGGTTTGGTAATTTGCCTATGTTCATAGAGATGCGACTATTATTCTCTTAATAATATAGGTTTACATCAATTACATATATATATAGGAAAAAACCCTAAACTCTACGCGTACGGACGTGTACATAGCTTGTATGGACTCCGTACGGAACTGTACAAAAATTCCTAAAATACCCCCATACCGTATTGTAGGGGCGTTGCCCCCGCACCCCCACAACCTAATCGTTTCCCCCACAAACTTAATTACACCCATGGGCCAATAAACTCTCGCTCCATGATTATCGCTACGCTCTCGTCTATTTGCCTTTCACTGATGTTAATATAATTTTTTAAAATACAATCTCAAATAAATATAATTTTTTAAAATACAATCTCAAATAAACTCTTAAGCAGTTGTAAAATCTAGGCCAACGACAAAGAGAGCGGATGTGCTTTCAGTCTCAATATGTGAAACTCCCTGGACCCCGGGCTGGTTGGCTGGTAGAGAAGAAACTCCCTGGGTCCCGGACGGCTGGAATCTCCCCCATGAGGTTCTTTTCCGGCATTTAATGCTGGGACGGAATGAGGGGAGGGGACATAGTGTACGCCGTATAGCACATGTCGTCTCCTCCTCATGGCCCCTCCCCCTCCCCCACTAACTCTTTTGGGAAAAAAATTTATTAATTTTTGGCNACGGAACTGTACAAAAATTCCTAAAATACCCCCATACCGTATTGTAAGGGCGTTGCCCCCGCACCCCCACAACCTAATCGTTTCCCCCACAAACTTAATTACACCCATGGGCCAATAAACTCTCGTTCCATGATTATCACTACGCTCTCGTCTATTTGCCTTTCACTGATGTTAATATAATTTTTTAAAATACAATCTCAAATAAACTCTTAAGCAGTTGTAGAATCTAGGCCAACGACAAAGAGAGCGGATGTGCTTTCAGTCTCAATATGTGAAACTCCCTGGACCCCGGGCTGGTTGGCTGGTAGAGAAGAAACTCCCTGGGTCCCGGACGGCTGGAATCTCCCCCATGAGGTTCTTTTCCGGCATTTAATGCTGGGACGGAATGAGGGGAGGGGACATAGTGTACGCCGTATAGCACATGTCGTCTCCTCCTCATGGCCCCTCCCCCTCCCCCACTAACTCTTTTGGGAAAAAAATTTATTAATTTTTGGCTGTCGCCTGTCGGTATTGGCTATGGTCCCCCCCACCATTTTTGGGGCAAATAAGAAAAGGTCAAAGTTTTGGCTCGCCTACTAAATTTTGTAGCCCCACTGTTCCTCCTACCCAAAAATATCTTTTGTGCAATACCTGTTAAAACTTAAAAATTGATTACTCATTTTCAAATCTTTTAACCCTTGGGCCTTACCCATTAAAAACTGTAACTCTAATTTTTTGCTCTAATCCATTAATCTATCTGGTTACCCGTTTGATATTTGGCTATACCCACTAAATTTTATTTTTCTTGAGCACTCTGTTGTACATCTCGTTATCTTTCTAACCCTAAACAAGTACAAGTTCACAATCAATAATCTTCAAATTTGAAATTTAAAGCTTACTTTTTTATACTGATTTAATTTTTCAAACGAAAAAAATAAGTGAAAACACACAATTTGCAACACATAAGCAATGCAAGGTAATTTGTTTTTATCTTTATATATATATAATCTTAAACGCGGTTTGAGCTAACTCTGTTCTCATATCATGATTGTTGCTTCATTTTTGTGTGATTTTCAATATAAGTTATTATTATTATTAATTTATTTTAATTTATGACCTAGTGTATGTTTAATTATTTTGAGAATTTTGTTAGGCCATTGAAGTATCACCTTAGATAATAAAAAAAATAAAAATTTATACCTTAGCCTTTTTTTATTTCTTAAGCTTATGCCTTGGCACTGTACATAATACTTTATAGCTCGTCCTTGCCTATTTGTATTGGCAAATATGTATTTACACTATATGTTTTGTAATAAATAATGCTTAATCGGTTAGAACCATTCATAATAAAATATAAATTATTAGTTGGTATATCTTTTTCTTTTCTACGTGCGGACATATCACAAATAATAATAATAATAAAAAGCATCATCACGTCATGTAAGGAAAAAAAAACAAAAAGCATCTTCACGTGTATCCATAACTTTTGACATGATAGATGTTTTGTCCTTATAAACATGCATATTTACAAAGATTTTGTCCTACGTTAGTTGGCCACATGGTCAATTCATAGATTCTGCCATCAAACTTCCTTTATTCTCTTTCTTCCTTTTCTTCTCCCCCCTTTCTCTTTTCCTTCCCTCCTCCCTCTTCCTCGCCGCCACCTTCCACCCTTTTCCTCCATCCGATACGGCATCTCTTTCCTCAGGCCCGGCGTGACCTAAATACCATCTGCTCGAGGCAACCTGGCCAGCCTCTGCCCCTGTGGACGGGGCAGGCGGTTGCTGAAATCTCCCCTGCTCGAAGGCGGATACGGAGCTGGAGTAAGGCTGAAATCCACCTGTGAAGGGTGGCCATCATTTTGGGCTTTAAATGTTTCTCATCACCTCTTATTTTTGAGAAATGACGTCCATCTCTCATCACCTGCAAAAGAACAATTTATCTTTATTTGTTCGATCTTGCCTCCTCCACAGTCACAGACAATGAACTGATCGAATATAGCTTTGTTGGGGCATTTGTCCCTCGAAATTTTAAAATTCTTCTTAAAATTGAGGGAAAACTTCACCCACTCCTCAACTTTCATGTTTTTGCAAATACTTTATTAATGTTCAAAACCTTTCACTTAGGTGTATCAAACTCTGATTTTTTTCTCACTTTGTTCATTCCGTGTAAAAATTACCAATTTTACTCTTGACTCAAAAATTACACCGTTCCTAAAACGATGCAGTTTTAGTTTTGAAGTTAGAGGTAAAATTGGCATTCCGTTATGATTTACTGTACATAATGGGCAAAGTGCGAGAAAACTAAACGTTGATACACCTAAGTAAGAGGTTTTGAACATTATAAGGTATTTACAAAAGTGACCAAAATTCAGGGGTAAGTGAAATTTCTCCTAAAATTTATCTAAGAGAAGCAAAAATCAAAAACTTATTGTACTATATATGTATTAGATAAATAATAAAAAAAAAAAAGATATTACAACAAACAACTCAACAATAAGCCCCAAAACAACCTTATTTAGAGCATTTTTAGCAGTCTCATCAAATTTTACTCACCAAAATAACCAAAAGTACATTTTAAGTTATTTTAACAACTTATTTTTTTAGAGCATCCCAGCCGCCTCACTATTTTAACAATCTACTTTCACTATTTCATTTAAATATTCTTTTTTAAATATTTGTTTATTCATTTTTAACTATTAAAGGAAGAAAGATAAATGAAAAGCAAAAGAGAAGAGAGATGAATGAGTTGTACTATATATATATGTTTAATGAATAGTAAATTTTAAGTTTGATGAGTACTATTCACATCACCAAATTTGTTTGTTAAACTGGTAAGACTGAAAAGTAGCAATTTAAGTCATTTTAGTTAAATTGCCTCACCAATTTAACCAAAAAATGAATTTGGTGAGGTTGCTATGGGTACTCTAGTATGAGTAAAAATAAAAATAAAAGAATAATAAAAAAATACAATGCATCAAATGAATAATGCATGCCCTTCTTGGTACGAAAACCAAGAAAATTTGCCACCAATTATGATGGTTTGAAAATCTCTGGTGCACACAAGAAATATACAACTGCAATAGTAAAAGAAAGATACAACGGCATGGAGAACTTTGATGAAGGTCGAATCAAAGCTAATTAAAGGAAAAACCAGCACAAAGTCTAGGTGACATCGCTTAATGATCTGCAACTAGATCGAGAGAACACCAAGAAAGGTACGTGGAAAGGGCATCTAAATCCCTGAAACTACAACATAACAAAATTAAAAACAGTAACATCAATCGAAGGCAGGGCTGGGGAGGCAATAGGTACACAAATTAAGATCGACAAAAGTAAGCCATTCACTGGCGCGTGAAGACCACGCACCGGCAAAGAACGTCGGAAGATGAAACAAGGCTTACAAGACCTACGATAGATGTTGAAGGTGGCAGAGCGGAGGAACAGAGGCGTCACGTGCCCGCAAGGTGGTTTGTTTGAAACCAGGTTGGCGGCGTTTGATGGCAAAGACTCCCAAAGGCATGGTGGAATGGCACGTGTAGGGTTGTAGCTTCCTAAAATGAGCATATATGATTTTAGAGAAATTTCGAGAAGGGGACAAATTTGAGGTTGGGGATAGATGAAGGAGTTGGTGATCAGGCGATTTGTAGTAGAGGGGGAGATAATGCTGTTATTGGAAAGATAAAATGCCAAAGGCATTGGATAAAGTTTCCAAAGAGGCGTTTTGAGCCTTCAAAGGGGTAAGAACAGGAGGGGGAGGAGGAGGGAGCTCTCCCTCCTCCCTCCTCCCATGGCAGCCCTTGGAGGGAGACTATGAAGGTTTTTTTGAGGAGAGAGAACAGAGGGAAAGGGGGCATGCAACGTTTAAAATTATTGTACTATGTTTGTGTAATAAATACTTATACTAAAGAAGGGAAAATGTACTGTAATGGGCATTTGGTCTAGTGGTATGATTCTCGCTTAGGGTGCGAGAGGTCCCGAGTTCAATTCTCGGAATGCCCCTTGGTTTCTTCATATTTTTAAATTTTGCTCTTGCAGTCCTAATAAGCAAGTCTGCCACATGGGTGCGCTCTCCGCATTCCGCGTCCTCAAGAAACAACATGCCGGTCTGACCAAAATGCCCCTCAAATTCCTCAACGTAGCGCGCCCATTTTAGCGGGTAGCCGAGAGCTGTGGAAAAAACTTCTAGGCTTTAAATCGGAAAAAATGGCGATGTCTCTGTTACGACGCGAATCGAAGCGTTTCGCGCCCCTAATCCCGCTCAATCCCGTCAATGCAACAGCTCGCTCCTCATTCATTTCTGAGTAATTTTTTTTTTCCCTCAACTATAATCTATGATCTTGCTCTGTGATTAGAGTAAAATACATGATTGACAGGGCAAAACACACTACTAAAACACCAACTAACTAATTCAAACTGTCCAAATATGAAGCGCTTATCAAGCTCCCTAATTAAACCACAATTTAACACAAAATAATAATAATAATAATAATAATACAAAGCATCCTCTAAATTACACTCAGGTTACTATCGTGTCCTTCTTCAGTTTCTTGTCACCATTATTCAATGCATCTATCCATATTTCTGTACTCTCTTTTGATTTCAGTCTTGCTTACTTTAGCACAACATTTCTGGTGGTTCTTCCAGAATTATGATTTGGAACTTTTTAGATAGCATCTAATATTGTAGGGTATGTCTATATATATATAACTTCCAAATTGGTAGTGGACTACTACACAATGATGCTCAACATCAGAATTAATGGATTCCCCTAGCTAGCTAGCCACCCTACAATCATGGTACTTCCGTGTTCCAAATCTTTGAAACTAGTGATCTCTGTATATTGCACGTGTTCGTCATTGTTGAATAAAGAAGCAATATTTACTAGAACTTTAAAACAGAGAACGGAGAAGACAAAGAAAAAGAAGAAAAGAAAGATATAAAACTTGTCATTCATAGATTTTGTGTCTATACATACTAACATTTGTACATATATGATAGAGGGTGTCATGTGTATATATATGTATATATATATATACATATTTGCAAATCACACCGGAGAGGCCACAACAAAAATGCTATGGTCTTTTCATGAAGACAGGGCTGCTGACCACATGGTATTCTGTAAATAGGATATGTTTTATAAATGATTATAAATGTTGGGAAGGGGGCTCATGTAATTAATTAACAAACTCTTTTAAGAGGAAAATCGAAGTTTAAATTCTATGGGGGTCTACTTCCATGCAACTTATTGTGTATCCTGGACTGTACATAATAAGTTGTCCATTGTTGCTGAAATGATTATCATTAATTGCCAGAGTGGAGAATTTATATATTGATCTTGGCTATGTTTCTCTCTTTCATTGTTGCTTTCAGTTTTTGTTCAATGCAGTCCTGGAGAGTGCTTGCAGTGAGCAAGGAGCTGGCTAGGACGTCTGCCATGGATAGCTCCAGCAGAAATGCTGGCGAAATGCTTGATCGCCTATCTCTGACTTATAGCGGGTTTCTCTCTTTTTCTGCAGACTTTCTAGCCTTCAGTATGTTTTCATTAATTTATCTTGCAACTTAAAATTATTAATTAATTAATTTTTTTTTTTAATTTTCTGATCACTTGGTGACACTTCAACAGGACCCGGCAAGCATCAATCAAAAAAGAACTGATAGAGATTATACCTGGAGCATCAGCCATCAGCACTCGAGGATTAACATCACCAGCTAAGACGGAGGGTGGGGGGGACCGGCTGGGGCCATGGTCCCCCATTTCCTCAAAAAGTTTTTTTAAGGAGTAAACAAAAGTAAAAAATAATACTGGTCCCCCCCAAAATAAATTGATAGGTCCCGGTCTCTCCCCAAAAAAATTTCTATGTTTTTTGTTGTTATTTTGATAGGTTTTTATAACTAATGCCATTGAGAAATCTCTAGTTTCTCTCTGAGTTTTTGTTCTACCTATTGAATTTCAAGTTTAAAATCATAATGATTTTAGTAATTTTTTATTATGTCTAAATTTAGGAGAATTTTAGTAAAAAGTTAAATTCCTAAAATTAATTTGGGGCTTTTGTGTGTAGTGGATTTCTATGCATGATTTAAGATCCGGGTTGTTAGAATAATGGGTTGAAAGCTTCAATTTCACTATTATTAATAGTATGGATATAAATCATAATTGTATAGTACGAATTAAATTAGGGTTTTTGGTATGTGAACACTATGATTGCTAATTGGATGAGTTAATTACATTTAAAGTGTTAATTAACCCTAAACTTTCATGAGTTCAATGAAAATTGATGTCTATAGGGTTTAGGTTCTAATATGTCATATTAGAATCATATTGATTATTGTATATGAATATGACTATTATAAATTGAGAGTAAGTTGCTAGATTAATGTAATAGGAAGAGAATAATAATTATAGGATTAAAGTGTAATGATTAACTTAAAGTTTCTATGTGATTATGTTATTCATGTAAGTTTGTTTATTGTTAACCTAGGCATATTTTTTCTTTATTTTCTAAAGACACAAAATGATTGTGTAAATTTATTTGTAAATGATGAAAAAGTCAAATACAATATTTGACTATTTCAAAAGAAAAAATGCACAAAGTTTATTGGAGTTTGTTCATCGATTGCGTGTCACATATGGGAATATGATGTTAATCAACGAGGTACAAAATAACTCAATGCAGGTTGTACTTTTTGAGGTTTGTACTCTAAGCTCAATTCCTAATCTAAATGCTATTGTAATTTGGATATTATGATTATTCAATATTGAGAATATTGTTTGTTAGAATTTAAACATTTAATTGACACAATCTTAAGCTCAATTCTTCATTGTATTTAAGTACCAGTGATTGGAAAAAGAATAAAAAAGTACCAGTTCATTACACGTTGCAAAAAAAAAAAAAAAAAGCTTTGGTCCCCTCCCATAAAACTTCTTGGCTCCGTCGCTGTTCACTAGCTGCAGTTTGTTCAAAAATAGGATCATATTGAGACGCTTGTCAAAAGGTGGTTTCTTTTCTAAAAGAAAGATTAAGGCTTCGTTTATTAATGCTTTTTAGATGACGTTTTTTGTTTGAAAAAAGTGTTAAGATGTAACATAAAGGTGAGAGTAATTTTCAATTTTTGAGTTGTTTGTTAATATTTTAATTTTGAAAAGAACAGATCGAGACGTCATTTTAATTTTGAATTTTTTTGTTATCATCTTAATGAAAAATGGGATGCAGATTATGGGTTGCAAATATGTTGAAATCAAAAAATTAAAAACTGAAGTGTCAAAATCAAAGTTAGGTGTTTTAAAGCAAAACATTGATGGCGCCTTTATGTGAAGAGCAAGCCAAAATTTAAGGGATGACAGGGCAAGGAGCAAAAATGAATAACATTGGCTTGAAGGATATAATAATTGAGGGTTCTTTTCTTTGTAGTCCTTTTATTATATGACAAGGACTATTATAAACAACCATTTTATTTCCCTTTTATCAATCAAGGGAAAATATTATTAATCCAGTAGATACCTTCTGGATTTATATAATAATGTTACTTTTAATGCTTATTTATAATCTTAATATGAATAATATATTTTAAGTGACTTAAAAATGTCTTAAAAAAAGAAAAAAAAAAAAAAGGAAAAAAGAAAAGGCTTTTAAAATATGTATGGTAACTAAATGGATATAAAGAGTTTCATTATTTGGATTTAATTAAATAAAACAGTGGATCTGACTAAATCTCACGTGACAGCCTCCACGAGGCGGTAAGCTATTGGCCCTCCCTCTCCATGCCGCATTCATTCTTCTCCCCACACGATATCGATCTGCGCTGCGACAGTGCTCAACACGTTGTTTCAATTACCAGTTCACCGGTTCCCGCAAAGAGGAAAAAAAACCCCTCCAAATCTTCTTTATCGCTAAAATTTTCATGCAAATTTCCTCAATCAGCAGCATCGAAGCACTTTTAACAACATGATTGAGGATAGTGGCGCTAAGGTTTCTTCCGAGGATGCCTCACAAACACGGAAAAGGTCGGTACGCTTTCGAAATTATACAATTTCGATCCTTTTTGTTTGTTTAATGTTATTGGGATTTTGGGTAGATGGATTTGGTGAAATTGGTGTTTTGGGGGTTTCGTTTTTGGATTTGGTGAAATATATCTGCTGGATTGTATTGGATTTGTGATAATCCCCAAGTTGTCCGAATCGCTTTTTGTGAGATGGTTCTACAACTTTCTCTTCCTTAACCCTGAGTTTGCAATGAAAAGTCACAAGTGTTATTCTAATTTCATTCACGAGGTTTATTTTTTGATTGAGGCAAACTAATGACTTTTGAAAATATGAGCTTTCTTTTTCATATAATTCTGCATAAGAGAAAAGGGCAAGCTGTCGAATCAAAAGTTTCAAATTCACATGATAGACTTGCTTTGCACTTTTCAAATTATTTTGACATTGAAAACGCAGACGCCTAAAAATGCACATAAACTCTGCCCCTTTGAAATGTCTTAGACGTAAATGTATACAATAGGTTAAGTTATCATGTGGGTTTGGTTAGATTTTTAGAGAAGGCAATTTCCATGCCATTGAGTGGGATCAGTATACGTATTTATCCAGTAATTTTAGGTAATGAAATTTTGGTAAGTGCTGCGATATCTTGAGATAGTTTAACTTTTATTGCTTGTTGCAGAAAGAAGAGAAAGTGGGATCAACCTGCAGAGTCATTGGTTTCAGCTGGTGCAGCAGTGCCAGGGGTCCTCCTACCGGGTAACATGGCACCCCTTGGTGGGATTGCACTTCCTGGTGTGGCTCCAGTGTCCAGCACACTTTTAATGAATTCACTGGGAGCTAGCTGCGCAGCCATACCGCAGGTGTTTCAGGCATCTTCAATGCAGCAACACACAACCACCGTGGTTCCAAAAGTAAGCCACATCTGGGGTTATATTCATATGTGATCATGAAAACCATATCTATGTTGCTTGAACTTTTCTGCATTATTTGTCACATTTACTTTAGAATTGGAATTGTATTCTAGCTTCATCCGTGCTGTATCTGGGAAGTGGGAACAATTATTTTTTCGTACATATAATTATTTTTTCAAATTTTAAACAATTTGGTTGCTTTGGGAAAATTGATTTGTGTTGAAATGTATATATACGCTTTAATGGAAGGAAGTATAGCAAATGCATAGACTTAATTTTGGTTAGGCGAGGAATAACATTGATTATTTTCACAGGAACATTTGGAAATTATTACTTTTTGGTAATATTAGGATGATTATTATTTTTTAATTCAAGTTGCTCTGGTTTATCCATGAAATATAAGATTATGTGCAACACGTAGGAAATGACAGAATTATGTGTCAGTGCCTGCGGCAAAACTTGGAGGCCATAAAATGTATGTCCTTTTTTTTTTTTTCTTCTATTTTCCATTTTTTTTCTTTTAGTTCGAATGTTTCTGTGTGTGGTTTGAATACTTTGGATTTTATTTTTGGTATGCAACTTACTGCCCAAGTTTCAGATGTATTCCAGTCCACTGTTACCGTGCTGGAACAAAAATGTTTGCTTTTGTTGCTGGACCATACTTTTTGAGTTTCATTTCTGCAGGATATTGGAGTTGTTTGAAGACTGCTGTGCATGCACAGTTTGCACGCAAATAAAATGCAATATAATGGTTTAAGGGGCATACATTTTATTAATTGGCTATATAAAATACAAATTATTGTTCTGTATTCTGCCACTGGTTTGTCATCATATTTAGTTGGCTAAAGCTTTATATGTATATATTTTCTTGCTTTCATTTTTCTCTCCCATTTATCTGTTTTTTTATTTGTTATGTTCATCTGTTTCTCATTTCTCCTTTGGTTTCTACAAATTAATTTAGCCAAAGATCCAAGATGAATTAATAGCACGAGAAATTGTCATAAATGATGCCGAGTCTTCTGTTCGTTACAAGCTCACTAAACGCCAGACACAGGAGGAGGTGAATCTGACTTTTCAAGTTTGCATGATTGGATAATATGTCTATTATTATTTAAATTGAGTTGAACACTCATCTTTTCTTCTCTGTTTATTTTTCTATGAGATTGATCAACTTACTTTATTTGCAGATCCAAAAGTGCACGAGTGCTGTGGTTATAACCAGGTTTGTTGGTCTTCAAAGGCAGTTATATGAGAGCCTTTTTAATATATTTTTTTTCATAGATATATTGGATTATCTGAATTTTCTGTTTCAGGGGTAAGTACCGTCTGCCAAATGCTCCATCTAATGGGGAAAAGCCTTTATATCTTCACATCTCTGCAGGGGCTCATGTAAGTAATGTTTATTGCTTTGCAGTTAGGTAAAATAGTTGGAAATCTGTTCTGTTTTAAGTATTTTTTATCTGTTTGAATATGATTGACATAACGTGCATAGATAGATATGAAATTGAAATTTTGGTGGTTCAATAAAGAAATATGGCAAGTTTAAATTTTAAAAGAAGAATACCATCTAAAAAAAGAAAAAATAGAAGAACCATATCACTTAATAAAAAGAAACTGAAAAAACTTAAAAACATTGGTCATATGGGTTATTTGCTCATGACTCAAGGTTAATAACTACTCCTTTTGTATAAACCTTGGCTTATGTGCTGTATGGATAGAGATCACCACATAATTCTAAATGCTGCTGGGCTATTTATAAATGCTTTTGGTTTAATTGTAATAATATTGCCTCTGCAGTTAAAAGATACAGCTGAACGGATACTAGCAGTTGATCGTGCAGCTGCTTTGGTTGAAGAAATGTTGAAACAAGGTCAGAGTTTACAGCCACCTTCTTCCACTTTTCATCCAGCTTTAAGCAATGGAGTGAAGGTAGGAATGCATTGCATTGCCATCTTTTGTCTGTCATAGCTTAATGAGCACTAGCACAACATATGGATTCTCTAATTGAATTGGGTTACTCAGGCACCGAGCACATGTGTGTTTTTGGGCTTTGACCCAGATCCATCATTGAACATTGCTGCTCGTATACGTGGACCAAATGTAAGTTTTCATTTCTTTCCCTTCTCCCTTTCCTTCTATTTTCTGATAGCTCAAGGATGGCTGCGCACTTCTAGAGCTTAAATGTTTTTATTGTTGTGTTGGGTGCACATTTTCTTTTTCTGTCTGTGTTCCTGTGTTGAGTCTCTTTGTGTGAATCGAGCAAGTGAGTTTTATCTCTGCTACATTTTTTTATAGAGAATTGGTTTTAAGGATTAGTTTCATGACTATATTAATGTGGGGTGGCTCCAAGTATGCTTGTTCCCCTCCTTCTTCCTTACCATGGCAAGTCTGTATGAAATAACTTCGATGAGAAGAAAAAAGAAAGGTGTTAAGAGGACCCTCCCGGCCCAACCCTAGACACTCTAAGATCCTTTTTCAAATCAAAACTGCTCCCATTTTGAGCCAAGAGAGAGATAGATAAACACATACATTTTGTGTTCTGCTTCAATTTATTCTTTTAAGGTACTTTATATACTACTTTGGTGTTCCTAATACATGTCACCATTTTCTGGTAAAAGTTGTGCTATTCGTTTAGTTTTTTTAAAGTTTATATTACAATGATGAGGGATTCTAATGTTTGAAGCTTTCTCTGACATCTCCATACAATTGGGGGAGATTTTTTTTTTTTTTTGTTGCTGGTGGTTCGGTTTTGTACATGCAGGACCAGTATATAAATCACATTATGAATGAAACAGGAGTCACCGTCTCACTAAGAGGATGTGGTTCAGGAGAAATTGAAAGCTTACATGGAGAAGGTACGTCATTGTTGTATGTGATATGATCCTTTTATGAGATTTTTTATTATCTAACTCTTCCATAAAACTTGCAGAAGGACAGCAACCACTGCATTTATTCTTGTCAAGCAATAATCCAAAAAGTCTCGAAGATGCTAAACGTCTGGCTGAAAATTTGTTGGATACAATCAGTGTAGAGTGTTGTGCTTCTAGGTAATTGCTTTTGAAATTAATCTGGGTGTAAATTGTTCTGTGCAGTGCATGGGTTTCACTTTGGGGTAATGTGGTTCCTTCTTTTTCTTTATTATTAGCTTCTCGGATGTAAAATGTTAATCTCTTTCACAATGGAAACCATTGTTATATTTTATTTTCGTGGTAGACTTCAATATAATGTTTGTTACTAAAACCTTTCATTTCACGTGCTCTGTTGTTTTAAATCTTTTCTTTTTGTGTTAATTTAAAGAAGTCAGCATTGCGTTAGTTTGTGCTCTTTACAAGAATATTTGGTTCTTTCAAACAATTGCAGATCATGATAATGTCAATTTGTTTTGCACTGAAGTTTGTTATTTCTATTGGAAAATAACCTGTGGCTCCAACTCTTTAGGGTTTCATCATGTAAGGTTTATAGTGCTGTTCCACTTCCACCTCCACAGCAGGTTTACAGTGCTGTTCCTCCCCCTCAGCAGTTATTGGCTGGAGTTCAGAGTTCTGGGAATGAACTGACAGTAAATGCAAGTTCTGCTGCTGGTTTGACATCTGCAAGTGTGGGCTCTGCGCCAGCTCCCCAAGTTTCCTCCATTAGGGCCCCAGGGCTTCCTCCTGTCTTTTCTCAAGGGACAGTATCTCAATCTGGTGGATATTTAAATTCTGGGGTGTCTCAAGGAAACGTGATTGGATATTCCCAGCATTTAATATCTGGTGGAACAAGCTATATTGGATATGGTGGGATATATCCTCAAGCCACACCATTGCAACAAGTTGCTCTGGCCCTTAGGCAGTCACCTTCTCTGGTCACTTCTACAATTGCTCCTACAACATTAATACCAACCAAAGAATCAAAGCAGAGTTTTAAATCTGATTCTGAGAAGGAGAAACGGCATCCACAGAGGCGGAAGTTTCAGGAACTACCAGCTGGGTCAAAGGGTCCTGCAAAACTTATTCAGGTAGCAGCGCAATCTCCCTGCTAATATTTTTTGGATATGGCTGCGAGGTATAATCTTTTATATTTTTTGCATTTTCAACACCATAAATGGAAGACAACTAACTAGAAGAAGTAGGACATTCTCTAGTGAATTCAAAGAGAATATAAAATGAGCAAATAAGACATTAAACACATTGTAGACTCTATAATCCTAGGGTGATTTACATTTGGCCAGCTGACATACTGTCCTGTAAATTTAAGATTGCTTTGTTCTTGCTTTAAAAGTGTAGAACCTGAATAGTGGAGACAGGTAATCCAGATATATATTATTGATTAGCTCTGATATACAATGTTGGCAGGAATGATGAGAGGTAGAAAAACTAGGATTAGTTTTAGGAACATTATGTTCAATTAGGAGTATCTTTTTAATTTTTTGGGGGTGGGTTTGTGTGCATGTTCATGCATTTATGCGTCATTTTTGTATAATATATTATTATAACAGGGCATATCACAGCAATGTCAGCCTGATTTTTGGTTGAGTTTGTTAGGTTTGTATCTGATTAATTTAAAAGGAGGAAAGGGTGAAACGTTTTGCAGTTGCTTGCTTCCTTTGCCAGCTCTTTTAGTGCTTATTTGGTATGGGGGTTTGTGTGCCTTGTGAACCAACTATAGTCTTGAGAGGAACATTCAAGCGAGTTTTTATATTTGTCGTGTGAATCATATTCAACCTTCCTGAGTTAGATACTCCTTTATCAAATCCACATTTAAAAAAAATAAAAAATCTTTGCATCTTGGTTTTGGAGTATCTTTTTTTACAATGGTTTCATTGATGTATGTGTTTATATACATTCTGATTGATATATGGTGGTATCTTGTGCTGACTTTTAGTGCTTAATATTCCAGGTATTTTCTCTGACCTTCTATGAAGTTAACAGGCCGATACTGGACCTCTCTATTGGGTCGTTGGTTTGTATGTTTCACAGGGTTTTCAGTTGTGGAGGTGCGATGGCTATGGCAATGGCTACAGAGCTTTTGATCAAAGGCCGATTCTATTGGTTTTAACTTGCATCTTTGTGCAGAATTGTGTCATAGAAATCTTTTACTTTTTGTGCCATAAGTCCAATGTTTGCTTCCTCAATGGGTGGCCACCACCAAAATGAACAGCTAAACTACTATTTGAGAAGAGGTTCTGCCACCACCAAAGCGAGCTTTGATTTTAATTGTCATTGGAATTTAGTGGTTGCAGAGCAGATTTTCTATTCATGAATCATTATAAAAACTGATTTGATCAAGTACTTCCCTAGAACGCCTTCTGTTCTATAATGCATTTCACTCTAACCAGTGGTCAAACTGAATGGCAAGCATTTGTTTTGGTTTGTACTTCAACTTATAATGTCATTGTGCTGTGGTTTTGTGTCAGAGGCACAACCACTCGCAAAAACCAAATTTGATTTTGAGAAAATAAAAAAATCTGTCATGAAAAGACTTTTGGGTTAATTTGATTGGAGATTTCTGGTCATGAAAATCGGCACCTAAAGTCTTGGGATGACCCCTTTCAAAGCCCTAGCTAGGGTTGAGAAAGTGATATATGTTATACATACTCTTTTTCTCTTTTTGAGTCAGGTTCTTGGGACAGGACAGGAAGTCATGTTTCCAGAAAACAAAAGATATCAAAGTTGATGTTTGTATCGATGGCTATACCTCTTCACTAGGAAGAAATTGGCTGTCTCTGCTGTTGGACAAGCACCCAAAGGGGAAGATGATACTCAATGCATGTTAAATTACAGTTAAACCATTTGGCACCAGTGTTTATATGTTGTCTACCTTTATGGTGATAACCATCTGTTTCAAACCTCAGATTTGGAAGTGTGGTTATTTCTATATACGAACTTGCACAAATCCTGACATTGATATCTGTACTAGACAAAACTTGATGTGAACACTAGGACTTACATTCTTGCCGGATCATCTAGAAACCTAAGCACCAACACTCATTCGAAGATATCAAATCAAGTGGTAACTCAAGTAACCCCTTTTATGTGCCTGCCAGTGCCTTGTTCTTTTCTTCCCAATTGCTCCCTACCTTCTTCATCTGTATATGTTTTTTAATTTTGAAAGTTGTGTTATAGCTCTGAATTTTTTAATCCGACTTGAATTCTCTGTGATTTATTTGAGTGTCCTATATAACTTATATTTTGTTACTGAAAAGTTAGGTTGGATTGTCTTTCTCTAACTCACTGCAGGGTTCAGAATTTTTGAAGCCAGCTGAGCCCTCAGCAGGTTTGGATTTGAGAAATGTATCGACTGTGCCAGCCCCAAAGAAGTTGGTCCAGTTGTCATCCAACGGAATAGCTCCACCTCTGCCACGAACCATGCCTCCAGCACCACCTCCGCCAAAATTTACAACGTCAACGCTTGCTGATACAGGGCATGACAAGAACAATATTCCGAAGAAAACAAAGTCTGACTCTGTTCCAGGTAAGGGTAGAAGCTTAATCTGCTTTGCTTTGTTGAAGAATTCTACAATGTTGATGGGATTGTTGTTTCTTATATTAGAGGCAGGAGCATATTCCTTGTATGTCTTGTTTATATTGTGGCTGCAACTGTTAGTTTTTTCAGATACTTTGGTCAAGCTGATGGAATATGGGGAGGAGGATGATGATCCCGAGGAAAGCTACGAAGAATCCGGTAGTGGCAAATCCAGTGCAGTAGCAGCAGCCCGGAAGCCCTTCTGGGCTTTATAAATTATATAGGTCTTGTAAATTGATTGACTGTTGGCAATGCAAGGAAATACACGCTAGGTCTGTATGCCAATTATTTGAAGTGCATGCAGAGTACGGTTTCTGTCCAGCGTGGCCGGGTAGTCTAAAGAAATTGGTGCAAGGACGTTAGGATGCTGGGCTGCTAGGTGCAAGGACGGTGTTATTAGCGGCTGGGCAGGCAATGGGAAGACTCATAATTGAGTATAGATGTACATTAAAAGTCTTCCTGTGTTGAATAGGAATAGTTTTCAATTAATTATCAGCCTGTAATTTTATTGTTGTTTTTTTTTTGGAGGGCCTCAAACGAAAGTAGTTTTCATCGGTGCCCCCACAAACCCCCAGCCCCCTTGTCCTCTTCAATTGAGGAAGCATGAATCGAACTGCTTTGATGTATTTGCAAAAATCTGAGTCTTTATCTTTTCCCAGAATGGCTTTGAATTTGCAGAACTGATCATATCTTTGTCAATATGTGGCCTTGGCCACATTTGTTTTTGTTGTTAGTATATTTTACTGCTAATAACCTCTCCAGCACAGTCCAGGATAGAAGGAAGAATCCACTCATTTTAACGAGATTTGCAAACGAGCAGAACCACTTGTTTGCAATCATGTTCGAATAGACTTGCAAACAAGAAAATAAAACCACTCGTTTGCAACCCTCGTTCGTACGAGACTCGTAAATAATCGGAAAGTTTGAATCAATCGGAAGAATTAACGCTCTTGTTCGTTATCTTTCATCTCTATCAGCTACGTCACATGGCGTAAATGTAGAATTCCAGAATGCCGATGGATTTCATAACCCATCTGCAGCTCCTTAATCTTCCGTACTACCAAGTCAGCATTGCCGCACCTGCACAACCGCCCACTCACTACAAGCCCTCAAAAATCACAGGCAAATATATTCAACCTGACTTTTCTTGTCGCACCCGAAAAAAAGAAAAAAAAAAAAAGAGTAAAAACAAAGAAAAACATTTAAGCTGACTTTGGACTTTTCAAGGTCTTCGTTCAAGGGATCTTGGCCACATAAACGGCTTTATGCTCCAAATCCAGTGTCTCTGTAAATAATATATCCCACTACATCCAAATTGATGACATTTACACCGAATATATAGAAGTTCAAGTTGCACAAGTTCCTTTAAGGTGGGACAGAAGCAGCAATGGCCCACTATCCTTCTCGTTACTTTTATCACACGAGAGTGATGGACCAACAAATCCAGCTTGACCATAAATGCCTAATATTCAATATTATTATTCATGCTCCAAAACCACTTCGATCAATTTCTTTTCCCATTGCAATTTCCAAATCTATCTACCACACCATGTGCAACATTAAAGTTACTTTACCAGATGCTCCATCAAGGTCTGTGTCTGCCATTAATCGCAGACAATTATTGGTCTTTACAGTAATACTGGAAGGGGTGGTGGAGGAAGTCAAGGAGGGGCTAGGATGAAACTCAACTTGCTTATCATATAACATTTTTCAATCAGAGTAGATTAAATATGCTGGAAAGAGGGGAAGGACTATAATGAAACTCAACTTCCTTATCACCTCCCATATATAGCAAGCAATTCTGTAATGAGCAAAGCAACAAAGAGCATACAATAATTAAATTTTCAGTCAAACTAGATTACATATGCTGGAAACAGTGGAAATCATGGTGGGGCTAGAATGAAACTCAAACTTTGCTTATCACCTCCTATGGCTATTTTGTAATGATTTTGGAGATCCCTCGAAGAGATCCAAAAGATAACTCTCTAGATCATCTGCACTGTACTTAATATGCTTGTCACTTACGTGATTGCCAAATCTTCCCACGAAAGTCCTATAAGCTTGAATCACCTTGAGGGATGTTGAGATTCGTAGATCTTCTCGAAGCTGGAGATCTGGGATAAGCCATGCCGTTTGAGCCTTGTAAATTTCCTCAAATGCAAGATAAAAGCTCCGTATCCTTTCCTTAAGAAGAGTTTTCGAGATAGAATTTGAACCGGGATTTTGAAACCGCTCATCTTTAAGCAACGAGAGGATTGAACTCCAACTAGCTCGCTCATAATTCATTGCATGCTGTTGAAATTTCCAGTTGTGCTTTCTAATCCATTCATCTCCAAATATATCCCTTAGCTCAGACCCCTTGACCTTTTGAGCCATGTAATAAACATTGTTCATCAAGAAGAAGTGCTGCAGCGAAGGATCCTTGTATAGCTTGGATTTCTCATCAAGGCTGCTTTCCAGAATTGAAGCAATCGATAGCAAGTGGGAAGACATTGGGGAAATCCTGCGTAAAGAACTTCCACTTTTGCTCTCCTCTTCTGCAGTTGGACTCATGTCAGGTGACAACAAACTGGGATACTCTTCATCATGGTCCTTGAGGAGCAAATTAAGGGTCTCACTGTAGTCAGTTAGAATCTTGATGTAATTCATGACATATCTGGTCAGAGGGTGGATTCCACCCCCTGCAAAAGGGTTTGCTGATGCATTTGATGCAATGGCTTTCTTAAATTCGAGAATCGTTGCCCTAACAGATTCACCTAATCTCCTTAGAACCTCATGACACTCCTTTCGAACTGAAGAACCAGCTTCATCCGAGTATAAAGTATCTATATCTGGAAGAAGATCTGCAAACACCTCATACATGTCAAGAATGCGTGACAACTTCTCTGGTTGGTGAGGTCCTATAGACATGGCTTCAGCAAAATTCAGAAGCTGAAACATTGAAGCCTTAGATGCCTCAACAAAACAAACTAGATTAACTGGTCCCAGCTCCCCAAAAATTTGATCACTGAGCCATTTCTCGCTAGCAAGATAGACCCGCACAAATATCTTCATTGTTCGAACCCATCGCTTGATCTTGGAATTCAAGCTACCCCACTCCATCTTCAGCACATCTTCAATGCTTAGTTTCTCCATTTCAAGGATGGAGAGGCACTCATCCAAGGCATCCCTTCGGACGCTGGTATAGGCCTGGTAACATTCCTGATCGTAATTTGAATTGAACATCAAGTTTTTAATGCATCTAAGGTCAGGAATTAGATCCGGTTGGATCAAATCAATGATATATTCCTCTGATGCCCTGCTGACACTGTCTCTGTCTCTCTGGAGCGAGTCCTCAACTGATTCATCCCCAAAAGAGATAATTGAGACCTCATCCACAACATCCTCTTCATTCGATCTAAAGGACACGTGCTCTGGCTCAAATGGTTGCCTGTTCTCAACAAGCATGTGCCTGAACTCTTCCTCAAGCCTTTCCATTGCCTTCTGAAGAATATTGTGAGCCCTTTGTAACAGAACATATTCATCATCATCTTTATTCAGACACAGACTCTCCAACCTTTCAGTCAACTTTTGGGCTTCACCTGCCGCAATCAGGTACTCAGAGGCTTCTTCTTGGCCTGAATCCCATATCTTAGACTGATCTTCCTCCCATCTCATGATCTTTTCCTCAACAGAATGAAGTAGATCCTCGATCTCACTAGTCCCATCATCCTTTGTTTCGTTGACTGCAGTCATGGTGGACAATTGGGTGCCAAGTTCTGCCAAAATTTTCCTTGCATCAACTGTAAGGTTCTTATTTGACCCCAAAGCTTTAACAATGTGTTTCGCCGCAGCAATTAAGTTTTCTTCTCCTTTTAATTCCGGAATCATCGAATCATAGTCCCCCATAGCCAGCAAGAAGCAGACGCCAAGAGAAACTTAAGGCCGACTAAAACCTCTTTAAATTAAACAACAACCCTTCTTACTCCAGATTCCTCAGAGGCCGCAACTGAATTCCCAAATACCAGAAAAGATCAAACGCTACCCTTTTGATTTAAAACTTAAAACAAAACTAATTCAACTTAAAATTCACGCATTTGTATACTATAAAATGACAAGCACATACAAATAGAGGAATCCTAACAATAATCACCAAAGGGATATTGAAACCAGATGAAGGTAAAGGAATATTTTCAGAACTTTGAATCGAAGCAATCCATCTTTGAATCGAAAGCAGTGATATCAATAAAGCCTACCTCCTCGAATCTCAAACTTTGGCGGCTTGTGACGCAGCAAGAACACCAAATCAAAGAGACCCAGAAGCTCCAAACTCACAACATTACCGGCGTCGCACAGACAAAGACGGATGCTTTAACAAAATGGGGTTTTCTATAAAGACTCTGGACACAAACAGCACAGCAATATCTATAGACCATGTGAAAAAAGTCAAGATGAGTGTACGGAGAGTTGTAGAAATGGTACTTTCTTGGATCCCGGGAAGATATTTTTTAGTGAGGCGAGAGAGGGTGTTACTGTTGGGCCTCAATCTCTCTCTCTGCGCGTGACTCTCAGAAACTGTCCTAGTCCGACATCGGATCAACACTTCGGTATTTTCTTTTACTTTGCATTGGATTAAGCTTCGTGGGATTTTGACCTCCGCAGATTACGCGGAAGGACAGAAGAAAACCAACCAATAATAATAGCCTGCCATGTGTAACCATTAATAATTAATAGCCCCCATGGTTTTTTATTACAACGACCCAATTACCAACTCTCTGCCGTTTTGATTAAAAACGATCCAAAGCATCTCTTATCCTTATCCATGACTGAATAAGTAAATTAATTACCTCTTTTTGTTCTATCTTAGTTAATATTTTAGAGCATTTCGCTCTAATCCCGCTCAGATTATTTCAACAATTCCAGCTCAATACGGATTTTGTATACTATCTTTAAAAGAAATATGTTCTCTGTTAGATTTATGAATTCGTGTTTCTTACTATTTTAATAACGAATTTATTCATTCACTATATAAAAATAGTTAGTTAGAAAGAATGATTTTTATTATTTATCTTTTCAAAATTCTCAATATTATGTTTTATTTCTATCTCGGGTTACATGTTTTTAATTCTTTTTCTTTCTTGACAGCGTGTGTCATACTCCAAAGCTAAGCAAATACATCATACATCTCATAGTACATTAGTAGGCCATACCCATATCTCAGAGGGTCTAATGGGCTCAACTACTGAGAGCTTGCCGGCCCAAATAAAGTCCCTAGGCCCAACCTGCAGTAGGCCATAAAATAAGGCCCAGTACCACCAAGTGGAATATAGACGGGATGCACACAATCCCTTTCTTTCCACGCTTACACCCCTAAACGGTCATGGCTCTATAAGAAGTAATATTTGACGATTTACTGCCTTACCTACTCAGTAAAAAAAAGAAAATGTTAGGTGCTCTTATAGTGTTTTCTTTGTGTCCTTCTCGTCGTAAGTAAAAATTATTTTATAAAAACCAAATGAAAGAAATAAGAGAAACTTTCTTTTTTGTTTTTCATAAAATAATTTTCACATAAAATCAAGAGGATACGAGAAAAATATAAGGAGAGCACCTAGTATTCCTCGTAAGAAAATGAGTCTTAGTGGCATCTCCCGAATAGAATCAATCAATCAAATTATGAGAATATGACCTTGGACACTTGCCCTTCTGAGTATACTTAACAAACAAAGATAGGAAGAACTCTATAAATGTAGGGAAATCCACATCATGGGTACAGTTATTCTTAACTAGATCGCGCGCTTGGTCTACATTCTTGTCCTCATGCTTTCTCAATTTTGCATTTGTTAATTTTAACCATTGGAAGTGGTTCCTCATCACTCCCAGCATGCCACTCTTAAGCTTAATCCATTAATTTGTTTAGGCTATAGTTTCAAATTTTATTGGCACTTCTTTCAACTAGGAAAATTCTATGGCTCAATTCATGAAGGTAAAATTTTACGGGGTTAAGAATTTTTCTATTATTTATCAAAGTAAAAGATTATACAATGGGATAATTCTCTCATGTTTGACTGCATTTTAAGTAATTAATTTTTTTTAATCGTCCCTCTAAAACAAAAGGCATTTGGTTGATGACTAATCACTATAAAGAGTACCTTAATTTTTGTATTCTCAAACAATCAATTTTTATACTCACAAGTGAAATTCTAGAATAGAGGAATATGAAAGTATTTTTGTTTGTTAAAGCTTTTTACTTCTACATTTTTTTTTTAAAACAAAAAATTAACAAACAATCTAAAACACAATATACTCAAAATTGTTTTCATATTAAGAACACTTTTTCAGACAAAAACTAAAAAGCATTATCCATAAAAGGAGATGTTTTTCTTTTTGATCATTTGTTCCAAAATATGCTAGGCTGTGTTTGGCAATGGACTGGACTGGAAGAAGTGAATTGGTACTGTAGCAGATTTGATTGATGTGAGGAAAAAAGTAAGAATATTTTGTATAGAAAAGTGAAATTTTTTGTTTTGTAGTGATTTTTTTATTTGAAAAGTAATAAAAAGTGATTGATGTGATATAAAAAAGTAAAAATATTAGGGTTGATTTTGAGAAATTTTTTTAAAAATTTTACTAAGTCCAATCCAGTCTCTTGATAAACATAGCCTCAAACTTTCTAAAAATGTAAGTGCATACTTCTTTAATTGTCCATATCATCATCATATATATATATTGAGAGAAATGATAAAATAAAAAAGAAAAAAATTTTCTAAAGCAATAACAACCTATGTGGTCTTTTTTTTTTTTTTTTTTTTAATGTTCTTTTTCTTCATAAAAATACCTTTAAAAAAAAATCAAATAAAGAAAAAAGATTACATAGGATGTTATTATGTTATTCATGCTTCATGAAATATTTTATTTTATTTTTTATCTTGTTTTTTTAAAAAATAAAAAAATAAGAAAAAAAGTTAGGCCAAAGTTGTATCTTTGTCATGCTTATTTTTTTTATAAACAAACAATTTTCAAAATTGTGTCGATGAATGCATAATCACCAAAGAATCTAAAACCATAATTACAAACAAAACCTTAAAAATCTTCCATTACATTTGCTTTTTATATTACATAATCAAACGCTCTGATCTCTCTCTCTCTACTTGTTTCTTAACAATGAAGAATGACATTTCTTTGTCTAGCTAGAACAATAACAGTTCATACTCAAATGGGAAAGACATTTTGTTTCTTCAAGACTTTGGAAGAGGCAACCCTCTGATAAATGCCTTGAATAGCTCAAGGGCTACTCTGGGCTTGAAAAGTGGGACTTCATGGCCTGCTCCTCTCACTGTTGCAAATGTTAGCCCTTCATATACCTCTGTCCACCCTCCCACCTTCAAAAACCACAAACCAGTCAAAAATACTATTCAGTGGACTGTTATATGATTGCTATACAATTTAGCTAACGTAACAGTAAAACTCAGTCGTTGAATTAGCTATTGTCACGTCATCTCAATTATTGACAGTCATATGGCAGAATACTAGACAACATTACTCGTAACAATAGCAAGGATCTTGTCTCACAAAATTTGAGGCTAGAAAAGGATTAATTTTACTTACCTGCTTCTTAACATACCAAGGGTACCATGGAATTTTGGTTTCTAATTTCAGCTGTGCAAGGGAATATCTAGTGGCTGTAACTGGAACCACGGAGTCGACATCTCCACTGCATTAGCCCCAGAAAAGAGAAGTGCTTACATAAAATTAACACTCAAGTATAAATATTAGGATGATATCAAATTGCTGGGGCAGCAGCAAACCTGAATACCCAGATTCTCAAACCACTAGCTATCATTTCCCTGTAAATTGGAAGAATTGATGCTTCTGTGTCGTTCCAATTTCGATTCAAAACCTCACTGCATCATATCAAATACAATTCATGTAGCATTTGACAGAAAGGGAGAAATTTTTGAAGTGTTTTCCCTAATGAATTCTGCATGATAGCCTAGGCCTAGTGCTATTGACTCACCTGCAAGCAGTCCATTTATAAGGAATTTTAGTTATGTTGGCATGGAGTGCTTTCTGCACATCTGGCCTATTGTAGTAAGTCTCAGCATACTTTTCTGTACAAGGATCATAGCCGGAAAATCGCCGGAAAATCTGGAAATCAAGCAGATTAAAACAGAAGCTTTGTTATCTGAGAATTATAATAAGCACTTTAAAAAATGATGTATCATTATCATTCACTTGTGTTATGTAATATACCGGATGGGGTCGATGAGGCAATCGCATGGTCCGGCGGGTGGTGGCGCTACCATCAGAATTGTTGCAAGGGGGTGCATAGATATTGTATTGATCAATGTTACCAAATTCTTGATCCATGGCATAACTATACAATGACTCACATTCGTCTGACTCCTTCTGTCGCCTGAAATCACATGTGTTGATGAGCTGCCGGTATGTTTTATCGGAAATCATGGCATGGCTCCACCAATATGTCACTGTCCCTAGGTTGTCATAGTAGTTGTCCGTGACTGCATTGCCGACCTGCATTTCATTCATACATAAATAAACAAATATAACAGCCTATATACTAAGGAAAATAACTTGGATATATATAAATAAGAAATGCATAAAACAAATGTATATTGAAAACAAGCTAAAGTCAAGCAAAAATGGAGATAATTATAAGGATGAGAGATTAAAAAGCATTACCATAAATCCTTTTAGGTTTATTGGGTGCTTCGAATGTTTATTGTAGTTCATAATTTCTCTAGCCAGCTGAGGAACATAATGGCCTGCATAGCTCTCTCCGGTGAGATAGACTTCTCTCTGCTTGTAGCGTGGGAAACGATCCAACCATCTTATTAAGAACTCCAGGGAGTCCCTGGCTAAATCATAACCTCTCATAAGATTACTATACTATACATTCGATAACATTTAATAAATAATTGCATGGATTTCATTACCAAAGAAAACTAATTTCCCATCTCATACAATATCTCATGTTGTGATCAAGGATGGAATGAGGAATTTTGAAGTTTTGAAAATTTTCACTAAAATATTTATGGATAGTTAAGTTTATAATTTTTTTAGACCTAACAATTAGATTTGACCCTTCTCAAAATTAAACTTGATCACCATTAAGAAATCACGGGTTCTGATTATCTCAAATTTAGAAATTTCATGTGCTCCTAATCTTTTCTCAGACAAAATTAAAACTAATTGGACTCATCTAACCGCGCGTTACAAAATATTTTAAATTACTTTCATATTTATATCACCTCAAAACCAAAATAATAAAAAGCACAATCCAAAAAGTATTACCAAACAATCCCCAAATTAATGACAATTTCAAAGTGTTTATTGGTATGTGAAATCATTAAAGAAACATGCTAGATTTCCTTAAATGTTTTTCTTACACAACATATATATATTTTCTCTAGAAGAACGGCCATACCTAACCAAAGGATGAATGAATCAACATGCAATTTATCTAGAACAGAAGAACCCATTACAAGTCTAAGGAGTGGACCAAAGATGTATCAAATCAATCAACACGCAATTATGCATGCTTCATATCATGTCTCATCTGAAATAGGGTGATTTTGAATCCACAATGAAGCTATTACAGTTAGTCAATGGTTCATTTTTAACCAATCATCAGAGGTAGGGCCACAAGTTCATCATAATTGAGTGCTGCTATTAGCTATAGTCTCTCAAACATGGCCTACCAATTAATCATAACCATCCATTCTTTAGAAAACAACAAAGGGTCAGCAAATAATGATGAAAAATGAAGGTTTTGGGGTCCTACCAGTGCGGCGATCACCAGTGTCGAAGAGATCCGACGACCGGTTGCTGTAAGAGAAGCCCACGCCCGCCGGAGTTTCCAAGAACAGGAGGTTGGCCACAGTATTCCATGAGAACTTGTTGAGGTGCAGCCCCGAGGCTGTCCTGTTTATTCTAAATGGCCCTATTTCTTCAGACGCACCATATGCAACAGAAGAGCAACCAGGGCCTAATCACAAAATCAAATAATCATCAGGACATAATCATAAATTCCCTTTCTTTCTTTTTCTTTCTTTTCTTTTCTTTTTTCTTTTTTCTTTTTTTTTTTTTTTTTCTGGGTGGAGTGGAAAATAGATGAGGATGATGATATAAATAAGAAATCCATCGTGTGCATGTTCTGAATGCCCCATCTTTCTGTTTGAAGTGCTCATTATCTTGGCCTGGGATTGGCTAGTTTTCGGTTTGGTGGGGGCATTAAGCAAAATAGAACACTGCAACTTCTGCTAATTTCAGCAAATGCATTGATGGCACGCACCAACACAAGTTGACAGAAGCTAACAGAACTGCAATGGTGGTGACTTAATAAATGAGGTCTGTTTTGGATGCTTTCTGGCCTTGATTCCTTCTTATCAGTCCATGCAATGAGACAGACACAGACAGAGAGAGTGAGAGAGAGAGAGAAAGAGTCGTCATTTTTCTTTTTCTTTTTCATTTTTTTGTTTTGTTTGTGTGCTGTGTAATGGGTTTCTTCTGTTCTGCTTATCCATTAGAGCATTGAAGTAATTAACTCGTGTAGGAGTCATGAATAGAGTCTGTACGGTCCAGCGAGTAGTTAGGTCATCATTCCTAGCTAGCAATTTGTAGGCCACTGATGTGCCCTTTCCTTATTTTTCATTTCTGGGTAAGAACTTAATTAAAGGCACCTACCCATATTGTAAATATAAATTGTTCTAAACTACATGTGTAATAAATAAATAAACGGGGTTTATTTTCCTTCCGCTGAAAGGGGTTTCTTGTCCACCAAAAGACAAAAGAAAAAAAAGAAAAAAAAAGTTGCTCAGAAGATGTACACTCGGTAATTTTCCAGCTAAAAAATATTTACCACAAACAAAGGAAAGCCTAAAGATTTTTCTGCATAAACTATCATCATGTCGGCGATGTGAAAAGTAAGTGGTTTCCCTGCAGGCTTGTACACATTTAAGCATATGATGCATATCACTAAAGGCAATATAACAGTGACTTTATACTATTTTACTATTTGTAATTTATCAAAAACAAAAAATAGAAAACAGTGACTTTAAACAATTACTTCTGATTCTTCTCCAAACCATCTCAAGAATAGTACAAGTGACCTTTAAATTAATCATGCCGATGGCAAAAGCAAAACTACATATTTTGCATGCATATTGCAGTCACATTTTAAGTGTTAAACACGCAGATAGACATATATATATATAAGAGGACATTTTCATGTGTCTTAGTTGTGAGTGTGTGTGTGAGAGAGAGAGAGAGATGTTGTAACCTCCATTAAGCCACACAACCAAGGGCTTGGACAGGGGATATTGGGCAGCCTCAGTAAGCCAGTAAAAGAGGGATCTGCCAACAACTTGATTAACAGTGACATAGCCTGAGAACTGCTGGAAAGAGACCTGAGGCTGCCCAGGAAGCTGCAATATCCTGTCGGCTTCTTCTTCTTCATTTGCACCAACCAGCCCAAGAAGCAAAACAAAGACCATGGAAAGAAAGATCTGTCTTTTCTCCATGACCATGGCCCTAGCTGTCAAAGAAGAAGAAGAAGAAGAAAATTCAAAGAAAGGAAGAAAGAAAGATGTCTTCCTTCGGAGTAGAGTAGTTGTGTAGTAAGCAGTATGTGTTATTGAAGAGGGATTAAATAGGAGAGAGAGAAAGAGAGGGTGGCTGGTGTTCTATGAATGTCGACAGTGATAGGGGCGCCCTTTCCAAATTTGTTAGATTGGACAACTCATATAATCAATATCATTTTTTAGGGGCAGATTAATTTTTGAATTAAATTAATAAAAAAAAATCAGATTTTGCCCTTAATTTTTTTGTTTTTTTTGGGGGTCTAACTTTAATATAGTCTAGAGATTTTCAATTTTGACAATTGAAATACGCTTTGATTTTGCCTAAATTTTAAATACATCTCACCATTACTTTACTGTCAAATTAACTGTTTTTTTTCTTATCACATTTGATACGTCATGCACAATATTTGCATTACATTGTCATATTTTTCACATAAATAATTAAAGTCTCACGTCATCCGTCGGTAATAAGAGAATACCCCAAGTGAAACAACAAAAGACCCTGCCACACTCATTGTTAAGGAAATAAATCCTTTTGATTAATGAGGATTTGATGTGTGATTATTGTTGATTTGATTTATTATTAATTACCCTTAATTCAAAGGATTTGTTTTGTATTTGAAATTATGTTAAAACTCTATCCCCAATATGTAACTCAATTGGTTAAAACTACGTCTCACGAAGCGGAGGTCACTACTTCGAATCCTCAATTTTCCCTATTGTGTGGACATATAAAAAAAAAAAAAAAAAAAGAAATTATATTAAAGCTCTATAAATAAAGTTACGTACTCAAATCATACCTCAAGGAAATATGCAACTTTATAAGGCTTTAGTGCTTGTCAATTAAGTTATAATTTGAAAGTGTAAGTGAAATTTTATTAGGAGTGCTCATATCATGTAGGGGATGGGGATGTACGCAAAGGAATCACATGGTTTCGCACGCCCATGAAACAGCCCCCTTTAATCCTCCATTAATTCCTCTTGTATTCATGTATGAGACTTTGACCACCTTTTTCCCCCAATTGGCGTTATCCAATCCTCTTTCTCCCTCATTGGTTTTCTTTCTTTGTTCTCTTCTGTGTTTTGTTTGGATAAGCTTTCAAGTGCTTGTTTTTATTACATTTTAAAATTAAACAATTAAATATTTTCGTAGTGTAATTCATGACTTCATGTCTGTTAGTTAGTTGTAAAATTAATGTTGAGATTTTCTTGTTTTAAACCGTAATTTTTTCGCCTCCAATTATTGTGATTTTCGGGAAAGTTGCGGCCGAAAAAACTGTTCGTAGAACAGAAATTTCTTAGGCGTGAGATCTCTCATATATTTTAAAAGGAAAATGCTAGGGGTTCTTTCCGTAGGTTCTCCTGGTGTTCTCTCAGTCATATGTAAAACATGATTTAAGAAAAAATAAAATTGTAGTGGCCTCCACCACTGTATTTTTAGGCATTAGCACCAAATTTGAGTCATTAACACCAAATTTGTGAGGCATTAGCACCAAAATTGAGATATTAGCATCAAATTTATGATGATCAAATTCATTTTGGGTGATATCATCCCTAAAAGATTAACCTTTCACCTTTAGGTTTTAGTTTTGAATCCAAAAACAAGTTTTAAAGTATTAGAACTTAACTATTAACTAATAAAAATGAATCTGTTAGCAAAAAAATGTACTATAATTTTATTTTTTCTTAAATCATGTTCTACGTAGCTAAGAGAACACTGTAAAAAGAACCCCTAACAAATCTCATTTTAAAATATGCGATTTTCAAAATTTAAAATTTGAGCCCTTAATTATATATAACGATCCAAATAAATAAAGAGATTTGTGTGTTACTTAGATAAGAGGGTTTGGCATGTCCAATCCGTGAATAATGTCATGTCATTCTTGCTTTTCTTAATTTCTCTCTTTATAGCGTGTTGCAAAACTAACTTTATTCTACTCATTTATGTGAATTACAAGAAATACCATATAATTGTAAGATATTTTCACAAGAAATACCTTATAATTGTAAGATATTTTCGATGAAGCTCATTTATCCAAATGAGTATTCTAACTTATTCAAACATATAGACAGATTTTCTACAACTTTCTGTCTAAACATAGAGCCCTCTACCTCTTAAAACCGGATGCCCATAAGTTCAAAATCTCTTATAAAAGGTGATGTTGCACATGAAAACACCCTTAATTAGTGATGTTTCAACAGTAAACATTGTTATTCTCTATTTTTCGACCCCCTATATTTTGACGTTGCTGAAGCGTGTCATTACTTAAAAAATGACCCCTTTTTTTGGGGGGGTTAAAAAATAGCGTCACTATTTGGGTGCTTGAATAACACACAAACAAAAGAGAATTTATTAGATAAAGGGGCTTTTGTGAGTTCTCTTTAGTTGCACGCGAGGAGGAGGGCATCAATTATTCCCAAAAATATAGAGGATGGAGGGGTGTGGCCACGGTGATGATGGGCATGATGAGGGCTGTTTTGGACCGGTGCTGCCGTCAAAAGTTTGTGAATCACATGAGCTTCAACCCCCCACTAGTTTTTTGTTTACCAAACTTGGCCTGTTGTTGTTGATGAGCACCACAAACTCCTCTTACATCTTTCACACTGTTTCACCAAATAGTCGAAGTTGCTCTCAAATGGCTTATTCTAGCTAGAGGCCTTTTTGGCAAATTTGACAATGACTTTCGAAGATTCTATTCTTCAAACTTCTTCTGTGGCCAATATCCTCAAACACATATATATGTCTCAGATTTTCTGGATCTCGTGCAATAAAACGAATATAAATTATTATAGTATTTTCAACTATATATTCAGATTTAATTTTACTTATTTGAAATTAAATAGATGGTTCGGCTGTTCCCAAGTGGTCCAAATAGTGGTTTGACGATGACCAAACCACTCCTGGTCACGTTAGAGTACAACACAAGCTAGCCGAACATTGGGTCTCAGAGACATGATTTGAATTTTTAAAGTAGAATTGGAAAAGTTCCTTTCAAATGGAAACCCAGTACATGATACCGTGACATGATTAGAAAAAAAAAAAATCAGGGGAAAATTGAGAAAAAAAGAAAAGAAAAGAAAGAAGAATAATGAGATAATGCATTTACCAAGAACACTATTATTAATAGATCAAACATTATGATGCCATAGAAAATGCCACATGAATCAAAATGCAACTATATAGTACAAAAAGCCATGGATCTGGTTCAGGCCGAAAAAGAGGGTAGAGATGTTCATTACAATCAGACTGGTCAAAATATAACTTTTTCTATTTGAGAAGCAAGACTTGCCACATATAATATAATATGTATATATATATATATATGGATGAAGCAGTAGACTAGCTCTAGAAGAAGTCTAGGAAGTAATTATGGTATTTATGAGATGTGGTAAAGAGTAGAGAGCAAAGCAGAGAGTTGTTGAAACTGCAGATTAGCTAAAAAGGAAGGAATGGTTGATTGGAAATTCAACAATTTAGAAGTTCTTCAATGCCTTCAACAGTCTACCATCCGCAGTAAATGAAGAGGAAGTGAAAAAAAAAGAAAAAAAGAAAAAAAAGAGTGTTTTAAGTTACTTCCTTTCCAGTAGTCAGAACTAGTAGCTCCACTCTGTAAAGAAACCTGCACAATTCTTGAAATACTCACACCCATCTTAAATAGCTTTATGGGTTTTCAAGATCTTCATTGAAGCATTATTTTGCCTATAAATTGAAAGTATATAATGTTTGATTTGGAAGCTACGTACGTACCCATATCGATTTTTTTCTAGCCATGTTCAAATAATACAAGAGATTGCTTCAGTGAAACTCATTTTTCATGTGATTGCTGTTCTTTTTCTTTTTTTGTTTATTGGCTGTGTCAGCTTTTAGTCTTTTTTCCGATACAAATGAATCATCCCTTGTCTCTTACGTTTACTTACACAGAAAGTTCTCTGTGAGGATCTGAAAGTATCAGATTCAGATCCACAGTTTCTTAAGATAGGTAGATGTGTAGCCTGCGCTGAACAGTAGTAGTCTGCTAAGTTACACGTGCCATTGACAACCTTTCATCCCTGTCCTGGCCTATCGCTGCTGCCATTAAACAACGTTGACCACGGCTTAATTTGAGCCATGTCAGAAGAAGAAAGTAAAAAACAGGGAAAAAAACCATGCAATTTATGCAAATATATATAGTATACAGAAAAGTATAAGGACAAGAGGAAGGTAATGACCAAAGAAACTCCTATTTTTATTATTATTATTATTTTTTCCATATTTTCTGCATTACACCAAGGGAATATATGCATATAGTCTATAGACCCATAAAAACTATTTGAAATAGTTGTCTTTGTTTTTATTATGTAATTTAAATGAAAAGGAGGAACCTTGAAGGCTCCTCCTAAAGCCAAAACCATTTAAAAGTTTGGAGGTTGATTGACTGCCTACAGGCTACAGCCTATGCACTGGCTCTGATGAATAAAAACAAACATGCACTCGACTATTCCAAAGGATGTTTTATATGTTGTCTTATTCATGTAGCTTGGCTCCACCACCTCTACTATTTCTAAAGCTAAAGGTTTAGCTTGGCTCCATCATAATTTTTTAATGGTTCGGATTTAATTTTAAGGTTTTTTTATTAGAAAGAAAAAATAAAATTAAATCTAACCGTTAAAGTTGCTAAAGACTAATCATAGGGGTTAGTAATCATAGTTGGCAGTAAAATCAACAGTATAGTAAAGTGCTTAGAGTTGTGCATTAGGTGAATAGGTTTGTTTGAATCTCCAACCAACAGACGCATCTCAACTACTGCCACACCAATTACAACAAAAGAATAAGCAAATTAGCTTGAGTTACAAACTATATCATGAGAAGCTAATCATGGTTAAATTTATAATTATATGCTTCTGTCGCACACGTGCAAATATGGGGATGGCCGACATTTGGTTAGAAGTATACATCTTTGTTCACATTTAAACTCAACAAGATCAAATGTTTTCTCAATAAAAAATATTGAGAGAGTGATTATTATTATTATTATTATTATTTTTTCTCTGGAATGGATTGAAGAAGCCTAGCTAACCACCTCTAAAAGCCTCAACCTACCCACGTGTCTCTTCACTACTAGGGTCATAATCAATACACTTTGGTTTTTTGTGGGCAGCAAAGGTCATATTTTGCAGGCTAGAAATAGACGTGAACAGAAATAGACGTGACTTGAGGATGAGGTCCCCTACCCCTTAATTGGAGGGTAACAAATTAACAATTGTGCTTTTAATATAAGCCGCTCAAGCTGGCTCTAAACCACTCCAAAGAGTCTATAATCTCATTCCCAGAATTCTTCACTAGGTCAAGAGCAAAAAACCCACCAAGAATCACAATCTCCAGATAATACAATAATTAATCTCTAGGGAATTCATGGTAGCTTTTATTCCATGATTGTGATTTGTGGCCATCAAAACTGAGGGTCTAACTCAATTGACACGGGATAGATCAGAAAGAATCTAGTAGATTTGGTGACATTGAGATTTATAATTAATTATTATAAAATTAACAAACTCAACCCCACTAAATTAATGAAAGTCAGGAGTCAAATAAATGGGGCTAGCAATAGCAGCTTCCTTGCCTTCTATTTCAAGAAGAATTAATATCTCCTAGATCCATCAATTAATGGGGTCATGCATTTAAGCTAAAAGATTAGTGGCCCTAGTGGTGGTTGTATTAATTTGGGCTTATCATTTTTCTTTTTCTTTTTCTTTTTTTAATTTTAATTTTAATTTTAATTTTTTTTTTTAGGAAAAATCAATTTAATTTTATTAATAGTGGTCAAGAACATAAAAGCTTTTACAATCACAGAACATACAATTCTGCAAGATCATAGCCGAAGCTAAAAGATTACACGTCCTAAAAGTCGAAAACATATAGATCTTACAATGAAAAACCAATTTATGACGTCAAACATCTACTATCGCAGCCCGATCTTCAGTTTATAAAACAGATCTGCTAACGCAAACTCCTTCCGGGGGCACATGAAGCAATTTTCCAGGCATGAGCAAAAACACCCACACCCAAACCATTCCTCTTTCGACTGAAAGCTATAAGCATTATTTACGTCATCAGCTCAACAGCTAGGACCATAAAATAAAAAACAACAAACCAAAATAAAAACCTACAAGCAGAAGCAGAAGCAGATGAGCATGATATCGTAGATATCCCTTCGGAAAACACGCCTTGACTGAAGAAGACGATCATATCTAATGTTGAAGAAACTAGATCTGGATCTAGATCTACAAACTAGATCTAAAGCAACCCGCTAAAAAGGGAGACCGGTAAAGCCTACAGAGAAGACACCGAGCACTGCTATCGTGAAAAGGGATGAGGGAAGATCTAGATCTAGATCTAGAGAGAGCGTCTCTTGTTTTTTCTCTTTGGCGACTCCAGAAACTCATACTCTTAGCTTGGAATTTTTTCCAAGGAATTTGGGCTTATCTTAGTGTGGCATGTTCTATCAGCACAACCCCCCCTTTTTTTTCAGTTAATTACTTCTTCTTTTTTTCTTTTTTTCTTTTCGGTTTAGAAAAATTACTTATTTAGACTAATGCTAATTAAGTATTGAAAGTATCAAACTGATCTCAAACTATTTGTTTAAAATGGTCCATGCCTATTTTGGAACAAAATCAAAATTTCTCATCGGGGGCCAAAGATGAACGAGGGACCCAACTTAATTTTTAGATCCTATGTATATAGAACCAAACACACTTATTACTTAATAACTAATATACATACTTCTATTTATATAACTTACTTTTTTATTAATACATATGAATGAACTACTGAGTCGAGCTGTGTTTATATGAGTTGTGTTCATTATCATTAACCTAGTCAAGTTGAGTTTATACAAGTATGTCTCATTTAGTAAATGAGCTTAATTTTGTCTCCACGGTCAACTCATTTCTTAAATGAATTGAGTCGGAATGGAGTCTATTCAAACCTGTTCGCGAGTGATTATTTGTTTAACAACTCTACAATCACCCCTTTGAGATGGGTGGTCGGCCACTCCAGCCAGTCTCTTAGGAGGTTGATGGGGGTAGTCAACAACCTCTTAAAGCCTCTATTTCTTTTTTCTTTTTTAGGAGGTTAGGGGACAAACTTTCAGTTGCATCATGCAAAAAACAGCCCTTTCAATAAACTTGGCAAAAACAAAGATAGCCTTTTTGTTTAGGCCCATTGGACCTATGAATTGCATGTTAGAAAACAACTTTCTTCCATATCTCAAATCATGCTAAATTTAAAAGAGTAATACTATAAATACTTTCACTTTCATACTCTTTGACAAGGAATATGAAAGTGAAAATGTGAAAGTGAGTGAATACAACATTAGTTACATCTAATTTGTTGATAATGGCTCAAATTGTCGACAAGTGTTTACTTAGTGGTCAAGGATTATTTACTTATTGGCCAAGGATTATTTACTTATTGGCAAATGATTGTTTGCTTCTTAGTCAATGCTTGATTACTTTGTGAAGAAGCAGCTGACTTTATAAAAGGACATGTAGTCCTTGCTGAGACTATCCAGAAATCCCAAGATGTAGAAATCTAGAGCTCCTTCTTCAATGTGAGGAAGAGAAGAAGAGAATTAGGGTGGGGATGGGGCAAGAGAGTGAGTTTGTTGTCTAGTTCAATTATTATTTGTTGAGAGGAGTGTATGAAGCTTTTCTCTGGAGTAAAGTGCAATTAGGTGGTATGGGCATGTACTGTGATTTGTAAGAATTTGCTTATAGTGGAACTCTTTTGTTGGTGGACGTAGGCCAGGTTTTGGGCCGAACCATGTTAACTCTTTGTGTACATGTGTGATAAGTGTGTGTTCTCGTGTGTTTTCATTCCAAACTTGTCTTTCGCATAAAGGGCTGGTGGGAAATTGATTGCCAATTTATTATCAATTTCCCAACATAATTGTATGTAAAATGACAATAGTTATGACTTGTGATATGATAATATAAATTATATCCAAGCTTTAAAATTATTCAACCGTTGTTTCATTTATAAATTTACTATTTCAATTGTAAACTTGAATTGGTATGAAACTCTCAAATATTGGGCACAACAAAAACAACATTTGTTTTGTATATATTGTTGAGGAGTTCTCTTATTTTTCGATTATAGGCTCATTTACTCTCTCTTCCTTTTGGATCAAGAGTAAAAGGCATCCTCCTATTCAATTTTTTTTAAAAGAAATACGTTTCCAAAGAGCAGCTCAATCGGATGTGAATCTCATCTCATGAAATGGAGGTGAATAATTTGAATTTTCCTTCCCTTTTCCTTTATGAACATGTAAAAAAAAAAAAAAACTTAAATCAAAACCCTTTTAATAATAAAAAAGGCACATATTCCAATGCCAAGGGCGGCGACTTTTGAACTGGCCCTGAATCCCTCCCCAATCGAACCCTTAAGAGCATTCCCAGCAGACTCCCTATAAGGGGGTCTGTTCCCTATGTGTAGGGAATATATCCAAAAAATCACAAAAAACGTCCTACAGCAGACTCCCTATATGGTTCCTTAAACCATCAGATGCTACAGTAGAACCCTATACATAGGGTTCCACTATTGCAATCCTTATGATTATTAAAATAAGTAAATAAAGATTTCTCTCTCTTCTCTCCTCTCTTCCCCCCATGATTCTCTTTCCTCTCTCCTCTCATATATATAATATAATTAAAAAAATAAATATTTTAATGATATAGGGAATGATTAAGGGAAGCTATTATAGTGTATTTTGACATAGGGAAGCAAAAAGTAGTTTCGATCCTTAAATGTAAGGAACATAACAGGGAAGCTGCTGGGAATGCTCTAACGCCAACGTTATTTGAATGCCGGACGCAGCCAAGGCCTACAAATTTGACCGTTGGAACCTGTCCTCCCCAACGGTCATCTCTACCACTCAAATTGCGTCCCGATTCGTGCGTTAAATCTCGCCTACAAGTAATTCTCTTTTGCAGTACGTATCTCTCTAGCGTCAGGGTTCGTGCTTCTAATCCCTCAATCTTTCTCCCCTTCACAGTTATTGTTTGTCTCCCCCTTTCTCATTAATTTCAAGATGGATAATTAGAGTTAATGTCGCTTCGATCTTCACAGGTAACCCAGCTGTGATTTAATGGAGAACGTGCTCCCTATGACTCCCAAGAATACAATGCAACCAGAAAACACTGTGATCGACAGCAAAACACCGCCCCAGAATCCACAAAATGACCAAAATGATCGAAACTCCGGCAATGAGTTACGCAAACCTACCACCCCGGACCGCCTTAAAGTCCCTAAGGCATTCAAATACCCTGAAAGGTACATTCTTTAGTCTTCTCCATAGTTTTAATTACTTGTTAGCTGAATTTCTTATATATAATTTTTTGTTTTCTCTGCAGGTATAGAAGCCCAACGGATTCGATGATGTCCCCGGTTACAAAAGGTCTTCTTGCCAGAAGCAGAAAGGGTAGCGTGCTTTTACCACCAAGTTTAAATCAGACCAAGGTATACTAAAAACGTTAACTTCAATCTGAATTTATTTTTAATTCAGCAGACTTGGGAGTTCAAATAATTTTATCATTTCTATTTATGTTGTTTATTTTATTGCTTTAGATTCAGGATTTGCGCGCTCAGGATGTGGGTCTTTTTGAAGGCTAAAAAGTATTGAAGCAGTTGGGAAAAGCTCAAGATCAGATCGATGGATTTCTTGATCCTAATGGTTGTTTGAGTTCATGAAAATCTGATGGGATTTTATCTGCCGACCCTATAGATTGCTTTCAATTTCTGTAAGATGTGTGTGATGTGATTCTCTTTAAGGCTTTTTATGCAATTCGAATACAGTTTTTAAATAAAGAAATTGTTCAGTCCAAATGCTTTGTTCAAGAAATTAATTGACATGAAAACAGAGGAAACATTTTGTGGGTTTCTACTCGTTGATAGGATGCAAATGAAGGAATGAAATAATGGCTGCTCTTATTTTTTACCAAAACCACAGGCATTTCATTGTTCTCGGAACACTATATGTATATGCCTGCAGGCTGCTGCATCATCTATGGAGTAGGCCAATTTTAATCATGTAAAATTTGATTGCGATGAAGCTCAAACTTTTCTCACTCCAAGCGAACTTGGTACCATTGGATTGAACCGACATTGCCATCAATTTCAAGCTCACAAACAGACCTTATGAGGTGCGAAACGGCGTCGTCAATGGTTTCGAATCTAGCAAGGTCCGGAGGAAGGGCCTCTCCCGGCCAGTTTTCCAGCCAATTCTGTAACTTCGCTTTTAGCTCTTCCTCAGAAACAAATATCTCATCCTGCCCTGGTTCGAATAGTACATAGGTTTCTGCAGTCCCCCGAGGTGTCCGTCTCCTCATCGCACAAACCTTAACAACAAATTGAGTAAAATTAGTTTGCGTCGAAACAAATAGAGCCTAAGTTGTAAAAAGTAGGGTACCTTTAATGCATTTCCACTGTTGCTTGACTTTTGAGGCAGTTTGGGATGGACTGAAGAACTCCAATACAAATTCACATCTGCTGATCTTGACAGCATCAATGGACTTGGACTATGGTGTCTTGCTTCTTTACCTGCATGTGAGTGATCCCTTGCTGTCATTTTGAATGGTTCAAAAGTTTCTAAAATGGCATACATATTCTTTCTTTTCATCTTCTTAAGCTTCTCTTGAATTCTAACCAAAAACCAATGTCCCCACTTCTAAATTTCAAAAGCATATACAGATATCAAGAAATTAAGCCAATAGAAGAGATCTTCTTACAGCTGGGGTTCTGAACTCCATTGCTGAACAGCTTTTTCTCCAAAGCCCCCTCCACAGGAACCAGTTTGCCTGTGACTTTCAACATCCTTCTTTAGCTCCAAAAATCAAAATGGGTAATACCATATCTGCCAGCAAACATGTTGGAGATAACATCACACATTTCTTATCCACTTTTTTCATTTTTTTTTTTTTACAGAAGTACCCTCTAATGTCTCCTTCTGCTCTAATCCACAATCTTAATTCTTAAGTCTTTGGATGTACCACATGATCATAACAAATGAAGACAAAAACTATTGTGTCCTGGAAAGCCTTGACTAGTGAATAAGTCTAAACAATGGTGAAATAAAAACAAGGGGAAAATTCAGTTTAGCCTCCTGAAGTTTCAGTGAATTTTCAATTTGAACCCCAAAGTTTCAAAGTTGGCAGTTTACCCCCCCGAAGTTTCAAAAGGTGGCAAAGTGAACCCACCGTTGGCTTTTCCGTCAAATTAGACGGAAAATGATGAAAAGACATAAATGCCCTCAGTCTTTTTTTAAAAAAATTTCCGTCTAATTTGACGGAAAAATTAACAAAAGGTTCATTTTGCCACTTTTTGAAACTTCAGGGGGGTAAACTGCCACTTTTGAAACTTTGGGGTTCAAATTGAAAATCCCCTTAAACTTCAGGGGGCTAAACTGAATTTTCCCCTAAAAACAATTAAGTCTAAAAATCACAAATCCAATTTGCTAATAGAAAAATTCCACACCAATCCAGAAAAAGGAAAAAAGATGGACACCATGGATGAATCCCAATTAAGGTAAATCTTCTTCTCAGTTAAATGTGGCACAAGTAAAAAAAAAACCCTATAAAGTTGTAACAGATAACATCCTAACTAATCTAAATCCTAATTTTTGCATAAGAAGATTCTAGGTTGAGACCATATCAGCCATAACATAATTAAAAGGAAAACTATGATTTGCCGCAACCTATTTTGCGATGTCTTTTTATAATGTTTCAATTTTTGTAATGTCTTCCTTCTATCATTAGGGTTTTCGTGTCATCTTCCAAAACTGAAAATGACATAAATACCTTTAGATTGAAATATAAGAATAAAATTAAAAAAAGAAGAAGCAAAAATAGTACAAATTTTAAGGGGGAAAAAAAAAACAAGACACAAGGTCACAGTCAATCAAGATTAGAGAATATTACAAATTGAGTAATAGCTTGAGAGATAATCGTACTTTCCTTAATTAAAATAATAAAAAAAGTAAACTACTAGGAAATTTGCAATTTCCTCTCAAACTTACAATTGAATTAATGTTTTCTCCCCCCGAGTTACCAGAAAATTGCAATATGCTCCTTTATATAAAAAATGACAAAAATACCATTAAATCAGAAAACATTAAAAAAAAAGAAAAAAAAAAGAAAAAAAGAGAGATTTGTGAGGCACCACGACCACCATGTTTTTTTTGTTGTTGTTGAGTTTATAAGGGTCTTTCTCTTTTTGAGAATTTGTAGTGATATTTTTGTCTTTTTGTAAGATAAAAGGAGTATATTGCAATTTTCAAATAGTCAATTATGTGTACTTCCACTAATTAAGAACAAGTTCTGAATGAAGAATGTGCATTATTTACTTAGGAGGCATATGAAACATGGAGTCCTCGAGACTTATAATATTTGCGGAGGTGGCCCAAAACCGACAAACTGTGCAACTAAACTACAGCCTTCCCGCGTGATTGCTCGCATATTTTGTTAGAAACAGCGCCAACGGCTACAAGACTTTGTTACCACGTCCCCAAGATTGATTCAAATCTAACCCCCGAGATCCTCTCTTGGCCGTCCTTTGTTAGCCTACAACAGTTGATAAAAACCAAACCCTACTTGTTTCTTCTCCGCTGTAACGCTGTTGTTCGCATCTCCCCCCCACCCAACAATGCCCAAAATTAAATTTTTCCAAAGTTAATTTGTAAATCGGCTTCTGGGGTTCGCTTTTCTGAGGTTGATTGAATTGGGGTTTTGATTGAAGCTCCAATTTTTCTTGATTTCTTTGGTCTATGAATACGTTTGTTTCGTCTTTTTTCATGAGTTCCTCTTCTTTGAGGATTTGGGCTAACTGAGTAATGGATGCCATTGACGCCGATCAAGAACATAAGAGAGGGAGTAGTAAGAATTTAAGGGTGCATTTTGATGTTCCCTCTAAAGAAGTTGAAATTGACCCGCCCGTTAGTAATCATCAAAAAACTTCAGGTTCGTCTTCTTCTTCTTCTTCATCATCAGCTTCTACGATGGATCTAGCTGTTGCTGATCAGACGGTCGTTAATAGCCCTGCTTTTGAATTTGAAAAAGATAACGGCCTTGAGATGGAAGGACTTGCATCACCGGCTGTTTCCGATCCCTCCCCTGCTTGGAGCAGTCAAAGTGGATCGGGTACCCAATCTCCTTCAATTCAGCTGATGGGGAGGCCGGCAGGCTACGACCCGAATCGAATCCCATCTTCCATATTTTCTTCCAAATCCACAACGCCTATGGAATGGAGCGTCGCTTCGAACGAATCGTTGTTCAGTATTCACATCGGAAATAGCAGCTTCTCAAGAGATCATTTTATTATGTTCAATAATAGATCTGGAGAGTTTCCGAAGACGGATGACTTGATCATGGCTTCTGCTCCGCCCCCCCTCCCCCGTCTTCCTCCATCAGAACCCGATAAAATTAAAACTGCCGATGTGGCAACAGAAGCAGCAGATGAAACCAATAATCCCGTTTGGAAGGGATCTCCAAAAGATGATCACAAGGGAAGAGGTACTCCGGCCGAGGATGTCGGATACTACAATACTGTCTCTTACCGGTCGGATGAGAGCAATACCAGCACCCGCTCCTTTCATTTCCCATTGTAAGCTATAGCTCCATCTATAATAGATTGCTACACGAAACTTAAATGACATGACAATAAAAATTAACCTTATTTAAACAACGTTGTCAATTTCTCGTTCCATAATACAATCATAATTTTAGTTTATTTCTGTTCAGGTAATTTACCTGTACTAAATCTTGAGAGCATTGTAGTTGACATATGGGTTGTGGTTTCCAGTTTTGCAGGTGATAGTGGGATAAATAGCCCTGCGGCGCTGGACTTGGAAATGCCGTACCCACGGCAGCAGCAGCACCAGCACCATCAGATTCAGAGCTCAAAGCCTGCTAGGACCTATTGGTTTTCTTGCTTCTATTGTTGCCCACGATGTTGTTGAGACCAAATTTTCCATATAGTTCTTTTATAAAGATTAGAATTCTCTTTTTCTCATACAAAATTTGAAATTAAATATAAACCATTGAAAAAGTTACCATAGTTTTTTTCGTTTTATCTTTTTTACGACACCCGAGCCAAATCCCTAAAAATGGGCCTCTAATCCTTGTAGTAATAATTTCAACCATTGTACATAATGCCAAATGTATAAGTTTGTAACTTGTTGCTGACGATTCTCTCAATCTCTAATCTCTAATCTCTGTGTTCTTTGGTATTTGGATCTGTGACAACTACTGCAACTTGCTTGGTCTGGTTTTGAGAACATTGGTAATAAGCAACCATAATGTTATTAATAGGACCAAAATAGTACATGGCCTTTTGTTACCTTGGGGGGTTAAAAGATTAGGGGCTTAAGTTAAATCTGGTTTGGAAAATCCCACTTCACATGCCACAACTTTACATTATTCTCTCCACATTAATTCAATTGGAAGAGTCATGCTTACGTCTTTATAGATATTGTATTTAAGATTGTTGTTGCTATGAACCTCCTCCTAATCATCATCAAATAAAAATAATAACCTTAAAAAACACTTTCTCTTTTTCTTTTTCTTTTGGTTAGCAATAGAAAATTTACTTAGCTACAGTAAATCAGATGATGTCACCCCTATGTCATTTTTTTTTGTGTGTGTGTGTGTGTGATGTTTGATTGCGAATACAATACAAATGAAGATTTTTTTTATTATTAGACTGTTTGAATTTATGTAGAGAGGGAGGTTGTAGAGTGGGGTTTACATGTTCCAATCAACCCAGAATGTCAAATTTTACAAAAATTTGAACAAGTCTAAATTAGGGTACAAGAAAATGAGAACGTGTAATTTGTGTCGCCCAATGAAAAGGTGTATGTATCTTTTGCTTGAAAATGTTATAATAATACACCACAAATAATTCAAGTATCATAAAAAGGAAGAAAGATCTTGTCCTGATTGGTCCATTTTACAAATTATTTGGGGTTAGCAATACTTTGGACTAGATTATTAGCTATTGTTTAGCAATGCAATGGCAATAATGATGCAGTCCCATAACAGGACATGAAGCTACTACCTGTGGAAAGTGCTTTTTGCTCTTCAATCATCATGCTTATCTAATTCTATGCCAAACTATCAACAATTTATTATTCCCTCTCTTTTCCTTTCTCTACGAATTTATAGAAAAGTAATCCATAGTTAATACTATAATTTAGATAATACAAAGGGAAAGATGCAAATTACTTTATTTCCAATTATGAAAAAAAAAGTTACTTTCTATGAAACCCAAATTTATTGACTAAAGTGGAGAGATTCTTCATTCTTCAAGGTTCGATCATAATTTAATGACATATCCTAAAAGTAAATGTAAAATTTGTCTGAAAAATTGACAATTTGAGACACTGCTCAATTCATAATCTTTAGTTTATGGGTTTGGGTTCAACTATATAACACAAACCATTCACGCTTGTGGCGTCATCTGTGTATGCTCGACAAAATTATGTTATCGAGAATAAAAAAGATATTTCTCTTATAAAAAGCTACTCCTATGAGTTTAAGATGCAGCATTCAATCATAAGTAGAAAAATTTAGCAAGTTATTGAAAAGAAAAGAAAATAAGAATAATAATAATGATAATTGATAATCCACCTCCATGCATTATTTTCTCTAATGATATATTTTGTTCACATCAAATTCAATAATGGAGGAAATCTTATGGAACATGGTGAGGCTCCCATCAATCCCATTCTAAGGGGCAGAAAAATTCCACTGGGCTTTAGGGCCCTTACCTTATCTGGACCTCATGAGTCATGTACCCTGGACCAACAATAGCAAAAAGTCTGTGGGGCCCGTTTCAACTTCTGGAAGAACATCCCACGTGGGTACCTTTATATGGAGCCACGTGTTGGAAACTTTAAGAAATCTTTTCGAACCTCATTAAAGCCCAGCCCAACGACCAAGGCGACCCCCAAAATTGACGACGCTGATGCGTTTATTGACCGGCAGTGGAGCCCACTTCCGCCCCGGTGTATGTCCACCGGACCCACATCACCCACCAAAAACCGACAAAACCCTAATTTTGAAAAATGAAAAAAATAATAATCCAAAACCCACTTTAAAGGGGAAAAAAAAAAAAAAAAAAACCAAAGAAGACGAAGAACATGAATGAACCCCCAAAAAAAAAAAGAGGAGAGAGAGAAAAGAAAGCAAAGAAAGAAAAACGCGTTTTCTCAGAAGAACAGAGTTGAATCTTCTCTCTTTCTCTCTCTTCACTCTCTTCTTTGTCTGTCTGTCTGTCTGTCTCTCTAAAGAACCAAAATTAGGGTTAGGGTTTACAAAAGGAAAAAACCCTAATCTTTCTCGCTCGGCAACTGAAAGAGAAGAGAAGGGGTTGGGGTTTATTTCTTAGGTTTTTGGACACCCTTTTAGGTGTTCAGAAATGGGTTCCTCTTCTTCTTCCTCTTCCTCTTCCTCTTCTTCCTCTTCAGTGATCAAATGGCACTCTTTCCACAGACCCATGTCTCCTGTGCTCCTACTGAAGCTCTTCTTGCTGTTGTGGACCTTCTATCTTTCTCAAAGTGGAGTCGTTTTTGCCGATTCGGACAAATCGTTGCTCCTCAAGTGGAAGACCTCGGTCTCAGACCCCTCAGGCTTGCTCTCGAGCTGGGACTCTGGAAGTTCCGATCACTGCTCGTGGTTCGGCGTCTCCTGCGACTCAAGTTTCCGCGTCGTTTCGCTAAACGTGACCGGGAGTGGCCGCGAAGGTAATTCGTGTTCCGATTTCGCAAACTTTCCGCTTTATGGGTTTGGGGTTAGTAGGAACTGTTTGAATAGTAGAGGAAAGTTGTTTGGGAAATTATTGCCTGTGATTGCTAAGCTTAGTGAGCTTAGGATTTTATCGCTTCCCTTTAATGGTTTTGATGGAGAATTTCCTGCTGAAATTTGGGCCATGGAGAAGCTTGAGGTTCTTGATCTAGAGGGAAATTCAGTAACTGGGTCGGTGCCTGTTCAGTTTGTGGGCTTGAGGAATTTGCGCGTTCTTAATCTCGGGTTTAACAGGATTGTGGGGGAGATACCGAGCTCGCTTTCAAATTGTGTGAGCTTAGAGATCTTGAACTTAGCAGGGAACAATTTGAACGGGACGGTTCCGGGGTTTGTTGGTGGGTTGAGGGGGGTGTATTTGCCGTTTAATCGGCTTTCTGGGCAGGTTCCTAGGGAGATTGGGGAGAATTGTCCGAAGCTTGAGCATCTGGACTTGTCTGATAATGTCTTGGTCGGTGGAATTCCGAGGAGTTTGGGGAATTGTGATAAGTTGCAGTCGCTTTTGTTGTATTCAAATTTGTTGGAAGAGGCTATTCCGGCTGAGCTAGGTCAGCTTCAGAAGCTTCAAGTGTTGGATGTTTCAAGGAATAGTTTAAGCGATCAGATACCTTCTGAGCTTGGGAAGTGTTCTGAATTGTCTGTTCTAGTGCTATCAAATCTGTTTGATCCACATCCGAGAGTAAATGATACAAATGGGGAGCCAGAGCAAGCGGGTGCAATGAATGATGATTTTAATTATTTTCAAGGCACGATTCCTGTGGAAATTACAATACTTCCTAAGTTGAGAGTATTATGGGCACCAAGGGCAACTCTTGAGGGCACATTCCCAACTAGTTGGGGTGCTTGCGAGAACTTAGAGATGATCAATTTGGCTCAGAATTTTTTCGCCGGGGAATTTCCTGATGGGCTTAGTCACTGCAAGAAGCTTCATTTTCTAGACATAAGCTCAAACAGGCTTACTGGGGAGCTTGTTGATGGACTTCCCGTTCCTTGTATGACTGTGTTTGATGTCAGTGGGAATGCGTTGTCAGGTCAAATCCCTAAATTTTATGAAAGTTCTTGCTCTCCTGTTCTTTCATCAAATGGAAGTCTTCCCGAACGTGGGAGTGGCCCATCCTCTTTGTATCTGTCATTTTTTACTTCTAAAGCCCAAGCTGGATATCCTCAATCACTTGGAGAAGATGGTGGCCTTGCTGTATTTCACAATTTTAGGCACAATAACTTTACTGGCACTATCCAGACTATGCCAATTGCAGCTGAAAGATTGGGAAAGCAAACCGTTTACACATTTCTTGCTGGGGAGAACAGGCTCACCGGATCATTTCCTGGTACTTTATTTGAGAAGTGCGAAGTATTGGATGCATTGATTGTCAATGTTAGCTACAATCAAATATATGGTCAAATTCCTGCTGAATTTGGTACAAGGTGCAAGTCTCTTAAATTTTTTGATGCATCTGCAAATCAAATTACTGGACCCATTCCCCCCAGTTTCAGGGAGTTGGTGTCCCTTGTTGCCCTTAACTTGAGTTGGAACCTGTTGCATGGTCTAATACCTTCCAATCTCAGTGAGATAAGGGACCTGAAGCATCTCTCTTTGGCTGGTAATAACCTGACTGGCTTCATTCCTTCTAGCTTGGGGCAGTTGCAGTATTTGGAAGAACTGGACCTTTCATCAAACTCTCTCACTGGGGAAATTCCGAAAGATCTTGAAAACTTGAAACACCTGACTGTTCTTCTGCTTAACAACAATAATCTCTCCGGGCAGATTCCTGCTGGTTTGGCCCATGTAACCACGCTCTCAGCATTCAATGTTTCCTTCAATAATTTGTCTGGGTCGCTTCCATTGAATGGTAACTTGATGAAATGCAGTAGTGCTCTTGGTAATCCATATCTACAGTCTTGCCCTATGTCTCTGGCTTCGCAATCTTCAGATTTGCAAGGAACGGATAGCAATTCAAATTCTGATACTGCTGCTCCACCATCCGGAGGAAGTCGGAATAGTGGTTTCAATTCAATTGAGATAGCATCCATAACATCTGCATCAGCCATTGTCTCAGTTCTTCTTGCTCTGATTGTGCTATTCTTCTATACCCGAAAGTGGAACCCAAAGTCTAAAGTTACTGGGTCTGTCAGGAAGGAAGTAACCGTATTTACTGATATTGGGGTTCTATTGTCCTTTGACAATGTTGTACGGTCCACAGCAAATTTCAATGCGAGCAACTGTATTGGGAATGGAGGTTTTGGGGCAACCTACAAGGCAGAGATCTCACCTGGCGTCCTAGTGGCAATAAAACGGCTTGCAGTTGGTCGATTCCAGGGGGTTCAACAGTTCCATGCAGAAATTAAAACCCTTGGAAGGCTCCGTCATCCAAATCTTGTTACTTTGATTGGATATCATGCCAGTGAAACAGAGATGTTCCTTATCTATAATTATTTGCCAGGTGGTAATTTGGAAAAGTTCATCCAGGAAAGGTCCACAAGGGCAGTGGATTGGAGGATACTTCACAAGATTGCACTAGATATAGCCCGTGCACTTGCCTACTTACATGATCAGTGCGTACCGCGTGTCCTTCATCGCGATGTGAAGCCCAGCAATATCTTGTTGGATGATGATTTCAATGCTTATCTGTCTGACTTTGGATTGGCTAGGCTTTTGGGAACTTCAGAAACACACGCTACCACTGGTGTGGCTGGAACTTTTGGATATGTTGCTCCAGAGTATGCAATGACTTGCCGTGTATCCGATAAGGCTGACGTGTACAGTTATGGTGTGGTGCTTCTTGAGTTACTCTCAGACAAGAAAGCTCTGGATCCTTCATTTTCCTCATATGGGAATGGTTTCAACATTGTTGCTTGGGCATGTATGCTCCTCCGACAGGGCCGTGCAAAGGAGTTCTTTACTGCAGGGTTATGGGATGCAGGTCCCCATGATGATTTAGTAGAAGTTTTGCACTTGGCAGTTGTGTGTACGGTTGACTCTCTCTCTACCAGGCCTACAATGAAGCAAGTTGTACGACGGCTGAAGCAACTTCAACCCCCATCATGTTAACTGCCTGGTTAGACTTTCAGTAATTAACGTAGCGATTTGTAGAAGAAGGTAAGCCCCATTGTAATTTGTGCTTGTGCACTCTGTCCTCTTTCGTGGACTGCCCTTAGCTTGAGTTCTAAATTGTAGTTAATCCACTTGTAAATTGTAATATAGGTTTGCCCCCATTTTTTCAAGTTGTTTCCCTGATTAGGGGGCTTGCTGATGAATCTGCAGAAGAATGCAGATATTAGTTTTCCACGTTATATACTTGTACGTCAGTTTTATTTGTTGTCGAATAAAACCATAGAATAGAGATATTTCTGGGAGAGTTTGGTTAATCACTTGATAATCCGATTATTTCCTATTTGTGCCTGACGCTTGCATACCAATGAGATCCATGTCCTTGAATGATTTGCAGAGCTTCTGCTTGCAGATCAGATATTCATACCCAATGAAAGAAAATGATGTCCAAATTTATTTGCCTAGGGATTCAAACTATGAACTCGCTGCATTCTTGGTTTGAATTCTAAGCAACAATGGTCGTAATCCGTTTCTGGAACCATGCGTCTTTGTGCCCTCCCGTGGGCCGTAACAGCTTTTGCCCTGGGATTTTACTGAACGTCGTTGAATTGGTTTTTTCCTGTATATGTCATGTCATAATCGCTGTGGGTGGGTGGTTCATGAACAACAAAACAACCCCTTATTTTCCGAATTCTTTGGCTCTGTTTGTTAATCCCTTGTGGCTGAGCTTTTTGTTCCCAAAATAGAAAACATAACACACTGCCGTTTATTAACGTTCTTTTCACTTTTACTTCTTCACCTGCCTCACTTCTTTTTTCTCAGCTGAGTCCACAATGAAGAGTCTTCTCCCCAAGCTTTTTTGTAGTCTGTATATCCGTCGCACAAATACGCAAAACTAAATAAAAGGAACCCATAACGAAGAACAAACCGTTCTTACTAAATAAACCCACCAATCTACAGTGAGAGAGAGAGAGAGAGAGAGAGAAAGAGCGAGAGAAATCGTGAAGAATCGAGTGGAGCAATGGAATGGGTAGGTGAATACTTGTAATACATAATTGAATCCTTTTTTTTTTTTCCCTGTTCTTTTTCCCTTTTGGTTCTTTTGTGGAAGCAGTGTAGCACTTGTGGTGATGCATGACATTGGCTTCGTCCATATTCAGTTCTGCTACATACAGTTGCATCATATTAAAGAAGAAACCTACGATATTCCTCAAATCCATTTCAAGTTCCACCAAATGTGGGATAGCAAACTGCATCAAACGCAACAGATTTCTCTTAATAAAATACAGACGAAATTCATATGTTCTATAATCATTTTCATCTCTTGAACGAGCAAGTTCATACTCAAAAACTAAAAAACATAGAAGAGAAAAACAATCCTTTTTTTTTTTTTTCTCTTTCTGACAGACACTGCCGTTACAAAAAGGGAGTTGGGTTAACTACTATATGTTTTAGGGGGTGTGCCACATCACCGCCACCAGCATGCTTGACAAACTCGGCAGGAGATAGAAAGTTGCCATGACAAACACAAACTATCCTTACTTCCTCACCCTTCCTATATCTGTAAAGAAAACCTTCTATCCTTTTCCCATTGGGGCCGTCGCCCCTCGTGGACACGCTGGGCATACCTTCCAACACATTCCTCACAATATCCTTTGCTTCCTTGTCAGCATCTGTAGGTTTATTAGACTGATTCTGTGTCACCACTGCAGCAAACTTGTTTGATTTTCCATTGATCGTCATCCCAGCGTAGACTCCTGGTTTCTGCTCGCTTTCTGGTGAAGACTGAGCACTGCTAGGGCTTCTTGCTTCCACACATTTGTTCATTCTTGCTGCATAATGCAAAACATGTAAAGCATATGTGGGTTGATGAAAGAATCAAGGAATAGCACATTAATGCAGACTACAAGAAACAATTGTGAACTTCTGCAGAACCGTGGTTCTACTTGCATGACATGACATTTCCGACAAGAAAACATTCAAATAAGTCCTACTAGAACAACGATCAGAAGGATAGCAACAGAACACCACCAATAGAATTCAAGTTTCCTTAACATGCTAAGAAACAAGGTCTCATCAAGCCCAACTAATCACAACACAACGATATTGAAACATTCAAAACCAAAATCCTCTTCTGATGTACCATCAATTTAGCTTTAGAAAAAGACTTATGCTTCAGCATAGGAAGTCTTCAGATATCCCTGCTTTCTCACTTGGGCTTCATTTGTTGCATTGAAAATCAAATTTTGATCAGAAACTCAGGTTTCATCTGGATAAGAAATTGCATGAATTCAGCCCATTGGCTTTGGGCCAAATGGAATCTCCTCTCGATATAAACAAGGGGTTGAGGCTGAGGTTATGAGTTCAATCCCATACCGATTCAGTTGTATTTCTCTATCAATTAAAGTTGATGGGTAACTCAATCGGACCAGTACGAGAAACCCCATTAAACGGGTAATCTCTCAATGGATTGGCCATGCTAGGAATCATCATAAGCTGATGGGTTTTGATCGGTTCAATAACCAGATTCAGAACAAGCCTAACGTTCTCATAGGTATTCTAGAAAGGGATTGTCTAAAGCTCGAAGTAATGAGTGTCCCAAGTTTTACAGTTCCTCACAGACGTCTCACAGCATTTTAGCATGGCCTTGAGCAATTAATGCACATTTGTAAACAATGAACCAGACATTTAATAGAGTATCAAACAACACTTGTGGCAGTAGAAATTTCAATTGCATCCTCTTTCCTCATATATACTGTTATTATGTAAAATATTACTCCCTTTGTCCCCCAGTAGATGATGTGCCTTTCATTTTAGGTTGTGCCGAAATAGATGAAAGTTTTCAAAAATCAACATATTTATTCATTTCAACTTCTCATATCACCCTTAAATTTGAACCCACAGTTTTTCAAGCTTGACCTCACTTTTCTTGAGCCATCTAAAGACATTATAGGAAGAGTGTTTGTTTCATTATATTTAGTGTTGCTTATAAACTTGCATTTATTGTAGGATGGATAGAGTAATATACATGGTCCAAGCACATCTCATCTTCCAGATTTCAGTAGCCACGAATCTGTCGGCCAAGGGGATAAATCTTTATCATAGTCCCCTACTTCCAAGCTACCTAACTCAACTGGATACCCTTTACTTTTAAATTTGAATGTTCGGATATACAGAATAATAACACGAGAATAATAGTATTACATGCCAAAAATGGTCTAGGATACATTCCATGCAAGGAAAAATTCACTTGCAATTAAAATCCATGTTATCTTAGCATGGGTAAGAAGTGCAAACATTTAACTAAATGAATCAAGAAAACACATGTTCATTAACAAGGCAAGAAACAAATACCCATATCCAAAAAAAAAAAAAAAAAAGAAACAAATACCCACACCCCCTTAATGGAACTACTATAACAAGATAGCATTTGAATCCTCCTCAAACTCAAAAAAGGGAGAAGTATCTCATCCTTCTCAAAATTGCATTTTTCATGAAGATTATAACTATTTGAAGACAAAACAGAGAACCGTAATATACATAAATGAAGCAACTGAGAGTGCACATCGATGTGAACACATTTGGGAAAGCTAAAATTGACTAAGAGCCACACTAGAAGAAAAAAAGAAAAAAGAAACTTCTCAAAATAATTAGACTCTTGAACATATTAAGAAGGTGAACGACGTGCTGGATCGCATTTTTGGATCTTTAGATTGCACTTTAGAGTCGGCCTTTTATGACTCTTTAGATCCAAATATGGATCTCAGCCACCTCTATACTAACATGAGTCAACGGCGATTCATTCACAAACTATATAACACATCAGCGGATAAAACACATCCAAACTCATTCCAGAGTATCCATCTCGATCATTTGAAAAACAAAATAAAAGCAGAAAGTAAAATAGCCTCAGCGGATGCAACCACCAATTTGCCCACCCTTGTCCAATTTTTTTCTAATTGCCAAACACTTCATTACGGGGAAAGAAATAAAGGTCAAACAGCAACATTAAACAGCATCTTATCCATCTGATACCCAACTAAGAATAATATGTCCCAGAATCCAAGCAAAAACAGTTATGAAAAGAAAACAATGATGAGCTAAAAGAGGTAATGCAATTACCTAGAGCTGGTTGGCTATCGGATTCCGAAATCCCAGAAGACCCACTTCCTTGGGAACCAAATGACCCCTGTGATAATGGTGGCGGTTGTGGCACCTCCCCCAGATCACCGCAATCCAACCCATTCCCCTTTCCACCATTCAATTCAACCCCACAACCTCCTCTAACACCAGAAACGCCCCGAGTCAGCGCCACCAAGCACGAAAACTCATTCAATACCTTCACACACTGCTCTTTCTGAGAATTCCCATCACCACTCTCCACCTTCCTATCCTCCTCACAGCTCTCCTCCACACAAATATCCCGGTTCCGATCCCTCCCAGCCTTAGAATTCCTCTGCTTCTCTGACCGCTTCCGCTTCGCCTCCATTCTCCTCAGTGTCTGCAACTCCTTCCTCTTTCTCCACTCCTCTGTCTCCGTAGGCAAAGAACACGTCCTTATTAGCGGCGCGCAAGCCATAGGTACCACACACGCCGCGTCTTTGTCTCTCCCCGGGTTCGCAAAGTCCGGTATCGAGGACGACCTTATGAGGTGCTGGGCTCTTAAAGGGTCTACACCAAACCGGCCATTCAATGAGAGCCCCAGGCTTAGTTCAAGCTCCTCCGCATGTTCGCTTTGTTCTTCGAATTTTCGAGGAAAATGATTCCCTGATAAAAGTCTCTGCGACAGATCTCTCGGAAGATTGCTCATTTGCATGGAAATTTGTTGGAGGTCTCTGCTTACAATATCCTCAGTTTGTCCCATTTAAAAAAGAAGATCAGAAGAAGCAAGCAGTAGAAGCAAATCAATCAAATTTACACACACCCAAATGAGCAAACTTGATGACAAAGTAGAATCTTAGCAGGATATTCCGGGACAATTAGAAGAGAGAAAGCTTTTATTTAGCTAATAGAAAATTTGTTTCTAAAAAAACAAAACCGAGGAGAACAAAGCAGAGAAGAGCTTATGAGCTCCAAGTTTTCCATAAAAACCGAATTCCAACATTGCTTCCGCGAGTCCACAATGAGAAACTCTACATTTTCTCACTTTCCCAGAAAACAAACACAGCAGCGAGAGAAAACAAACGTCACGGAGAAAGAGAAGGGAAGAAGAAAAAAAAAAATAAAAAGGGACCAGGGCCAGGGCATTAGAATAATGGAAAGTGGAAAAGGTCATTTTAGCAGCAAAGCGAACAATGAAATTACGTAAACACCCGTGAAGTCGTAGATATTCGACACGTGGAGGCCATGAAGAGCCCCGGAGTCCCACGTGGGTTATGGAACCAGATCTCGAGGAGACGCCAAACAAGAGTCTCCACACCTCCTCGTTGGCTTGTGGGAAAGGCAGACACGAAAAACACACGTGTCATTCTATGAATAGAATTCCCCAAACTGCCACGTGTTCTGGATAATCTCGGCCTCGTAAAGCCGCAATGCTGCTGTCTCTTCCCTTCCCACCCCTCTCTCTCTCTCTCTCTCTCTCTCTCTCTGTACGATCTAAATTCTCGAACTACTACTCGTTGTGATTGAGCGAGAAGATGACACGTGGGCGGAAACCACTGGCTTCGGGTCAGGAGCCTTTCCGTTGGTTGCCATCTCTACAGCCGAGGTGCCTCGCTGTCCCAACAGAGAAGATTAGCTCGCAAAAAATATGATGACACGTTTCAGAAACGGTATGGTCCCATAAATCAGGACATATCTAGTGGGAGCTGTGCTAATGACCTTTGTTATTATTATTATTATTATTGACATAATGAGGTTTGTTAATTAGTAAAAGTAATATTATGCAACTAATTTTCCATTTTTTTAAAATATATATATATATATATCTTTCATTCAAAGTGTTTTACATTATTTTGTAATATATATGGACAAGAATGACATGGCGAGATATGTTGAAAGTTGAAACATCAGATTGGGTTGGCTTATCCACATCATACAGGCACTAAAATAATATCAAGGTTTTTCATTTTTTTAATGAAAAGGTAATGATGAAGAAACTCGCTTCAACCTCTCTTTTTCAAAATAAATAGATTATAAAAATTAATTGTAATTATCTTATATAAACGTTATTATAATAATACATATTTGTTGAAAGTCCCACAAAAAAGAAATAGACGATGAGAATTATATGTATTTTTTTAAGTCTGACTAATTATAGTATAATTCAATCTCATCAGGATATCAATAAAAATATAAGACAATTAATACTAATTAAACATATAAAAAAATTCTCTATTCACAAAGATTCGAACTTATACCTTAATTAGTATCAGGTGAAGCATATAACTCACGTCAACTTGCTTGCACTTTATGGTGTCAAGTGGTATTCTGTGGGACAAGTAGGTGTATATTTTTTCCACTTTCTTCATTATCAACAATCGAAACAGAATATATTGTTGTCTAGAAAGACTATCCTAACCTGCTCCTCCATAAACAAAAAACACATCAAATCTACGCCATCCGGTCACCCACCAAAGCGAAAAATTCCACGTTTTGATCGCATCGACGGCTAGGAACATCCCAGACAGTCTATCACAGTACAAACATCGTATTGTAGAGAGGCCAAGGGAATCTCCGGGGAACACGCAGAAAAGCAAAAAAAATCAAGAGGAAGATCAGGCGTGGAGCCCAAGTGGACCAAGTTGCACGATTATTTAATTTTTTTCGCGTCAGTGATCTGGGTCATCGCCACGTGTAGCTGATGCATCAGGTGCGTACGTGTCTTTTTCCAGTTGCAGGTCACAGCTCAGCAGGCAATCAAGTTGGCCGAGAGCGACGTTTCGTTAGAGAAAAATAAAAAAAAATAAAAAAAAAAAGAAAAGAAAAGGCGATGACGTGCTACGGCGTGTCGTTTTCCACGCGTCGCGTTGAAAAGCCGTTAATTTTTTTGCATTAAAAAAGATTGGTGAATCGTGAAGGATTGAAATCTCCTTCATTGTTTAATCGTTACTTTTTATTTTAAATTTAATAGCGTATAAAATATCAGTTATTTTTGTATAATCAAAATATTAAATACTGATTTTTATTTTACTGAAATTTAAATAATTTTATGAGATAATTACTTTTTGTCTTTTGAATTATAGTATTTTGATATTTTTTCACATAAATTATCAACTGTGACACTTGATCTTATTAAACTACTATTTTATGATACATTCTCTTATTCCGTCAGTCAAATTGGTTAAAACTAATAGTTAACAGAGAGATTTTTTTTTTCCATTTTTACCCCACTTCAAATCACTAAAATGACACTTATACCCTCTTAAAGTGGGGGTAAAAATGAAAAAAAAAAAATTACTCTCTTTTGACCATTCCTTTGACTAACAGATGGAAAAAAGTGTGTAATTTAATGGGATCAAATGTCATAGTTCATAATTAATGAGAAAAAATATTAAGGCATCGTAATTTATGAGACAAAAAATAATTATCTCAAATATTATAAACTATTAAATTTAAAATAAAAAACAACAATTAATTATTTGACCATTTTTAACTTCTTTTCAATTAGAGGAAATCCGGATCCAATAGTGATTGAGTGAGACTGTGGAGATGTGACAGCTGGTTTGCGTTTGGTTGGGTGAAATGTGTCTGGCTTCTGTTGGATAGGGCTACAACAAGTTGCATAGGGTACGTGGTTGAAGGACTCCAGGTACAATGAGGAGTAATAATTGACGAAAGAAAAAATATCTAAGAGCATTGAGTTTGGACACAAAGGATCGTCTGGACTAATTTCAGACACGTCATATTTGTTTAATTCACGTGTACAATTATATTTAACAACAAGGCCAAAAAAAAAAAATAAAAAAAAATCATATGGGTATACGGATACCCAATATTCACCCTGCCAGGTCCAACTCCAAGGATATGTAACCAAATACAATGCCCAATTCAAGTGGTCCTGCTCAATCATTGGATGACACTTGGCTAAGGACGCACCTCACTAGCTAGAGGCAATATCCAGACATCATGCGCCCAACTCGGGTTTTGCCTAATCATCGGGTGACACTTGGTTGAGGTCATGCAAGAAGAGGAAACATGTTATTAATTATATAGTATATGGTTACACGAATTAGGATTTTCAGTGGATAATATCTAGTTAGTTATAATATAATGGTATTTTTGTCTTCTCAAAAAGTAAAAAAACAAAAATACTCTTCCACTTCAATGCACTCACTGATGCTTAACAAGTTTCGATACTTACCCGATACTATTCTTTACAGTTGTGCATCAACATCATCGTATAAATAATAGATTGTTGATCCCTCAATCTTTATTATGCGAGTATTTATCAAGACTCGACCTTATTATTTGAACCATTCTTTTAAGGTGTAAATGAAATGCATATTTCATTAAAAAATAACCATTTTAGGGTTTCTTAAAATTTAGTCAAAAAGCAGAGCAAATTAAGCGTTGGTAAAACAAAACAAAAGGAAAAGGGTGATGGCCCAGATGGAAGAAAAGGGGAAAAACATGTTTCCATCATCCCACGCAAGAGGCTAGAGCTATCCATCCCCCACGATATATATATATATATATATAATATATGAATTATGATGATGCCAAACCATACTGAAACTCATATTCCACCAGGAAAATAAATAAATAAATAAATAGAAAATGAAACTATTATTCCTAGCTAAGACCCACCAAGCTAGCTAGCTAGACACCGAAAATGAAACTCCTAACAACATCAACGTTTTTGAAAAGAGAGCGAGAGAGAGAGAGAAGAAAAGAATGAATTTTATTGGAATCCACTTGCCAAAAAGAAAATAGTATTGGAATCCCACCAAAAATGGTAGTTTTATCTTGATGATTTTTTATTGTCTATTTGTATTCCCCCTTTTTTTTTAAGTCTTAGCGTGTAATCAAATATCCTTCTATCCTTCACATATACACACCTATTACTATTATTATTAGGGTCTTTTTTTATATGTAACTTCTATTAGTCTTCGGTGTACACCCATCTATTTCAGAAAAAACCATCACTTTTCCAATTCAATAGACAACAGCGATTCCTCTACCTCTACGCATGATAAAGCCACCGCCCAGCCTCCACCGGGTAAAAGAAATGGTCCTCTTTCTCCAATTTGTAAGAATTTTTTGTCCATATTTTTCAGATTTCAGTCTTATATTATATAATATAGGATAATTACATTTATTAATATTTTTACTTTAATTTTTACCTACAAATCCAGTCTCCCACTTTCACATTAGTAGGGAAGTGGTTGCCAACATTCATTCAACTGTTTTGAAGTGGCTGTGGCTGACTTGTGGACCAAGCATATATATTTATGCCAGTTAACTCTATTTGACTTTGCTTTGCAATTTGCACCAATATCTTTCATGTAATTTTCTTTTCCCCAACTAGCTTAAGCTTGCCATGGCCCAAATATTGATGGGAATGTCTTTTTTAGTTTATCAACGAAGTAATAGAAGTGGTATAAGTAACATTACCTTGCAATTGAATACGTGTAATGGATTAAATGAAAGAAAAAAAGCTTACAAATTGCTATTTTTATAAGCTTAAGCTTTTAATATAAGTTATGACTTAATATAATATCACAACCAAATTCTAGAGTTTGAACCATTTATCTCTCATTTCAATTAAATATCCAACAAATTAAAAGAGGGAGTTTAAATTAAAAGAGTGAGATAATGTTAGAATATAAATTAAATGATTAAATTCTTAAGTTTTTCAGATAAGTAGTAATTTAACACTCATGTAGCATTTTTCCTCTTAACAAAACCTCACTTTTCTACTCAAAATAAAACCCTGGGGCTTGTCACCTGCCGGGATTTTATTGAAATTTCTAATCCACAATGCAAAGAAAGTGGATTTGAAACATAGGCCAAAATCGTAAATCTAGCCCTCCAAACCAAACCCACCCTCAATTGCCTTCTTCACATCCCAATTCTCTAATCCCTCCAAGGCAAGGCCACTTCGTGTACCCACTCTTGTTGTGTAAACCTTGGATCCATGTACCTCCACACGAATCAAATAATACTCGGACTTCTCTGGTGGGCTGGCCTCAAGGTATTATTTGCACCCAAAGAGTTTTGAACATTAGGCCTGATCCAAATACCACCAACACCAAGGATCTTACCACTTGAGCCAAGCCCTGCCCTGGGTTCTTCACATCCCAATGCAGAAAGAGTTCTAGGTCGCTACAAAATTACAAAGAACTTCAAAAGGCCATTACATCAGTGTAAGATCTCATTTGAGGTTGAATGTCTAAATTCTTGCGGTCAAGATGATTTTACACGAAATTGGTAAACCACAGTATCTTCTAGCCAATCAAGATGGATTAGGAAAAAAAAGAAAAAGAAGAAGAAAAGAAATCAGGAAAACATCCCATCCATTCAACCGTCAACTACCAAAAACTACAACAATGAAACCTCCATAGCAGTAACATCAAAAGTTTTTCAATGCAGGTGGAGGATGACCTGAAGATTCCGAAGCTACATTTATACCCAATGGGGAAAAAGCACCCTAAATATTTTTACCTAAGGGAAGGGAAAAAAAAGAAAAGAAAGAAGTTAACACCCTAAACTAAAGAAAATACCTCTACGTCTCAATATCACTCCAACTGGAGAGTCCAAAGTTAAACTATCTCACTGAGTCGTATGATTAAATCATTTTCAGTCATTTGATGCTAGCACTGACCTTAGATACAATTTTGTCAAAAAAAGGCTGACAAAAATTCACTCTATCGAGTTTCATGAGGAAACATTTTGCTTTGGTCCACTGGGACGGCCTCCTCTTCCTCTGCCTTGCTGATAACCTTCACCACGCCCAACAGGACCCCTGCCTCGACCAGAGAAATCACCCCAGCTTCCATAATCGTTTCTACTAAAACTGCGGACACCGCCATAATTCCCACGGCTCTTGAAGCTGTCATTCCGATAACCTCCCCTTCCAGAAGAGAACCTACCTCTTCCACTACTACCAACTGCAAGAACCAAAAAACATGGACTACTATGTCAACCAAGCATGGAATTTGAACATCCAAACCTTGCAGCCTCTTTAACAGTCAAAACACTAGTTAATTTCATTCTCCTTTTCCAAGAGTATATACTTTGAAACTATATGTATCAGATAATTCCTAACAATTCAGTCAATGGAGGAGACCTCATATGCTAATTGCTTCCCAATTACCTCGAGTGGTAGTTCTCTTTATTTCAACAACAGCCTTTCGCCCCCCAATGGTGATGGGTGAAGCCTGAAATATAACACTTATGTTGTTAATAGAAATAAAACCTACCATTCTATGTCTCAAGTTTAGTCTAAACACGGTTGATGGTATCACAACTAATAATAGATCAAAATAAGGAACAAAATCTATTGAGGAAGCAGCTTAGTCAAACCTGTAGCAAAGAGAGAGAGAGAGAGAATGCTTTACCAGAAATGCAAACTAATTCTCCTTATATTCCATGCCCAAAAGAAAAGAAAAAAACAGGTTTAACCTCAACTATATCAAGCAGCAGCCCGACACAGAATGCCTATTAAGGTTGACAAAAAGGAATCATAGCGAATATGTTGATGATGTATATATCGTACTCGATTAGGCAGAATAGCCAAAAGAGGGAAGAAATTATGTTTGAGTTTAATCACAGCTGAAGTGAAAAGATGAAAACTAATCACCTCACAACATCTAAACACTAATGCATGAAAATAAAATATCTTTGAAAATTGAGTGTTGGTTAACAAGGGATATACCTGAATTGCACTATTCATGGAGCTCAAAGAATGAAATTCAACAAAGCCAAAACAGTATCCCTGCTGCTGCACAGAGCAAAACAGGTTGGGGAGGGATAAAATCATGTCAGGAAATGCAGAGCAAAGTTGGTATATTCTATGCACTTGAAACATCTGAAACCAACCTTATTATTTCTGACTTGGATACCTCCTTGCTTAATGGGTCCAAATTTCTTGAATTCCGAATCAAGCTGCTCAACTGCTACCCCTAAGGGCAAATTTCGAATGTAGATGGAGTAGCCCTCTACTGCAACCATTAGAATGTGGCTATTTAAAGTGGCAACAAGATAATGAGAAGCAGGACAACTAAGACACCAATCCAGAAAGCAAGCATAATAACCCTAAGAGTCCCATCATTGCAATCTCTTATATGTGATCTTCAATTTAATGAGTAAAGATACACAAAACTTTGTATCATATAAAAGGAACTTACAAAATTCAAAGATGAGCTTTCATGAAAAGACCGCAATGTATTGTATAAGACAAACACAGGAAAATGGACAACAAAGAGAAGCATACCATCCTCTTGAGTATTGCTACTTTCAGGGGTACCAACGCTACTTGGAGCTGATGCTTCAAGAACTGAATTAGGTACTGCCAACCCAAGAGACAGGTTCTCCGGTGTTTTAGAAACCACCTTTATAGTATTAGTAGGTACATAAACTTTAGTGTGCCCCGAACTCCCTCTTGTTACTTTAACCTACAAGAACATATAATAAAGTTCAAGAGATAATTCTAAAAGCCAATGCTTGCTAGACATAAGTCTTCGGCCATGAACTCACAATTGATGCATAAGACTTCTTGGGAGCATCATCTTGGCCTGAAGAAGAAGATGACTCTACAGCTGTGGAAACATCATTACCATTTGAATGAGATTTAGGTTGTGGAATAGCCTCTTTTTCAGTAGCCAACTGTCTCTCAGGCTGGGATGGGTCATGAGATTTCTCAACAACGTTTTGATCCTCTTCTACAGTAGAAGTTTCCGGATTTGTTGCAGGAGGATCAGAAATATGAATTGGCTCTGCAAACAAAACTTCAATACAAGGTTAAAGGAATTCCTGATGCAGTGTACAAATGAAGAACAAAGATGACTAATAGCAGTAGTATAACCTTACCTCGATCTGGGGTTAAGGGGACAGTTGTCACATCATCAACTCCATTAACGGCATGGTCATCTAATGGTTCATCATCTTCTACATACCTAAAAACATCATTAAGGACGAAGTATCCATTGTCTTGTGGAGCAAGAAAAAATGATTGTGCAAATTTCCTTCTCAAGTTATCCTTGCCCGTTAAACATCCAGTTACCAACACAGTTACTCCATCCTTGTAAGACTTCTGAGCATCTGCAGTCTTTATCTCTGCCTTATAGTCTTTGTATTCCAAGGACATAATCTTCTCATGGATACCCTGCTCAAGAAATGCGCTTACTAGCTGAAGTTTGACTGATAGTTGTTAAACAAACCTCATAAATTGTTTACTACCAATCAATTAAAAAAATTTCTCTTTAAAATTAGAAGGGTCCAGTAGAGGGAGGAAGAGAGGGGGGGGGGGGGGGGGGGGGGGGGNAGAGAGAGAGAGAGAGAGAGAGAGAGAGAGAGAGTAGCTATGATACAAGTTGCAGCAAAAATGCAAAGCCTGAAAAGAAAATCAATAATCAGTTGCATATGTAGTATTGTCAAATTGCCATCATCAACAGAATTACTTACCATCATGAATGGTAAATATTACATCCTCAAAGGATTTGTGTTATAGAGGAAATAAGAACGGTCTTAATGTTTTATGTAAGAGTTAAACATTATAATGCAACAAAACTACAACTTTCCAGTTCGCAGTTTTATCATGGCTAGGGTAAAAAAAGGAAAAAGAATAGATTATAACTATTATTTACTAATGAAATTTTATTTCCTGATTGGAATATTAGTAAATTACCAGCAAATAGTCCATTAAACTTTGCATATCAAGAGATAGAATTTCCATTTCTCTGACTTCAAATTATCCTTACGATGGATTTGTTGAACTTGCAACAAATTATTCTACACTAAGTCATTAGCTAGAATCTCACCTAAGCCAGTTGCCTAAATAACAGAGCTGTTAGCCTTCTAGTGCTTGGTGAAATCAAGCAGTTTCTTAGCTAACATAAGCCACAGACTGATGTGAAAAGCAGTCCAAGTGTATGATATTGCAAAAATGATCAAAACTTCTGTAAGTGCTTAACCAGTTCTCCATACCATAGGATGAACTAGTCACCCAACATGAAACAGTGATAGTGACATACAGAACTATGAATAAATGCTCTTCTATTCAATATACAATCATTGATGCCAACGTGTAGTTGAGAGGCATCTCACTAACAATTTTACATACACCCAATTGACAGTGAAGCAAATAACATACTTGCATGGAGGTCACTGAGGTCATCACACCATTACAATCAGGCCGGCTTAGCACACTTGAATCTTGATAGAATCTATGGACCGATTCTGGTGAGTGGTGAAGAATATGGTAGTACTGCTCGACAAAAGCGTTACCAACCAATTGAGCAGTGGGAGCAGCAGCAGGAGGATTTTCAGTTTGCAAAGCCATTCTGCCGAAATGCCAGCACAATAATATTTTTTTTATTGGTAGAAAAAAATCTAATAAAAAAACTATTATTACTCAAAAATTATCTCCACATCCTTTGGAACTAATAATTTGAATAGATTAAACATTGAACATCTAGGTCCAACAGATAAATGAGACAAAGAAACCTTAATTCTAGTCACAATGAAATCACCAATGTTCATTAAACACCTAAACAATCAACAGGCTTGCAAAAACCAGCAAGATATCTTTGAACCTTAAATATTTTGAACAAAATGGCACTAACAAATATAATAACCCACAATGTTACCTGATAAAGATCAAAACTATAATAAAAATTAAGATGACTGCTATTATCTCTTTTGTCGCAGTGTGTTGGCGGATGCATTGGGCTAGGACACTTAAAAGGTTACAACCTCCAAACAATCAGATCCCACAAGAACGCCGTTGGTTTGCATTCCCAAACACTTTTATCAGCTTCAAAAGTGTTTCAAGCATATGTTTTTATGTTGGATTTTCATACGCGTGGCCCTGGAGAGGGCCAAGTCTTGTTAAGGGATCCATGTAGTCAACCCCAATTAGTTCGGATTAAGGCTTAGTTGAATCAAATTGTAAGTTGGGATGCACATAAACCAAGAAGCTCAATTTGAACTCTTTTAATCCCTCCGCAACAAAGAAAAAAAAAAGGGGGAGGGGGGGGAAATACTGTGCGAACTAATTAAGGGGACCAAGTAAAATAACATTAAATAAATCACCAGACACACAGCCAAAAAAAAAAGCCTATTGATATTGACACCGCAGCAAAAAGAGCAAGTGATATAAAACAAACACATTATTCAAAAGGACGGAATCAGGCTTTGTTAATGATACAGACACATTACGGTAAAGACCAGAAAATAAAAAAATAAAAAAATAAAAAAATAAAAAATAAATCATAAAACTGAGAATCAGAAAATTTGAAACTTCGTGATCTGACAGTCATCAAATTCATCCCAAAATCCGGCACAAAAATTCGGAAAAAATACCGATTTTCAAAGCAACGTCAGTACATTCCCGAAATCCAACCAGAACAATATCCAAAATCTAAACCCTAAACCAAACTCAAACACACAAAATAAAGAAAACCCATTCGAGGAAACAAAGTATATCGACAAATGAAGACACGTTCTTCCCCAAAATTCATAGCGAATACGAATTAGATTTTACAAAGCAATAAATAAATAAACATCCATAATAAAAACAAAAACTAAGCTCTTCATTACGCATAACAATGCCTGATCGTACCAAAAAAAAAAATCAAGCAAGGAAACTAAATTAACAAAAAAAAAGTAGGAAAAATATATTAATTTTACAACAAGAATGAGCAAATAAAATGCTAAACAATACAACAACAAACCCATTAAATACTACATACAAATATCTCAAAAAGAAAAAAGATTCCGAGAGAACCTGAAACTGGAAATGTTTGAGCTTGCAAGTAACGACGATTGGCTACGACGAGATGGTACAGTGCCTTCACCAAAGGACTGCACACACACAAAGCGAGAGCACCAAAAAAGGGCGAGCCTGAGAGCTACCGCTGGAGTATGATGTATAAATGTATCTTCCCACACTCGAATACTCAACACATGTCGGGTTCCTTTTTGTGCAGTTTGTCCATTTATATAAATCCCAGTATTTGGACGAGGATTTAGTTTAGCTCAGGTTACTTTTCGTACAGCTTGTCCGGTTGCTATATAATTGCAACAATAGTAATATTACGTTCCGGTATAATTTAATATTCGTATATTGCGAATCAAAAAATAATTTAATTGGCTATGAATTATATTTCATGAAGTATAAGTTATTAGTTTGAATCTCCTTTTCCTTTTTATCGAAAAAAAAAAAATCTCCTCTTCCTTTCCTTAAAAAGCTCCTTTGAAAAAATAAAATAAAAAAAATACTCGTTTAGTATAAAAATTAAGTCATTTTAAGAGTCCAAAAAGTTTAAAAATGACTAAAAAATATTTTTTGTAAAAAATTAAAAATAATTTAATTTAAAAGCTTTATTTCTCAAACGTAATCTTAAACATGCTCATAGTTAATGTCTCAAAATAATATAAAAAATAAAATAATTTTTATGGATCTCATGTGGAATATGGGTTATGGTGTTATTGGATTATGATTGATATGTTTCTAAAAGATTAATGGTCCTTTTTTTTCTTCTATCAAGTTGTTCAAGGGTTCAAATTTTACATGTCCTTATAAATATTTAATATTAGGTTAATACTAAATGTCTATTATAGTACTATTAGTGCCACTTATTTTTCTAAAAGTTGTCACATTCTCTTAAAGTGTCAGTTTTTATCAACTCAGCTATATAAGGTTCAAATTTTATCAATTTAAACCCTGAAGATATAATTGTTATAAAATATATCTTCACGTCCGTCTTTCATTACATTTTTATTGGTGTTGTCACATCTTACCCAATCAAAAGGTGACATGTGGCCCCATTAAAAAGTTATAAATATAAATATAAAAATTTAGAAAAACAAATGGGTCGTTCATCACCCCTTTGTCTTTAATTATAATTTTTTAAAATTAAAAAAAAAAATCCTTTTTGTTTTATATTCTTCTTTATTTATTTATTTGATTAAGTGAGACATGTATGGTATCACCTTCTTATTAGTATGACATGGTAGTGCCGTTAGAAATTAAATGAAATGTTTAAATTGAGAATGGCGCAAGATTGAAAATGAATATTAATTTAACCATTTTCAATGGGTAGTTCTAGCAATTAGGGATTATGTCTCATGAAGCGGTGATCACTAGTTTAAATTCTATTAACCTTTTTCCATTTCTTTGTGGTGACATGTTTAAAAATAAAAAATAAATAAATCACATGACTTATCAAACTTTTGTATTGATCTCTTAATCTTTTTATAAACTTGGGAGGGAGGAACTATGAAGTTTAGGATTCAAATACTTTGATTAGTCTATGATTAAGTAAATTTGTAATGGATACAATAGTAGTGAGTTTAGTACTATAACTGAATAACAGTTGGACCCAACTGTAATAGGTTTTCTTTTAGAGTGGTTAAAGGGTTCATAATTGTGAAGTCCATCTTGTAAGGGAGGTGTGGAAATAATAGATAATTCTCAAGTCATTACTTTGTAATAGGACCCAAGCATCATTCAATACAATCCATTATTTTAATCCCATATATATATTCAACCCTTTTCATTATATTCCATTATTCCAATCCATAAATACCAGAAAATATAAAAAATACATAACAAAATTATATAAAAGAAAAGGTTTATATAAACTTCTCCTTAAGAAAGACACGACAATGAACATGAAAAGAGATTGTACTAAAAAATGTCATGTGATTGTGGGTCTGAATGTCACTTTTTAAACTTTAAACGTACAAATAACACAATGATAATACTTTGGAAGTTAAGTGTATTTTTTTCCCCCAATGATTTCTTTTTTAAATTAACTCATGATTATTTAATTGCAAAAGACAATCAAATCAGTAAGATATTTTGCAAAGGAATGAGTGAGAGTGGAATCTCCTTGGCATCTTATGTTGTTCAGAATGTGCTTGGGCCTAAGAGCCCCACATTACCAGACGCCTAAGCCCGCCGAAGGTAATAGTGCCAACTTAGCAATCCGATCCACTTACCTTATAAGGAGTACAGAACAACCGCGAAGCACAGGATCGACCCAATAACCTTCACTATGCCCATCTCCTTCCTAAAGACGAATAAGTCCGACAATTATGCCATACCGGAACCGATGAGGAAGCGTTTAATGTCGCCGGAATTGGTGACCGGACACCACGCACAAACCAATATTCCATGCTCAATCATGGAATGACACTTGGCAGGGCCCATAGAGAAGAGGCGATCCTTAAGATCATTAGAAAGACAGATCCCCATTTTTTTTTTTTTTTTGAAAAGACAGATCCCCATTTTAATTATAACATATATGCTGTTAAAAAATTAAAAGGTAATGATTTAACTAAAGTAATTAAAGGGTATAGATCTGTCATAATAAATACTAATTTTTTCTTTAATTCACCACTGCATTTATTTATTGATATTTATTATGATAGATATGAACCCTTTAATTTTTAAACATGTATGTCATAATTAAAACTACATGGAGACCGTAACACCAAGTTTTTCCATGCGTGTGCCACGCAAAGGAAAAGCAGAAATTCCATTTCCCAGGTCATAGATGCTCACGGCAAGGAGTGTTCAACCCCTGAAGATATTGAGCAAGCTTTCATTAATTATTTCAAAGAACTCTTCACTTCGGCAAGGCCTCATGCCATTGAGGAATGCACAGGAGCTGTGAGCAGGAAGATTACTCCAGAGATGGGAACAAAGCTGCTGGAAAAATTTTCTTTGGAGGAGGTTGAGGTTGCACTTAAGCAGATAGCGCCATTAAAAGCCCCGGGACCGGATGGGTACACCGATGGTTTTTACCAACAGCATTGGGACACGATGGGGACGGAGGTTTGTGAGGCAGTTTTACACTTTCTTAATGGTTCAGTTATGGAGCCTATTGTTAATTCCACTTTTATTGCTTTGATTTCAAAAAATAATAATCCTAATAGTGTTATGGATTATAGGCCTATTAGTTTATGCAATGTGTTGTACAAGCTTATCTCAAAAGTCTTAGCCAATCGGCTTAAGATGGTCTTAGCTCATATAATATCACCTTTTCAAAGTGCTTTTCTTCCAGGAAGGTTGATAACGGATAATATTCTTGCAGCCTATGAAACCCTACATTCAATGCATACTTGAATGTGGAGCAAAGTAGGTTACATAAGGATTAAATTGGACATGAGTAAAGCCTATGACAGAGTGGAGTGGGCTTTTTTGGAGTCAATTATGTGTAAATTGGGGTTCCTTGCAAGATGGACGCAGTTGATTATGGAATGTGTCCGAACTGTGAATTATGCAATCCTTGTGAATGGACAACCGGTAGGGCATATTATTCCGGAAAGAGGATTGCGACAAGGTGATCCATTGTCTCCGTATTTATTTCTTTTGTGTGCAGAGGTGCTTAGCTCTATGCTTAGTAGAGCGGAAGAAAATGGGGTTATCACAGGGGTGCCTACTTCAAAGAATGGGCCAAGAATCAGTCACTTATTTTTCGCCGATGATAGTCTTCTCTTTTGCAAGGCTAATTCAGTGGAATGGCGTCGGCTCACCAAGATACTTGATAAATACGAAGTAGCCTCGGGACAAAAGTTGAACAAAGATAAGACCTCTCTTTTTTTCAGTCGAAATACTAGTGAGGACAAAAGAGAGGAGATTACCCGTTTATCCGGTTTACAAGCTACTCAAAAGTATGAAAAATATTTGGGGCTTCCTACTCTTGTGGGAAAATCGAGAACAAAGGCTTTTAAGAATATTAAGGACCGAGTTTGGGAGCGTTTGCAAAGCTGGAAAGTCAATTTTCTCTCTCAAGCCGGGAAGGAGGTTTTATTGAAGGCCGTTATCCAAGCTATTCCTACATATTGTATGTCGGTATTTCTTTTACCGACTTCACTATGTAAGGATATAAATAGGCTTATGCAAAGGTTTTGGTGGGGGCACAAGGAGAACAATAATAAGATTCATTGGATGAGTTGGAAAAAAATGGGCTTATCGAAGACAAGAGGGGGTCTAGGATTTCGGGATTTGGTTTTGTTTAACAAAGCCCTCTTGGCGAAACAATTATGGAGACTTGTCCAATATCCGGAGTCCTTAGTAGCAAAAATCTTTAGTGCCAAGTATTACCCTTCAGTTTCAGTTTTGGATGCAAATGTTGGAAAGAGGCCTTCTCTGGCTTGGAGAAGCATTATATCAACAAAGGGACTCATAAAGCAGGGGACCATCTGGAGGGTGGGAAATGGGGAAGACATCCGAATTTGGGGAGATTGTTGGTTACCGAAGCCAAGCACTTTTTCTGTACAATCCCTAAGGACCCGTCTTGAGCATGATGCTAAAGTTTGTGACCTTATGGATGAAGCTACGGGGGATTGGAACAAAGTCATGATTTCAGAAATTTTTTCAGTAGAAGAGGCTGCAGTGATTCAAGCAATTCCATTAAGCCCGTTACGTCCCAAGGACAAATTAATTTGGCGATGTACTGCAAATGGTGAATTCTCCGTTCGCAGTGCATATCACTTGGCTGTAGAGAGACAATCTGAAGGTCATGGGGAAGCATCGGTCCAGAGACAGGGGAAGGACATTTGGAAGGTGTGTTGGAACTTAAATGTTCCAAACAATGTGAAGATGTTCTTATGGAGAGCATGGCATAACCTTCTCCCCACAAAAGACAATCTTGTCAAGAGAAGAGTGGTTGATTCTCCTCTGTGCCCGATTTGTAAGCTAGAAGAAGAAAGTGTGGAGCACGTTATTTGGTCTTGCCCAGCAGCCTCGGATGTTTGGAGGTGTGTATCTATCAAATTGCAGAAGAGTATTTGTGTATATAGCAGTTTTGCCCATCTGTTTGAAGAGATGATAGGCCGGCTTGAGCAATATGACTTGGAGCTGTTTGCTGTCCTTGCAAGGAGAATATGGTTGTGGCGTAATGAGACCATTCACAGAGATGTTTTTGAGGCCCTCCAAACAGTTGCCTCGCTGGCTGTTTCGGCACTGGAGGATTTTCAAACGATAAATGCACCAAAAGAAAGGTTTAATGATGCAGGCCAACAGGTATCTCAAACCTTATGGACACCACCGCCGATGAATATGGTGAAAGTGAATTGGGATGCTGCCATAAATCAAAGAAATGTTTGTGTGGGGTTGGGGCTAGTAGCAAGAGACGAGAAAGGTAAATTTTTGATTGCATGTGGTATTAATCTGAAAATTACAGCAGACCCGGCAAGAGCTGAAGCTTTAGCGGCCCTTCATGCAGTGCTGTTTGTAAAGGTGCTTGGTCTTTCAAATGTGATTTTTGAAGGAGATGCTTTATCTATTGTGAACGCAATCAATTCCAATAGACCTTGTGAAGCCATTTATGGACATTTTGTGGAAGATGTAAAACGTTGTATGGGTGAGCTCACATCCTCAAGATTTATTCATGTAGTTAGGGGAGCAAACTCAGTAGCCCATAGATTAGCAAAGGAGGCCTGTACCCATGTCACTGATACTTATTGGTGGCATTCTATTCCATCTTGTATTGATGGTATTGTTAGAAAGGAGGAATGTTCCTCTCTTTTGTGATATGCTCTTTATTTGAGCCTTAATAAGATCTTATATTTTCTCAAAAAAAAAAAAAAAACTATAGCATAGAAGCTAAATCATAAAAAGACTTTACATCCAACGATGAGAAGGCACACATTTCCAATTTCATTGCTCATGCAACAAGATTATTGACTTAAACATGGCATGCATATCTGTCGATACACTCGACAAGCCTTTAAACTGATATTTATTATGTTTTTTAGACTCATTAGGTTGGAGTGGACTCACGCACCCTCCATATGATATATTTGAAGAAATAGAAAAAATGTAATGGATACAAATTTTTTTAGCAAAAGATGGGTACCAAACTACCGTGAAACTTATTTATTTGAAAATATCAAAATAATTAATCAAGAGAACTACTACGGATACAAATGAATGATCTCTACATCATTTTTATATCCCTCATTACTTAGTAAAAGATTTATCACTCATAATATTTTTCTCGAAGAAAATACCAGAAGAGAGAGAGAGAGAGAGAGAGAGATAGAAGGATAAGCTCATAAGCAAGAGCGTTCGCACTCGATCGCCATCAAACATACATTTGAACAGGCAACACAATAAAAGGAAAGAAGAAATATATAGAAGCAAAGTAAAAAAGAAAAGAAAAAAAAAGGCACACTTCAGACATTATTTAAGCAGAGCTGGACATAAATCTTACGCAGTAGATATGAATATTTATGTCTAGCAATTGCGTTTGTAGCGACTGTTACACGATTCTGGTCGACGAGGTTTATTGCCTTCCGGAAGGCAGCTTTCATACTGCCGACCTCGGCTACAAGCAACTGCTTGTTTATTCCGGTTATTAGTGCCGTCGGTGACAGTATTCTTGTCGGCGAGCATTCTGGTTATTTCGGAATCAAACATAAACTCTAGCTCGTCCATGCGGCCGTCGTAACGGGAGCTGGCGTTGTTCTTCGTTATTGAAGTAGTCGCTCCACAATGTCCGATGTGCAGAAAAATCAAGAGCATCACTAGGAGTGCCGGACAGGGACCCCTCTTTGTGTTCACTGTTTCTTCCACCATCTCAGAGCCTCTGTTGAGGGAGTCCTGGAAGGAATTTGCTGAGGCTGGTGGTGGTGAATGAGAACGGTATGATTTTAAAGACGCCCGAAAGATGTACATCGGATTTATTCCGTACGATTTATCTTTTATTTAGGCAAAATGACAATAAAGCCCCTTCACGTTATGGTGTGGGATAAAAATAAAAAATTAAAGCCTTAAAAAGCATAAAAATAAAAAATAAAAAATAGAAACCAAAAGAATTTAAGGGAGATACCAAACTATTATCATCTTTTGAAGGGATGGTTAACCACCTCAAGAGTTGCTTGGGGGTGAGTGAACACCCTCAAGAGAGTGGCCAGTCATCTTATCACCTTAGATGAGTGGTCGGTCTCTCGTTCAAAGGATGATGTGTGGCAAAAAAAAAAAAAAAAGGCTTTAAGGGGGTGGTTATTACCTTTTTAAAAAGTGAGGATTGTTAGACCACCTTAACTACTACCTTAATGGTGGTTGTCCCGTCCAAACACCCCATTTGGTTGATTGATCATCACCCGCTTTGAGTCAAGGGATGGCCGGATAAAGTGGTCCGGCCACCATTTAACTTTTTTTGATTATTATTTTCTTTCAATTTTAATATTTACATGGCTCAATTTAGGTCATTCATTTTAAACTAAAGACATGTATTGAAAAAATTGTTGGAAACTCTATCTTAACATGCGCTCTATGGTTTTGTCCAATATCACATCTCTACTTTCTTAATTATGATACAGTTGATGCTTAATTTGTTTTATTAATATATGTTCTAACACACACACAAAAGATAAATAGTAATTACGAAGAAGATAAAACTCAACACGGTTTGACAATTATGTAGAAAATGGTTGATCATATTCTCCCACTTGAATACTTTTCCTGTATTGGCATGATAGGATTTTAGATGCTATCTCACTCTTACTCCACTAAGTAAATTAGGTGAATTAAGCATGTTATCTTCTTTTCAGTGGACCTTTATTAGGGTCGCACTAATTATAGGTTAAGTGAAATATGTTGTGCTCATTTTCTGTGGTCCTTATTATGCATACCTTGTTTGACATTTTCAATCTAGGATAAAACAAGATCAAATCCTCTATATTCAAGTAAAATATATAAGCAACTCTAAGTTCATAACGCCCTAACCAAAACTTCTTGGTTCGGATAATTAGGCATCATACAATTCCGTTGCCTAACAATTTTTGTGTCGTAATTATTCTTTAAATTTTAACCGCCTTATCAAAGTATATTTGACATTGCAATTAATTTTGTGATTTTGAATTAAATCGCAGAAAATGCATGTATCATTTGGAAGTTTGTTTTAGAAAAATTGTAATTTGAAGATGTAAAACATATGTGTGTGTGTTTTTTTAAACCACAGATAAGTGGGAGTATTTTTTTTAAAAAAATAACAATTTAAAGCTAAACTATAATTTTAAATGTTAAATCGTAATTTTACCAATTACTTAACTGTTGCGTTTTCCGATTGATATTTTCAAATTGACATAGGAATGGGACTCATTAATTACGCTTTGCATGATTAAGCATGACATGGCATCAAACCAGAAGTAACATATCGGGTTCCTTTTTGTGCAGTTTGTCCATTTATAAATCCCACTACTTGGACGAGGATTTAGTTTAGCTCAGGTTACTTTTCGTACAGCTTGTCCGGTTGCTATATAATTACAACAATAGTAATGAAAACGTTCCAAATATTAGTTTAATTGGTTGCGGATCAAGGAGTAGCTCAATCAGCTGCAGATTATACTTTATAAAGTTTAGGTCATTAGTTCGAGTCTTTTCTTCCTTCTCTTGAAAAGTTCGTTTGAACAAAAAAAAGTACTCGTTTGATATAAAAATTAAGCCATTTTAAGGGTCTAAAAAGTTTAAAAATGACTAAAAAGTATTTTTGGCATGCGCAAAAACTTAAAAATGAAACTTTTGTCCAAAAGTTCTTTTTGACTTAAAAACTCTATTTCTCAAATGCAATATCAAATAAGCCCTTTGTTAATGTCTTAAAATAATATAAAAAATAAAATAATTTTTATGGATCTCACGTGGGATATAGGTTATAGTGTTATTGGATTGTGATTGATATGTTTCTAAAAGATTAATGTTCATGTTCCTAATAGGTAGTTCAATCGGTTAAGACTACGCCTCATGAAGTGGATGTTACTATTTCGAATCTCCCATTCCCTCTCTTGTTTGGACATGTCAAAAAAAAAAAAAAAAAAAATTAATGCTCCATTTTAAAAAAAAAATTAATGCTCCATTTTTTTTTTTTTGCATGCTCCTTTATTTTTCTTCTATCAAGTTGGTCAAGGGTTCAAATTATACATGCCTTTATAAATATTTGATATTAGGTTAATACTAAATGTCTATTATAGTACTATTAATTAGTGCCACTTATTTTTTTAAAAGTTAATTGTCACATTCTCTTAAAGTATCAGTTTTTATCAACTGATCAGCTCTATAAGGTTTAAATTTTATCAATTTAAACCCTGAAGATATAATTGTTATAAAATATATCTTCTCGTCCATCGATCTTTCATTACATATTTATTGGTGTTGTCACATCTTACCCAATCAAAAGGTGACATGTGCCCCCATAAAAAAGTTATAAATATAAATATAAAAATTTAGAAAAACAAATGGGTCGAATTCAGCCACCCCTTTGTCTTTAATTATAATTTTTAAAGATTTAAAAAATTAATTTTTGTTTTATATTCTTCTTTATTTATTTTATTAAATGAGACATGTATAGTATCTTCTTCTTAGTATGACATGGTAATACTGTTAGAAATTAAATGAAATGTTTAAATAAAGTATGGCACAAGATCGGAAAGGAATATTAATTTAACCATTTTCAGTGGGTAGCTTTACCGATGGGGGACTATGTCTCATGAAATGGTAGTCACTAGTTTAAATTCTATTCACTTTTTTCCATTCCTTTGTGCTGACATGTTTAAAAATAAAAAATAAATAAATCACATGACTTATCAAACTTTTGTATTGATCTCTTAATCTTTTTATAAACTAGGGAGGGAGGAACTATGAAGTTTAGGATTCAAATACTTTGATTAGTCTATAATTAAGTAAATTTGCAATGGATAAAATAGTAGTGAGTTTAATTAGTACTATAACTGAATAACAGTTGGACCCAACTGTAATAGGTTTTCTTTTAGAGTGGTTAAAGGGTTCATAATTGTGAAGTCCATCTTGTAAGGGAGGTGTGGAAATAATAGATAATTCTCAAGTCATTACTTTGTAATAGGACCCAAGCATCATTCAATACAATCCATTATTTTAATCCCATATATATATTCAACCCTTTTCATTATATTCCATTATTCCAATCCATAAATACCAGAAAATATAAAAAATACATAACAAAATTATATAAAAGAAAAGGTTTATATAAACTTCTCCTTAAGAAAGACACGACAATGAACATGAAAAGAGATTGTACTAAAAAATGTCATGTGATTGTGGGTCTGAATGTCACTTTTTAAACTTTAAACTTACAAATAACACAATGATAATACTTTGGAAGTTAAGTGTATTTTTTCCCCCAATGATTTCTTTTTTAAATTAACTCATGATTATTTCATTGCAAAAGACAATCAAATCAGTAAGATATTTTGCAAGGAATGAGTGAGAGTGGAATCTCCTTGGCATCTTATGTTGTTCAGAATGTGCTTGGGCCTAAGAGCCCCACATTACCAGACTCCTAAGCCCGCCGAAGGTAATAGTGCCAACTTAGCAATCCGATCCACTTACCTTATAAGGAGTACAGAACAACCGCGAAGCACAGGATCGACCCAATAACCTTCACTAAGCCCATCTCCTTCCTAAAGACGAATAAGTCCGACAATTATGCCATACCGGAACCGATAAGGAGGCGTTTAATGTCGCCGGAATTGGTGACCGGACACCACGCACAAACCAATATTCCATGCTCAATCATGGAATGACACTTGGCAGGGCCCATAGAGAAGAGGCGATCCTTAAGATCATTAGAAAGACAGATCCCCATTTTAACTATAACATATATGCTGTTAAAAAATTGAAAGGTAATGATTTAATTAAAGTAATTGAAGTGTATAGATTTGTCATAATAAATATTAATTTTTTCTTTAATTCACCACTTCATTTTTTATTGGTATTTATTATGATAGATATAAATCTTTTAATTTTTTAACAACATATATGTCGTAGTTAAAATTACAGCATAGAAGCTAAATCCTAAAAAGACTTTACATCCAACGATGAGAAGGCACACATTTCCAATTTCATTACTCATGCAACAAGATTATTGACTTAAAACATGACATGCATATCTGTCGATACACCCGACAAACCTTTAAACTGATATTTATTATGTCTTTTAGAATCATTAGCTTGGAGTGGACTCACGTACCCTCCATATGATAGATTTGAAGAAGAAGAAAAAATGTTATGGATACAAATTTTTTTAGCAAAAAATGGGTACCAAACTGACGTGAAACTCAGTTCATTTGAAAATATCAAAATAATTAATCAAGAGAACTACTACGGATACAAATGAATGAACTCTATATCATTTTTATATCCATCATTACTTAGTAAAAGATTTATCACTCATAATATTTTTCTCGAAGAAAATACCAGAAGAGAGAGAGAGAGAGATAGAAGGATAAGCTCATAAGCAAGAGCGTTCGCACTTTGCCATCAAACATACATTTGAACTGGCAACACAATAAAAGGAAAAAAGAAATATGTAGAAGCAAAGTAAAAAAGAAAAAAAAAGAAAAGAAAAAAAAAAGGCACATTTCAGACATTATTTAAGCAGAGCTGGACATAAATCTTACGTAGTAGATATGAATATTTATGTCTAGCAATTGCGTTTGTAGCGACTGTTACACGATTCTGGTCGACGAGGTTCATTGCCTTTCGGAAGGCAGCTTACATACTGCTGACCTCGGCTACAATCAACTGCTTGTTTATTCCGATTATTAGTGCTGTCGGTGACAGTATTCTTGTTGGCGAGCATTCTTGTTATTTCGGAATCAAACATAAACTCTAGCTCGTCCATGCGGCCGTCGTAACGGGAGCTGGCGTTGTTCTTCGTTATAGAAGTAGTAGTCGCTCCACAATGTCCGGTGTGCAGCAAAATCAAGAGCATCATTAGGAGTGCCGGAAAGGGACCACTCTTTCTGTTCACTGTTTCTCCCACCATCTCAGCGCCTCTGTGGAGGGAGTCTTGGGAGGAACTTGCTGAGGCTGGTGGTGGTGAATGAGAACGGTACGATTTTAAAGACGCCCAAAAGATGTATATCGGATTTATTCCGTACGATTTATCTTTTATTTCGGCAAAATGACAATAAAGCCACTCAACGTTATGGTGTGGGATAAAAAAAAAAAAAAGGGATAACTTCACTAACCCTTGAAGTTTGGCCATTTTTTCAAACACCCCCCTAACATTCAAAAATTCTCACTTACCCCCCTTGAACTTTCAATTGCTCTCAATTTGACCCATTTGTGCCCTAATTTAAAAAAAAAGACCAAAATACCCCTATTTTTTATTTTTTAAAAAAATAAAAAAAAATCTGAAAGTTGGAATTTTATACAAAATTCACCGTTTAAAATTCACTATTTAAAATGTCAACTTCCAAAATGTTTTTTTTATTTTTTTAAAAAATGAAAATCAGGGGTATTTTGGTCTTTTTAAAAATTTTGTGCCCTAATTTGTACGGATAGGGGTAAGTGAGAATTTTTGAAAGTTCAAGGGGGGTAAATGAGAATTTTTGAATGTTAGGGAGGTGTTTGAAAAAATGGCCAAACTTCAGGGGGTTTGTGAAGTTATCCCAAAAAAAAATTAAAGCCTTAAAAGCATAAAAATTAAAAAAAATATAAAAACCAAAAGAATTTAAGGGAGTTACCAAACTATTATCATCTTCTGAAGGGAAGGTCAGCCACCTCAAGAGTTGCTTGGGGGTGAGTGACCACCGTCAAGAGAGTAGCCAATCATCCTATCACCTTCGTTGAGTTGGCGTCTCTCGTTCAAAGGATGATGTGTGTCAAAAAAAAAAAAAAAAACTTTTAAGGGGGTGGTTATTACCTTTTTAAAAAGTGAGAGGATTGTCAGACCACCTTAACTATTACCTTAATGGTGGTTGGCCCGCCCAAACACCCATTTGGTTGATTGATCATCACCCGCTTTGAGTCAAGGGATGGCCGGATAAAGTGGTCCGGCTACCATTTAACTCTTTTTTATTATTATTTTCTTTCAATTTTTAATATTTACGTGGCTCAATTTAGGTCATTCATTTTAAACTAAAGACATGTATTGAAAAAATTGTCCGAAACTCTATCTTAATATGCCCTCTATATATGGTTTTGTCCAATATCACATCTCCACTTTCTTAATTATGATACAGCTGATGCTTAATTTGTTTTAATGTTCTAACACACACACACAAAAGACAAATTGTAATTACGAAGAAGATAAAACTCAACACGGTTTGACAATTATGTAGAAAATGGTTGATCAATACTCTCCCACTTGAATACTTTTCCTGTGTTGGCATGATAGGATTTTAGATGCTATCTCACTCTTACTCCACTAAGTAAATTAGGTGAAGCATGTTATCTTCTTTTCAGTGGACCTTTATATATTATGGTCGCACTAATTATAAGTTAAGTGAAGGTCGCAATAATTATAAGTTAAGTGAAATATGTTGTGCTCATTTTCTGTGGTCCTTATTATGCATACCTTGTTTGACATTATCAATCTAGGATAAAACAAGATCAAATCCTCTATATTCAAGTAAAATATATAATTAAGCAACTCTAAGTTCATATATAACGTCCTAACCAAAACTTTTTGGTTCGGATAATTAGGCATCAGACAATTATGTTGCCTAACAGTTTCTGTGTGGTAATTATCTTTTAAATTTTAACCGCCTTATCAGAGTATATTTGACATTGCAATTAATTTTATGATTTTAAATTAAATCGCAGAAAATGTATCATTTGGAAGTTTGTTTTAAAAAAATTGCAATTTGAAGATGTAAAACATATATATATGTGTGTGTGTGTGTGTTTTTAAACCACAGGTAAGTGGGTGGGTTTTAAAAAAAATAACAATTTAAAAGCTAAACTGTAATTTTAAATGTCAAACTGTAATTTTACCAACTACTTAACTGTTAATTGTGTTTTCGAATTGATATTTTCAAATTGACATAGGAATGGGACTCATTAATTACGCTTTGCATGATTAAGCATGACATGGCATCAAACTAGAAGTAACATGCCTAGCTGGGGATGTAAAAGAACTGAGCTTGAGCGAGCTTTCCTTATTTGGGCTCAGCTTGTTTAAATTTTACTCCAACTTGAGCTCGAGCTCGAGCTAAGCTTAAGGACGAGCCAAAAAAATCGAGCTCGAACTCATAATAAGTCGAACCGACCCAAGCCAATTCATGAGCTGGCTCTTATATTTAATTTAATTTAATTTTTTTTTATTATAAATTTAAACTTCAAGTACTCTTAAATGGCTCAAAAAGTCAACTTGCAAATGAGTATTTGCTTAGTTTGGTTAGCAGAGTACGGAGCCTGAGTTAATACAGTAAGACACTTAGTTTCGAAGAGAGAAGATATGCATCATTTTATAATAAAATGATGCTATTAAAAGAAAAAAAATATATCAATTTTTAATACTAATACGATCAATTATGTGAACAACTACTAATTCGAGCCTTATACGAGATGCTCACGAGCTTAGCCAAGTCGAGCCGAGCTTGTTTCTTTTAATATTCGAGTTAGGATTCGTGTTCACGAAACACTTCATTTAATATTCGAATCGAGCATGAGCTGAGCTTATGCGAGTTGAGTTGAGCCCGAGCTCGCTCATGAGCGGCTGGCTCTCTTAACACCCTAACTATAGCTAGTGTTGATGACCGGATGTCCTGCAGAACTCACGTAGTACTCAATCATGAAATGAAATTAATGACACATGGCAGATCCCATGGAAAAGAGGGGATCCTTATGAAAGTAAGAAATACATAAAAACCTCCAAAGATGAGAAGGTATACACTTCATACTTTCCTCTCCAAATCCATTACTCATGCAACAAGATTATTGGCTTATAATATAATCATCACAAGCATATTCATCAAACACATCCGATAAGCCTTCAAGCTGACCTTTTATTCTGTTTTGTAGACACTCATGGGCTTAGACTAGACATTATAGATTCTACAAGATCAGGAGGGGGAAGGAGGTATTCCAGATCATGACATTATCTAAGCAGATTTGGATAGAAATGTTACGTAGTTGATATGAATATTAATGTCTATAAGCAACTGCGATTGTAGGTGGAGCCGCCCTTGCCCTTGGAAGCACAATTTTCTGGCTTACGAGGTGGAGGATTGGGTTGCGGAGAGCACGGAACTCCAGTATACGGCTTACCTCGTCCACAAAGGAATGCTAGTGTACCCGGGTTGCCAGTTTTGCCAGTGACGGTATTCTTGTCAGCGAGCATTCTGGTTATTTCGGAATCAAACATCCAGTAGTCTGCAGCTTCGTCCACGCGGGCGTGGTAAGGGGAGCTGGCGTTGCCCTTCATTATTGAACTTGTCGCTTCACAATCGCTTGTGTGCAGCAAAATCATCACCATCACCAGGAGTAGTGCCAGAAAGGGAGCCCTCTTTCTCTTCGCTGTTTCTACCAACATCTCTCGCGCGCCGCCTCTGTGGGGAGTCTTCGGGAGGAGCTTGTTGCATGTGAATGAGTGGTAACAGATGGAAGTCCGATTTTATAGACACCCAACTAATAAAATATTGAGTAGAATACATTTTACCCCATTGACTATCCACTCATTTGCATTTTTATCCAAATGTTTACAAAATGATATTTTACCTCTCCAAAGTATTTGACATTGACATTTAAGCCCTATAAAATACACTCTACCCTCCAAAGTAACTAAGTTTTGGAGAGTAAAGTGTAAACTCAAGAGGGTAAAGTGCCAATTTAAAATATTTTAGGAGGTAAAGTATACTTTATGGGATCAAGTGTCAATTGCAGATACTTTGTAGAGAGTAAAGTGCATGTTACTTTTTAAACATTAAGGTTAAAAGTGCAAATAGGTAGATAATTTAGGCCTTCAGGGGGTAAAGTTTATTTTTCCCTAAAATATTGGATTTGAATCATATTCCTATTTCCTACTCATCCTACTTTCATTGTTTGAATCATACTCCAAATGCAAGTCTTAATTAATATTAATTAGGTGAAAATTCACATACCACTCAATTGACAATGTTCCTTCAAATTTTCAATTGTGACAATACTCCTCTAAACTACCAAAACTTTGTCAATGTCTCCCCAAGGCAATGTCCCTATATATTTCTCAATAAAACAAAAATATCCCTATAAATTCAAAAAAAAATAAAATGAAAAAATGAAAAATTTTAATTTAAAAATAGTGATTGTTTATTTTGTAAACGAAAATGTTTAATTTGAAAAAAAAAAAAGACGATTTTATTTTTAAAACGAATATTTTTTTAAATGGAAATTAAAAAAAAAAAATTTAAATATGCCACCCTTTGATTTTTTTTTTTATTTTTATTTTTTAGTTTTAGGTTTTTCTAGAAGTTTTAGTATTTTTTGTTTTTATTTTATTAATGATAGTTTCGTCATTATGGGGAATACTAACAATTTTTTGTAGTTTGGGAGGACATTGTCACAATTAAAAGGTTTGAGAGGACATTGTCAATTGTGTGGTAGTTTGAGGTAGGGGTGCTTAAACGGTTATAACCGGCGGTTATTGGCAATAACCGCAACCACAACTGCAACCGCCTTGGGCGGTTATCAATTTTTAATAACCGCAACTGCTTAGGCGGTTAGTGGTTATTTTATAACCGGTGGTTAATGGTTATTCAATCCAATAACCAGCGGTTTTATAACCGCTTTTTTTATATGGACTTTTGAGTTTTTTTAAGTGTTTTAGGCCTTTAATGGCCTATTTTTTGGGCTTATTTTATGGGATTGGCCTTTTTTTTGGCTTATTTTAAGGGTTTAAGGCCAAAATATCCCAAAAAAGATAGAGAAAAAAAAATGCTTTGAAGAAGGCTTAGCCCGAAACATCATATACCACATTATATATTTCATATACATAATCATAAATAGCCCAAATCCATTAATCCAAATACAAATGAAAAAATTAATATATGTTTTATTAATATAAAATATTTAATATATATTTATATTATTATATATAAATGAAGGCGGTTAGCTGTTATAATCACCTTGTCCTACCCACTAAAATCGCTAACCGCAACAACCATAGGCGGGTTAGTGGTTTTTAATAACCGCCCATCAAAGCGGTTAGAGGTTTGCAGGGCGGTTTGAGCAACCCTAGTTTGAAGGGGGTATGTGAACTTTCCCCTACTAATTAATTAAAGGATGGAAGATATGGTTTCCTAACCCTTGGCTACACAGTTCACCTGCTGAACTTATTAGTCCTCTTCAATTATACATAATTGTGTTGAATCCATTACATCTATTTAAAATGAAGATCTGAATTAAGCCATATGACCATAAAAAAAAAAAAAAAAACTTAAAAATGAATAAAACTTGAATGAGTGACCGTATCATCTTTAACTTTTGAGGGGTGGTCGGTCATCCCAGTAAGGCACTTGAGCTAGGCAACCATCCTCAAGAGAGTGTTCAACCATCGTGTCACCTCTATTGCATGAATGTAATTTGCCACCCTCCTAAAGAATGAGGAGTGATCTGCCACAAAAACTAAAAATTGTTACTTTCAAGCTAGTTATGGAGTTACCGACCACCCTCTCAAAAGGTGAGGGGTGGTTGGCCTTAAAAAAAAGAAAAAAAGCTTTAAAGGATGAAGAGGTAGTCGGACTACCCAACCACAACCTTAGTGGTGGTAATTGGCCAACCTAAGCACTTCCTTTCCGTGATTGATCATCTCATCACCTCAAGAGATGTAGACCTAAACTTCTTTTGATTTTTTGATTTATTATTTTATGGCTCAATTAATTATGCTATTCATTTTGAACAAAGGACATGGATTGTGAAAATGTTGAATAAAACTGTTTTTGGTTGCTTAACCAAAACAATGTTGGATTTCCTTTTTATAATATAATACAGATGACCATCACAATGGTAAGTGTATAATTACAATGGTAAGCGTATGAATAAGTGACAACTAAAAGGAAAGAAATAAACCTGATACAACTATTGCTACGACATATACAGCTAAGGAGATTCAAATAATTCAGAATAAGGAAATCAAGTATTGTAAACAAGACAAATTGTCATTACGGGCTATCAAGGTGATTTGATGAATCACCATCTGTCTTGGCGTGATTCTCGAAGAGAGATGTGGGAGCTTTGATTTGATACTGTTGCTGATTTTCAAGGATACCCTTAACAGATTGAACAAATTGGAAGGGACCTGAATCTTAACATGCCCGCCCTCTGTATATGGTTATGTACGAGATTACATCTCCATTTGCTTAAATATAATACCGTTTATGCTTTGATTTAATGTTCTAACACACACAAAAGATAAAATGGTAACAAAGAAGATGAAAATCAATATATATATGGTTTGACAATTATATAGAAAACGATTGATAATTGTGGTGGATTGATATAACATTCTCCCACTTGAATACACTTTCTTCCTCCACAAACTAAATTAGCTGAAGCATGTTCTGTTCATTTCAGTGGGCAATACTTATTAGGGCCGCACTAACTTAAGTGAAATATATATATTAGGCATACCTAGCTTCTTACCGTGCGGACCACATCCCAAAGTGGGCTGCTTTCAATAGGTTTTGTTTGGAAGCTTTTGCAATTGTGTTTCTAAAAGAAGATTTCAGGACTATTTTCTTTGGTGTGCAGTTTAATTAGTTTTTTTTTTTAAAACACATAATTTTAAAAATTAAATTGTGATTTTAAATATCAAATTATAATTTTACTAAACGTTTGACTTATTTTAAAAGTTATAAACCCACACCAACCCTTGGATTAAGACATCTTGCACAATCTCTTGGGCCAAAGAGCCCTACAAGGCGAAATGCCATTGCCCCCGAAAGGTAGTAGAGCCAGTCCTGCACCCCTCATAATATTAAGAAAGAAAAGAAAAGAAAAGAAAAGAAGCTTTTTATACGACTTGACCATGTCAATTGGTCTTCGAAATGCAGGGTTTATACGACTTAGAGATTGTTTGGAATTGCATTTAAATGATTTAAAAGTGCGTTTAACACTAAAAAAATTAGTTAAAAAAAATAGTCATTTGTTAAAAAAATTAGAAGCGCTTTTAGGGTTTCAAAAAGCTTTAAAATATCTGAAACCACCTTTTGACAAAAGCTTAAAAATAAAGTTTTTGTCAAAAAATACTTTTTAACTTAAAATTTTTATTTCTTGAACGCAATTCTAAATAGGCTCTTGACTGGATTACCTACGTCCTCGTGTCGGTAGTGTTAATGTATTTGTTGTAGTCAATGAGCATTCGATCTGCTTATTTGGTAATGAAACATCTAGTCTGCAGGTTTGTCCTTCATTATTGAAGTTGTTGCTCCATAAAAAGGGTGATAACTCCTTTTAATTACCTCCCTCTAATTATTGGAATTGAGAGGGCAAAATTGTCATTTTGCTTTTTTATTTTTTTTATTTTTATTATTATTAGAAATTTGTCCTCTTTTTTACGGGAACCAGCTTCTCTCCAGAGTGATCTAAATACCTAATTATTATTAATTTTGCAATGTCTTCTTTCTGTGATATTATAAAAGGTATTTTTGTTATTTTAAGTTGCCGAAGGGGATATTGCAATACAATATATATATATATATATTGTAGCATTTGGAATTGGCTGGATTACCTATATATATGGGATAATGCTATAAATTTTCTTAGAGTAATCTCAATTGTGATGTGGCTTTTAAAATTACCGTTAAATCTGAGATGTGAATTTTTATTGACTTTTGATTTATTAGTGATTTTAAAAGCTACATCACATTTGGAATGACTCTAAGAAAACTTATAGCACTAGTCGTATATATGCATGAGTAGTTAGAAGAGGTAAATGTAGTTTACACGGAAAAACAAAAAAAAAAAACAATAATATTCATTTCAATGCCAATCTGACAATAATAAATAGAGAAATGCTGCTTAGGATTTTCAAGTGTTCATCTCCTAGTATTTTTTTAGTTTTTTTTTTTTTTTTATAAATAAAATAAAATAAAGAAAAAAGAAGCAAGCTAGAAGTGGGTGTGTGAATGTGCCATATAGATAATTAAAAATGCTGTGAGATGGATACTAAAGAATTATGAGGAGCGTTTCTCTAATAAATATAAATACACAAAATTAATTAATTGAAGAAATGTTCTTTTATTTTGGTGGATAAAACTTGCACGGGCTCTTCAATTTCACACAGATGCAATACCCTCCCTCCCGCCCGCGTCAATATTCTATTTAATGATAATGGCAATATGGCATCAAAATTCAAACATACATTTGAAGTTTGAAATATGAACTAGATGATCAATAACACATTAATAAAAGGAAAATTAAGAGCGAAAAGAAAAGTAAAGTAAAGAAAACGCATATTAATGGAGACATATTATTTAAGCAGATCAGCTGGAAATACATCTTACGTACGTAGTAGATGTAAATATTCATTTCTTAGCACCCGCGGTTGTAGGAGTTACAATGTGGTGGTGGAGGACCACCATTGGTGCAGGGTAGATACTGTTTTCCTTTGCCACAAGGGACTGCTGGTTTACCCGAGTTCTTACTGCCGTCAGTGACGCGGTGCGGCTTGTCAGCGAGCATTCTGGTTATTTCGGAATCAAACATCCAGTCTGCAGGTTCGTCGATGCGGGCGTGGTAAGGGGAGCTGGCGTTGCCCTTCATTATTGAACTTGTCGCTCCACATTCGCTTGTGTGCAGCAAAACCATGAGCATCACTAGGAGTAGTACCAGAAAGGGAGCCCTCTTTCTCTTTGCTGTTTCTCCCACCATCTCTCACCGCCTCTGTGGGGAGTCTTTAATTGGGAGCAACTAGCTTGTTGCATGTGAATGATCAGTTGTAACAGATATATAAGAGTACGATTGAAAATGATCCTCTCTATTTCAAAATCCTTCCATTTTCCCTATTTAGTGGATTTTGAAGGATAGTACATTTAATGCACTTCCATCATTAAAATTTTTGGACGACACTACCCTTCAAAATGCACTAAATGAAGAAAATTAAGGGATTTTGAAATGGAGAGGATCCTAATTCGATTTTAAAGACGTCCTATTAATTAACCAGACTCTTACTATTCATTAATTAAAATGATAGATTATATGGTTGCCTAACCCTCGGTTGCATGCAGTGGTGGAGATACAGGAGGGCGACCTAGGGGCGGCCGGGCGCCCCCGGTAAAAAAAAATTCAAGTAATTTTTAATCAAATGCTGAAGGGCGCCCCAGATAAAATTCTCTATCGCCTCTCCAATCTGATGGGCACGGGCGTGGGCGTCGCCGAAAGCTGATTAGTTGAAGGTGTTGGGGTGGGAGAGAGAGAGCAATGGCACCGTTGGTTGTCATGGTGGTTGGGTGTCGCAGATGATTTCAGTTCCGGTGAAGGTGGAGGCGGAAGGTGTGGGTTTTTGGGGAGAAAGATTTGCAAGATGTTTAGGCTCCATTGTAGTATGTGGAGGCGGAAGGCGGAAGGTTTAGGCTCCATTGTAGTATGGGTTCAGCTATTCTGTAAAATTGATCCATGACGACGGAGACATGAATTTTGTATTTTTCAACTCAAACCTTAAGAAGATGTTTGGAACTTAGGCTGTTCTGTAAAAGTGAATACAGTGAATCCATCCAAAGCGATGAAGAAAGTTCCCTGGTCCCTGACTCCTTGGTGTACCTGGAAAGCAAGTGTGTGATTCATGAAACTTTAAAGGAAGACTTGACCCCTCTGTCAATCAAGGGATAAATAATTGTGTTGTCTTTGAGTTTCGGTGGGTTTGGTGGATAAATAGGAAATCTCTATTTAGTTGTCTTTTAAGTTTTGGTGGCCATGGATTTGGATCACCCAGGGGTTTTACGAGCGACGGAGATGGGGTAAAAGAAACAAACTTCTCGCAGTGGGCTGTGGGTTGCACCAGTTGCAGAAAGAACACGGGAAAGAAAGGGTTTTGGGGAAACTTTAGGGAATCCTCCTGAACTTCCACCCGATTTGAAATACCCCCTCCAAACTTTAAAAACTCTCAATTTACACCCCTGAACTTTCAATTACTCTCAATTTGGACCCATCCGTACAAATTAGGGCACAAAATTTTTTAAAAAGACCAAAATCCCCTTGATTTTTATTTTTATTTTTTTAAAAAAAATATCTGGAAGTTGAAATTTTATACAAAAGTCACCATTTTAAATTCACTATTTAAAATTTCAACTATCAAAATGTTGTTTTATTTTTTTTTAAATGAAAATCAGGGGTATTTTGGTCTTTTTAAAAAATTTTGTGCCATAATTTGTACGGATGGGTCCAAATTGAGAGCAATTGAAAGTTTAAGGGTGTAAATTGTGAGTTTTTTAAGTTTGGGGGTATGTCAAATCGGGTGAAAGTTCAGAGGGGTTTTGTGAAGTTTCCCCAAGGGTTTTTGTTGAATCTCACCAAAACATATGACGCCGTTTCAGTCTTTTTTTTTTAATCTAACAAAGGTATTTTCGTAACTCTCCATACCCAAAATGACGTCGTTTTGGATTTTTCATCCATTTTCATGGTTACAACTAACGGAGGGGGCCATTTTATAAGAGATTGATAGTTTGAGGGTTATTTTATACCAATTGAAACTTTGGAGGGCTAAATTACAAAATATTGGTAGTTTGGGGGGCCATTTTATACTTTTCCCAAAAAAATATTTTATCATTATATTTTATTATTTTATTGACGTCCCTGGTAAAATGTATTCTTGGATCCACCACTGGCTGCATGCACGGTTCACCTTGCGAAATTGAGTCCCCTTCAATTATACAGAATTGCGTTATCAAGCCTTGATTTAATGTTCTAAAACACGCAATAAAAGATAAAAAGGTAATTAATAAAGAAGATGAAACTCAATATGGTTTGACAATGATATAGAAAACGATTGGTAATTGTAGTGGATTGACATAATTAATATTCTCCCACTTGAATACTTTTTCCTACTTCACAAACTAAATTAAGTGAAGCATGCATGTTATGTTCATTTCAGTGGACTTTTATTAGGGCCGCACTAACTTAAGTGAAGTATCTTATTCTCATTTTCAGTGACCCTCATTAGGCATACCTTGTTACCACATCCCAAAGTGGGCTGCTTTCTCTACGTTTTGTTAATTTGGTAGCTTTTGCAGTTGTATTTCTAGAAGAAGATTTCTGGATTTTTCCCTTTGGTGTGCGGTTTAATTAGTTGGTTTTTTTTTATTTTTTTAGATTATTTTGTTATTATACATGTTTTCCCTTCCTACTTAACAGTTGATTAAGATGAGGGTATGAATTTTAATTTAATTTAATTTTTTTAAAAAAAGAAAGAAAAATATGAGGGCCGGTATGAATTAAATTGGAAACTTGTTTTAAGAATCATGTGACGTACAGTTTGGACTAAACTATAACTTATATATTCTACAGTAACGCCTTCTTACCTTTCTCAAACTAGTATATATTAAATTTACAATGTCTCTTCAAACTTTAAATTAAGGCAATATTGTCTCTTTAAACTATCAAAAATTATTAATACTATCCTAAATTAAGGCAATATTTTCTTGATATGAGATGGACAGATATACCAGGAACCTCCCATGGCTCACATCTGTTACAAGGTCAACCTCTACAATCTCCTTGCCACAAAAGCTTCCACTGATCGTATGTACGTGTCTTGCCCAACAAAATCATGATCACGCAGAACTACTTCCATTGTGATCAACATGTCTTCCCTAGAAAAAGACCGGTTATTTATTTATTTATTCAAATTAATTTATAAAAGATTATTAAAAGGATATTGTCAATTAAATGATTGTTTGATGAGTAAGTGCCAAGTGGTATTAGCGCTCTCTCATTGTATATAGCAAGCTTAGGATTTATTTATTTGATATTTTTTTTTAAAGTTGTATTAAAATATTGTTCTACTATAATAGAATTAATATATATATATACACCCTATGAGTAATGCTAGGGACAGGGGCGAAGCCAAGGAATTTTATGGGAGGGGGCCAACCAATTTTTTTTTTTTTTTTTTTTTTTTTTTTTGGTTCTTTAGAATTTTTTAATTAAAAAAATTTATTCTGGTTGCTTTTTATAAACTAAAGACTACGATAAGTGCCAAAAAAAGTGAGCATTTGAAAGTAAGGGCCAAAAATAAAAAAACTTAAGAGTATGATTGATTTTAAAGACGTCCTACTAATTAACCAGACTCTTACTATTAATTAATTAAAACGATGGATTATGTGGTTGCCTAACCCTCGGCTTCACTGTTCACCTTGCCGAATTGAATTGCATTATTAAGCCTTGATTTTATGTTCTAAAACACGCAACAAAAGATAAAATTGTAATTTACAAAGAAGATGAAACTCAATATGCTTTGACAATGACATAGAAAGCGATTGATAATTGTAGTGGATTGACATAATATATTCTCCCACTTGAATACTGACTTTTTCCTACTTCATAAACTAAATTAAGTGAAGCATGCATGTTATGTTCATTTCAGTACTGGGCCTTTATTAGGGCCGTGCTAACTTAAGTGAACTATCTTATGCTCATTTTCAGTGGCTTGATCATTAGGCATACCTTGTTACCACATCCCAAAATGGGCTGCTTTCTCTATGTTTTGTTTGGTAGCTTTTGCAGTTGTGGTTTTAGAAGACAATTTCAGGATTTTTCTCAAACTGCTATTTAATTTATAATGTCTCTTCAAACTTTAAATTAAGACAATATTGTCTCTCTAAACTATTTTAAAATTGTCAATACTATCCCATGATTGTATCATCACGCCCTAAGAAAAAGGAAAGGGCGTGGTGATGAAAATCAGGTTGGCCAGGCCATATAATCATTTTTTTTCTTGATATAAGATGAACATATATTATACCAGGAAGCTCCCGTGGCTCACATTTGTTATAAGGTCAACCTTTGTAATCTCCACGCCACAAAAGCTTTCACTGAACACTTTGGGTGGTGGCAAACCCAACAAAATCATGATCACGCAGAACTACTTCCATTGTGATCATCAACATGTCTTCCACAGAAAAAAGACCCTTTTTTTTTTTTCAAATTAATTTATAAAGGTATTATTAAAAATTTGTTGGAGTTATTTTTATATTTGAGGCTTTTGGAAAAATATTGACAATTTTTTATAATTTAAAAGGACATTGTCAATTAAACGATTGTTTGATGAGTAAGTGCCAAGTGGCATAGTGCTCTCTCACTCACCATAGCAAGCTTATGATTTATTTATTTGATTTTTTTCTTAATAATTGTATTAAAATATTGTTCTACTATAATATAATTAATATATATATATACCCTATGAGTAATGCTAGATACCACATTTTTATCCTCCTAAAGTTGATGTGGTTTTCAAAATCACCATTGGATTAAAATTCATATACGATTCATCTAAATTTCATGGTGATTTTAAAAGTCACATTAACTTTATGAGGATAAAAAGATAACCCCTAACATTACTCTATATCGTAACCTTACAAGGAATGCGGCTTTACAGTGCTTCAAGACCTTTGGAAAATAATGAACTTGTCGCTCCACAGTGTGGTAAGGGGAGCTGGCGTTGCCCTTCATTATTGAACTCGTCGCTCCACAATCGCTTGTGTGCAGCAAAACCATGAGCATCACTAGGAGTAGTACCAGAAAGGGAGCCCTGGCCTCTTTCTCTTTGCTGTTTCTCCCACCATCTTTCACCGCCTCTGTGGGGAGTCTTTAATTATGAGCAACTAGCTTGTTGCATGTGAATGAGTTGTAACAGATATATAAGAGTACAATTGATTTTAAAGACGTCCTACTAATTAACGATGGATTATACAGTTACATTAAATTAACATAATCTCTTATATTCCCAAAATTTTACTCCGTGCCTAATCCTCCCTCATATTCATTTTCTTCAACCGCTTCACAAAATGCTCACAAATCATGGCGAAGAAGATGAAAATAAGGAAGGGTTACGAACATAGTAAAATGTTGGAGATATAAGAGATTATGTTAATATGCTATAGCAGTATGATATAACAAAGTAACATATTCTATTAAGCTACTTAACGGAAATTTATTTTAGGGAATAAACTGTTATTTTGGCGACCTATAAATTATTTTTTATATCACAGTAAGTGATTTATAATTTAGGCAAATTACATGGACTTATAAATTATTTGTTATACCACAAGGAATGATTTGTAATTTAGGCCAATCACATAAACCAATTTTGCATTTATCCCTATAATATAATGCAGCTTAATATGTTAAATCTTGTCGTAGAAATCATTAAGTTACACACGTTTGGCACGTGAAATTGCTATTTCTTTAGTGAAAATAATAATTATTACTAGAAATGAATAGTGTGTGAAATTAAATAGATATTTATATTATGTTCATTTCAGTGGGCCTCATTAGGCATGCCTTGTTACCACATCTCAAAGTGGGCTGCTTTCTCTACATTTTGTTAATTTGGTAGCTTTTGCAGTTGTGTTTCTGGAAAAAGATTTATTGGTTTTTCTCTTTGGTGTGCGGTTTAATTAGTTGGCTTTTTATTATTATTATTATTATACATGTTTTCCCTTCCTACTTAACAGTTGATTAGGAGTCCCCAAGAGGTAGTTCAATCGGCTGTGACTACGCTTAATGAAGCGGATGTCACTGGTTCGAATCTCCCTCCCCTCTCTTGTGTGGACATGTAAAAAAAAAAAAAGTTGATAAAGATGAGGGTATGAATTTTTATTTTATTTAATTTTTTTAATAAAAGAAAGAAAAATATGATGGCCGGTATGAATTAAATTGGAAACTTGTTTTAAGAATCATGTGACGTACAGTATGGACTAAACTGTAACTTATATATTCTTCAGTAACGCCTTCTTACCTTTCTCAAACTAGTATTTAATTTACAATGTATCTTCAAACTTTAAATTAAGACAACATTGTCTCTCTAAACTTTTAATTAAGACAATATTATCACTTCAAGTATACACGAGAGTACCATGATTGTGTCATCATGCCCTAAGAAAAAGGAAAGGGCGTGTGATGAAAATCAGGCTGGCCAGGCCATGTAATCCTTTTTTCTTGATATGAGATGGACAAATCTACCAGGAACTTCCCATGGCTCACATCTGTTACAAGGTCAACCTCTGCAATCTTCACGCCACAAAAGCTTCCATTGAACACTTTGGGTGGTGGCAAACCTTGCTCGATCATATGTACATGTCTTGCCCAGCAAAATCATGATCACGCAGAACTACTTCCATTGTGATCAATATGTCCTCCCTAGAAAAAGACCGATTATTTATTTATTCAAATTAATTTATAAAGGATTATTAAAAAGACATTATCAATTAAATGGTTGTTTGATGAGTAAGAGCCAAGTGGTATTAGCGCTCTCTCAATTTATATAGCAAGCTTAAGATTTATTTATTTATTTGATATTTTTTTCTTAATAATTGTATTAAAATATTGTTCTACTATAATAGAATTAATATATATATATATATAATATATATACCCTATGAGTAATGCTAGAGACAAGGACGGAGCTAGGAAATTTTATGGGAGGGGGCCAGCCAATTTTTTTTTTTATTAAAAGAAAAATATTTTGGTTGCTTTTTATAAACTTAAGACTACGATAAGTGCCAAAAAAAAAAGTGAGCATTTGATAGTAAGGGCCAAAAATAAAAAAACTTAAGAGTACGATTGATTTTGAAGATGTCCTACTAATTAACCAGACTTTTACTATTAATTAATTAAAACAATTGGATTATATGGTTGCCTAACCCTCGACTTCACTATTCACCTTGCCGAACTAAATTGCGTTATTAAGCTTTGATTTAATGTTCTAAAACACGCAGCAAAAGATAAAATGGTAATTAACAAAGAAGATGAAACTCAATATGGTTTGACAATGACATAGAAAACGATTGATAATTGTAGTGGATTGACATAATATATTCTCCCACTTGAATACTTACTTTTTCCTACTTCATAAACTAAATTAAGTGAAGCATGCATGTTTTGTTCATTTCAATGGGCCTTTATTAGGGCCGCACTAACTTAAGTGAACTATCTTATGCTCATTTTCAGTGGCCCTGATCATTAGGCATACCTTGTTACCACATCCCAAAGTGGGCTGCTTTCTTTATGTTTTGTTTGGTAGCTTTTGCAGTTGTATTTCTAGAAGAAGATTTCAGGATTTTTCTCAAACAACTATTTAATTTATAATGTTTCTTCAAACTTTAAATTAAGATAATATTGTCTCTTTAAACTATTTTAAAATTGTCAATACTATCCTACCACGATAAAATATCCTTAAGCACATCAAGCAAATATATACGAGAATCCCATGATTGTATCGTCACGCCCTAAGAAAAATTAAAAGGCGTGTGATGAAAATTGAAAATTGAGCTAGCCAGGCCATATAATCATTTTTTCTTGATATGAGATGGACATATATTATACCAAGAAGCTCCCATAGCTCACATCTGTTACAAGGTCAACCTTTATAATCTCCACGCCACAAAAGCTTCCATTGAACACTTTGGGTGGTGGCAAACCCAGCAAAATTATGATCACGCAAAACTACTTCCATTGTGACCATCAACATGTCTTCCATAGAAAAAGACCATTTTTTTTTCTTTCTCTTTTTTTTTTTTCTTTTTTTTTTTTTCAAATTAATTTATAAAGGTATTATTAAAAATTTGTTGGAGTTATTTTTATATTTGAGGGCTTTTGAAAAATATTGATAATTTTTTATAATTTAAAAGGACATTGTCAATTAAATGATTGTTTGATGAGTAAGTGCTAATGGGTCATGAGTGTTATCATGCATAGAATGAATTTTCCTTGTTAAAGTATGATTGACCATTATTATGCAGTTAATGGTGGAGTCAACCCCCAATTCTTTCTCTCATTACAATCTACTTTTATGCTTTTAGTTTATAAATCAAAAACAAATTAATCTTCTTTAAATTAAGTTAAAATTAATCCTAAAGAACTTAATAACAACGCCAGTACAGTCATTATAGTTTGACACCCTCAATATAGCCATATTCTAGAAAAAATCATTATATTGTAAGTGATAATTTTGTTATTGGTATTTTGACACACAAAAAAACCACCTCAAATATCACTTACGTACCAAAAATTGATAATTTGTATTCTTCCGACATCTTCTCAATATTCTTTGTTATGTGGCATGCTTAACCTACTTTTGAATTTTCGTTAACCTTTTAATTAAGAGGTAAATTGAGCATGCCACATCACATACCAGCATGCTGGAAGAATTTTTTTTAGATTATGATGCCCAATGCGATCGACAATTTTATTGTCCTACATTTAACCAAGCTATCTATGTCAAAATTATCACTTCAAACTATTGAGTGATGATTCGTAGTAAAATTCATTATTTATTCATCACTTAAAAATTAAAATTATGTGCATATTCTTCTTGTTTAAAATAATTGATACTAAGAGTGAATTTTAAAAGCAAAAATGTTATTTTTTCAAAAGAAAAAATTGCAAAATTAGTTCATATTATTTACCAAATTTGCAATATATAAGCTGGGTTTGCAGGAGGATAAGAAAAGAGTAAAAAAAAGATCGTACACAGCAAAATTCATTCCAACCATTACTGGCCAAATTGCTTCATTCCCAGAAGCCAGAACCACTCATGCCGTGCTATTTGCTTGAATGGTACGCTGTCACATCAGACCGTTGGCAGATAGACTTTTCTGCCCGAAGACTTGACGACTTTTTTTTGACCAACAAGTCGAACCAAGTAATTTTATTTATCACCTCCTGCCGCCCCTCGTACTTCATTAACATCACCTCCTTCTCTCTCTCCAATGGGGAACCGAAGCAGAATTCGTCTTCGGACCACCCTCTTACCATGTCTTGCACCTCTCTACTTTGCCTTCTTGCTGCACCACCTGACCAGCACCGTCGCCGGTGCCTCGTCTTCTCCTTACATACCAGTCGATAATATTCCCCTCAACTGTGGCTCTTCCGGCAATTCAACTGTATTAGACAGTCGGACCTGGATTGGAGACGTGGGATCAAAATTCTTCCCCGTTGAACAATCACAAAACCAGGTATCTCTAATAGCAGGCGCAGATCAACCATCCTCCTCCGCCGATAGAGTACCCTATGCCAATGCCCGGCTTTCTGCCTCCGAATTCACCTACACGTTTCCAGTCACTGCCGGCCAAAAATTCATTCGACTATACTTCTATCCGGGTTCGTACCGCAACTTTGATCGCTCTGAAGCCCTCTTCTCTGTCAAAGCCGGTCGTTTTACTCTTCTTAGTAACTTCAACGCTTCGCTCGCAGCAGATGCCGATGATGATCCCGGGGATACCATATTTAGAGAATACTGTGTCAACATCGAGGAGGATCAGAGACTGAGCATAACTTTCACGCCAAGCGTTGCAAATGCATATGCTTTTATCAACGGAATTGAAATCTTGTCGATGCCTCCCAATCTCTATTACACTCCATCTGACAATAAAGGGCCTCTTTTCATCAGCCAGCAGAGCTTTTACCCCATCGAGACCATCAATGCTCTCGAGATGGTATACAGAGTTAATGTTGGAGGCCACTACATCTCACCCTCTCAAGACACTGGCATGTTCCGGGCCTGGAGTCCGGACGACAAGTACTTGACAATACATAGACAACTGGTTCTACCTTTCAACCGAACTATTAAACTAAAGTTTACCCAGAATGTACCTGCGTACACTGCACCAGAAGAAGTCTATCAGACTGCCCGGACTATGGGGACGAACAAAGCTATCAACAAGAGCTACAATCTCACCTGGGAATTTCCTGTGGACTCTCGGTTTGTTTACCTTGTTAGGCTACACTTCTGCGAGTTTCAAATAGAGATTACTCAACAACACGACAGAAAGTTCCTTATTTTCATAGCAAATCAAACCGCTGAGAAAGGAGCCGATGTGATACTATGGAGTGGTGGAAATGGTTTTCCGGTATATAAAGACTACGCCGTTTCAATGTTTGGCAAAGAAGGCGAGAACAGAATGAACCTCTCTATCGCACTGCAAGCAGACGAGGATACTCATTACAGTGATGCAATCTTAAACGGTGTCGAAATCTTTAAAGTAAGCAACTCTACTGGCAGTCTCGCCGGACCCAATCCAGATCCGCTTTCGTTGGCCCCTCCAACTGTTATGCCACCAGCACCACTGACGAAGTCGAAGACTAACATAACGAAAATAGTTTCCGTCGTTGGTGGTGGAGTTTCCTGCATTGTTGTGCTGTCGATTCTCGGGTTCTTGATTTTTCGGCGGAGCAAGAGAGGTGATGGGACGACTTCGTGGGGTCCATTTTCCTTTTCTACGACCAAGTCAACGAAGACAAACAGGTCATCTCTACCGTCCACACTGTGTCGTTACTTCTCACTGGCTGAGATTAGAGCAGCCACTAACAACTTCGATGATGTTTTCATTATTGGTGTTGGGGGGTTCGGTAATGTGTACAAAGGGTGCATCGATGGTGGGGCCAATCCAGTTGCGATCAAGCGGTTGAAACCCGGTTCCCAACAAGGGATCCACGAGTTCGAGACTGAGATTGAAATGCTCTCCCAACTTCGCCACCTCCATCTCGTTTCCCTAATTGGATATTGTAACGATGGAGAAGAGATGATCCTTGTTTATGATTACATGGCCAATGGAACCCTCCGTGATCATCTGTACAACACCCATAATCCTCCTCTTTTGTGGAAACAACGGCTCAACATCTGTATCGGTGCAGCACGTGGACTGAATTATCTTCATACGGGTGCGAAGCACACAATTATTCACCGTGATGTGAAAACAACAAATATCCTTTTGGATGAGAAATGGGAGGCCAAGGTTTCCGACTTTGGATTGTCCAAAATAGGTCCCACTTCCATGTCCAAGGCACATGTCAGCACAGTAGTGAAGGGAAGTTTTGGGTATCTGGACCCAGAATATTACCGACGTCGACAGTTAACTGAAAAGTCTGACGTGTACTCATTCGGCGTGGTTTTGTGTGAAGTGTTGTGTGCAAGGGCCCCCATAATGCGTACTGCAGACAAGACGCAAGTGAGCCTAGCCGAGTGGGCTCGTCAGAGCTATCACGATGGAAAGATGGATCAGATGGTTGATCCAATCTTAAAGGGTGCAATAGGACCTGAGTGTTTGAAGAAATATTGTGAAATTGCGGTGAATTGTTTGCTTGACAACGGAATCGAAAGGCCATCAATGAATGATGTGCTGTGGGGCCTTGAGTTCGCATTGCAACTACAAGAGAGCGACCACAAAGATATCGCAGTTGATGGGGTACTTGAAATTGAGAAGAAAAATGATGAGAAAACTTTGTTGCCCAGATCCAGGATTGATGATAGTAATGCCAGCATTGACAGGTTTAGTAGCAGCGGTTTACAAGTGTCAACTATCAATAGCAACAACAGTCGAGAGAAAAGTTCTGGTAGTAGTAGTAGTGATTCAAGCAGACCGATGTCCTCTGGGGCAGTGTTCTCTGAGATTATGAATCCTCTGGCTCGGTAAAAGAAGAGTGATCTAGCTAAACTTTTGGTATGCTCTTTTCTGGTGATCTTTGTTGAGCTCAATTTCTAGTATGTTTTATTTGGAGTCATTGCGGACAAGGTCTGGAAACAATTAACTTTATTTCACTGGTCGTGCAAGATGATATATATCGGTAATGCATGTATATGATATAATGGCTTTTAGAGATGGTATAATATATTTTGCATATTTGTATTTTCTTATTAGAATATAATTGTTCCATTCTGTTGAGATTCGTTGTCATTCATGCATTGTATTAGATACTGGTTTATTATATATTATTTTACAATATCAAGTATTAATTTTGAGTAATGGCACATACTTGATTCTCATCCCACTAAGTTGATCTTGTAATATCTATTAGTCCTTGGATCAGTTTTTATTAAAAAATTAAAAAAATCTAAGGGCTAATTCTAACACTCCGCTGCAAAAACAATAGATGAAAAAATGAAAACAAGTTTAATGTTGATAAATGCAATGGAATACATGGTAACTAAAGAAAAATTATTAGGATAATGATTATGCGGTCAATTATGGTGTAAAGTTTAAGGTTTGATTCCTAAATGGCACAAAAGCAATGTAAACACATCGTAAGATGGAAAACCTTGAATTTTGCAATTCTAAAAAAGACACTTAAAAAATATTGGAATGTTACCACAACGTTAATTTTTTTTTAATTGAAAGGGGGAAAAGGTTATAAGGGAAGATCTTTTCCACTCATGTTCCGAATAGACGAGAGAATAGATGATCCTATGGGAATGCTTCCAAACACCAGGTGGGAAGCGGCCCATTTAGCCAAACAATGTGCTCTAAAGTTAGCACTCCTAGAAACTTTATCAACCTTCCAGCTGTAGAAAGAATGCAAATATAGGGAAATATCCGAAACAACATTAGAAAAGTTCCAACCCTCAAACAGCTGGGGTTGTTGAATAGCAAGGACAACATTAAAGGCATCCCCTTCGAGAATGAAAGAGTATACACTGCAATAAGCAGCAGTATGAACCGCCAAGAGGGCCGCTTGAGCTTCACCTAAGGCAACATCCTTAGTAAGAATTTTCTTAGTAGTAGCTCCAATAATGTTACCATTAGAATCACTTACCACCGTAGTAGCCACTGCAAAATCTAAAGACAAAGCCACGTTAATTCTTCTTGAAAAGAGCTTTTTTGGAATATAGTCGCACGCAAAATTCTAATACTTGTACCAAAAGTTATGTATGTTTTATTAAACACTGCACAATGTTGTCCAACCTAAAAAAAACAACAAATGAACATTCGATTTTAAGCATAGAACGTTCAATTGAGACCTGGGTCGCGAAATAACGAACTTTGGTCCTATTTAGAGGCCACTTTGGGGCTAGCTATATTTTCATTTGGTGCACCCTCAATAAAAGAACCCGACCTTTAATTAGGACTAAGTATGTCCAAATTGAGGTAGGAGAGTGTTAAGATGGGTTTCAACTTTCAAGTGTGAGNTGCAAATATAGGGAAATATCCGAAACAACATTAGAAAAGTTCCAACCCTCAAACAGCTGGGGTTGTTGAATAGCAAGGACAATATTAAAGGCATCCCCTTCGAGAATGAAAGAGTATACACCGCAAAAAGCAGCAGTATGAACCGCCAAGAGGGCCGCTTGAGCTTCACCTAAGGCAACATCCTTAGTAAGAATTTTCTTAGTAGTAGCTCCAATGATGTTACCATTAGAATCATTTACCACTGTAGTAGCCACTGCAAAATCTGAAGACAAAGCCACGTTAATTCTTCTTGAAAAGAGCTTTTTTGGAATATAGTCGCACGCAAAATTCTAATACTTGTACCAAAAGTTATGTATGTTTTATTAAACACTGCACAATGTTGTCCAACCTAAAAAAAACAACAAATGAACATTCGATTTTAAGCATAGAACGTTCAATTGAGACCTGGGTCGCGAAATAACAAACTTTGGTCCTATTTAGAGGCCACTTTGGGGCTAGCTATATTTTCATTTGGTGCACCCTCAATAAAAGAACCCGACCTTTAATTAGGACTAAGTATGTCCAAATTGAGGTAGGAGAGTGTTAAGATGGGTTTCAACTTTCAAGTGTGAGAGGTGTATTTTGGACTTTTGCTGAAAACTTTATGCCAAGAGAACATTTGAAGTTTCCCTCGGATGATTATTGGAGCATATTCGAAGTTGGATTAGAACAATTGAAGTTTTTTTTTTTTTTTTTTTGAAAAACGAACAATTGAAGTTAGATTTGAACTTTCGAAATTCAATTAGTCAAACTTGTCATGCTCCTTATCTCAGCCACCAAATGAACACTTCTCACCAAAGAAGTCTCCGCATGCACGTAAGAGTTGTGGGGCACCTAAGGTAGACTTGCATGCCATCGTTAACTCTTTAGTTTTCTTTTGTCAATAAAAGAAGCAGCCGCCGTATGGTTATAAATATTCATCAGTTTTCACGAAGAGAAGAAGACAAGGGCAGAAGTAGAGCATTGTGTAAAGAGCAATGAATTGAATATTGAATAACACTTCATAAAAAATAATAATAATAATAAACTCGCAAAAATCCCTCTCCTTCGTAGTCATCCAGTTGTCACATTTCAATGTGATCCAGCCTGTCTTGGTGGGTAAAGACTAAAGATCAACAGTATAACAATTAACATGACATGTCTTGGAGGATTAGGCCCAGTCCGTGGGATCTTTTACAAATCGTAGAATCAACACTGGGCCCTATAAAACTAGTGGTCTATGAGAAATTAATCTTACTAGCTTGCCCCATTTTTTATTTTTAACATATAAGCTTCACATATAAAAAATTTCCAGAAAAATTATCAGATTGGTGAAATTTTGACTGATCTATCTTTAAAAGGGCAAAATTTCTGCCCGAATATTCACCCAACTCAGTTGTTGATTCTTCCACAGCAAATGATATAACAAATTAAAAAAGAAAAAGAAAAAGGTAAAGCTTTGAAGTTAGTTGAAAATTCATATAAAAAAAGGCAATATATTATATGCATGGTGACAGAACCGTACTCAATGCTTTTGTTGAATTTATAGAGATGAACCTGGTTATCTGCATCTAAGAGATTGCCACATAAATTTGCTCGATATATAATGTGGCACCCAAAGAAGCGTAGATTAGATTAGAGTATATAAATACTTGATGAATGACAAGATTTATCTATATTATCAGTGTTTTCTTTCGAATTAAAAAAAAACAAATAACATATTAGAAAAATGCATTTGAAAAGAATTTTTGTTCAAATACATAAGGAAATGATTTATCACATTCCAACTTATTTTCAACCATATTTGATTGACACAAAAATCAATCATTTTTATCTTTAGATTTTCTTTGGCATAAATCATAATTGAGTACTTTGATAATTAGTTTATTTTTCTTATTTTATTTCCATTTTAAGACAATTTTATTACTTTTAGTAGCTTTATATAACTACAAAAAAAAAAAAAAAAAAGGGTCATTAGCAACCAAATGTTTAGCAACAATTCAAAAGTCGTCGCTAAATATAAAAAAAAAAAAAAATATATTTAGCAGCAACCCCAAAAGCGATGACTCTAGTCACCACTACTACTAACCCCTCATTAGAAACAGCTTTAATGAGGGGTCAATATTAAACTAATAAGTTTTTGTCATGACACCCCTCATTTTATTACTTTTAGTAGCTTTATATATAGTGTTACTATAAGTTTGGATCAGTATTAGAATCATAAGTTTTTGTCATTAATAATAATGATTAAATACCTAATACTCCATTGGGGTTTTACAATTTTATTTTTTTCTTTCATAAGTTTTGATTTTTATCACAGGGGGTCCCTGTGATTTTGATAAATGACCGAATTAGTCTATTCGTTAGTTGACCGTTAGTTGACTTAACAGAAGTCCAATAACTGATATGTGAACCAATTAGAAATTGACTTGTGGCATAACTTGACATGTCATCATTATTCACACTACCACCTAATTAAAAGCAAATAAACAATTAATATATTAAAAAGGTTGAAAGTTGTTTTTTTAAAACACCTAATTAAACAAAACACCTAAAGGTTGAAACTTTAGCCTCTTCGATTGATATTCACAAACAAGTGAAGGAAAAACTCCAACCCAAACCCTTGCCTCTACGACCCAACCCCTGTCTCTGGCCAAATGTCCACTAATCGGCGGTGAAGCCTCCTCCCCAACCCCAAGCTTCCACGGCCAAATCTCAGATGAAATCCACCACTCTCCGACGACAGACCCAACGCCCCTATCAGTAACTACAGAACCTTCTTCGACGAACCTCACTCTCCGGAGACAGACCCAACGCCCATATCTTCTCCAACAGACCCTAAGCCCCTTCTTCCACAATTCGAGAAACCCACGATCTCGTCAATCTCATAACCAAATTTTGCTTCCACTGCTCGATCTATAATTTTAATAAATGTATTTATTATTTCTATTCTTCTTCTAAGGTTGAAAATTGACATACAAAGTGTGGTGTGGACATTGAAAATCTATCCAAACTTGGAGGATGAGAGGAGAGGCAAAGAAAAAGTTGGCAGTGGGTTGGGGAGGAATCAAAGTTGCCAAAGTCTGGGGTGAACAGTAGGGTTTGTCATGGGTTGGACGGTAGGGTCTATCGTGGGTTGGATGCCGGAGACAGGGGTTGGCGTGGGGTTCATGGTTTACAAGTTCAATCATCTTCTTAGATTTGATTTTTTATCGAAACTTCTTAACCCAACGATTTTTATGCTTAAATGTTAAATCTATTTGTTTGTTTGTTTTATACTTTGATTAACAAAATAAAACACAGTTTTATTTTAATTTGTAATCTTTTTTTTTATTAAAAAAAAAATTAGGTGGCAGCTTCATATAAAGTCAGCACCAATAACGTGTCAAGTTATGCCATGTGTCAACTTCTAATTGGTCCACATGTTAGTGACTAGATTTTCGTTAAGTCAACTAACAGTCAACTAATGGATGGACTAATTCGGCCTTCATCAAAACCACATGGACCCCATGTGATAAAAATTAAACCCTAAGGGAAAAAAAATAAAGTTGTGAAACTCCAAGGGGTATTAGGTATTTAACCCTAATAATAATATAATATCATCTGTTGGAGTCAATGTGACATTGTTGATGAGTCTCCAGTCCACGTCAATCTCTTAAAGACACACGTGATATATGTAGGATTGGATTGTTGGTTAACACTAAACACTACTCTCTTCAATTAGTGGCTTAATTAAAACATGAGTCAAACATGCACCCGCCTAGGAATGCACAACTACAAGAAAATTAGTTTTTAGTGACGACTCAAAGTCGTCGCTAATTAATATCAGTGACGACTATGGTCATCGCTTCCCGTCGTTGCAATTAATTCGTCAGTAAAGACTAAATAGTGACGACCTTTCATGTCGTTGCTGTTGATACTGATTAGCGACACAACATATGTCATCACTGATGATACACACATTAGCAACAACAAATATGGTAGCTCATGATACACACATCAGCGACAACAAATGTCGTCGCTGATGACTCATATTAGCGATGACAAATGTTGTTGCTCATGATATACACATCTAGCGACAACATTTGTCATCGTTGATGACACACAAATCAGTGATGACATTTACACACCAACAACGACAAATGTCATCGCTAATGACATGCACATCTACGATGATTATGCAATCATCAATAGCAACATTGATCGTCGCTGATGATCGTCGTCGTCAACATCAAATGCTTTTGTTTTTTGCTGATTAATGTTTTAAATTGTTTGGTATGAATGATCTAAACATAACAATATGTTAGAGCTTATTGTAATTGTAATAAGTGAATAAGTCTCAAAAGTAGAATGAGAAAATTGTATAATTGTCAAGTTTTTAAACATGTACCAAAGAAAGCATACATCAATAACAATGTTCCTTAAGAAATTAAACTTCAAATTAAGCAACAAAAAAAAAATGATTACAAAGAATGCTTCCCAGATGTAAGAACTGATAACTTGTACGACTCATCGATACCATATTGTAATTGCACAAAGAAGAAGAGTATATATTTAGACAAGAAATTTTTTCAAAGAAAATAACAAAAACTAAATGAAGGTATGGAAAGAGAGATGAGCTTGGATTATGGAAGCTATAATTTCATGTTCAAATAATATTTTTCATTCAACAAATTAAATTGCTCTGTTTATTCTTCCAAGACAACTGAGTTCTAGAATAAAGTATACTTTGTAGGGGTGAAATTTAAAACCACCTAACCGCATCCGCTAACCGCATTAACCGCTAATCGCTATCTGCGCTAACCGCTAACCGCTTTGAAAGCGGTTAGTAAAAACCGCTAACCGCCTAGGCGGTTAGCGGTTATCGGTTAGTGGATTTTGAAAACCGCCTAACCACTAACCGTTAACCGCTAACCGCCATTTTTAAAAATATAATATATATTTATATTATATATATATTTCATATAATAAATAACAATAAGTTATTGTAGCCTAGTGGTTATTGTGCGCCTCTTTTACTCAGGAGTCCCGATTTTGATTTCCCTTACCTTTGACTTTTGTGACTTTTGTTTGGGTTTTATATTTTTATTATTTATATAATATAACGATAATTTTGTTGTAATTTTATTCGTATGTTATATGTTGTAGAAGGTAACCAACAAGATTTTGGTATAATGGTTCAACATACAATGCTCACTTTAAACCAACAATTTTTAATGCTAAAATGGCCATGAAAGAGGAAAAAAATGTTTAAAGTGAGCAAAACAAGGGTTTAAAGTGAGCAAAACAATGGTTTAAAGTGAGTCCAAAATCGGCAAAAATAAAAAACCCAATAAAACGCGGTTAGCAGAAAAGCGGTTAACCGCATCCGGTTAACCGCTAACCGGGCGGTTAACCGCCTAGGCGGTTAGTGGATTCTACTAACTGCCTCGGCGGTTAGCGATTTTAGCCACTAACTGCTAACCGCAACCGCTATTTTACCCCTAATACTTTGGCAAACACAAAGTACCCCAATGTCGAAATCAATCCAAAATTATTTCCAAAGAAGCATATTATCAATCAATGATAACCAACATATATGGTACCAATCAATGCATCTACAGTTTCCACATTAAGAAAGGAATAAGATCAACACCGCAATCATATTCTACAAGCTTTGAGAATGGTGGCATCAAGGTGATATGGTGATTAATGAATCATCTAAAATATTGTAATACTGAAGGCCTCGGACTCTAATTAAAGGCAGCAACCAAGACACCAAGTTAGGAAGATAAGTAGTCTGCATAATTCTGGACAGACCGAGATGTGTGGCAGACATTCCATTAAATTTAATTAATACAGTTCTTGTGTCTGATAACACACTGCCATGGGCACCATTACCAAGTAAGTGAAAATAATAACAAACTGAATGCTACGAAAGGATTTAACTAAATCATGTGAATGTTAAGTCAAAGGCAATCTTGCTCAAGTTATTAAATGAAGCATCAACAGCGAAAACAAATGCAACATCAGATTTTAAGATGGCATTACTTTTTTCATTTATAAAAGTAGTTATAACCTTACACGTAGGTCCAAGGTCAATTTAATTCAGTCAGGCAGAGACTAAATAATCCATTTTAATATTTTAAACTGCCTAACCACTCCCAGAGACATAAGAAAAATGAAGGAACCAGCAGGCTTCTAGTTTAATGTGTTTTTACTACTACCAAAAGGGCGTCAGATCCTTCACACTCCCATCTCTATGAAAGTATACCACAATAGTAACCAGTCAAAGACGACTGGAATTACCAATAAAAAATCTGAAAGAAAACTCACAAGTAAATCAGTTTAGGAATATGAGCAAGTCCAGATGGTATTACTCTAGACATTTTATTGTAGGAGAGGTACTTGTGAATGTAAAACAATCAATAATACATAGTAAGACAATATTCTGATATATAGTTTACAGGAATAAGCAATGTTCATATCAACAGATAGGGAATAGGAGCAGAAGGGAAAGGAGGAGGAAGAGAAGAACAAGCAACACTTACAAGATTTCCAAGTTGGACAAGTTTGCAAGCTGTGCCGGTATTCCTCCCGTTAAATAATTATTATTTAGATAACTGCACATTATTTAGATAACTACACAACAGATTTACACAAAGAATTACATAAACTTATCACTTCAATGAAGTACACAACAGCAAAATATCAATGAAGTGACTGTAAATTCACCAAGTGAGTCAACTTACAGGTTGCGAAGAGCTGGAAAGCACCCCTCAATGCGTATTAGTTCCCTTATAGTACCCACCAAATGATTGTTACCAACATCCCTATGAACACAAAAAATTTCAACAGACATTAATGGTGCACTGAAGAAATACTAGAAATTGACCAATGTTTCCTTCACCAACCTTTCTTATGTCAGGAGGGAGAAGTGATGTATTTCTGTCATCTAAGAAAGCATGAAAACGCCTACTTGCTTCATTTAGTGTCAGATCATGTCCAAACACAGCAAAGGCAGTCAAAATCTCTCCTCTCAACATTGCATCTAGATGACTCTCCCCTTGCTTAGGCTCCCTACCTACCTTCCTGCAAAGAAATTCAAACATAAAAGAAAAATAAATAGAAGAAAGCTACTCTTGCTCAACGGAAGTTTTTGAGTGCTTATTGTATTTGAACGAAACTTAGAATCTCTCAATCATCAACCAACAGTTGATAATAGGATTACAAAATGCAGGGGATTTTCAAAACAGTCACTCAATCATCAACCAACAGTTGATAATAGGATTACAAAATGCAGGGGATTTTCAAAACAGTCACTCAATCATCAACCAACAGTTGATAGTAGATATATAAAATGCAGTGAAGTTTTTGAACGCAACTTAGAATCAGCATTCAGCTTTGGATGTGTAGCTCGTTTTGTATCCCGCTCACCAGCTACTTCTCAATTACCTACAGCTCCAACAGAAGATTTCTTCTTTATCTTTTGATCCAATCCTTCACCACCAGCAAGCAGTCGACAAGTCTTTTCTTCAATCCAAACAGAAACCCCACTAAATGCCTCGAGCAAATCTCCATACTTTTCTGTGACCATCTGCAGACCTACTATCTGCCTAGTAGCATTTAGAAAACAGAATGATTAACAAAAAACAGAAAAAGAAAAGAAAATTTCAAGGATCCCTTTAGACAACTTTCAATTACTTGCAGTGGAAGATTGGAAAAATAGAAACTCTCCCATAATTAAACAACTTAAGATTTCAACCTTGTTGATGCACAGTTTCCGATTGGTGACGTGGCACGCTTGCTGAATTCCTGGTTCAAGTGGTCCGAGTATGAATTTGCCTGCACAATGGAGAAGAGAATAGGATCGAAGAGATCGGGAGTGAGCCGGCGGGGGCCGCTCCGATGCCTAAAGAGTGCTAGAGTTGCATTACCAGAATGTGTAGTAGTGACTTGTATTATATAGGCATGGTAGTTTCCTAACCAGTGACTGACTCTTTCCTGATGTTCTGCGAGGCAATTTGTTATCGAGGGATTTGAGTAGTTATCCGTCTCAAGATCTGATGAGATTAAGATAGGATTTGGTTGTTATGGCGTTTGAATTTCGAATTCCTGCATATAATGTATCTGATTCCGTGATTCCAGGTGCTTGTCATTTGAATTTAATGGATAAGATTATATCGCATGTCATTCAAATGAATTCAAATCATTGATCCCTAAATTCCAGGGCCTCGGATATAAGAGCCTCAAATTCGGAGGTCTCGGAGGCCTCAGACTCGGAAGTCTCAAAGGTCTCGGACTCGGAGGTCTCAGGTCTCGGACTAGGAGGTCTCGAGAAGGTCCCGGGATCGAGATCTCGAGAAGGTCTCGGGATTGAGATCTCAGAGGTCTCGAGACTCTAAGATCTCAGAGGTCTCGGAGGTCTCGGATCCTTTCGTCTCGAATCCGAGACCAGGTATCGGAGGCTCGGGGCCTGAGATATTCCTGGGCTTTGACTTTCCTGGGCCTTGACTTGAGCTGGTGAACTATTGGGCATGTCAAAGGTTGATCCATGACCCAACAAACCTTTACTTAAAATTTCTGGTAACATTGTGTGGGAGTATGTATGTGCACAAATAATTCAATGTACCACTTAAGAAATTAAGAAAAAAAAAATCTCCCTTTAAATTCAAATAAGACATTAAGAGATAATTTAATCTTAAAATGATTCTAAATAAGATTAAAATAAATGGACAGGAGAGTAACAATAACAGACTTGAAAACAATCCCCTCTAAATTTAATGTCACTCTAGAGATAGAATTTCCATATAACAATGGTATGTTACATTCAAAATGGTAGAATTTACATGCGGAGAGCATTCTTGCTTAAGCTAGCTCCAGGTTTCCAGTAAGAAAATTCTGTCAACCTGCATAATTTATTACCCATACATGATATAACCACTTTTACCTTTGATTTAAGCCTTACTCAAAATTTCACCCCCCCAATTTAACCTGAACATGTGGAATAGCCTATGTGTTTCTCAGCCTTTTCTTCTCAATCCCAAAGTGAATAGTACAACACATAAATGTATTCATTCAAGCTTAAAATACACCAGCCGTTTTAAGTTGAACTCTCTGTTTGGCTATTCAGAAAATGAAAGTAAAATAAAATAATTTGAATATCTGAGCACTTTGAGAGTGTTTGTGTTTTTGGTACTATTTTTCAATGCAATTTTAGTACCATTTTATTCCGAGTGAAAATTTGAAACTAACCGTTGATGTGAAATTCGACACGCCATTTTACATTGATTGAAAAGAAAACAAAAACAAAAGGGGCGAAGCTCCATAACCAGTGAAACCCAAGTTTTCAACTCTTACAACCTCAGACTATACCAAACAAGATCTGAAACAACAATTACACTAAAAAGAAAGGTGGGGAAACTTTACTAACCCCATGAACTTTCGTGATTTTTGCAAACACTCCCCCAACGTTCAAAATTTCTCACTTTAGTCTATCGAACTTTGATTTTCTTTCACTTTCCCCATTCCGTTAGAATTTTCTGTTAAATTTAACGGAAATGTGTGAAATTACTAAAATATCCTTAGTAATTATTCTCATTTTTTCTTTTAATTTAACTGCAATATTTAACGGTATGGGGTATTTGAAACAAAACGAAAGTTCGATACACCAAAGTTATAAATTTTGAACATTAAAGAGATGTCTGCAAAAATTACGAAAATTCAAGGGTTAGTAAAGTTTCCAACGGAAAAAAAAAAGAAAAAAAAAGGACTAATTGGCCCCATGTCCCCTAAACATACATATATCTAATATAGCCCTGCAAGGATTAATATTGCGGCTTTACAGAGCTTCAAGACCTCTGCAAAATAATGAAGCAAAAGCTTCCATTTCCTGTTTCTTCAAAACCAATCCTATTTCAATTCCTCCGCCACCATCTCTACTATCAGAAAGACATATCGCTCCTGTTCTATCTATGGATATCATCTCCACCTTCCTCGGCCTTCCCCACCCAAAGTCAGTATTGTAAAGCTCAAACCGAGGTGATCCGGCAATTCCGACCACTCTCTCAGTCTTGACAGTGAATACCAGCGGTAGCCAGTTTTCAGAGCCACTCAGGACCCCATCATCCAAACTTGTTATTGCTTTGCAGATAGCATTTACGGCAACAACCACCCCATCTTCCCCCAATAGCTCATTTCTTTCCGCAACCGATGTACGACCTCCAATGCAGTTTCCAAAATAAGTCGCAGGGATAGGAGCCTCCATTCGACGCCTGGCGTCCACGTTAATGACAATAAGGAATTTGGCGTCCCTTACTCCTTCTGCCTTGGCCAAACAAGCCCACGTGTAGGCACATGTTACTATATACGTTGATAAGTGAAGGGGTTGTTTTTGTTCATTTTTCTCCTCCATGGCCAGCATCATGGTTATCAATTGCCTGAGCTTTTGGATTTTTGCACGACTCAACTCGAATGTGCCTCGTACAACATCCGGGGGAGTTTTGAGTTCCCATACCTTTAAGCTCCTGTTGTTTGGGCCACCATGGTTCATCCACTGATTCAGGAAGATCCCCTCCAGCCCAGCAGGGTCCTTGATTACCGTCCTGTCGTAGGATGGTGTTAGCTCCGGAACCAAGGACAAATCGCCGTCGCCTCCATGTTTGCACAAGTGAGCCCATGATTTCATAAACATTGATGAACTTTTGCCGTCAAGAACAGCATGGTGTGCAGTGATTCCAATGCAAAAACCGTAGTTTGAGAAGATTGTGACTTGCAGCGCCAACACCTGGGCTTGCTCATGGGATGTTGGCAAGTGGGGTACGAGGGAATGGTATTCCTCTGCTTCAACAAAGCAATTATTCCCAAACAGATGGTAGAAGTCAGCGCTGGACTCAGCAAGAGTGAAGGAAACCGAATCGCCCTCTATGTAGTTGATGATGGGTTTGTGGGAGTCCTTAGGCCAGGTGAGGGTTCCGGCAAGAGGGAGATAGTGTTGGAGGGTGAGGGAGAGCGAGTGTTTGAGTTTTGGAAGAATGGAATCCAAAAAGGGTGCGTTTGTAGGAGGGATTTCATAGAAGAAAACTCGCTGGACAGGGGGAAATCTTAGCCAAAGTATGTCAAATAAGGTGAAAGGAAGAGAGCTTGGGCTGGCCGAGTCTGGTGAGGTTGGTGTCGGCGACACCTGGAAAACCTCGAGTATTTTCACCGAGTTATTGGGTGTCATTAGAGGATCGGAAGAAGCTCAAAGTAGTGCTCCTTTTTGAGCTTCTCGCAACCTTTCCTTTTTGTAGTCGAGAGATATCTATGCATAGACCATCAGCAATATGTGGCTGACCTATAACTTTTGGCAGAGGAGAGGTTGAACCATCACTCCATCAGGTCGATCACCATGATCAATAAGGTTAGAAGCAGCTGGAAAGGATACATAGTACTTAAGGACCCGCGAAAAGTAAAACTTTTAGTACTCATAAATAAAACATAATCTCTAGATTTTCTCCTCAATCATAATCAGAAATCCCAATCCCATAATCCTCTCCTCAATTAGAATCCTATGATTATCTCCCTGTCACTTGATTTTTTGTATTAACTCTAATATTATAATTCAGCTATAAATATTGGAAAATATGACACACCCAATATGGGGTTTTCAGTCTTTTCTCTTTTATTTCTTCAACAACCGTCCCATTGAATTTTGATTCAAAATGATTGGATGCACTAATCATCATTATCATCTACACCTAATATTTCACTTCAAATTATATCAAAAAATATATATATTTCACTTCAAATCAATGGGTTAATATNTCCTCAATCATAATTAGAAATCCCAATCCCATAATCCTCTCCTCAATTAGAATCCTATGATTATCTCCCTATCACTTGATTTTTTGTACTAACTCTAATATTATAATTCAGCTATAAATATTGGAAAATATGACACACCCAATATGGGATTTTCAGTCTTTTCTCTTTTATTTCTTCAACAACCGTCCCATTGAATTTTGATTCAAAATGATTGGATGCACTAATCATCATTATCATCTACACCTAATATTTCACTTCAAATTATATCAAAAAATATATATATTTCACTTCAAATCAATAGGTTAATATTTCACTTCGAACCGTGATTTTTATCCCATCCCGACGGCATGAGGGAACAGATCCCTTACGCCGTAATATAATATATTATTATATATTATTATAATAATATATAATAATATATTATATTACGGCGTAAGGGATTTGTTAATAATATATAATAATATATTATATTACGGCGTAAGGGATCTGTTCCCTCACGCCGTCCGGACAAAAATCATTAGCCTTTCACTTCAAATCTTCAATGGGTTTGGAATCCATTTCAGCCTGAATATTATTATAATACATAATAATATATTATATTACGGCGTGAGGGATCTGTTCCCTCACGCCGTCGGGACAAAAATCATTAACCTTTCACTTCAAATCTTCAATGGGTCCGAACGAATCCATTTCAGCCTTATATTCAGGCAAAAGGGTCCACAAATTTAGATAAAATTGTCTTTGATCTTTGAAAATTTGACAATGACCTGCACCCCTCTTTGTTTCATTCAATAATCTTCACCTGTGTTTGAAAAATGGGACAATGACATGCATCTCTTTGTTTCATTTAATAATCTTGACACGATTACGAGAAGAGGAATGCGGGATTACTAACTCTTTTATTAAAGTATAAGTATTCATTTTTATTAATTATTTTGATTTTCTTCAATAAATAAACTACACATAGTAAAATAATTAATACATTTCTCTTTTGAGAAATTTGCTTCAACTACGGTGACCCTTTCAATAATTGCAAAAAATAAAACAACTTTTACTTGAGCCGCCGTCCCACCATCCACCGATCATATTAAAATCTATAAAATATTGGATGAAGGGGGACGTGACCGTGCCAGCACCAATAATACAATTTCACCTCGAGGCATGCTAGCTAGTATTTTTTCATGATGTTTCTCTCATTTTGCTTACTTTCCAAAATTATTATTAAATTTGTAATATTCACATGTAGAACCATACGAAGGTTACAGATTTAATAATAATTTTAAATTCAACTCAGCCTTGTTATCTTGTAAAGTAATAATATCCTATATGTTCCTTTTACAAATAAGAGGCTTCTACATTGCAATATAATATATTTCAGCAGAAAAAAATAAGCTCTCAAGGAAAATGTTTAAATCTCCTTAAATACATATAGAAGTTCCACACCTTGTGCATTCTTTGTACTTCCGCCCAAGTGGGTAAATTTTATTAGAAAAAAAAGAAAAGAAAAGAAAAAGTCATTGTTTCCATTAATTATAGAAAAAGTCACTGGGAANCTCTCTCTTCTCCACCCCCATAGTTGTTTTTTTTTTTAAAAAAAAAAAAAAATTTATGTTAAAGGCCACTTAAGAAAAAAGTTTGGTCTTAGCTGGATTTAAGTTGTGACTTTATTATTTTCTATAATTAATTATCTAAACTGAATGAATGGCCGATAAGAAAAATGCCCCTTTATTAAATTTCTGCCTGAATATTCACCCAACTCAGTTGTTGATTCTTCCACAGTAAATGATATAACAAAAATAGGTAAAACGTACGTTGAAATTAGCAGAAAATTCATATATATATATATATAAAGGCAATATATATTATATGCATGGTGACAGAGCAGTCAATGCATGCTTTTGTTGAATTTATAGACATGAGAGATATATGAGCTTGGTTTTTGCCATGGCAATTATGTAATCAGACAGGAACTTTTTCTTTTTTCCATAGCAATTATAGAGACTTTTTAATGTCGGGGGTTCCATGGAAGAGATGATAAAGAAAAAGGAAAAGCTCCAACACGCCTGGGAAAGTGAAAGCTTCATCCTCATCCCTCTCTAGAATTGAGTGCTACTGCTAGCAGCAGGGTGATTTCATATAATATAATTAACTAATTCCCGATCGATTATCTTAATTTTTGTTTCTTTTTCTATTTTATCTATAAATACATTTCAAAAACACCATATATATATATATATATATACTACTCTCTAAATATTTCTCCACTCTGTAATTAAATCATCTTTAATTTTATTTTCATTTTTAAAATAAATTTTAACAAATCTCTCATTCCCTCTCTCTCCAAAACCATGCAGATAGAAGATGCGTTTTTGAAGCATTGCCGACACATTTTTATTTTTGAGAAGAGAAAGAGAAACAAAATGAAAAATTTAGGTATCTCCATTAAATTAAGTTAAAAGTTTCTGAACAACTGTTCTTGATGTTATTCAATTCATGATCATTTGCATGTATTGCTTTGTGCCATATATGCATTTATATCCATTTATATGCCCATGAATAACTCTAAATTATCTCAACTAACAGTACTACTGTTTCATACCATGACCAAATTAAAGCCAACAATTAGAAATATAACCATAAAGCATGGAGCATTTTAATTATAATTATTTTCAGTAATATTTTTGTTGAGGAGATTATATTCAGATGTTATATCTATTAACTACTTAAAATTATGACATTCTTAATTAAACCTGCACTACAATATTCCTTTGGAAATGGCATAGGCATTAAATAATTAAGACCATGGCACCTTATATTCCTAGCAACACATAGATTATGATTGCAATAAATAACACAAAAAAATTATACACGAGAATGCAAGAATTTGCATAGATGTGAGGTCCGTCCACTAATGAAGGCGATTACGAAAAAAATCTATTATGGTGAAGAGAAATCACTCATACACAAAAAACCCAATACACCTACTGCATGTCACTTTCGCACAAGCAAAGAGGAATTTTCTTTTGCACAATTTTCTAGCCCTAACTCACAAAAAAAAGGGAGATCTAAAGCAAAATTTCATGAAATCCGATCCAACACGTGAACGGCTCCACAAAATTGATTGTAGTCCACAAAATGGACCCAAAAAATACATCAATTAATCTGGCAGCTTACTATCACCATCACTCTTATAATGTCTTTATCACATCATCACAATGTCAACAAAACAGATCAAAGAAAAGAAAAAGATGATCACCATGACCAATTTATGGCAGAGAGAGAGAGATCTGGAGAGAGATTCGATCGTCTTGCAGGTTGAGACGTCAGTAAAAATGTCTAAATTAGCTGCCATTTTTTTACTTTCTATTAAATAGTTAGTTGTTTTCTTTCTGTTCTGTTGGAGTACTATATACTTAGACCATGTAAAGCATGGAGAAACCCACCCCCNCCCCCCCCCCCAAAAAAAAGAATTAAGAAGTTAAAAGCAAGTGTCTGAGCAAAAAAATAAATGCTTACAGTCAATGCAGAGAAAGTGAAATGCGAATTACCCAGCAACCAAAATTCAGAAGACAACTACATATCATATTAAATCTTTTTTTCTTTTTTTTCTTTTTTCTGCCATGAGTCAGTAAAGCATTTGTAAGCTCAGCGGAAAGGGTGCTGCGTTGGTATGTCGACGTTCCGCGGTCAGCTTACTGTCCTTTGCAACTGTCGTTTGTGTTAATCATTGATGTTTGTACAAAATGATATATATATATATATATTAATGTTCGTGATGCGTATGGTTTACAATTACATGCATGTGATCTAACTGATGTAGCCAGATGGGTGTTTCCTACTTTGAATTCAGTAACTTTTTATCTTAGAGAAAAAAAATGTTGTACAAGCCTTGAGTTTTAACATTTTTTAAAATCAATTTCTAAGGTTTAAAGTTAGTCAAATAATTTTTTAAGATATGTTCTGTTATCAAATCGCTCTGTCCATACATCTATTTTATTAGTTTTTTTTTTTTTTTTAACATAATTAATTTAGACAATGTCAAACCAAACAGCTCTTCATGTGGAGATGTATCACTTTAGCTTGATACATGGTTAAAAAACCAAAAAAACAAACTAAAACAAATGAAAAGGAAGGTGGGTAGTTAGCCACCACCGCCACACCCATTGGTGGTGTATGTGGGTGGGGCAACCCACTCATGACTTGAACAGAGGATGAATTGGTTGGTCACGACCCAATGCTTCTACTAGTGGCCGGTTGTGGGTAGACCCACCCACACCCTTCATGAATGGGTGGATCTCTCCATCAAACAAAGGAGGAAAGGAGTGTCATCACCGCCCCCTGCTCTTCCACTTGTGGAGAGCGTGAATTGCAACCTACCTACGCATGCTTCCAGTGGGTGTGAATAGTAGAGATCGTGTATGGGTGGGTCGTGACCACCAACTAATAGATGAGGGGATAAGGTTGCCCCATTGCCTCATTTATTATTTTTTTTACATGTCTACACAAGAGAGGGGATGGAGATTCAAACTAGTAATCTTCACTTTATTAAACGTAATCTCAACCGATTGAACTACCTCCTGAGGACATTTTCACCGCCCCTTTTGCTTGCGGGTAGATGGCATAAGTTATAACACATCCATACCTCACCACACATTGGCGGATGGTGTGAGTTACAACTAATCCACCCACGTTACTAGTGAGTGTGGGTGGATCGCAACCCTTGCCTTCCGCTAGCAGGCAAAGGGGCAATGAGGTGATCCTCGCCCAAGCCCCTCTTCAGTTGGTTGGTAGGATGACCCACTAACTCACTGCTAGTGGCTGTAAGTGGATGGGGCAACCCACCCACAACCCCTAAGAGGTGGTGGGTGGTGGCCTTGGCAATCTTTCTTATTTTATTTCTATTTTGCTTTTTTGTCATGTGTCAATTGTTGACATGGTACTACTACACACATGGAGTTATTTTATTGGGTTTGATATTGTTTTACGCATATATGTCACAATTTTATTAAAAATCTTAACAATGGGTGTATGAAAAGAGCTATTTGATAACAAAGCATACCTTATAAGAAGTGACTTGACAATTTTAAACCTTAGGGAGTGATTTGATAAAATGTTGAACCTCAAAAACCTCTAGATTTTTTTTTTTCTTCTTTTTCTTTTTCTTTTTCCCTCTTGCCATAGTACTCTACCCCTGTTCCCCAGCCCCTTGAGGCTCTTCTGACACATTCAAGCCATATTATTCGAAACAAAAGTTTGAATAGAAGATGGAAAGAATACAGCACTGTAGAGCCTATTGAGGCTCTGACACGTACATCTCTATTGTATCATTTCATGAATTGTAATAATCAAATAATACAGCCCATAACTTTAACAACAGGAAGAAAAACACCAGAAAGAAAGAATATTCAACAGTTAGTTAGTATAACATCATTATTGGAGAATCCCCGCAACGTACCCGACCTATTAGAGGGAGAAGGCTGCTAGAAAGAAGACAAATAATTGATCTTAGCTAGATCTAACCTAGAACAGGATATCGAAGAGAGCATTAATACCATTAAATAATATTCTAGATTAATTCCTTCTTTTTTTTTTAAATGATTAATATATTCTTGAATTTCTCTAGCACTATAAGGCATATATCGTTGCCGCAAGCATCACCTTGACCACAAAGTCTAGATGATATTTTTCTCTAAAGCTATACTAGCACTATAACCATCCACGGAATGGTTTCCTCCCAACAATTACTGGCCAAAATTACACTTATCACTTGACAAGTGGTGCCAAATCTAAATGAAAATATAGCTTAGTACCTAGTAAAAAAAGGTAAAATTCATAATTAAAATTTTACCTTTTTTTGGAACAAGCCAGTTAATTTGCTTTAATTATTTAAGCCCAACTTGTAGCCGTTGTGAAAAAAAAAATAATAATAAAAAAAAAAAAAAAAATTGTAGACTTAGTTTTTTTTTTTTTTTTTGAATGGCTAGGGCTTGTAATTCTCAACCCTATTCGACATTTTTCTCTCTCCCTAAATTACCTTACAAACTTCAATTTACTTGAATTTCTTGTTATCGTTCTATGCTATTAAAATAATTTTAGTTCTGTACAGCATCTAAAGCAAAAGCTTTCTATGTTCCACATTTTATCCTCTAGAGTTTAGAAATATACTCCAAACTAGCAAGAATATGGAGGATGTGCCCTTCCTTTCCCCTTTTTAATTAGACCTAAAAGCTTGGGATAATTAGCTTTGTGTGCGGGAAAGGAGAATCCTGAATATACTTAATTTTGTCAAATTAACAGGAAGGAACCAGCAGTCTACCAAAGAGCTAATATTGGAATTTTTTTGTCAATGTTTGCAGTTATTTTTGAATAGTTTTCAAAGCACTTGATCGAACTAATTATGGAAAGTGGTGATCTTTTTTTTTTTTTTTTTTTTCTTCTACTATATAAATTGTAAACCTAACCTCATAAATTGTTATAATTAATTGTAACCTAACTGTTACAAAGATGTTCCCAAGAATTAGTTCAATCGGCTAGGACCACACCTAGTGAAGTGAAAGTCACTAATTCGAATTTCTCAATCCCTTTTACGCGGACATGTTAAAAAAAAAAAAAACACTGTTACAAAGATGTTTCTTTTATCCTTTCTTTCCTTTTTCGGTCTGCCTTCTCAGTGCAACAATAGTAGCCTAGCCTACAACATAGTTGTGAACCAGTACTGTTTTTGGCTGCTTCCAATTAAGTGCTCTCACGAAGTCATATTTCGAAATCCAACTTCTATGATAAAATGATTTATACCCAATGAAGTAGAAATATATTGAAAAGGGATCGAGTTAATTACATTCCTGATAATTATAACATGTTGATCAAATTTCAAAACCCATCCAAAAGGAAATATTTGTTGGTGGGGCAACTGGGCAAGAGAGGGATGGGTTGAGTTTTATAGTGGATATATAGTAGATGGTAGATAAGCTTCTGCTGCTGCTGCTGCTGCTGGTATTCAGAAAGGTGAGAGTGATAAGTCGTAAGCCGATCAAAGGCTTGTGTCTGGAATCTAGGGACCATTTATTAGGCAATAATGGTACCCCCTTCAAGTCAGTCTCTCCTACTGTGCCAACCTCACTGTCTCCTTCTTGGGATGCCCGCCACTGCTTGTTTGGAGCTAGCCCTTCAGACACAGATGAAGAAAATCCTAAGCATTTTTTTTTCTCCCATTATCCTTCTTAATTTCCTGCCAATAATTAAAGCAGTGGATGGCCTTCTCTCTCTCTGAATCAAAGTAGGAGGTCATTGAAGAACCCCTCTGATAGTTTCATTAAAGAAAAAAAGAACTCCTTTCAAAAACTAGTGATAAACTCTGATAGGTTCTTCTTTTAGTCGTCATCATTTCTCTTCTTCTCTTTCTTTCTTTTTTGTTTTCCTTCAAAAGTATGGAATAAAAAAATATTTAAGTTAATAATTCTTCTTTTTTTTTGTTCTGCTGCCTTTTAGGCCTTTTCGATAAATTTATAATGATCAAAACATTTTGCCATACTGAGCCGAAGGGAAAAAAGTATATATATATATACATTATAGTACTTCACTATATTTAAAGCTAATTAATTTCGTTTGGCTTTAGGAGAAATTAGGGTTTTGGTTTCAGAATTCTTGCTAATTAACATACGGAAGGGAATCGATCTGTACGTACCTGATATATAGCTAGATTGGTGCAACTTCACGTGGTTGTACGAAAGCTAACTTTCTAGCTTGCTTGTTAAGAAACAGAAAATTACACGGTTTTTAGGGTTTTCTGTCTTGCTTCATGTTCTTTACTCTAAAAAGTCACTGTGTGCTATAAAATGCTAAATGAAGAAATTCAAAAGTTACATTTTGTCTTTTAATTTTTAAAGCCATTGAAGATATATATTTATATATTTTGTGGAGGAATTAATTGTTCGTGTCTTTTTACATATCTTGTCATTATATGCCAAATTTAAGAGGTAAGGATTGCTTTGGGTGTTGGTTTGAAACGACGGAACCATATTCATGGAAGATAAGATGATTTGAGTACGTCAGTTTCTTGGCTCCTTGTTTTTGGTCCCAAGTAAAGAAAGCCTTACCGTTAGAAAATTTCTCTTCTTTTGCAGGATCCATTAGCAAGCTAGCAAGGAAACAGCAACAAGCAAATAAGGCAGGGAAAGTTCTGATGAATATCTGCACTTGTCCCACAAAGGGGTATTCGGAGAAGGCTAGGGTTTTTTGGAGATATTGGGATCCACGAAAACCTAGCTAATCATTTTTAAGGGTGGAAAAAGCATATCAATTTGCAGTTTCCTATAAGATCATGAGAAAGAAAGTGGCATACGACTCTTTTATATATATATATATATATCAAAATGCATTAATTACTTTTTCTTGAAAAGGGTGATTATATAATCGTTTGAGAGTGTAAGCTGAAGTTCAACTTGCTCCGTGCATATCTCTCTGCAGGAAAGTTGTGTGGTCCAATTCTATTCAGTACTGGGTCGCGTAAAAGAAAAATGTATTGGTCCCTCACCTATAAGGTAGCTTCTCATTGTCTGTACGCAGTAGCTATCATACACAACAAGATGACAATGCTCTTACACTATTATAGACCACACAACTTTGATAACCCTTGAATAGACTTGTCAAAGTGGCTTTCTTTCTTCACTCTCATTTCTTTTCCATGTGTGATATCTAACTGCATATATTATATTTGGCTCTGTTTATTTATTAAACCATTCTCTTTCTCACTTCTCTTTTTCATGCTTTTAAAACAAATACTTTAATATATATAATCTAAAACATATATATAACTCTCAAAACTATTTTCACTACTTTATGTTACACCAAAACACTTTAATTACTAACAAATTAATGGCGCGGAATCATTTTTAAATAAAATTGTTAATTTTCTTTCTTTCCATAAAAAATATAGTACGTTAATAGTTCATGATATATGAAGCAATCATATGCAGCTAATTATAAACTTAATTATTCCCTAAAACAACAATTTTGTTCTGGGAGGTCACATTTGGCCATTAATTGTGACGAAATCCATCAATCACACTTGACTTGCACTTGATCGATGTAGAGGCATTTTTTTCCGTGACATTTACCCTTTTAGGGCTAACTACACCTTGTCCTTCGAAACTATCGCCTTATAATTTGGACTCACACTCATAAAATATATGTTTTCTGTCCATATTTAACAGTCAAATATGACACATAGTATTACTTGGAACATATTGGTAGTTTAAAAGAAGGATTTTCGTGCAGTGAGTCATAACTTGAGGGTACCGTCAATGCAAATTAATGGGGTGTTAGTTAATTTGGAGGGAGAGGAAATATAATGTTGGAAAAAATATAAAATAGCCCCACAAACTACCAGTCATTTGTAAAATGGCCCTTTAAAGTTTCAATTGGTATAAAGTAGCCCCCAAACTACCAACTCCTTATAAAATGGCCCCATCCATTAGATGAAACTGTTAAAATGGATGAAAAACCCAAAATGACGTCGTTTTGGGATGCAGAGTTACTAAAATGCCCTTATTTAAATAAAATTAAAAAATTAAAATTAAAAAGAAAAAAAACTCACCATACATGCCCATTACCAAACAAGGCCTGAGGATCCGGCGGACTTCCTGAACTCCCGGCGACCTAGAACTGCTTCAATAAAAATGGTCCAAAATGTTAATTTTTTAGTTTTTTTATGGTTATATGATTGCATGTGGGAGATCGAACAATGTACCAGAGCCCACTTAGTGATTTAGCCGCCAAGTTGGTTTTCATCTATTTGTGTTTTCGTGAGTTCTACATAACTGAGTAAACAAGCATTTCTCAGACTTACAAAGGTAGTGAAATTAATTCCCAGAATCTCTCATTTTTTATTGTAAAGATGGAAGTTTTAAGAGAAGCACAGCATAGGTTTGTTGTTATTACATGTCCAACATTCTTCCCCTTAACATAGCTTCCGCTTTCCTCACCTACTTCACTGGTCCTATGATAAATACCTGGGATGAAGTGAGATGTAGACTTGCAGTGGGAAAGAACAAGGGAGAGAGGAAGAAGGAGAAGAATGGTTTTTTTTGAGGAGCAAAACGACACTGTTTTGTGGGTTTTTATTTTTTATTTTAACAAGGGTATTTTAGTAATTCTGCATCCCAAAACGACGTTGTTTTGGGTTTTTCATATATTTTAATAGTTTCATCTAATGGATGGGGCCATTTTATAAGGGGTTGGTAGTTTGGATGGCTACTTTATACCAATTGAAACTTTGTGGAGCCATTTTATATATGACTGGTAGTTTAGGAGGCCATTTTATATTTTTCCATATAATGTTTAACCCTTTAATATATATATAATCCCTTGCCCTGGTTTCCCTTATTTGAATAAAAAAAAAAAGAAGCAGCCCTTTAGCATAAATTATAATGCAACAACAAATTAATTAAGGGTAAATTAGGCCTCATCATAAGTAAACAACAGATGGAACCAAAGTTGGGCGACCAAGGGTTTGTTGACATGAACGCTTCCTTTGGTACTAGCTAGGCGTGCATTCATCAACCCATGTGATAGGAATTGAGATGCATAGGCTTTTGTTGTTGTCAATAAAGCTAGCATGGCACACCGGCCACTTTTTAAAATGTGCAGCAGCCTGCNAACAAATTAATTAAGGGTAAAATTAGGCCTCATCATAAGTAAACAACAGATGGAACCAAAGTTGGGCGACCAAGGGTTTGTTGACATGAACGCTTCCTTTGGTACTAGCTAGGCGTGCATTCATCAACCCATGTGATAGGAATTGAGATGCATAGGCTTTTGTTGTTGTCAATAAAGCTAGCATGGCACACCGGCCACTTTTTAAAATGTGCAGCAGCCTGCATGGTCCCCCAGTCGAAAATATATAGCAACTATATATATATATATACGTACGACTCTGTAGAAGCTATATACATTAATTAGTTAACATCATATGGTAGAACATTTATTTTCCTTAAAAATCAGAAATTAATTACTAACATGTCGTTTAATTTTGTGATGTTCTTAATTAGCAGAGGATTAGCCCTAACCCCTTCGTTAACGCAATTACTGCTTATTCTGCAGTGAGGAGAGAAAATGATAAGATATTGACTAGCTAGCACATTTATTTAGCGGATGGTGAGATGTGCCACGTGGCTGCATATGTGCCTTTGCTTTATCTTTCCGTGGAGCATGGTCGGTTGAATTCCGGCATCTTCTTTTTCTTCTCATCCGGCTCAACTTCTTCAACAAGTTTAGTCGTCTCTGCAATTAAAGCAAATTCCAACTTTGAAACCTAGCTATATCCAGTTGCTTGCTCGAGTTTGCTATCAACTCGAGAAGGCACATTCAAAGGTACCTTTATATATATATATATATATATAAGGTTTACAAATATTATTCAACCATGGAAATTCATCTGCTGCTCAAAGAATATTTAGAGTTCATGTAAGTTCACTTGATGCTAGATCTTAACCTAGCTTTTATTTCAGCAAGAGTATATATATATATGATGATATTTAAACTTCTGCTATGTGCATGGATCTCACAATAAGCTAGAGACTCTTGCTTTTTAACTTTGGATTCTCTCATATATATGATTTCTATTTGCCCTTCAGTTCTTGGGATTGAGAATTATCAAATAAAATGTTGAGATCGAGTCAACAATTCACTACATATTTCTCATGCATTTTCGATTCTATTCAACTTTTGGGAAAATGATTTCTCCTTATTTTAGGGAGGGTTGTGGGTATAGGGATATACCTAGTCTACTGTTTTGTTTTTTTCGTTTTTTTTTTTCTTAAAAAAAGAAATTATTGGAAGGATTCTACTTCATTTTAGGAAACCTTTTATTTATTTATTTTATATATATATCTGGATCCTCTTTCATCTAATAATTCTTCTTTTATGGATCTGATGCAGATGGTCGTAACAATTAAACAACAAATGCAATGCTGATTTAAGTAACCTGGAGTTTTTTTAATATTAATTAACCAGTAGTATATATGCTGGTTAATCAATGATGAGAAGCATAAGATGATAACAACTCCAAAGGAAGCAGATTTCTCACAAAAGCAGGAAGGCAATTCTGGTGATGATAAAATCACCAAGGCTTCATCTAGTAATTCAACACCATGGTTAAGATTGAAGGATCCAAGGATAGTAAGAGTATCGCGTGCTTTTGGAGGAAAAGACAGGCACAGCAAAGTATGCACCATAAGAGGATTAAGAGACAGGCGGGTGAGGCTTTCAGTACCTACTGCTATTCAATTGTATGAGCTTCAAGATAGGCTTGGCCTTAATCAGCCTAGCAAAGTTGTTGACTGGTTGCTCAATGCAGCTAAGCATGAAATCGATGAACTCCCCCCACTGCCTATTCCACCACCCGGTAGCTTTAGCCTAAATCATCAACCAGTGCCACCTTCCAATCAAGTCGGTGCTTCTCAATCTAATGAAGAAGGCTTTAAGTTCATGAACAGCAGTAACTTTTGGAGTGCAGATGCTTTTTGGCGGGCTAAATCCAAAGAAGCTGCAAGAGAAACAATCAATCCAAAGGACAATTGGGCAAGAAGGAATAATGAAGAAGAAGAAAAGCTAGAAGGTAATGATTTTTCATCCAACACCTTCTTGTCAAGAGGTAATTTACCTTCCTTAGCAGGTTTCATGAATACTACTCCTTTGCCATATAATTATCATTGTGATCCTTCAAATTTCCCCCCTCATCATTTGGGAAGTCATGGATTCATCACATCACAAACAGAAGATCACCACAGCTTTAGCATCATGCCATTGCCTTCTGCCTTGTCTTTATCAACTGGGTCTCAAATTTTGGTTTGTCCTGGAACAACACAATCTTTTTTCCCTCCCCATGCTGTGGCTTCAGGGGAGATTGACCACAGACAAGTAAACAATTTTCAAATGTTGAGCTCGACTACTCCACATAACCTCTTGCAAAATTCTCTCGCTCCACCTGTATACCCTATAAGCCAATCAATAAGACCTGTCCACTTCAGTATGACTCCTAAGCTTCTTCATTCTCCAACCAACAGAGGAGTTCAGCCAAATGAAGACCAAGATTCCCCCTCTAAATGATACAGAAACAATATAGTAGTGTTTAAGGAAAGCTTCTGTTCGTTTGTTTCAAGAATTTCTTAGTTTATGGTTGCCTGTTTGATTTCCTACCTAGTTTTGCTTCAGTGTTAATAAATATGCAAATAATGCAATTGATTTCAATTTAAATGTGAGACAAAAACTTCAAAGTATATTTGATGCTGTATGAAGACTTTGATATTGGTGAGCCACCGCCTTAGATTAGTCTCGTTCAAACTTTTCATTTATTGATCACCAGAGAATTATCTGTACTGAGAAAAAAGAAACACAGCCAAAATCAGAAAATCTGACGTTGCATTTGAAAATGTACACTTTTTTGTGAAAGTTAACACATTGTGCTAACTCAAGACAAAGGTGCATGGAACAAACAACATTCATTATTGCACCTCAATTCAATTGATTAGTAAATCATATACATTGTTACATACCTTATCATAATTTTGCTTAAGTGTTAAATCATTACTTACCTTAAAAATTTAAACTAATACAAAAAATAGATATTTAATTGATATTTTAACATTTTCTCTTTAGTGTGAAATAGGTTCAAACTAATCTATTAATAAGTGATGTAAAACACGTGAAATAGTTAATCGAAATTGAAAATAATACATAGTCAATATTGTTCAAACTTATAAGAAATAATTAAATGATGAATTTATTCATTTAATTAATATTTTAGAAATATCTAATCTTCATGTTTACAATCTCATTTAGAATATCCCACTGTGATGCATTGCTTTCTCTCAATATTGCTTTCAACTACAAAGTGGGGTTTGAAAGATTTCGAGAAGAAAAAAAAAAGAGAGAGAGACATGAGCCTTTGTTGAGTAAGATAAATGAGAGATTGAAAAGAGTGCCAACTTTTCCAAGAGCCAACAAGATATTTATGGAAGAAATAACAGGTTTGGAGTACATATGTTGAGTTTACACGTGTGAGTGTAAAAGTATTGAGTTCCACATTAGAAATGTGTTGCAAGTTTGAGTGTTTAACATAGCTAGGGGTGGGCACGAGGCGGTTCGGGGTTTTTCTATACCCAACCCACATCCCTCGAGTATGACAATTTGGGACTCGATACCTGGCTTCAATGAACAGTAACCGCAGTGTTTTAGGATTTGTGGGGCGGGCGGGTGGAGAGCACCAGAGCCAGATTTGTTTGTTTCTGTTCAGTGTGTACTTTTGATTCTTTGAGAGAGAAAAAGAGCTTTAGCTTTTCCGGTTGCTGCCAAGTGAGAGAGAGAGAGAGAGAATGAAAGAGATTAGAGAAGAGAAAGATACAAGGATGGTGGCTGGCTGGATTCAAAGAGCGTAGATGTCAAGGGACCTTGGAGCTGTGGAGTGGAGGGTCTGGAGGTTGGAAGTGAAGGCATGGATTGGAGGTGGAGGGGAGAATGCGGTGCAACTTAATTAGGTTTATGGGATGTGAAAGAAAATTAAGAATTTGAGAGAGAGGCAAACGTGGGGATGCTGGTTTTAGGATTTTTTTTGTGGGTCTTGCAGGTTGGGGCTGGTACCTGCATATTTAAAAAAATCATAACCGAAACCTGCCCCGCCCCGTGATGAGTAGGGAAAACCCAACCTGGTACTACACATTTAAGGCTAAAATTTGGTATGTGCGGGGCAGGGCGGACAGGTTGGGTTGTTCGGGTTTGGGCGGGTTTTGCCCACCCCTAAGCATAGCTAAAGTCAAACTCACAAATTTGTCCTAACATGTTATATTATGGTTTTACTTAAAGAATTTTCAAAGTTAGTATTAGAGTCGACAGTATGTGGTACGGTAAAGTGGTGCAAGCACGAACAAAGCTCCTTGGAGTAGGAACAAATGTGCAATGTACGAGCATGCAGGACGAGTGTCACTGAAGTAGAGGAAGTGTAATGATATGGTGATGGACTCAGTATATGAGATAGAGATTGTTGAGTTTACACATGTGATGAGTATAAAAAGATTGAGTCCCACATTGAAAATGTGTTACAAGCTTAAGTGGTTAACATAGCATAGTTAAGTTCAAACTCATAGGTTTAAGTTTTTTGCTGGGTTAAATAGTGCCCTAACATGTTATATTATAATCTCATTGAAAGATTCCCCAAACTTTGGATTAATCTCCCAAGAAGAGTACGTAATTAAAAGGACACCCCTAGATGGCAATAAATGAAAAGATAGTTTGTGGTCATTTGCAAGAAATGAGACAAAGAATAGGAAGATCATGAGCAAATAGATGAGGTTTAATTGATTCCCCATCCTCAAAGCCATTTTCTTTTAGTTCCCTAAACCTCTATTGTTCTAGGATTTTGGGCCTATTTAATACTGTCTATAAATGTATTGCAAATAGTACTGTAGCTAATTAATTGGTTAAAAGGTTTCCTTCCTAAACTTGTTGGCCTCCCAACAAACTGCCTCTATATCTAGAACAGAAGGATATGAGACTATCTTTTAGTGTAGGAACACGTAAAAAAATTACTATCGGGACAAAGGCTCTCCCAGGCACATTCTAAAAGCAGATCTCATGAAAGCTGCGACATATATATATAGTTCAATTCGTACGTTGCTGGAATATTGTATATATCTAGACAACTAGCTTTGCATCTCTATTAATGGGAATTGAAAAGGTTTCTTTCAAGGAAGGAGTGGGCTCGTGTAAGGAGATCCTATCTCCTTAAACTGAACATAAACTTGTACGTTTTGTCTTAATTAGTATATATAGTTGCAAATTTGGTGTTCACTGTTGTGTAGTCTATGGAATCTAGCAGGAAAAATATTAGGCACCTACTGATAGCAGCCAACCATATATATATTCTTCGATCTGCTAAAACAACAATAGAAAAACAATTAATTAGGATCTAGCTATCTTCAATGCAACCCCTACAAAACACACAAAGAACATTTTCATTATACCCCCAACTAAGCAACCGTTCCCGGCCCTGTTGTTAATCTATTCTGAGCAGCTAACTAATCTCCACCACTCAACCAGTTATTGCTTAGCTATATATATATATATATATATACACTCTCAAGTTTCAACATATTAATTGTACGTAAGTCTTAAGTTTCAGAAGTTTTCGCCAACTCCACGAGCAGGCTTGAGGTAGTACTTTTACATATATACCAAAAGCTCTTCCCTTTTAGAACATAACCATTAATCCATGCTAACACTTAAAGAACTAGCATTCACCGACACATTCCAAATATGTCTCATCGTAGAGGCCTTATTCCAATCCTCTAATCTTTTGAATCCCAATCAACCTTCCTCTCTATATTGTTGGTTATATATATACAGGATGGGGTATGCCCTAGTAATTTTGTAACCCTCTTTCTTACCAAGAAACAATATATATATATATATATATATAATTCGGTGCATAGCATGCATGGGTAATTATTAGTGTGGGAAAATGCGACTTTTAGACGGAAAAACATGCTATATATATATAGTAAGGGAGTCATTTTAATTTATGAATAAGAAAAAGAATTATATATATATTGTGAAGTGGAAAAAGAATTATATTAAAGAAACAAATAAATACGAAGGTAGGCCGGGCTTAGCACCAAACCCTAGAACCTAACCACCATGTGCTAACTGCACCATGCAGAACGAAAGATGGTACGATGAAAACCAAAAAAGCAACCAATAAGGCAATTATTAGAGCCTATAGGCATCTATTAGAAGGATCGAGAAGGCTAGTATCCGGACATATAATTAAATTTTAGTCCTAATTAATGTTGACTCAAGAACACAATTTTTGAGTTCTCAATAATAAGTCATTCAATTGGCTAAAAGCCTAATATTGCGAAGGTTAATAATTTAATTTTTTTTTAATCTTTCTTCAGTGTAGACATATATAAAATAAAAATAAAAGGCAAATTTCTTGCCACCAATGTCCTTGTAAGTAACAACATATATAAATGGTACCTAGTTTGAAAATGTGAAAATATTAAAGGGTGTGTTTTTAAAAATGCACAATTTCAAAAGTTGGATCTTGTTTTCATGCTACGAGTATATATTGATAGAAGCAACACTTTTTTTTTTAATTGATTTTACCAAATGCTTAATGTACTGCATTTAAAAAATAAATAAAAAAACTCATCTTCATTAATTGCATGGGTGCAAGGGTAATAATGACAAAGAATTCACAGATTAATAACATTGCTTTACAATATATTCTCAAGTAAATTCGTTGGAACTTTTCATGTCCAGAACATATTTAAAAAAAAAAAAAAAAAAAGAAGAAAAACTCATTTTTTCAAAACTCATATTTTTTTTTTTACATGTCCATACAAGAGAAGGAGGAGGGGGGATTCGAACTTGTGATTTCCGCTTCATAAGGCGTGGTTCACAGCCGATTGATCTAATCCTTGGAGACATGTCAAATAGATAAAAGTTGCTTCTATCTATATATATAGAAATAGCGAATGATCCAATAAATAACCAAAAGTATAATCAAATGGTAAAATCAAGGATGCACGTACATTATTCCAAGCCAACAAATTTTGACCATTGTGTTTCTAATGGGTAACTCAATTGGTTATAGACTATTTTCTAAGAAGTGGATCTAGGTTACTAGTTCAAATCATTTTCTTATTTTTCATACTTTTGTGCGGACATGTTTTTTTTTTTTTTTTACATGCCTACACAAGGAAAGGGAAAGGGGGGGATTCGAATTTGTGCGGACATGTTAAAAACAAAAACAAAAACAAAAACAATTTTCCATCATCATGTAGATTCCGTTATAAATAGAGTGGAAATTAGAAATTAAATGATAATACATAAAACAATTCAAAAAAGCCTTACAAAAATTAAAATAATAGTCTTTGTCGAGGACTTCCCAGTTTTAATTAACCGCGCGAGCTCTCAACATATACAGCAAATAAAACTTAGAAAATCCCTTTCCTTTTTTTTCCCTAATTTGTGTAGAAAAAATAAAATAAAAGTTACATTACATGTTTTAGAAGTTCAAATAAAATTTCCATAGCTTTTATAGCCTTTTTCAAAGCTTATTTCACAAAGTTTCTCAAATATTTTAGCTTATAAAACCCAACTCCATTATAAATTCCATGAAAACCGATCGAGCTTTATAATCGATAGAGACAGTGTTAAACAACATTATTTTATGATCCCCAAAATCAACGAAGAAAAAAAAAAAGAGAAGGTTTACTTACAGGTGTCACCGTGTCAGCAGCCATCAGTGCCGTTAAGGGGCCAACTAGTTTTTTGCACAGAAATAATTTGAAATAAAGACAAAAGCAAACAAAAAGGCGTCAGAGCTCCCGGCGAGGATCGAACTCGCGACCTTTCGCTTACGAAGCGAACGCACTACCACTATGCTACGGAAGCAAGCTGAGATGCGTGGCAAGCAATTTCTAATTTATTTTTTTCCCCTTTCGTGAAATCATTACTCCCTCATCATCTATTCGCCATAATGACACTCCAAAAATTAATGAGAACCATAACGAAGAATTTTGTCTATTGGGACTTCTGAGTTCTGATTACTTTTCATAACTAAAATTTCTTGTCCAATTATCGGCATGCAGTATACTTGGAATTAGGGGCCGAACCACATTGGGCTTTAGGGGGATTTTGGACCCCAAGGCCCAAGGTGGTCCAAAAAAACTTTTAAAAAAATTTAAAAATTTAATTTTTAACCTTTTAAATTATTATTATTTTTTAAAAATTTTACCTCCCAAACACAAATTTTTAGTTCGGCCACTGCAGAATCCCCCAAAAGATAAGTTGAAGTAAAACCAACAAATGGCTTTATCTTTATTGCTTGTTAATTACAGGGGAGTTTAAGCTTTAACTTTTGGTAACACGTGAATTCTATTTCTCCTTCACGTGCTCAAAAAATTAAAATATTTTGGAAAAGCAATTGATTAAACACATTATATATATATATATATATTCATTTTAACCAAAATAACCAAAGAAAGAAAAAAAAAAGGTTCTTATTATGCTATTTAATATTTATATATATAAAAAAAAGATTATTCAAAAATAAAATAATGTTATTTAATAAATTATTATATTTTTAATAAAGGGACAATTTAATTATTGATTTTTATTATATTGATAGATCCGAATATAATATTTGAGTGTTAACCTATATATGCATTTGTGCCTTTTTACCTTGAAATTTGTGGTCCAAATTTTTCATAAACCCAGATCATCGTGAACCCATCTGGGACAGCTGTCAACCAGAGGTGGGGGTTGCCAACCCCCTCCCCAACCATGTCCCCCTATCATTCCTCCTCTTCGTCTCTTCTATAAGTATCGCACCTCTCTCTCCGTCTCTCTCCTCTGTCTCTCTGCGTTTGCTTCGCTTTCGATCCGGAGGGTTTTACTGGGGTTTAAGCCCATCGTCTCCACCACCAAACCCTAGATTGCAATCTTATTTGTGGTTTCTCCCGCCAGGGATAATTCAATTCGAAGCTGGTAGTTGTTGGAGCGCTGTCTTCTGACCTCAACTTTTTCTGCTGCTTCAATGCTCGAAGTAGATCCAAAACCCTAGAAATGGTCGGTGAGTGCTGCTGAGCTGAATTCAATTATTTTTATGAATTCTTCTCCTACTTGTTCGTGTAATTCGAAAAAGCGGCTCTCTAGGGCTTGCTGGCTATGTTTTCTAGGGTTCTATGAAGCTTAGTTTCTGTATTTTGATATTTGTTTCACTTTCTAGTCGGTGACAGTTCAGAGAGAAAAAAATTTCCAAGAGAGAGGACTTAAATGTTTGTGATATGTGCGCTTGTGTATTTTATTTATATATACTCGAAAAGTTTTCCAACTTAAATTGGCAGCCGGAAGTTGTGTAGCAATGCGAAAAAAAAACCGAAAATAACACTAGATTAAGCTTACTTTAGTCAGTTTTTTTTTTTTTTTTTTGGCTCGTTCTTATTTTTTATTGTTTCCATGGGTTCTAGTTTAAGAAAGAAATCATGATTCGAAGTTTTGATTTCTGGTGTTTTCCAGCAATTTATCAGCTGTCGAAGGAAGGGTAATCAATGAAATGATGATTTATGGGTGCGTAATGCAAGTTTTGGGGAATTTGTTGCAATAAGTGGTACGTTTGGTTATGCAGCATCGAATGAAGTGATATGAGGTGTTGAATATGAGCGATGGTGGTCGGGAGAGTGAAAGAGACCCTGAAAAACCAGCTGCTCAGAGGAAACATAGTGGCGTTGAATTTGCCCCAGCAATTGCAAGGATTGCGGTAGCACAAATATGCGAGAGCCAGGGGTTTCCGACTTTTCAGCAATCTGCTCTTGAAACACTATCTGATGTTGCTGTTCGGTATATTCATGATGTTGGGAAGACTGCGCATTACTATGCTAATCTAGCAGGTAGAACAGAGTGCAACGTTTTTGATATTATTCAAGGGTTGGAGGATTTGGGTTTGGCACAGGGATTTTTGGGTGCTGCAGATGTTGAGCATTGCCTTGCAACTTCAGGCACAGTTAGGGAAATTACTCAGTATGTTGGTAAAGCTGATCAGATCCCATTTGCCTATTCTCTTCCTCAGTTTCCAGTTGTTAAAGACCGAAAGCTAACTCCAAGTTTTTTGCAAATTGGGGAAGAACCTCCGGGTGAGCATATACCCACTTGGTTGCCTGCGTACCCTGATCCCAGCACTTATGCTCAGTCATCTACTAGGAATGAGACAACGACAGAACCTCCAACAGCTAAAATTGAGCAGGAAAATCAGCACAGAAAGGAAGAAAGGTCTTCATTGAACTTGCATCAACAGTTGGCTCGTAATGGGTTGGAAGGACCCTCCTCGCTCATCCCTGGAGATGCTGCTAAGGCAAAAAAGGCAGCAGAAAGTAACCCATTTCTTGCTGCACCTCTACAATTTGGTGAGAAGGAGGTGTCTCCTGTTGTTCTTCCAGCTAAGGCTAAGCTTTCAAATGAAGCAACTATGGGAATTTCTATTCTGGAAAATCATGGAATGGATAACCATATGTCAGTATTAGAGGCGTTTGCTCCAGATATTGGAGCAATGAAGAGCAGATTATGTGATTCTGATGAGGGACCGAAAAAGGTTCTTCTGAACAGCAGGCAAACTGTGCAATTTAAGATCGGTATTGGGAAGAAGTCCTTAGGTACAATGCTAGATTTGAGCCCTGAGAACAAAAGTTTTGAGGTAACTGCACCCTGGTTTGGCAGGGAAAATGAGAAGGACGACAAGAAGAGGAGGGCTGAGAAAATTATGAAAGAATCTATGGGAAATGCAATGGAACTTGATCATTTGTAAATTAGGCTTGTTTGATTAGAATTTGTATACTTGTTTAGGAGACTGGCAGCAGCAGATAGTTCCAGGGTAGATGTAGTCAAAGAGCATAATGTTGTCTGCATAGGGCATTATAGTTTGGATATTACAAACTGCCAGATGGAAATGTTCCCACTTTAACAAGTTTTTGAGGTATGTGCATGTCAGTTGCCATGGTAGACCCAGTGAATGATTCTTTCTAATTGAAATTCTTTTTCTTATCGTACTATGATCTAATACTGGATGGTATATGACTTTCTCCAGTGCTGGCCTTTTCAATGCATATTTATAAATTGACTGTGTACAATATCATATTAATAGAGTAGCTGTTATTATGAAAATCAGTAAAATTGACTAATGCATATTCTTCCGTGCTTTTAAATGAATCTAAAGTTGGAGAATAGGTATCTTTAATTGTTCAGCTTGCATTAAATTGCTTTTCTATTTGATTAATCGCTTTCCTTGATAGCAAGAAAATACAATTTATGTGCTTGACATCTTATTTCATGATAAATTCAATTTGGTGGTTAACATACATGTGGGAAGTGAGCGGTTAGGTTTTTAGACTTTCAGCTCTGAATCCAATTACTGGAGAAAAAGTCCTAAAAGATGCACACTGTGGTATTTTACAATTTCATGTTTTTGTCTTCTGATTGATATTGAGCCATTTAGCTAATTGCATCACTAAAAGAAGACCAATTCTTTTGTTCTCTTTTGAGTTTCAACAAGTCCCTGCCAGAGAGTTGTTCTCCATCACTAAATATTTGTTTGGGATGAGTGATAGACAGATAGATAGATTGGGGGGAAGTAAAACTAACTTGTCTTTTTGCTATTACCAACATTGCATCTATCAATACCTATTTTCCCTGAATGAGAGAGATCTTGGAAAACTTATTTCTTTTATTCTCTCAAATAAATTTGAAGTGTAATCAAAGGCCAAAGGAGCAGCAATGGCCACCCAACTTCTAACAAAGCAGCAGAGAGAGAAATCTTTGTTCTTCCATCATTCTTTGTTCTCCATCATTAAATATTTGTTTGGGATGAGTGATAGACAAACAGATGGAGTGGGAGGAAGTAAAACTAACTTATCTTTTTTGCTATTTGCCAACATTTCAGTAGCTTAAATTCATCCATCAATACATATTTGTCCTGAATGAGAGATTTTTGAAAACCTCTTTTCTTTTATTTTTCTCAACTAAATTTGAATTGTAATCATAGGAGCAATGCCTGCCCAACTTTTTACAAAGCAGCAGACAGAGATAGAGTCTTTGTTCTCCATCATTAAATATTTTTTTGGGATGAGTGAGACAGATAGATGGAGTGGGAGGAAGTAAAACTAACTTTTCTTTTGTTATTTACCTACATTTCAGTAGCTGAAATTCATCCATCAATACATATTTGTCCTGGATGATAGAGATTTTTGAAAATTTCTTTCCTTTTTTTTTTTTTTTTTTTGTCAAATAAATTTGAAGCGTAGACAAACGGAAAGCAATGGCTGGCCAACTTTTCACAAAGCAGCATTTCCTATCCCCAATATGTATGGAAGACCTGTTAGCCATATAGCAATATAAAAATAAAAAAAAAAGACCAACCTCTTTGAGAAGCTCCCTTAACATACTTTGTTCTCAGGGTATGTATATCTTACCTGCCTGGTGATGTGTAAGAGACAACCAAACAGTGCACAAAAGGTGCAAGGGTGGTTTTCTTGATGTTTGTTAAGCCATGTGGGCATTTAAGCATCTAATTGTATTGCAGCCTTGATATGGTTGTGGTGTGGACTCAAGAGTACTCTTTCCTCAAAGATTGTGGGTGCTACAAAGCAGGTATAATTGTTTCAGTTAATATATATTTTCATGAATTTAGACAATCTAGTTTTGGATGTAGCCTAGCATTATATGTTAGTTTTTCCAATTCTCCACATTCTTATTCATCAATGAACCTGGAAATTCAAACAATCTGGTCACCCTGCACTTTTGGATTCATGGGTCAAAAACATTAAAATAAAATAATAAAAAAATTGTGTTTCAACTCTTGCTTTAAATAATTGTCCGAGGTAGAGCAATTTAGAAACCTTCCAAAAGAGTAGAACCCCATCCTCCAACCAACAGAACTCAGTTGTTAATACTATAGGAGTCAAAGACTGGCATTGGGGTCAGAATCTGAAAAGAGTTGCATATAATCAGGGAAGTTTACTGTGGGATGAATTTAGTGTTGTGATTGATTCCATTTTCTCTTGCTCCATAGCTCTGACTACTTCTATGAAGGGAGATCCATCTTCTGCAACATTTTTAGATGATAGATGATGGAATCCTGAAGCAGTTAATTTTTTTTTTTTAGTATTATTTTTTTGTATCTCCAATTGGTGACCTTGTTCCAATAGACTGGGAGAACCTACAATGAGAAAGTTTCGGAAGTTTTTTGTTTTATTGTTCCATGTATGTGTTCCTCCCAAATTCTCCTTTGGCAAAGCGAAAGGTTCCGACTAGTTTTATCTTGACACAGGTGAAAATATTGTTGCAATGATGTTATTATTTTGTTATATATATATATATATATATATATTTCTAATTTTTCTTTGGGTGGTAGATTTGATGCAGGACTGTCCGCACCAAGATTCAGTTATCGTTTTTGTACATTATTGTGGTTTATGTCTAGGATTACTCTTTTATCTTGCTTATAAGTTCTTAAATTTTCCGAAGTTAGATCTTTTTGTTTTCTTTCTCTAGCGATTTTGTTGGTTCTTTTTTATAGTTGTGTGCCTTTTCCATTTTGCTTTCTGATTCTTGTTATCATTGATTAGAAATGACATGTTGTTTCAATAAATTTTTACATTACTTATCAAAAAAATAAAGAAATGACGTGCTTGTTAACAGGAGCTAGGATAATATCTTCATGCCATGTTTCAACTCTCAGCTGCAGTTTTCAGATGCCATAAATTATTAATCTGAGTTTTATAGGATTTCAGTAACGACTTGCAGGTTCATAGTACTCAGGTTCCACATTTCAACATCATATGTGGTGGCCTTATGACCAAGTTGATTTCAGCTATAGAAAACAACTGATTTTAAGGTGATTAATACTTTGATTATCAGATATTACTCATTGTTCATCCTTTTTTACCCTGTTAACTGTGATTTTTTTAAAAAAAATTTGGGTTTATTTGTTCACCCTATAAATTATGAGTCATTTCTCTCCTTTGATTTGGGAAAGGTTTGCAAACAGCTGAAAGTAGGGATAACTTTCAATGCTAGAATTCTTTTAGTGACATTCTGACACCTAGACACCCGGACACACTATTTTTGCATCTTGTAACAGAAGTAGCTTTCCTACGGAAATGCTAGAATATCCATCATTTCTGGGTAATCTTCAATTTCTAAGGCTATCCTTCTGACTTGTCAGTTTCTTATAACAAGGTAAGTTATGTCTTATAATCTGTTCTTGGTTCCGTTCTCTCTCATCAGTTTTTTTGAATTTTTTTCAAAACGTTCCTAGATCTCACTGTTCTCCAGCAACTATTTAGGGCTTCTACACTCTAGCGGTGGCGCGTGTGGACGTGTCCCACTAAAGTTCGGTCTCGTCAAGCATTAGATGGAGTGTCGGTTTTCGGTGGAAGCGAAATCCTTTTCCTTTACGGCGAATATGGGCAAGTCGGTACTTCGTTTGGAGGAAAAGAGAAAGGGATTCGGTGGGTTTCTTTCTCTGGGAATCAAGTGTTCGGATTGGTTAGCTGATACGGTGGAAGAGGCACTTGAGTCTCAGAGGGAGGAGGATTTTGCTAGATCCTTCCGTGATGAGGCGAGGGTTTTGAAGGTTCGATTGGGAAACAATATGGCTGGTTGCTTCCTTGAGTCAACTGTCTTCGTCGAGAGTGGTCGGAAAGGGGTAATTAGGCTCCCTGATGGTCGCGGAGGTTGGGGCTGGTAGAGATATGTGGATGAGCTACGAAGTCTGATCGTGCAACTCGTGGAGAAGGTTCTTCCGGCGGTTCCTGTTGTAAACGTCGGAGTGGTGGGTAGCCCGCCTTCCTTCACAGATGTGCTTGTTGCGCCCCCGGGAGTTTTGAAGCTGCCCTTAATGGAAGCTCAGGCCCCTGTGGTGGTTTGCTCTAACTTGGGGAGTCGTCTTCCTGTGGGTGGCGGTGCCTGCTCGATGGAGGCACTAAGGAGTCTGGCGATGGATTTTTTTGGCGAAGGTTAGGGCTGAGGTGGACCGGGTTCTTTTTTTTTGGGTTGGGCTTAAAGATCAATGCTTCGAGGGATATAAGGAAAAGGATGGGCGGGTTTTCTCTCGGTTGGGCCTGAAGCCCAAGCTTTTTCTTGGATTTAATTTGAGGGGGAGGCGTAAGACTAGTGGGCTGATATTGAGGCCCAGACCTTTGGCTGCTGTTTCCCGGGTTAAGGCTAATGTTGGGGTTGATTGGGTTCTAGATCCTGATTCGGGTCAGGGGGAGGCTTCATCGGAGAAGGCGCTGGTGGTGAGTGCGGCAGAGTCTTCTTGCCTAGCTTTCTTGGGCGATGACACGATTATAGGTCCTGTAGCAGGTTCTGATGGGCGGTCTCGATAGCTCCGTCAGGTAAGGTTGCTGATTCTTCTCCTGTGAAGAGTATGCTCCGATGCGGGTTTCTTAGGCTTGTGTCTTCATCGCCGTCTAAGGAGGAAGTTGTTGCTGGCGCTGGGATCTGCTGAGTCGAGTTCTATAGGGGAGGTTTCGTTTGTGTCGGACGAGGCTGAGCCGGAGAAGGATCCGGATCTGGAACCGATTCCGGGTGGTGGTCTTTCCAATGAGCAGAGGGAGGATTGTAATCATGTTTTCCTTGAGATGTTTCCAGATTCGGTTTCTTGTTCGCAGGGGCTTGATCCCAACATACCTATGGAAAACGGTCTGACCCTTCCGCAGTGGTGGCTGCTTGAGTGGCTAAGGGATCAAGTCAAGCATGATGAGGTGCATTTGGAGTATTTGACGAGCGTGGAAGAGGAGGCGCGTCAGTTAAATAAGGTAGCCATCCCCCCTGGAGCGGTTGAGGGGTCTGAGTTGATGCAGTCAGGGCTGATGTAGGTGGTGATCAGGGCTTTTGGGAAGTAGGGCTTGTTTCTTTGGGTTCTAGGTTTTTCTGTTGGGTTGTAGGCTCTTCGGGTGGGTTTGTTGGGGTCTTTTATGGGTGCTCTGTGTGAGCTCTGGTTTTTTTTTTTTGTTTTGTGCACTTAGGTGCTCTTTGTTATACCTCCGGTGTAATTGGGTTGCTTTAAATTTGCGCTTTTTTGATATATACAACATTACTTATATATATAAAAAAAAAAAAAAAAAATTAAAAAAAAAAAAGAGGGTAAGTTCTGTCATATCGAGCAGGACATTTTGGTGTGGGGTTGGATCATCGGCCCTTGTGATGGCTACTCAAAGGGATGCTATTGGTGGGATCGAGTGCAACATGGTTGACAAGCAAATTGCCCAGTAAACAATAATTCAATTTGGCCATAAGAATTTGACGTAGTGGAGACAATAGAACAGAGAAGAAATCTCTCATTTTATTAAAAAATGCTCAATAACAAGTGTAATGGTCTCAACGATTGAAACATGGTTCAATACAAACCTTTTGTCACACATCCCAATCTAAACAGAAAGCCTAAAGATATTAAAAGACACTAAAAATGAAATAGAACAAATTCTACTACCTAGGAAAACTTAAATACCAAAAATCTTATTGGGAAAACCTAAAAAGAAAATAAAGTAAAAGAAAAGAAAAGGAAAGAAAGAAAATCCTACCACTATTTGAATTTAGGGTGTCACTTATCCTACATTGACATTGTAGATTTCCTTGTGGAGAGTTGGTGGGGAATTAATGGAGTAATATGAACAGAATATAATAGAAAACCCAAGCATGGATACAGGATATGGTTCCAATGTCGAAATGTTTGAATAATTCTGGAGATTGTCTTATTTTGTGGGAGCAGTGCATTAAGTTACTATAAAATATCTGATTACTGGCCCGATTATGGCTTTTGTTCAGTTGATGAGAAAGATCTGAATGGTCGGAATTTTGTACTGCCAACTCAAATGCATGATTGTGTTGCTTGTATAGGATTCTGTACGTATGTTTTCTGAATCTTCATGATATATGTGGACCAAGTTCTTAGAATTCTTGTGGCGAAGAATTTCTTTGATGCTATTTGTGCAGTTGTCTTCTTAAAAATGATTTCTGATGATGTGTGTAGCAGACTGGATTTCAGTTAAACAGATGGATCGTATGTTCACTGACTATAATTTACAAGTATGTTATAAGCCTCAAATGGAGATTTACAGGCTAGCAAAGAGCTACATTCTTACTCAAGTATTATTGGGATTTTATGAAGAGTACACCAACCCATCTAAAAACAATAAGACTGAATCTCATCTAAAACTATGTTACCAAAACCCTCTACATGGAAAGCAGCTTCCTGCAAGGCCTACCAGGCCGGCCTCGCCGACCAATTCCCTCACTGTACACAATTTCAGTTATTAAGTCTTTAAAGATCAACCGCTCAACATCCAACACTACCCCGGGAATTTCGCTGTGGCAATCTGTCCAATCCATCAATTGATACATTAAATCTTCCCATCGATTGATGTTCTGTAGCTGATCTACCTCTGAACACAGCTCTTCCAGAAGCTGCTGCCCTCTTGTTTTTCTTCCTGGTAGCTTATTTGTTGAGAACCACTGCTGGGGAGGACCTTCCAGCAGTAACTTACGAGCTAGAATTTCATTAACAATATCGAATATCAGTAGTCTTTGAATTTTCTCAGCAGATTCTGACTTAATAATCCTTTTATCACTTTGTTTGTCATTTAAGAGCCCTGCACTTGCCTTAGTTTGTTCCAATGCAAGCAACACGTTATAATTAATGGGGTAGCCTGACACTTGGAGCTGAACGGTCATCGAGCCAGAATCAAGATCTCTGAGGAGACCTGATGCTAACAATATTTCTGAAATGTACCTGTGGTCTGAATTTGTGCCCTCTTGGAGGGGTGCAATGTAATTGATGATGTGGTCCTCTTCAGTACAGTCTATTTGTTGAAGATTCTGCACTAAATTCTGGATGTTGTCTAGTTTCTTATCATCAATGTCAGCTCTTAATCTTGGTTGTCTGGTCTTCTGCAATTGAGCTAGATCTCTTGGATTCCATTCCCCTTCATCAGGCTCATAATCTGTTGCAAGAAATTTTGAGGAGAATTCAATTCATTAGCAAGTCGTGCATGCTGTGATGCAGTCTCTCTCCCTCTCCCTTTCCCTCTCACATCATATTTAGGAGTGAACAGTGTTTCATGCCTAAATTTGTGGTAGCTTTGTTTTGTTTGGTATTATGGGATTGTAGATTACGCAAAATGAATACAAAAAACCAGGGTTACTACTTACTACTTTTTTCCCTTGTTCTAATTGATTTAATGGAAACAATGCCATCTCACCATTAGGCCAAGTCAATGGCTATCTTAATTTTGTTTTTGGATGCTGTTGTTCTTTTTAGAATTATCATGCTTCTGTTCGTACATGGTATTTTTTAATCATCCCTATGAATGCACTTATCAATTTTCTAGATGTGGGAATTGGTTTACTGTCTATCAATGGATAAAATATTTTGAAGTTCCACTATACTAAATCTATGGTGTCAAATGTACGAGAACTGCACCTTGAAAGGCATTTGATATCTTCTTCACAGGAGATGGCGACTCATCTCTGTAAAATGTAGCATCTAGAACAGAGACAGGACTTGGTTGTTCCAAGGTAGCTATTGCAGGTTCTAGCATCGACCTGTCTTTTCCAAACCCTTCTGGATTCTGAATGAGAGAAAACAATTCCTGTTAGCCGCATATTTAAAGTTCTTTTGTGGGCAAATAAGAGAAAGAACATTTACCTCTTGTTTCTGGCAATACTGCTGGAAGAAGGTGGTATTGATCTTATCAGATTGATTGGTGCTTGTAACTTCTGTGTCAATGTAGCTCTCAGATTGCAGAGAAATGGTGTCACCTTGGTGACTTAAATCTCTCATGTCACTGCTGGTCTTGCTCAATTGGTCATTGCATTGCTGCAAACTGTGAGATTTTAGTCTGATTTTTCTACCTGGTGAGTTTGATCCTGTTGGTTGTCTAGTACATTGGCTAATGGTCTTGCTTGAATCTGATAACGAGATGGTGTGAGGTGACTGCTGCTGCAATCTAAAATTCCTTTGTTGCAGTCTCGGGCTCACAGTAATTGAGCATGTGTTTTTTTCTCCAATGATGTGTCCAGGCACCTTTAAGGCTGATGTTGATTTTGAAGTTCTTGCATGTGTTCTCTTATCAGTGGAACAAGACAGTGGACTGAAATGGTCTTTTAGATGATTGCTTCTTGGAGTTAGATCTTTAGCTGATCGCATGCCAACCTTTCTCCAGTCTGCAGTGTCTCCAGGCTTGCAGAGACCTGAAATACTTTCAGCCGGAATTATGTTTGAAGCATGATCACATGTTCTTCTGATAAGGTTAACTGGTTTCATGATGACTGCTGGGGATTTGTAACTCTTTGGAGAATGAGACCCCTTGACAGTGGAAGAAATTGGGTCCTTATGTTGTAGCTTTCTTGGGCTTGCTAAATTTGAGGTTTGATGAGAACCGCTACTGTTGCTTGTTTGAGACCCAAAATTGGGAGCCTGTTCTCTTTTAGTATCTAATGCTTCTTTTTTCTTCTGCATTGTTTCAAGTATCTGTTTAAGAGCTCTGAGATCCTTTCCAGATTTTTTGAACTCAAGTTTGGCCAACCTTTGTTCGATTTCACCATAAACAGAGAGGGAGGAGTTTGAGGCTTTTGGGGTACCTTCCTCATACTTGAAAGCTGTTTGTTGAGAACCTCTGCTCCCATCTGGTTGCCTCCAAGGAGCTGGCTCTGTCGAAAACCTTGAAGCTGAGGTGGGCCTCATAACTGATTCAACATTTTTCAACCTGTCTAAGGTGGGGTCCTTGTGTGAATTCCTTGGGGAACCAGAAATTTGATTTTGCTTGTTTCCATCAGTTCTTGATGCTTTTGAGAAGGGGACAGATTTTTCTGTTCGGCAGCTACTAATAATCCCTGATGGATTCTCACTTGTCGATGTTGACTGTGGGAAAGCTTCCAATCCCATCAATTTTGCCACAACGCTGGAAGTTCGTGGGGTACTTTCTGGTTCTTGCTGCTGGCTAAGCATGTTGCTGGAGTTCACATTCCTTCTCTGCAGATCCTTCACAAGAAAACTTGATTTTGTTTCAGAGGCAAAACCTCTTATGGAGCGTTCTCTGCTGTCCAATGATAGCCTTGGGAGTTCTTTGAGCTTTATGGTGGACTTGCAAGCATCTTGCGATAGCCTTCCATCATAAGAGAGCCGGGGAGCATCCTTCGTTGACGAACGCATACGGCCATCCTTCTCTTCCTGGTAATTCCTAGGTTTAGCAAGAATGCGAAATGAATCATCGAGACCAGAAGCTCTGGGCTTGACAGGTTTGGGTGGCTGCAAAGGCCTCGGGGAATCTATGCATACCAAGGTACTCACCACTGCTTCCTCTTTACCAGCAGTTTTCACTGATAATGCACGGCCATCTCTGTATATGGAGTCTTTAACAACATATCGGATGTCAGGGGATCGCTGGCTTAACTGCAAAGGAGCATTATTTGGTTTGTTCATGGGGCGAGTGGGAGTTTCAAGGAAAATGGGTTGATTAAACGAAGATGCCTCAGATTGAGCTGTTCTGTTATGCTGATCTATAGAGGAGAAGCTAGATGAACATGAGGACGATGAAAAAGAGGTTTTGGATGATTCTTTCGAGACTCTCTCTTTCTTTTTGACAGACTTCTTCCGATCGTTTTCCTGCAAAATTGGCAAGTGAAAATATGCTCAAATGCTTCAGCTAGAAACAAGAACAACCTGTGCAACGATTTGAGTTTAATATTCTTACTGTAGCTCTCTGTAATGCACCATCCGGCTGCGTTGCGCGGTTGCCATTTTGACCTATGGCAACAAAAAATCGTTATATAAGTGTTTAAGAAATTAATAGAATGGTTGATGGTTTTAACATGCTCGAGCTTGCAAAAAATTAAAAAAAAAAATAATTGAGGAAATTGAAGCAACGTATACTCTATTGAAAGTAGCTACAATCGTTAGGATGCAGAAGAAAAAACGAGATAAGAGGAAATTCTGAGCCTGTGACAGACAAGAGCCTCTCTGATCTTAATTTACTTAAGAAAAAAAAAATTAAACTGAAATAATTATTAGCAATTTATATTAAATGGTTGAAAGGAAAATAATAATAATATTAGACATGTAGTGTAGGTCCGTTGGTACAGAGAAAATTAAACGATAATCATTCGTACAAACGTGAAGTTTTCTCGAGGATGTGAGAAGTAATTAATAAATAACAAAGCCTGAGTCTTAGGGACTAAGCAAACCGTAAACCGCACATTCCTAGAAATAAACAACATCGTAGAGGAATACCTGGAGGAATTCTCTTGCGGCTGTGGCTCTTCTTACGTCGGCCATTGAGGAAATGGTGGCGGTCAAAGAGCTGAAAAATGCCATTCATGCACCCAATCTGCTTCTGCAGATCTTGGTTTTCATCCGTTAAGGAACGCAAAAGCCTTGCAGACATTTTTCACGGCCTCCACAAAGCAAAAAAAAAAAAGCTTTCACTTGCTAATTGTTAAGCTTCCGTTAATATCCCATCTCCAAGAATGAATGAGGAAGCAGCAGCACTCCAGGCATAAATATGGGTTTCAGAATATTAAGAGCATATAATCGTACAATGACAGCAGTACTCAGTTGGGCATATATAGACCATATAATCAGTCTGCAGAAAAAGCTCAGTGGTTTTTCCTTTTAGAGTTGCTTTTGGTTTTTTTTCTTTTGGGTTGGAGTTTCAGAGAATTTTCAGAACAAGAGAAAATAGTGGAATGAACAGATTTAAAGAGAGGAAGAAGAAAGTACAGCATCCCAACAGATATCACTATCCATGAGCAGCTGTTGTATTGGGGTTTTACAGAAGAATGCAGACAATATATCTTCTGCAAAACAAAAAAGGCAGCAACGAAAAAGAGAGGGTAGGGAGGGAGGGAGGGAGGGAGCCAGGAGGGGACCCAAGACCCACAACTTACCACTTGCCCCACCTTCAAAGGACTATCAACACATATATCTGCAGGGAAGTTCTGCAAAACCAAGAAGCATTAATGTTTTTTTGGGTTTCCTCATATAACAAGAGAATGCTTTTGTCTTTTGGCTCTCTCTATAGCAATGTGGGGAGGTGTGGCCTATGGCTATATGGATGTATTATATGAAGCCAAAGCTGAAAATCAGCTTAGGAAGAATGAGAAGCTGTGGCAACCCTTTTTTTTTATCATATGGCGTAAGAGAGAGAGAGAGAGAGAGAGAGAGAGAGAGAAGGGATGTGGGATATATGGGTCAAATCTTGGGGAGGGGGGAGAGGAGCAAAAGTGTACTAAAATGAAAAGAAAAGATGGGTGTGAATATGTTGATGAGATCTAGAGAGGTCATTTTCTCCCACTTCCATGTGGACAAAATAATGTGGTTGTCTGGAGCCTGATCAGCCTCAACATGAGCATGTGGAGCCTGTCAGAGAGTGGGAAGAAATATTTTAGTGGATCTATGCACTGGAAAGCAGCATGCAGCGTCCAAGCCTACCCCTTTCCCAACCATTCCTCTCTCTCTCTCTCTCTCTCTCCATCTTTCTGAGCTGTGAGAGCTAACCTTACAAGATTTTTTTAAAAATAAAATTTCTTTTATTGGGGTCGAATTTATAAAATAATATGATTTTTTTTTTCCTCTTGGTAAGCTGTTTTATTTCATGTAATTGTCATAACCTAAACGAAAATATATATGTATAAAGCACCTAGACGGTCTAATAATTTAGCATTGTCTGTCAATGTCAATGGGGGCCTTTGTCGAGGTCTAACAACCACAAGTAAATAGTTAAAATAGTTAACTATATCTATAACCCGACAAAAATAACACAACACAAATTGGTTAAGAAGAAGATGATGATAAGAAGGTCATGCAATGGAGTCGTACGTCACTCTACATATGAAGTAGTCTATCTCTTCCCTCGATATAAAGAAGGATGTCACAATAGACTACACGCATGAAGTACTCATCATTCATACTCATACATACGAAGTCATCATTAATGATGCTCAACTGCATGCATGTCAGAGCAAATTATGCCAAAGAAGAGAGAAAAATGAATTCATACTAATGTCCTTCAATATGCAGATTTTATCTACATTCGTTTTCTTCTTCATATTCAACCATTTATTCGTATAGTCTCCATCCATCGGCTCTCCCCATCCCCATCCCCATCCCCATCCCCATGCATGCAATTGCAACAACATCTTTAATATTCCATTTTCGTATTTTCATCCAAAATCCTCTGCCTTTTCCTTTTCGTATATATATGGAACATTAATATTGCCTCATTCTTTTATATTATTTTGGTAATTCCTTTTTTTCTTTTTTCCCTGGCAAAATCATTGCCACTGCAGAAGCATGCATGGTCTAATACGTTATATATTCTACTTAAGCCTCCAAGTATTGGGACCACTTGGGTTTCCAGACTTATGTACAAATTGATTGTACCTCGGAATTAATTATGGTTGTTTAATTGCAGTTCAAATATAAATTTTGGTATTATTGAGTTTAGAAACTAGGGTTGTATTGATTAATACACGATGTACTATTTTTTGTCTGTGTGCCATCTCTTAATCTAATGTATAATTATCAAAATCCCATTTATTAGCTCGATCGATCGGCACATTTTAGTAATTTTGTCACTATACATATAACTTCCACATGTTGAAAGGAAAATATTTGGGGAGAATTACATTTTTTTTCTTATAAACTCACTTGAAGTACAGTTCAAATTCTTACGAAAACGAGTCATGTATAGAGTATCATGTGACAATATTCAACATTTTAATAACCGACATGCATGGTAAGTGTCATACATGAACTACCATGCATGTCAGTTTAATTATAAGTGCGGTAAATCTATAAATGTACGTCATGTGGATTGTCACGTGACAGTCTAAAATTTAGTAACTAACGTGATAAATGTTACGAGTAATGACTTTAAATTTTAGTCAAAAAGTGCCACCATGCCCTTTTGGATTGTTCTTTTCGTTTTTGTTGCTTCTGTATTTTGATAATTGTCTAGAGAATTAATGTCACCAATATCTTTGGTAGATGTGCTCCTGGTGCCTTTGTATTATTATATTCTTAATTGCAATTTTTGTGGCTAATGTATATAGTAATATAGATTATGCCTAAGGTACAGCTGCACAGCTGACTTTTTTTTTTTTTTTTTTTTNACTCACTTGAAGTACAGTTCAAATTCTTACGAAAACGAGTCATGTATAGAGTATCATGTGACAATATTCAACATTTTAATAACCGACATGCATGGTAAGTGTCATACATGAACTACCATGCATATCAGTTTAATTATAAGCGTGGTAAATCTATAATTGTACGTCATGTGGATTGTCACGTGACAATCTAAAATTTAGTAACTAACGTGATAAATGTTACGAGTAGTGACTTTAAATTTTAGTCGAAAAGTGCCACCATGCCCTTTTGGATCGTTCTTTTCGTTTTTGTTGCTCCTGTATTTTGATAATTATCTAGAGAATTAATGTCACCAATATCTTTGGCAGATGTGCTCCTGGTGCCTTTGTATTATTATATTCTTAATTGCAGTTTTCGTGGCTAATGTATATAGTAATATAGATTATGCCTAAGGTACAGCAGCACAGCTGACTTTTTTTTTTTTTTTTTGACATGCCACATAAGAGGATAGAGAAATATTCGAACAAATAACTTCCGCTTCATTAGGTATGGTTTCAGCCAATTGAACTATCTATTTTGGAATAATCAACTGCACAACTGATTGTCCCCAATCTTGAACGTGGGCTTATGCTGCCTAAGGTACAGCTGCACAGTTGATTTTAGAAGGTGGGCTTATGCTGATTTTGAATTAATATTTTAAACAATTTAGAGAATCTTGAAAAATTCACTTCTTAATTAATTAATTTATGGGTTTTATATTCCCCGATACTCATTCTAATTCTCTAGAATAGTAAGGCTAAGTAGATACTCTGAACAATATTTCTTAACATGGTTCTAATTAATTGTCTTTTAAAAAACTCCATGCACCATCAGATTCAATTTTCTCATTGACTTTAATTTTCCCAGGCCATGATATTTTTTTTGTTTCACGAAATATAATGTAATTATGTTTCATTTATTATTGTCTGTAAAATATTTATGAAGAATTTTTTTGGACGGACTAGATCAGAAGGTGTCATTGGGCCGTGGGTGCAGTTTATAAATGCAGTGGGATTTTATAAAATGATGGCTTCTTTAAATTACTGTGAATTCATGATGAGGAATGGGGTTGATGGCGTCAGTACCACCGTCAGAACCTAATATGACACTATGTTTTTCCATGGACAAATTATCTCCTACATGTGTCTTATGTCAACTACTGTGATATGATTGCTCTCCCTCTTGTAGCTCCCTTTCTTCATTTTATCATCCAAAAAAAAAAAAAAATAGTTTGATTGAACAAGTAAGCAATTCCGTACATAAGGAAATTTTGTGAATTTTGCTTATAATTTTTTATTTTTTTTTTAGAGCGAGAAATAGATGAGTTTATAAGAATCACAGATCCTCTTCCGATCAGCAATTGTTAAGATGGAGTATTTTTTGTTGGTCTTACTTATAAATTATTTTCTTATATTTAGTTCCGTAATGTTAATTTTTATCTTACTCAATTCCTTTGACATTGTACAGAAAACAAAAATGGACTTGTCTTACATCGGCTGAAGAGCGGAAAATGAATGAGTTTATAAGCACCACGAATTCTCTTCCAACTAACAATTGTTTGAATGGGGTACCATGGTTTCTCATTTGACAATTTAAAATTGATTAAAAGAAAATTCAAACTCTGCACAAGTTCTTTAAAAAATTTGCATTATTGACAATTTACATTAGATAGTATATAAGGGCATGGACCCATGGTGGTGTCACGTGCTTTGCATATGGGAAATATAAGGACTAAAAAGAAATAAAAGATAAGAGAGAGAGAGAGAGAGAGAGAGAGAGGACTTTCTCATATCTTATTTATCATTAATTAATTAATTAATTAATTAATACTCTAAAACAATAGTATAATATTTGTAGGAGTGGCATGGATGGTAAATAGAATAGTAATGAGAATAAATTAAAAAAAAAACGTACGTCGAATTGACAGTGCATGTTGTTTAATGTTTAGAATGAGAAGGACTCAACCGCGTACTGAAAGATGAGTGTTGGCCTCCTTCTCCAACATTTCATGTGCCTTTACATTATTGTTTTCTCAATTAATTAACTGCTTCATAATATTCTTCTCTCTTGTTTTTGCATTGTCCCTATATATTTTTATCTTAATTAGCATAAAATTTGTGTTTTGAATTTTTATTTTTTTTTGGAGATTTTCCATGCAACTCATATTTCTCTTGCATGGTAAAATCAAGCTAATTCTTAAGAGTATTTGTCATCTTAGAGTCGTCTGTTTGGTTATCCAATTTCATTGCATAAGCATCCAGTTTAAGAGTGCATTTCAAAACCCACACAAGAAAAGAGTATTTTAAAGGTCGAACAACATTATTATCAAACATTTCACTGCATTTTTCAAATATCGAATTTTCATTATAACTGTGTTTTGATGAAATTGCAGATCTTTAGATACATAATATTTTGTATAATATTGTAAGATTGGAAGGGGGGAAGAGGAAGAGGAAGAGGGAGTAGGCTGGGGCTGATGGTGATGCTTGAAATAAATTAGATTGCAAGAGGATGGGGACCTAACCACATGGAAAAAGGGAAGATATCACATGAGGGGTGCCTTAACTTGATAAGGCACCAACTAAGGCATCTCTGCCATAGTAAGCTAGGTTCCAAGAGGCATTACCATCAGCCTACCATGATTGGCACGTGATGTCCCCCACTCATCCCCCACCTATATATTTCACCATGTGAATTAGGGCATTAATAAATAGGGTTTTTTAAGTCAACAAGAAAGATAGCAGCTTAGTAAATCAAATAAACAATTATGATCAGAGAGATAGAGAGAGAGAGAGAGAGATTCAAAAGCAAGCCAACGTGAGGTTCCTATTCACTTCTCCAAAGAGTTTCCATAAAGGATCCAAGATAGTGTGACCAATAAACAAGGGACATTACAAAAAAATAAAATAAACAAGGGATATTTCCTCGGCCTCAATGTTGATTCAATGTGGGGTTAGTCAAGATTCCATCTTATCCCTTTTTCACATGAAATAACTTAAAGAGTTCTATTTAAATTATATTCTAACACTATTTGCTTCATGCGTAAGCTTAAACTATTATTCAATAGGTGAATCTTAACATGTTAAATATTTGACTGAAATGAAATGTACATTAACAAATAGACGTAATCATTTAAATTATATTCTAACACTATTCCATTTATCTAAGCTGCTTGGGGTGTAAGAAATCCTAAAATTGAAGTTGGAAACAAGCTTTCTTTATAAATTGTTACCAAAAGCGAGTACAGGATAGGGTAGCACCTAGTTTGTAAGAAAGAAAACGGCAATTGCCGTATTGGTATGGACAACTTTTTAGCGAAGTTAGCATAAATAATTCAGCAAGCTTTGGAGCATGTGACCTGGCCTTGCTGGACATGCTAAGAAAGCTTTTTAACAATTATAGACCAAAAGATCATTATAAAACAAGAAATCACAGCCAGATGTAATTTTTCTAATAAATCTTCTTCTCAAGTAAAATTGAGAGATTCATTCCATAATTTATATTAGATTTCACAGATTTAATGATATATATTTTGTCACATTATTTAAAATTTTAAATGATGTGACACATATACACCATTAGATACAAAGGCTCCATATGAAAGAGAAAAAAAAAAAGAAAAAAAAATCATGTAAATCTCTGGAGTAGATGATTAGGATAAGTTGTATATGACCCTTTTAGTCAGCCACTCGATGTATGCCACATTTTCTACGTCGTTGTTGGTGGTCCAAATATTGTAATCTGACATGGTGTATGCAATACGTTTGAAAACCAAGCAGTATCATACCAGCCTTTGTTGAAATTTCTTAGGATACATGCATGTGATCTTGTCTATAATTGCATTATTGTACCTTCTGGTTTTATAGTAGGTGTATCAAATTTGTGTGGAAAAAGATTGGCCTGAGAAAGGGCAATCGGAGACAAATGGTTTAAGGTCAACATTGGATGATGGATACTGTGTAGCTGAGAAAATGTGGAGGAACACAACATGATGGCATGCCAAAATCAATGTTAGCCCAAGATATTAGTCAGCTGCTTTGTCGGATCCTAGGTGGTCCACATGAGAAATATGCAATGGTTCACTTATGTGACGTGTACCCCAGCTAGACAAAAGTTCTTCCTAGGTACCCTCCAACCAGAAATTGAGGCCATGCTAGAATTGAAATCAAGGAGTGTTGATCGACATGATAAGTCAGTGTTTGTCGGATTTCGATGAACGGTGTTCATCGCCGAAATCCGGTTATCAAAATGAATCGATAAATGTCTGTTGATTTGGGATCAAATGATTGAGTCAGTCAATTATTCGAGTGTCTTATCTAACCCTAATGAAATCTTAAACCCTAGCTATCCCCTTTTCTTAACAGTGTGGATCTTGTTTGCTTTGTAGACTCATATAAGCTTAATGTTGTATAATCTCAGCATTTATAAACAAATTCACAGTAAAAGTGGTCATTAGCATAGAGGATAAACTCGGTACATCCTCATGTTTTCCATTTCATTTCCTGTTTCTATAAGTTACTTAAACATGTATTCCCCTTTTCAGGATTCAGCTCCTTTCTATATCTAGGAAGTGGAGCGTCCTCCAAGTTCTTTTGCTCTCATTAGATTCGGTCATATGAGTTCTCTATGAAGACAGGAACTAAAATATTGCTGATGATCATACTAAAAAACATGCTGATGATGGAATATAACCGGCTAAACTATAATTTACTTTGTTGTGGCTACATCTAATTGCATGTAATAGGTATGTTATTTAGAGTACCCAGCAAAAAATTATTCTATGACAGGTTTCACACACTTCCACTAAATATGAACTGTAAAAATGATAATAAAGTGATGATAACCTAGGGATGCATATACCAAACACGTCATAGGAACAGTAATCAAGACAATGATAGGCAATAGCTTTCCTTGATTTCAAAGCTGTTCTAGAGCGATTTCAACAAACAGAGTATAACAAGGACTCATATATGTCAAAATTTACGAAAATAAAAATAAAAATAAAAATCTCTGGGGACATAACATGTGGTTAAACTGTTAAAGTGTGCATGTCAACATGAAGCAGAACATTCTGTTCATCTTTATACGGGGAAAATCCCAAATTCAAGCCATCATCTGACCAACACATAAACCTATAATGAGCACTTGAGCGGCTAAGATCACCAATAATTGGCAAGCTTCTTTTCCTGGTTCTCCTTTTTCTTTTTTCTTTTTATGGATGAGACAGAAAGAAGAGCTATTACAAGAGGGTCCTTTCCACTATACGTCCTTTTCCTGGTTCTCCTTACGAATGTCATAAATGCCAGTAGTTGCAATTGCAAGCTTAAATGAACGTTCCAGCACAGCTGATATTGGAACATTAGTCATCCGAACATGAATGTCTCCCTTTTGATTCTCCAAGCAAAAGCATAATGGTGATGATTAGAGTTCCTCGAAATGGGTGCATCTCCATCTAGAGGCAATTCAATTATGTTTCTACTAACTAGCATGTGAAAAAATTGCAGCATTCAATGTAATCAAATATCAATACACTCAAAAGAGATAGCTCATTTGATAGATCACCAGCTCTAATGATTCAATGAAGTGATGGAAGCATGCTCCACAAAATAACAAAGCATGGTCCATGTGATACAAATAACAATGCATACCCAAAGCATAATGGAGAGACATTATCCTGCGGTCTCTGAGGATTTCAATGAACTGATAGCCTTCTGGTAAAAGTCCCAAGATTTACTTCTCCTAGTGATATGTCTTTGACCAAACGGTTTTTGCTTTACATACATCTGTGTATTTTCAGCCACAGCAAATCCCTCCAGGTATACACGAAGATCACCATGAGAACCTGCCATGAATTGCACTTATGTCATTAATCAGTTATCTTGTCTTACAGAAAATAAGTTTTGCATACACTGCAGATGACAAAATGCTGGTCATCCTAATTCATGGTACAGAACTTGCTGTATAAGCTACATCTAGGGATGATCCATTTTTCAAAAAAAGTAGGATACCTGGATAATTCTTTGGTTTCCTTCTTTTATTTATTTATTATTATTTTCTTTTACTTCTAAAAGAGAAATCCTCGTCTAATGTGGCATAAATGCCCAGTGTGCCTTGTAGTGATATGTTACTCGATGGATTAGAATACTTCACTGTAGAGTATAACTAAACCTTGAGGATCCAACCAGGTGATCCCACCAGTAAAATGTACCTACTGAGCATCTATTAAATTCCCACCAATTTGTGTTACATTAGGCCCCATTTGGATTTTAGAAAAAGGGGGGGGCAAATTATCATGATTAAGAATATGGCTTCTTATCTTAAGATATCAACAGTATTCCTTTTCCTTCTTCATTCCAAAGCCAAGCAGAAGGCTGAATGAAAGCTGAAGATAATTGAGGTTAAAAGGTAGGGATAATCCAGGGGCAACATATCAGCAGCGGGGTTTCACCATTCCTCAAGCATTACCTTGTGCCACCATTAGTCGTGAAGACACTATTTCTATTGTGGGGCACCATACATTTTCTGAAAAGTAAAATACAAGTTAATCAGGTCAATTGGCATCTTACCTAATGAATTATCACACTTTTTCCGAAAGTTGTACGAATAAGGGAAGATTGCAGTGTGCAGCTACAAGATGAAAGTTTCACACCACCAAAAGAAAAAAAGAAAAGAGTTAGGGAATGAGTTCAAAAAACAACATAATTTTTTAATATGATCCCCTCCCCCCCTCGCACAGGGCAAAAAAAAGGCAAAAAATCAATATCTTACAGGATTAAGCAAGGCTTTGTATGGGGAATCATCCAACAACAATGTATTTGACTCATTGTAGTATCCCTTCTCCCATGGAAGAGTAGGGTCATGTTTTTCCCAAATTTTCCTCAATTCCTTAAAAACTATGGGCTTATGCTTGTCTTGAAGAGTCTTGAACTTTGTAGCAGTGCAGTGAGATAGATCCTGAAAAAAAACCCACATAAATATGCACAATTAGATGCAAGCGGATCAGCTTTCCGAGCTGTTTCCACTGAATTATGAGTTGAAAATATTAAATTATTTTCAGATGTAATATGTCAGATAGTTGCTCTCATTAACATGTAAGGATAATAAAAAATACAAGGGTGTACTGGCGGATATCTAGATCAGAAGACATTGCATCTGCATAATATGTTCAAATGCATAGCTCTCACATAAATGAAGTTGATATTGTTATGTGAATTTGTTGATTCGATATTGCTTCCATACAAAATGGGAATGCCATGCTACAAACTGCATCTACTGAATAATCTAACCATTAAATGAAGGAAACTTTTTCTCAATCAGGTATCAGACTATCAAATTCTCCAAATCAAATGCAATAGGGGAATTACCCACAAAAAAATGACCTAGATTTTAGGTGCATATACCAATATAAGGAAGTATTTAAACACGAACTTATTGGCAGAAAAGATACTTCAAAATGACAAATGAGGAGTCAGACCTTGAAGAAAATCAAGGAAAACAAATGAAAGGTGCATACCCAACAAAGTAGCAGCTTGTGCTTCATATCTCCCATCAAATAGTCAATCACTCTTTCCACATTTTTCCTTAAGAAATTAATAAATAATTGCAATTAATGCTTATACACTATGCTGACTAGCACCAACCAGCACATGCTTTAAGGAAAAAAAAAAATGGAAACAAGCTGCTTCTCTTAGAACTCAAAATTAAATGAAACACTTATATACATCAAACAAAGAGATAGAGTGAATGAAATCCAGTTAGAATGGTTGAAGAGTACTTGGATCTTGATGACCACACACCCACTTCAAATCTCTCAAAGCAGAACTTCAGGAAATCAAGATAGAAGGGCCTCTTGAAAACTGAAAATAAGAAGCAAAGGTATAATCAGATATAGAGGGCGAAAACCATAGTGAATCTAATCAGTGAAACAATATTACAACATCATTTCTCACTTGCCCGTCCTGCAATGTTTATGTCTGATTTGTATTTCTTCGGAGGCGGACGAATTATATCCACAAGCAGCCCATTTATATCAAGAATAAGAAGTTTTTTCTTCAAATGACCAACGTGTGCTCTTACAAGAGAAATATGAGAAACCTTTGAGGTGTTATCCTCTTCACTGGCAACAGCAAGACAGACTTGTTTACTTTCAGCAGCACCTGATAAAACAACTTTTTCTTTACTATTTTTTCCATTCAATAGACAAGGGGTTGACATAGTATTCACACAATCGGCGCCAGTCAGGGAACCTTCCTCGGGCACCTGATGAATATTGACAACAGTATTAGGCTTCTTCTTTTGACTTCTACTCCTTGTTTTCTTTTTCATCACCATATTCACTTCCACAGGAATTTTGGCTGTTTCCATGCCCATCTGTTCAATTGAAGCAAAGGGAGGGCACATTGTTGAATCTACTCCCAAGTTAGTATGTTGTATCTCACTCTTGGTCATTGGAATAGAATCAGTATTACTGACAACCTTAGAACTTTCATGTGATACACATAATGAAGAATTGTTCACTGAAAAAGAGTTTTCACCAGTACCCCAAAAAGTAACTTTTTCTTCAGTATTTCTTTCAACTGATAGAAGTGGTATTGGCATAATATTCATATGATTGGTGCTAGTTACACAACCGTCCTCTGGCAGCTTTTCAGCTTGTTCATTATTATGCAGTGCCTTGGTCTTCTTTTTCTGACGTTTTCTTGATTTCTTTGGACTCACCAGATTCACTACTACAGGATTTTGGATTGTTTCCATGCCCGTCTGTTCAGATCTAGCAAAGGGAAGGCACAATGGTAAATCAACACCTAAGATAGTACCTTGCTCTTCACTCCTGGCCATTGAAGAAGAAATAGCAGTGGTGAATACCTTATATGTGTCAAGTGACAGACTTCGTGAAGAATTAGTCACCGAAAAAGAATTAATATCATCAGTATCTAACAAAACAACTTTTTCTTCACTGTTTCTTTCATTTGATAGAATTGGTGTTGGCGTGACATTCATATCATTGGTGCTAGTCAGGCAGCCTTGCTCTGGCAGCTGTTGAGTATGTCCACTATTTTGCAGTGTCTTAGTCTTCTTCTTCTTCTTCCGATTGCCCCTTCTCCTTTTCTCCCTCCTCACCAGATTCACTTCCACAAGATTTTGGCTTTTTTCCATGCCATTCTGTTCAATCCTAGGAAAAGAAGGGCATATTGTTGAATCCACTCCTAAGACGGTATCTTGCACTTCACTCATGGTCATTGAAAAAGAATTTGCATTTATGAGGACCTTACAATTGTCATGTGATAGATGTGGCAAAGTATTGGTCAGTGAAAAAGAATTAGTTTCATCAGTAGCCAATGAAAGAGCTTTTCCTCCACTGTTTCTTTCATTTGATAGAATTGGTGTTGGAGTGATATTCATATCATTGGTGCTGGGCAGATAGCCTTCCTCCGGCTGCTCTTGAACTTGTCCACTATTTTGCTGTGCATTAGACTTCTTCTTCCGACTTCCCCTTCTCCTTTTTTTTCTATTCAACAGATTCAGTTCCACAGTATTTTGGGTTGTCTCCATGCCCGTTTGTTTAATTCTAGCAAAGAGAGGGCAGAATGTTGAATCCACTTCTAAGATAGTATCTTGCAGTTCATTCCTGGCGATTGAAGAAGAGTTAATATTCCTGAAGGCTATTTAACTTTAGTGTAAAGATCGCTTTCCATTATTTGCATTAACTGGGTCAGGTTCCAATTGCTTGATGGGATCCTTTATCATTCCTTCATGTAATTTACCCTGAAATAGTGGACAGTGGAAAATGATCCAAATAAAGTGAGAAAGCCCTGCATATTCTTCAATGAATCAATAACTTATGAACTCTAGACATGGTTACCATGTAAACAACGTTTTTATCACCACATCTGTTTGTTTATTCTAGGTCCAGCTACACTAGCTGTTTGCGGCCAAGAATCTAGAAGAAATTTTTGCAGATGTTGACCTGCAGGCTCCAAAAACAAAAAGCAATCCACTTTTACCACCTTAGAGCTTCTGTAATTTTTTTTTTTAATGAATTTTAGAGCTTATGCAAATTAAAGCACTTCTAATTAAACTTTTTTGTTATCAATGAATATAAATTTTCACTACAACAATGTCCAATGAGCTTTAGCTGAAATGGTACTTCCTCCCTTTCTAGCAGGATGGAGGGTGAGTTCACGGATTCAAGTCCCACCTGGTACATATGTAACCTACCAGTCAAAAGAAAAAAAAAAAGACTAGCCATCCTAATCGACATTTTACACCTTGTGTAAAATCCGTTTAGGTAACTAAACTATGGATAATTTGATTGATCTTAATCTTAAAAAGGGAAAAAATTATATTGAGAGCCAAAAACAAAATTCATCACTAGGCGATTATATAATTTTGTTACTTCTATTTTTCTTTAAAATGACATCATGAAGTAAAAGTAAGACCTAAATTTTCAGGACAAAATCATTAATCTGGCTCTATGCTATTTCTTTAAAAAGCTCCAACCAAGAAGAGAAATTCCTCAATGAAGCTGCTAATGCCAGGTGAACTCATATTGGCCATAGTGCCATAGTGGAAGGGTAGGAAAATGTTTAGGAGATTCAGCATGGTGCCCATTGAACCTCCATTTTAAGCGCATATTGAAATATAAACCAAACCATTTCAACAGATGATTCTCATTTACATAACAGCCATTTATAAAAAATACAAAAAAGATATATACCAAATCAACTTTAACCTAAAAAAAAATCCACCAAATCCCAAAGTAAGGCAAACAAATTAACCAACAAAAACTACTACATTCTAGCCGGTTGCATAGAAAACCAATAAAACAGAACAACTTGAACAGCAAATTATCATTTTTTTTTTTTTCATCTTCAAATTTCACTGAAAACAAAACCATAGAGTCAGCTGTATTCGGCTCAGCCAAGTAAACACGTTTTTTTCTTCGTTAACATGCAAAACAGCAATTCGTATACTTACATATTCTCTTTGTTCGATAGAGAGTTCCGCCCTTTGGTTTCAATGTCGCAGCGAGTGGTGGAGGCGCACGTTTGAGCGGAGACAGATACCCGGTAGTGGTACCACGAGGTTTTGAGGACCTTTGGGTCTGAATCTAAACGACGTCGTTAGTGTAAATGAAACAAAGGCTCGCCGGGCCGGGCCGGGCCAGGTTAGAAGCTAAGCCTATATAATTCCAACCGTGAACCACAAAGCCCATTAATAGAAGGTCTTAGCTCTTAATATGAAGGTTAACTTGTCCGAAGAAATTAATCCAATAATCCCGTACCTTAGATTGTCTAGACACTTGTTCAGGTAGGTAAGCTTTATCAAGACTCTTGTTTATTGCTCGGACAAATTGTAATTCGGTCAATAAATTGCAATTAATTTCAGTTTACTTTAGTCTAGCTTTCAATTATGACAATACATCGTAACTCTATAGTAACCTCAATTTTTCTTTGAAAAAGATGATTTACGTAACTGTTGTTCCTACTTTCTTTCGGGTTGTAGGTTGTTAACGCTTAATCTAGCCAAAAAGAAACATACAATGAATGAATGATGGTCCAATTTTCACTAAACATTAAAAAAGAGAGCATTCTATTGTCGACCCACTTAAGAAGCATGGCGGATGATGATGAGCAGTGGGTGCGACAAACGCACAGCGGACCTACCTTTGACTGGACTTGAGGGATCCATGGAAGAGTCGGACCACTGATGAAATAGCACAGCAGGTTTGGTCGAGCTAGGCACATGTAGTCAAGAATATACAACAAAAAAGACATTGATATGACAAAGACCATAAGCTTAAAATAAGAGATTTGCTTAACCAGAATGACAACAGTTGGCTTCAACTAGATGATCACATTTTCGCCAGTTCTTCATGTGCTCAAACCCTAAAAGTCGAGCATGCCAAAGTTCTACTCCACGTGTTACTTTTACAAGAGCATCACTGGGATCAACTGCATATCATGCATCCCATGATTATACATCCACATGCTTCTATTTATAAATCTTCAATCTATAATGCTCTGCTCATAGAACCACAAAATTATATGCTTTGTTATGATCATGCCTTGTGCATTCACTTCAGTTGCAAAAGCCTGATGGATTTAAAGGAAGTGGTCCTCCTCAATCTGTGTTTCTAAACTGTTCGGCTCGAAAACCCGTCCGCCAGATGGATTCACCCAACAACCCGAGTCCTTTAATTATTCCCGACATCCAAGTAAAACATGTGAGGGAAATAAGGTTGTAATCGAGCCGACCCGAATAAGTATTGAATGGTCACAAGTTGTCGAAATTTGCAAAGAACAATGTCCGAGCCTTAGGTGATCGAGGCTTGGACATTAAGATAATTAATCGGATGCTTTTTCTTAATATTATTATTATGATTGAAATCGCAAGAAACCTTATTGATGCTAATATAAGCATCTTCAAATTGAATAATAAGTTTCATATTAAGAAAATTAAACCAGTTCAAGTGAAGCTCAAGCAATCAAGCGGGGAGGAGGGAGGGGTCGAGTTACTTATGAGTACATTTGTACAGTTGGGAAGTGATGTCACATTTAAGGTAATGGGTAGCTAATTAAAGCATGTAGCTTGCAGCCACTACTTTCCAACCCCCCTCCCTTCCTCAAAGAAGCAAAAAGTCATAAGCAATTAAAGAAATATGTCGACTGTCAGGAATACTGATCAACCAAATCACAGAACTCAAGATCATAGCCTATCAAACGGGAAAGGAGATCAAGAGGTTAAGAGAAAGAAAAAAAGAACTGTACTCAGCAGCTGCATGATGCCACCTTAACGAAGCATGTGAAGCTAGCTAGCTCCCTAGCTTGCGCAGTAAATTCAAATGAAAAAATGCTATTATAGCTACTTAAATTTAGGAAACTATTGCAGATAATGTGGCTATTAATAATGAAGAGAATTATATTTGAAAAGGTATAGGTAGCTATATTTATATCTTCAATGCCTTGTCATTTTAGCTCCCTTCTGGCTCAGTGGGGCTTGACAGGTAGGTTAATTAGGTTTTCCCAGAATTTATTTGGCAGCCAGCAGCCAGCCTCGCTCCATGGAGATACGATCTTATAAGTTGTATGATTTTATGGAATATTTTTGTCTAACGTGAATAAAGGAATGTCAACCACCAAAAAAATAAAGAGATACATATACACATGTCTGTGGAGGGAGAATCTGTCATGTATTACTTCAATTCAACGACTCAAGATTTATCGTCCACCTCCTCTGCATTATTTCCTTTGTCTGCCTCCTTAATTAATTTCCAATTCTGGCTCCGACTTCTGAACCTTCACCAACTACTTTAATTCGCCGTCCATATCTATCCCATTAATTACTACGGGGAGGAGCCTCGACCATCTTATCAATTTACTAGGAATTCCCATTATTTATTTTTTTTCTGGTTGTAAGCCCAAGGTTATTTATCTCTATAATTAAACTTGTCATGGAAGAAAGAGTACCAATCAATTTTAATTATTTAATAATTGATGTGATAAGCGTCGTATAGATTTACAAACTAACGAGACAATCTATGTGGCAATTAATCACAAGTGAATTCAATTGTTTAGTAGCTGGCATGGTAAGTATCACGTAAATTATCATGGTAATCACTAAGAAAACTGCCGGAATATATATGTTTAAGAGATTGAGTTTGTTTGATAGAATTTTTTCTTTTTCTTTTTCTTTTTTTTTTTTTTTTAAGGTAAAAACATTAATAAACACTCAAAATTACTTTTATTTTTATATGAATGTTAGTAAGCTTTTTCAACAAAAATAAAAATAAATAAACATGCAACAAGTATTAACAAATGGAGCCAGAATTGCTTCCTCTTGAGAGTGTCACCACTGCATTTGGAACCAAATAAGTGTAAGGCACGTTGATACCTAAATCATATTATTTAAAGGAGTCTTGATCGAGAAAAGTCTCCCTTGTTTTGGTTGACCCTTATGAGTCTAGAAAAAAACAAAAGTCGTTCTTTAAATTGGGAGGAAATTTTTCTTCAATTTAATTTATTATATATATTAGTTTAAGAAACTAAATTATAAAAAATTTCTCCCACCCAATTTGTTAGAAAATTGCTCGGTTTTGTTAGTGCTTTTTTGGAGAATATTTTTTTAGTTGAAAAAACATACAAATAATTTCGAGAATTTTATGCTTTAAATTATTTATTATTATTATTTTTTAAAAATGAAAAAATAAAAGAAGAATGAAAAAGTTGTACCAAAAACGCCTTTGTCCCTACTTATTCTGATAATATTCCTTCCTTTACTCATACATGGCGCAGAAATTTATGACGAGAAGAAAATATTTTATATGGCTTTTTGACTAAAAAGTTGTCATCATAATATTCTTCCAATTTACCCCTTCATATTTGTCAAAGAAATATAGTTGTCTTGCCTTTTGGGTGTTCAAAGTAGCTTAGTTTCAAAGTCACAATTCATGGGATGTTGTAGTTTACAATAGAGGTCGATCCCTTCTTTGTCACATGTAATTGACAAATGATGGTAACATTACCCTCTTTTGAAGTTTCTAATACAAAATTTGAATATTCTTTGGGGTANATATTTTTTTAGTTGAAAAAACATACAAATAATTTTGAGAATTTTATGTTTTAAATTATTTATTATTATTATTTTTTAAAAATGAAAAAAGAAAAGAAGAATGAAAAAGTTGTATCAAAAACGCCTTTGTCCCTACTTATTCTGATAATATTCCTTCCTTTACTCATACATGGCGCAGAAATTTATGACTAGAAGAAAATATTTTATATGGCTTTTTGACTAAAAAGTTGTCATCATAATATTCTTCCAATTTACCCCTTCATATTTGTCAAAGAAATATAGTTGTCTTGCCTTTTGGGTGTTCAAAGTAGCTTAGTTTCAAAGTCACAATTCATGGGATGTTGTAGTTTACAATAGAGGTCGATCCCTTCTTTGTCACATGTAATTGACAAATGATGGTAACATTACCCTCTTTTGAAGTTTCTAATACAAAATTTGAATATTCTTTGGGGTAATTATCATTACCCCATGATCTACCACTCAATTATCATATACTTTTATCAACTACCAACTTTATATTACGACCCCATAAAATTATTATTTTGTTACTAAAACCCTCTTTTGTTAGTCAAGGTCGTTAAGTTGGACGGTCAACCCATCACGTGCACGTCACATATATTGAATGTGTATGCATTTTTTTGGGGGTAATTATCATTTTTTCCTATGAACTACCACTCGATTATCATATACTCCCATCAACTGTCAACTTTATGTGCACGTGATGAGTTAACCATCCGACTTAACAACATTAACTGACGAAAGGAGGTTTTGGTAACGAAAGAGTAATTTAATAGAGTCATAATATAAAGTTGGTAGTTGATGGAGGTATATGGTAATCAAGTGGTAGATCATGGGGAGAAAGGATAATTACCCCATATTCTTTTTATTCTACAATAAATATAAAATTTTGAAATAATATGCGCTGTAATAAAATAAAATCAACTTAATTTTTTTTAAATACCTTTGTTTGTCTAAAGGGTAGGTCCAAATTTAGAAGAAAAAAAAATGGAGTCTAAATTTGAGAAAAGTCTGAATTTTAAGCTTAATTAGTCAAAGGGATGGACCAAATGAAGGATTAATTGGAGAAATTCATTTGTTAATACTTTTTAGAGTGTATTTTTTAAAATTTTTAAAAAATATTTTGACATGATAGAAAGATTATAGTATTTTTGAAAAGAAAACAAAAAAAAGTACCACCAAACAAAGCAATATTCCACCCTCAACAACAAAAGCAATCATTAAAAACAATAATAATAATCAGTTAAAAAATAAAAGGCAACATAAAGCTCTTTCACCATCCGCTCCCTCCCCAGAGCTACTTAATTAAAAAGAATCCATTGGGATATGTTCTTATAAAGAAGATAACAAGATATCATATTGTGCCTAATTACCTATATAATAATCAATTAAAAAGCTCTAAACCACTTATAACAAAGATGCCCATCCATGCCTCCTTTTCATATTTGGAAAAATTGGGAAGTGGAAGTGGTCCTCCCATGGTGAAGATTGAAGAACAAATTAACAGTCAATTCCAGAACAAGAGAAAGTGGACCACCAACTTTTTGATCAGCAATCAACACCGACTACCGAGCCAAATACCAATTCATTCTTGATCTAAATCATACCAGAATTTCCTAAGATTTGGCCTTATTTTTAATCAAAATATGCGTTTTTAAACAAAAACAAAAACAGTATTTTGTTTTATTAATTTTTAAAATCGGTTAAACCAAACTGCCCTTATATGACAGGCCTTTAGTCGTAAGGTTGGGAGTTAGGAGTACGGGAGTTATTGCCACTCACAGAAATGTGATAAAAGTCTACAAATATTTGGAGGGAGTGGTTGGGCTCTTGCTTCCCAGAAATAGCGAGGAAAATGTGATATATCTTTATTCAATCATCGTTACAACTTACAGAAAGGCAACCCCATAAAGAAACAAGAGCCACTTTGGCTTTTAACCTATTAATTTGAAAAACATGTCAATGGCAATTTATTTATGAGAAAATAAGGAAAAGTACATATATATATATCTCAATTTAAATGTCTTTTTTTTTTTTTTTTTTTTTTTTNATTCACCTAAAAATAGCTTTGTGCATCATTGCTACTAATTTATTTATTTTTTATATGACCATATAAGGCAAGAGGAAGTGATAGATTGATAGTAGCCTCAATTTTTTTTTTTTTTTTTTGTTGACATGTCTACATAAAAGAAGAAAATAAGATGGAGAATTTAAATTAATAACCTCCACTTCATAAGGAGTGGTCTACATACTACAGTCGATTAAATAGCCTCCATTTCATGAGAATAATTTTTAATTAATTTAACTAACTCTTTAGTCATCATTGCTACTAATAAATGGAAAGAATTTGTTGTTAGTGAATACTTATTAATGGACAATTTAGACAAGTTGTCATGGGCTCTTTTGTTTTTACCACTAGACTTGAGTACACTTTACCTAAAAGATGAAACTCCAAGGTTAAATTGGACAATTCAGACCAAGACCAAGACCAAGACTATATTAGTTACCCATTTTCTTTTTTAATTTTCCACCCATTTTCACACATACTCTATATATGTCCATACGTAGCGCCTCCTCTCTGAATACCTCCTCCTAGGCCTACTCTGTTTCTGTGAGCCCCTGAGTTCACCACCTTTTGCTCCCACCTGAAAAAGCTCTGTCATCTCTCCGTGTGCGTGTGCGTGAGTGTGTGTGTGTTTCTGTTTTTCTACATGCACCATCAATGGGCAACCTTTGCTCCTGCCTCGTACCCAAGCCAGTGAACAAGAAGAAACCAACAAAGCGGCTTGCGAACCAACCACCGCTCGCCTCCAACTCCAGCAACCGCTGGACCCGAATCCGATCCTCGCGCAAAGAGAAATTCGACGACGCTTTAATCCAAGAACAAGCTCTAGCCGCCGCCACCATCCTCTTACAACAGCACAACGGTTCTCTGCCCTTCGATCGGTCCGCTTCGCTTCGCTACCCGAACTCGGGGTCCAAGAAGAGCAACCAGCTGCCCCGGAGTTCGAGCTCAAGGGCCAGGTCACTCACAGACCCTTTGCTACAGCCTCAGCAGCTTGTTAATCAGGTTTGGATTTGTGGGTTTTTTTATTTCTTTTTTGGAAGTTATAGAATTGGATGGTGTAGTTGGAATTTAGAGTGGTTTATGAGTATATGTGTGTGATTTCTGTTTCTGGGTTATTTGGGTTTTTAGGTTTCTCGCAATGGAATTGATGGTATATTTCTCTTGTGATGCTGAATCTTCTTAGTTGATGATATGATGCTTGCAACATTGTTTTTTATTTATTTATTTTTGGAATGGAAACAAATTATGATTATTCTATTACAGGGTCATAAGACTTTTGCTATTGGAGGAATAGAGACCATAAGACTTTTGGAAAGTGAATTTGCTATTCTGGATATATTCTTGAGTGATGCTGATGCCTGTATGAGATGCCCAGGTTTAAACCCACATTGGAAATATGTTGTTGGAGCCGTGTAACTGTCTCTACTTTTGGTCTGTTGGATTCTCTTTTAACGATATATATATATATTTTTTTGACATCTTCGCACAAGAGGAGGATTCGAACTAGTGATCTCTGCTTTATTAGGCGTACTCCTAACCGATTGAGCTACCTCTTGCGGACTCTTTTAACGAATTAAAGATCATTGAAGAGGAATCTCAAATGGAAAATTGGAGGTCATTAGACATTTAGACTTAGGTGTGGAATTTATGTCTCTATGCTATTAAATGTGCACCACTGGGCATAATCCATTGCTCTTGCAGTAATATTATTAACAAAAAATTATGTAACTCCAATTCTTTTTATAGTGGCTAGGGATGCACTTTTGGTCTGCACATTTTCTTTTTTATAGAAAGACGGAAGGAAATTAACAAAAATGACTTTCTTCTTTGTGCTAAAAATGGTTAAATGCCCGTATGACTACTACCATTACTGTTATGCTCATAATGTGGTGCAAGGTAAATGCAGGAAGTGGTAAAACTGAAGGCAACGAATGGCTATATTTTGAAATGGTTTCACTTTGTTTTATAAAAAAGGGAGATGATGTGTGGTCAAATATTACACCTTTAGACGTGATAGTCTTTATGTGTGAAGGTGGTAAGAAACAACTGGTTGGGACCAAGTATGATGTGTTAGACTTCAAAAGTTTGAGGTTTTACTGGATGATATGGATCAAAATCAATTGAGGCGCTCTATTAGCCTTGTAGGACTAGTTTTGACGTTAGCCTACACACAAATGTATTGTAGATTGTGTAACTTCATCAATCGCCTTACTTTTTTTCTGTAATATTTTCGTTCTGGTTATCAACAATATTTTATAGCACATAAAGTATGCTTTCCAGTTCAATTTATGCAGATAGGCTGTGTACTTGCTATATGATGCAAGTTTAAAGCTTTGCATTAAATCACTTTCTGGCTTTAACTGGCATCTGTCTAGCAGAAACAAACACACATACATGTACACACACATATATTGTTTTTAATTTTTTCAGCTTTTATCATTTTGAATTGCATTTGATTTCTGACTATGTCTCTCTTTGACAGGACATAAAGCTTGATGATCTAGAAACCAACCGTTTTGTGCTTGTCCATGGAGGTGGCTTTGGTGCTTGGTGTTGGTATAAAACTATAGCACTTCTAGAAGAAGGTGGTTTCAAAGTATCTGCTATAGACTTAACTGGTTCTGGGATTCATACATTTGATTCCAACAACATTACAAGTCTTTCGCAATATGTGAAGCCACTTACTGATTTTCTTGAAAAACTTGCTGAGGGCGAGAAGGTTCTTTTCTATTGCTTATTATTTTATTTCATTTATGTGTCCATTAGTGCTTTAAAAGCACCAGGCTCACTTAAGCACAAAGGTCTCCTTAAGCCTAATGCCTGATTGAAGTAAAGTACACATCTTTTAAATATAATGTATAATAACTTCTAGGGGAAAGATTCAGAATATATAATTAAAAATGTTATTATGTTTACCAAGGGGCAGAGGGACCTGCGGACCCGCCCCCCCCCCCCCCAACAAAATTCTGGATTGGCCCCTCCAAAAGATCTGGGAAAAATTCCTTTGAGCCCCCACAAATATATATATAAAGGTTTTTATTTTTTATAGATGTTTTGGATTTTAGATAGTAATTGGCCATGATTTTAAGATTCTTTTATTATTATTATTATTTCTTGCCTTTTGTTACTGACCAAATAAAAGCTTATAGTCTAATATAGTAATGTTTTCACCGCGTTAATCAAAAGTTAAAAAAAAAAGAAAGAAAGAAAGTTTTGATACATATATTTGTAATAGGTTCAACTTATTAAGTCTAATTACTTTTTGTTAGAAGAACATTGAAGAAATCGTCAATAATCTCCTTTATTAGCTTTGTGTTTATTTTGGTCATAGACCTCCTCCCCCAGGGAAAGAATCCTGGCTCTGCTATTGTGTTATCCTACTAGTTCAAATAATTTGGGCATTTTGCACTTTCACATTTGTCGTTGGTTTAATCATCAATGTCTTTTTAGTCTGCTAATAAAAAATTTATAAAAATAAAAACACTAATATATTTAGCCAATTAGCTTCAATAATTAAGAGCATTTTCCAATTTCACAAAGGTTGTTGGTTGAACCGTTGAAGCATCAATGTTGTTTTATTGTCTTTTTTCTACTTTTGCCCCCAAAAAATTTGTCCAGAGAGCAGTGTGTATGACAAATCAAAAGTCCATTTTAGTTGCTTTAAGATTTGAAGTTAATTTTAATAATTTAAGCATTTGCTAAAAAAATAAAAATAAAAGAGCATGCTTTTTAGTGCTCTCAGTTTTCTTAAAAGCATACAGAAAGCATGTCTCAATCACATGTTAAATCTGAATAAGACAATTTTCCAATTTAAAGACTTGCTCTTGCTGGAGACTTCAGCTTGCTCATTCCTGAATAAGACAAACAAAACTACCTACCACAGAAAAAATTTACAGAGAGAGATTACAGAACTAATCTGACCTGCTCATTTTATAGGAATTTGAACTTTTGCTGTTTGGTTGTTGAGTTCAAAATTACTCCTGTAATAGAGCTTTGGAAATTTGGATCATGGTCGCATTAATAACAAACATGTAAAATACTGATATATGGGTAATAACTACCTGAAATGGGGGTTTATATGTCACACTGTATTGTCTGGAAAGCCTCAATCAAAAAGCTTTTGATGGTTTCACTCAATCTATATTTTCAACTAGAATAGTGAATACTGCTGATAAAATGTTGTTGCTTCTATTATGGAAGTTATTTGCTATTTCCACTCATATTCTTTGGATTTACATTTGTGTTATTTTCTGTTCGAACGTGAAATTTGTATATAAGTTAGTAGAACATTTCTTTTTCTTGAATATATCTCTTACTTTGTCTCCTATCTTTTTGTTTTTGATATTTATGCAGGTTATCTTGGTGGGACATGATTTTGGTGGTGCATGTATATCATAT
>CM017323.1:5278143-5344050 GCA_006937295.1 Carpinus fangiana
TTCAGGTTCCCAACCTCCTAATCATATATTTGAACTTACATATATTCCTGACCTTTCAATATCATTACCCTGTCCCATAAGAAACTGGAATTTGAAGCCTACTAAGTCCAATTAATAGCAAAGCACCTATGACGTTGGTTTGCCCCTTGTGAAGTAGGATCACGGTCCTCTCCATCTCACTTAAAATGGAGAAGAACCATTTTATGGTCCAGATTTTGTTTTGTTGTATTTAACGGTGTACATGTTGTCATGTCATTTAAAATTCACTAGGTGATAACATATACACCATTAGATCTATCAAATCTAATCTGGACCACGAAATGGTTCCTCTCCATTTCAGGTGAAATGGAGAGAATCCCATCCATGTGAAGTACATAAGACATAGTAATAGAGGATCATTTCTAAGATAAGAACCTAAAATCTAAAGGTACGCAACATTTGATGTGCACTTATATGATAGAAAAATTATTACTGGACTGACTCTTAAGGCAAACAAGCACTTTCAACAATTAACATTAATTGAAAACAAATTACCATGTCTCACCTCCAGATGAAGCGTTGGCTTGAACCATAACTTGCCCACCATACAGCACTTGATGGGGAATAAGTCATAATAGATAGACCAAACCCTCTGTATAATCCCCGAATGCCATCAGACTTTAGAATCTTACGAGTAACATCTAAACCCCCATTGTACTTTGTGTGGCCTGAGTATCCTTGGACCATCAGCTTTTGGCTAATCTGAAGAGCCCAATATTGAGGAAATTAGCATCTAAGAATTTCCTCTTCTTTTTTATTTCGCTTTATATGAGTGTGACCTTTAGGCTAAACTCAAATTAGCATTTCAAACCCAGAAATGTTATAAACCATTTATCAGACGATAATATGCCAACCCTTTAAATAAGTTTTTACAATTGAAGTATAAAGACAGAAAAATGCTCGTCCAAAATATGACCTACTGCCTCCATACCACATCAATTGGAACAAACACAGCCTGAGAAAAAAGCGATGCTATCATTCCAGCTACTCCGTTTGCTATGGCTGCCTCGGTGGGTTCAGATAATTTAAATGGTTTGACCATCCTGAAGGCAGCCACTTTTGTGGTCTCTAAAGCAGTAAGGAAAATGACCCTGGCAGGAATTGCACCAGTTATGACTGTACCGAACCCTCTGTACAGGCCGGGAACCCCATCAGTTCTCAGTATCCCTTTGATGACAGAAGTTGCATTTCTCTCGGCAACGTCCTTTGATGCAACCTGCAGCCTGGTTTTTACAACAGAGACTGGGTACAGTGCCACGGTAACTCCTGTAAAGAGGCCAGCCCCTACGACATAAAACTTGGTCTTGTCAAGCCTGCACGTAGAACCAGTGAGATCAAAAACTGACAAATTCTTAGTAAACCAAGAAGAAAGAGTAATCAATCCACAAGATTATGTACATGCCAATGAGCTATCTCAAATTGGCATGTGTAATTGACCCATCAAAAATGACTAAGTCTTCTTCAATAGACAATAGGAACCAGGTTCATAGGTGTCACAAAATTTTTACGCTTGCTGTCAACTCTACCTATTTCATATTTTGCTGTCCTATCCTTCTGCATATTCAGTTCGAATCCCAAGTAGAGGAGGGGCATTGCAATAGGTTGACAGCAAGCGTAATTGATTTAGTTCAATTACATCAATAAGTAGACATTCTTCACAAGTTTTGAATGATTAACCTCAACCGTGAGATTAACATTTTGCTTAGATGTACAAAACCAAACACATTTATACGAATATCTTACCGCAATACTCGTCAATTTTTTTCTTCGAAATAACAATCTTATAACTCCGTGGAATTTCAAACTCCTCGTTTTTCAGAAATTCCAAGCCTAACGATTGCACAAACACTTAGCTTAGACAGCCGAATCAAACGGAAAGTATGGAATTCAATTTTTCATTTTCTTTATTTCAAACAAAACCACATATATTTCATAAAGAAATTGAAAGAAAAAGCTAATTACGCGCATAAACGACTTAATGAAAGGAAATTACACTAAAAATAGAGATTAAACCAGAAATAGGGACGTACTTGTCCCAGTTAATCTCGGTTTGAGCAAACGGCTGAGCTCGAGCGCTGGGCGCAGCCATGGACTCGTCTTGGATCGAACAGACTCGAAGAATACAAATCTCGAATGGACACGAATTCAAGAACGCATTTCTCTTCAGAAGCGCATCGGCTTTGAAAAATCTCTTAAAGGCTTCCACTATACGAAATGAATGTTTTGAATTTGCTCAAGCACGAAAATGACCAAGAACGACTTTTCTCTTCTTCTTTTTCGCAATCCGGTCTGCTTGGAGCGAAAATAATTTTCTACGTACCAAGAAAAAAAAGAAAGGGTTTTTTTATTTTTTATTTTTGCGTTTTATATATTCGTTTGAGTAACTCGCAACCGTTAACCGTATATTCGCATTGGTAAGCAATTATAAAAAAATTGGTAGCCGTCTAGGACAGAGCGTTTAGTAGTTTTAAAGATAGAAAAAACTAATTAATAACAACTAACCAATTATCCTTATATGTAATAATATAAATATACATTTTATATTAAAAATATAACATTAAAATAACGCCGTTTTAATGTTAAAGATCAAAATTATATCATTTTAAATACAAGTTAATAATGTCCTCACGAGGTAGCTTAATCGACTATAAATCACGCTTTATGAAATGGAGGTCACAAATTCGAATTTTTCCTCTCATTACTCTTGCGTGAACATGTAAAAAAAAAAAATATATATATATATATACATACGAGTTAAAAATAGAGTTTCATCATATTCATTGTTTTTTGGAACACTTTGAGCCATAATTATTTAAAATAAGCCCAAAAAATAAGTACAATAAAAGCATAAAACACTTCAAAAAACCCATATAAAAAAATAGTTATAAAACCGCTAGTTAGTAGTTACCCACCAAAGCAGAGCGGTTATTTTATGTTTTTGTTTGGGTGGGTTTTAAATCCAAAGTGATTCTTGTGGGTTTCACCTTTCATGTTTACTGGTCATTGGGCTTTTTGAGTTTATAAAAATCAGTATTTTCGTTTATGAGTTATACTCTATTATATATACTCTCACTTTTTCATGTTTATTTTTTCGTACTCATGGAAAGCATATGTATCAATTTTTTTATTTTTTTTTGTCAAACCTAATTGCCACTTGTACGTAAGATTTGACAGGAAATAAACTTTTTTTGTTAGTGAGTAATTGAAATTGCCTCTAGTATCATATTTTATAGAGCACTCCAAATTTCTAAGCTACATGTTGCCTTTAATACTAGGATTGGAGAAGGAATTAGCCAATTCCTCACGATAATGTTCCTCCAAATTTTTCTTTTTTTTTTTATCTTTATAAAATTCTTCTAATAATTCAGAACCGAAGAATTAGCTCAATTCAAGATGTCTTTTTATTTTTCGTTGTGTTATATCTTTTCAAAACAAAAATATAAACACGCATTATAAAATGCATAAACATTCAAAAATAACTTTTACATTTATATTATATTATAACACATTTTCAAACCAAAAAAAAAAAGAAAAAATTAAAAATTAAAAATTAGTAAAGGTGAAAGTACTTTTTTGCCCACACCTAAGCCATGAAAGAAGAAGGAGGAGGTTGGCGTGCCGCTTTCAAATTATCTCCTCTTCCTGTCTTTTGACTCTTTTCATTTGAAATACACCGAACTTACGTCCCATTCCCATATGCGTGCAAAAAGTTGATGCTAAATTACACAATAGGTGCATCGATGAGTCAAATACGTGTGGAATAAAATTATATCGTTTTCAATCAAAGTTCTTTGATTCATATTATTTCGATTAATTTGATATTTGAACATAGAGATAGAGAGTGGATCTAGCTACTAGCTACCACCTTTTTTCTTCCATACACATGACCTAAATGATTACAAATCACTAATTTTTCTTTATTTTCTAACCCCAAATCTAGGAACCTACTAGCTACCACCTTTTTTCTTCCATACCCGTGACCCCAATGATTACAAATCACTAATTTTTCTTTATTTGCTAACCCCAAACCTATGAACCCATGCCACATAATATATTTCCTTTTATTTATTTTGGTTTTCTTCTCAATTTATATTTGATCATCTTTCCCAGAGGCAACTTGATCCTCTCGTGAGCAGCAAGTTCATTTCTTTATCGATTTTAGTTTTTGAGTGATGATATAAAAAAGACTAGAATTTTTTTAGAGTCATCCTAAATGTGATATAGCATTTAAAATCACCAATAAATTAAAATTTAATAATAATTATTTCAAATTGAATGATAATTTTAAATGTTACATCACATTTCGGATAATTTGAGGAGAACTCTAATCCTCCTTATATTATAACTCTTAGTTTCCACAATATTTACAAGTTTCAACCTCCCTCTAATGGGCTCAGGAGAAAAATACAAAACAACCTCCCTCCGATGAGCATTTGCTTGGTCCCCGACCAATTCTAAGCCTTCAAACTCCATATCCCAATGAAAAATTTGCCTAAGAGACACCAAGGAATTAATAATAGCGCCAAATAACCTGGTCAGGTTTGACGTGCTGTGGCGTGTGAGCTAGGGAGACAGCAGTATAATGAAAATGCCTTTAGAACAAAAAAACACATGTATTCAATAATCCATATGTAGCATAAGAACTAAGAAGCAAACTATGTGCATGATTGGTTTTGGGGCAATCATCGGATTCCACACGTCTCCGTAAAATCAAGCATTTTCAGGCAAAAATACATGTGCTCATTTTGTTTTACATCTGAACCATAACTTACTAATTTTAATTAAATATTTCACGTTTTGAATTTTACTTTATTTTTTTTATTTATAAAAGAATTTATAAAGGACATGAGGGTATATTGCAAATTGTTGATAATTAAAAAAAAAAAAAAAAAAAAATTGATCAATCTTTGATTTGAAGGGACATTGTAATATTGGGTGAGCTTGAAGGGGTATATAATTATATATATATTCCCATTAAATTTAACCAAAAAATAAGATAGAAAACATTTTTATGTGAAGCCAACTACTTTTCTTTTTTCTTTTTTTATTATTAAAAAAATTAGTTAAAAGTGTGTACAATGGGCTTAAAAGCCGGGCTAATTTTCCTAGACCGACTTGCGAAGTAAGCCAAAGTCAGCTTACACCGCGTTTTTTCTTTCTAGTCTTTCTGTCGCTCTCTTCAGAGTTCATTCTTCTTTGCTGGTGATTTTGGCCAACCAAGAGTAGAGATGTTCATTGAGAGACGAGAAGAAAACCTTCACCCAGAAAGTGGGCTTTTGCTTCTCACCATGATGGGAATCTTCTCCAAATTCACCATTTTGCTTTTGATTCTGCTGTCATGCACTAGCTTCACTTCAACAGGTTGGCGAGTTCTGTTTCTTCTTCTTTCAATCTTTGCAAATATAGAATATCTCCCTGTTTCTTGTTTCTTGTTTGTGTTAATGGATATAATTTTCTTAACCTCTGATATATCGGTAACAGAAAGCAATGGTCTTGTTTGTGTTAATGGATATTTTCTATCACTTGACTGATTGGAGAAATATTTTAGGAATTTGGCAGGCTTTGTTTATTGACTTTGATGAATGAGGAAATGGGTTCTCCTTCAGTGATCAAAATTGTCAAGCATTTATCATATTTTCCTTTAGGATATAGGTACTGAGTAGTAGCATTAGTACACAAGTCAAATTTCAATAAAAAATTTCGTAAGGCAAAGAGTTTTGATCTTATAACTTGAAGCTGCAGGTTCACTTACCACGTAATAAATAATAAGCAAAAAAATAAAAATTCTTATTATCTTCTTCATTTAGCCAAATCAGCTACTGTTTTATATTCTAGTTTTTGTTAATACCAAAACATGCATGCTTAGAAATGCCTCTGTTTTATAATTTCTATTATAAATTTCATTATGTAATTGACATTTGCCAAGGAGTTGAAGATACTGACCATTTTTATTTATCTTATTTTTTGTTTGGTTGTTTCTTTTTCAGAAGCCTATGATCCACTTGACCCAAATGGAAATATCACAATCAAATGGGATATAATGAGCTGGACTCCTGATGGCTATGTTGTGAGTTTTAGCCTATATATATATGATCTTTTAATAGCAATCAAGGCCTAATAGAAGAGACTCATATTTGGTTCACATGATCTCTCATATTGGTGCATGTTCATGTTAGTGATATCTCATATTGCATAGCTAGAGAGAAGAACTAGGTGTGAGAAACAGTGTCATTTTTCTACTCTTCAAGCATTCTATCTGAACATTTTGGGAAACAGTGTTATTTTTCTGTTCGGATTTATAATTTGCATCTTGATTAGATTGATGGAGGTTTGCCTATGTAGAAGAAATTCTATTAAACTTCAATTCGCAATTCGTTCGCTATAATGTCCACCATGTTTATCCAAAATGCAACATTGAACTCTTCTTTCCCAATACAATTTCTCTACTTAAGATATTCTCAGATGAGCAACTTTTTTATGTTGTTGGAGTCTGAAGTTTTCCCCTTCAACTCAATCTGGGTAGAATTCTGACTCAACAGTATGAATTTTAGGCTTTATTATCTTAAAAATGATTGATTAAGCAAATGGCTTTCATTACCTACGGTCACGTGAAGGGTTTATGTGTTCAGCATATTAGAATTGTTGGCATCTACATAATCAGATGGATATAATGTCATTTTTGTTATCTGAATGGACAGGCAGTTGTCAAAATATACAACTTCCAGCAATATCGTCACATTCAAACACCAGGGTGGTCACTCGGATGGACATGGGCAAAGAAGGAGATAATTTGGGACATGGTGGGAGGCCAAGCCACAGAGCAAGGAGATTGTTCTAGATTTAAAGGAACCATCCCACATTGCTGTAAAAAAAGCCCAACAATTGTTGATCTATTGCCAGGTGCACCTTACAACATGCAGATTGCAAATTGTTGCAAAGGCGGTGTACTTAGTTCATGGACGCAAGATCCAGCTAATGCAGTAGGTTCTTTTCAGCTCAGTGTTGGTGCAGCTGGAACCTCCAACAAAACTGTCAGAATGCCTAAAAACTTCACTCTGAAGGCTCCAGGTCCTGGTTATACTTGTGGAGTTGCAAAAGTTGTTAAACCAAGTAAATTTTTTACAGCAGATAAAAGGAGGGTCACACAAGCTTTGAGTAAGTTCCTTAATGAAGACCACATCTATAGATGTTCCTTTTAAGCTTTGAGGACAAAGCCAACACTGATATTTTCATTTTTACAACAGATGACAGACTAATATAAATTTCTTGTGCAGAATTTCACCTAATTTTTTTTTTCTGTGCATGTATGTTCTAATGGTTATAGGATAGGGTAATCTCGTTTTAATTGTTTTCAAGAAATTAAAACATAATTGAATTAATAAATGAAAATCACATTTTAAACTCATCTCTCTTTTATGGCAGTGACATGGAATGTGTCGTGCACATATTCACAGTTTCTAGCACAAAAAACTCCCACTTGCTGTGTCTCACTCTCATCCTTCTACAGTGACACAATAGTGCCCTGCCAAACATGTTCATGTGGCTGCCAAAGCAACATGGCCCAGTCAGGGAGCTGTGTTGAGTAAGTTTTTTAAGCCAGAACAGCTTAACTCTTTCTTCTAACTTCTTTGTGGATGATAATTTTCTTACGTATTATTTTCTGTGGTTCACAGGGCAAATTCACCAAATCTAGCTTCAGTTGTTTCAGGTTCTGGCAAGAATAACTCTACGCCTCTGGTTCAATGTACAAGTCATATGTGTCCAATCCGATTCCACTGGCATATTAAGCTTAACTACAAGGAATACTGGCGGGTGAAACTCACAGTTACAAACTTCAATTACAAGATGAACTATTCAGATTGGAACCTAGTTGTTCAACACCCCAACTTCAACAATCTGACCCAGATTTTCAGCTTTTACTACAAGTCATTGAATCCATATGGAAGAATAAGTAAGTGAGATCCTAACATGGAGTTGCTCTGGTTTAGAATAATAGACAATGTGCTCCTAGCAAAAGAGAATTAGTATCCAATTCCTCCCCTCCCCAGAAACGACTGGTTGTTATGATTTTCATAACACATTCACATGTTTTACTCTTGTTTTTAATGGATATTGGAAGTTGAGAAAGGGTATTTAATGGATTTGATTTTCAACAGATGATACTGCGATGTTATGGGGACTTAAGTTCTACAATGATTTGCTTATGCAAGCTGGCCCTCTTGGTAATGTTCAATCAGAGCTACTTTTTCAAAAGGATGCAACTTTCACTTTTGAGAAGGGTTGGGCTTTCCCCAGGAGGGTCTATTTCAATGGTGACAGCTGCGTCATGCCGCTTCCCGATGCCTATCCTCGGTTGCCAAACGCTGGTTCGCGGCGACGCATCTCCTCGCTTACTCTAATCATGACTTTCTTGTCAGCCTTCATGTTCATGCTTGCATATTCCTGAAGTCTCTAATATCGAATGCGTAAAAATTATATTCTAAAGTTTTCACAAGGATCAAATTGAGTAGAGGACCTATGCATCTTGGCAATGACTTCCAGCAGCAGTTAAAGTCGAGTTCATCTCCACCATGATCTGTTACGCTAATATTCTTTTGTATTGCATATGGGTGGGTGAATTCACTGCCTTTTTGTTACTTCCAGCTCTTTTATGTTGGTTTACTGTACGTGTAATTCTCATAACAAGAAATATTTGACAAGGATATTGAGCTATCTCTGGTTATTATCACAGCAATTTCTTTGTTACATTCCTCTTTTCATTTACCATATGAGCTTGTTGATTAAATTACATCACATTTTTTGATGGACTAGAGGCGATTTTGCATGTGAATCGAACATCTTATCTCTATGGTTCTGCTTGAAACCATGTTGAGATTTTTTGAACTTTTTCCCAGTAGAGTGTTAACCTTTTTAATAGCCCTGCTTACTTTGCAAAAAGAGCCATAGGTGATTGGTGAAGATTTAGTATCACATTATAGTATCAGCAATCAAAATAAAAATAGATCCCATTTTTAGACTCAAATATAATTTTCTATTCACAAGCTCGTATATTGTAGCATACATTTCCATGGTTGTTTAAAAAATGTTGAACTTTTATGCCTGTGCTCTGTTTCGGCTGTGTCAAAGTAAACTTAGCTTCAAAATTTTCAATACTGAGCATTTCAAAATTCTAGGCATCCATCACCAGATAGACATCAACAGGAAAAGAAATGAAGAAATCAATGTTGATAAAGGAAGCAGGTTTCTCTGGGCAGGACTTGGCAGAAATGGATATGTGTCAGGTGGGGGCAGCATGCACTCATCACCATTGAAGTAAACCTTGTGAGGAAATGCCCACCCCTGCTTAAAGGTGAAAGTGTTCTTGTCTTTCCGAAGAAGCACCTCCGACTGGACATTACCAGTCGGCCCAGCTTCCATGAGCAAGTCATTATAGTATTTCATGCCGTAGAACATGCCGGTGTCATCTGCATATGATTAAAGTAGCAGCCATGTCATGTCAGAATAATGTCACCTCAACAGACATTCAATAAAATGGAAGTTTATTATTGACTCTTAGCTTACTTATGGACTCATAGGGAACCAGAGGCTTGTAATCAAAGCTGAAAACTTGCGTGACATTGTTGAGATTTGGATGCTGTACAACAAGACTCCAAAGGGTGTAGTTCATCCGATAGTTGAAGTTTGTAACGGCAATCTTCACACGCCAATAGTCCTTGTAGTTGAGCTTCACATGCCAGTGCACTCGGACCGGGCACATGTGGTGTGTGCACTGCAGCAACGGAGTATTGTCTTTCTTCGGAGTGTTTATTCCCTTCATCTGAAGTATTTTGGAGTTGCTCCTGGAATAATGCCAATATCATTCTTAATGTGATTTTTCGATAAGCATTCACACCCGGCTAGCCAAAAGTAATTTTGGAGAGTCGGGATGTAAAGTTTAGGTAAAAATGTAGCTGATCCAGCTTATTACTTTAGCCTAAATATTGGTGAGCTGCTATGGTGCTCATTAAATTTGGTGAAAAAAAAAAAAAAATTTATCTCCCGATCAAACATGAACATGACTTTAGAATGTAGGTGTTTTGAAAAAGACACAATCTTTAGTAAAAGTTGTGAAAATAAAAATTATTTTAGCTAACATAAAGAGAAAATTTGCTGAATGGGAATGTTCATGAATGTATTGAAGTGAAAGAAATTAAAAACGAAAGACTTTTTTTTTTTATAAGTAGAAAAAAAAAAAAAAACGACGACGACAGACTTACTTGACACAATTGTTGTGTTTTGGGCAACCACAAGCACAAGAGGGGCAAGGAGTGATTGTCTCATTGTAGAAGGATGAGAAAGAAACACAACAACTCGGGTTTTTCCTTGCAAGAAACTGTGAATAAGTGCAGGTCACGTTCCATGTCACTGCACAAAAGGATAAATTTGTTAGCCATTCTACATCAGATCATAACGACAAACTTAGGACTCAAAAATTACATATGGGGTGGTAATTTGGGTTTATGAGTCAAGTTCATGTTAAATCGAATCCTAAGTATACTACTATATAGGTTGTGACACAAATACTTAAACAACCATTTAATTAATCGTGTTATATCCCTTAATATAGACCTGTCATGTTTAACTAAACGAGTAACACAATATGATTCACAAAACTTGAATATTGGATCTCATCTGATTAATACAATTTCATATCTTATAAGCATAAATTATATCAATTCTACGCATTCACAACAACTAGATTCATAATAAAATCAATTTGATAATTGATAATGTGAAAGAGACAATGAAACTTACTCAGTGCCTGAGTCTTCCGGCGGAGGTCTGGTGTGAGAAAAGTGGTGGGAGGCACAATCTTTGCCGGGCCACATGTGTACCCTGGTCCTGGACCCAACAAAGTGAAGTTCTTGGGGAGTTTCACTGTCTTGTTTGAAGTACCCGCCAGCCCCACGCTCACTTGGAAGGCTGAGACAGCAGATGATGGATCCTGACCCCATGCTGCCACCACCCCACCTTTGCAACAGTTTGTGAATTGCTGGTTGTAAGGAACACCAGGGAGCAGATCCACAACTGTGGGAGTTTTCTTGCAGCAATGAGGTACGTTGCCTTTGAACTTGGAGCAGTCTCCTTGTTCAGTGGTCTGAGCCCCCACCATGGACCATATCACCTCCTTCTTAGCCCATGACCACGCCAAGGTCCAGCCTGGACTCATTATGTGGCGGTACATTTGGAAGTTGTTCATTGTTACAGCAGCCTGGGATATTGGAAAATTAAGAAGCACAATCATCCATAAATTGCACTGAAAAATTGGGAAGGACTAAGGAGGTTTCCACATTGATGAGAATTGAGTATAATTAGTTTGTGAAGCTCTAACTTACTACATAGCCATCTGCGGTCCAAGACATGATATCCCACTTAATGGTAATGTTTCCATTTGGATCCAATGGATCATATGCGGCTACAAAGAAAGAGAAAAAGAAATGAAGCAAATTAAGAAGCAAGTTGATCCAATCAAGATTCAGGGGAACCAGAAGCTTTTACCTGCATAAGAAATCAGCACAAGGAGGAAGAAAGCTGAGACGGCAAATCTCATGGCTAGTCTCAAGCTTATGATACTGATATTGCAGAGATTTATTCGACCAGATCAATATAAATGTTGAGGGATCATGAGAATCTATGGCCATGCACATAATATAAGAAAGAAAGACACCCTGCAAAAGGAAAATATCAGGCTCTAGAGATGGCTTACCTAATGGTTGTTAGAAACTTATAAAAAATTGTCAAGCCGATCACATTCTCCCTCGTGGAGGATATGATCGATCATTTGCTTTCCATATCTTGAAGCAATGACTAAGGGAGGAGATGACAGGCGGGAGGGACGAAGACTAAACTAACGAGTGAGTGCTACATGCCAACGGTCCTGGTTGAAGTTGAAGGTGATGGGTATGGGTATGGGGTAGGTGGAGCAACCTACCAATTTACCCAAATAGCCATGGGATATGTATAGTATATCATAGTCATCGTATGTCTGCCAAGGCCATTTTAGAACTTCTTGGCAACCGACTAATTTTTTTCCAGTCCTTCAAAAAAATATTTCTTTCATCAGGATGCTTTGGTTTCTGTCAGAAGCAAGAGTTTGAAGCAAGCAAACAATGCAAGGACAGGTGGTGAGTCCCTTTTCTGATAAAAAGACACCCGATCGCTGCATATCTTTGAATGCTTCAAAAATAAAATTCCTCAAACACGTCCTTTTTTCAGCCTGTGGCCCTTTGGCATCAAATCTCAAAGGCTGGAATTAGAAGACTAATTAAAAACGTGTGCATCATATAAATTTGGCTAAGTGTCAAAACTAAACATTAGAACTTGAACAAAGTGGGGCGACTTAAACCCGTGGATTTGGGAGAACATATGACTAATATTTACACAAAAGAGTAATGCTATAAGTAACATTTTTATTCTTAAAAAATGATGTCAAAATGTTCCATTGAATGTTAGGAGGCCTGCCTTCAAGGAGACTAAGTGTATATATATATATATATATATATATAGCCAATTGACACGAGTTGCCTATGAATTAGATGAGGAGGAAATTCCACCAAGCATCGAGGGGACTCAGGCTCAAGTATGAGTACCACAAATAATGGCAGCCTAGGCTCCATTAAAGACGATACGGAGAGAAAAATATATAATAAATAAAGGAGCACACACAATATAAAGGGAGAAGCAGAAAGGAAAAGAATGTGTAGAGACAAAGAAAATGATAAAGTAAGAGAATACATGCATATGTACAAAAAGAAATGACTACTTTGTTTGTTAATGCGTTTTAGGTAGTTTTTTGTTTTTGATTTAAAAAAGTGTTTGGATTTAATCAAATAAATTAAAATACCATTTTTTTAATAGTATTTTGTGTTTTACTTTTAAAATTATCATTGAATTTAAAATTGGTTCAACTATAATTTTAAAAGCCACGTTATCATTTTTAAGAACAAAAGTCATACGAATTACTCTTGTACAAATGACTTTTTATTTTTAATTTTAATAAAGAAAGGCTGAAATTTCATAAATACGAGTTAATATGGCAGTATTCCTAGAAAATGGTGTGGGAAGTGCCGAAGTGGGACGGGAATAGGATTCGCAGCACTTGGGCCTTGGGATCATAAAAGATGGGCAAATGGTTTGGGCCGATTGGCTCGACACCAGCCCATTCAGCATAAGGTTGCAGGCCCATCACCAACCTTGTCATATTTATATGCATATGCACCTAGGCTAACTTCTAGTTTATAAATCTTTTGGAAAGTGACATTGGGTTATTAGGAGTTGAACCATATTATAAATTAATAATACACCTTTAAATTCTCTACGTATAGAGATAAATGAACGACGGCTCAGTCTACAAAATTAATTAATTATTTTTAAAAAAATAAATTTATTACATGTGAGAGGGTTAAATCATGGGGTAAACCATGGATCATTTTTTTAAAATTGAAAACCATTTTTCGAGTCTGAGTTTCTTTTCACACACGCTTTCTTCTGCAGTTCATTCTCTGTCGTTGTTGGAGGTCACTATCATTCGCCCCCCACCTTCGCTAATTTAATGTACGAATCAAACGCTTCACTGAAAATACCTTGAAAAAAAAAAACATTTTTTGTTGATACAAACGAAGTAAGTCTAAGAATAAGAATGTTCATGGTTTAAGCAAAGAAATGGGATATGCTTGCTTTCTTGGGTTATGGGAGACTTGATAGGTGGAATTTTGGAGGAACAAGGAAAGGTAGCCTTCTTTTATATCTTATGGGATATGGGTCTGCTTCATAAAAATGGTTTTTATTTTTTTATTTTTTATTTTTATTTTCAGGCTAAGAATGACATGTCATATATTCTTATCATTAACTGCCATTTTGGATGAGTTTTGAAGGTCGAAAGTCAAAGGTGCCTACTTTCTAAATGGTAGACCAAAGGCAAATTGACCGACTATAGTCTATATACATATAGAAACTTCCAACCACGTAATTAAAGTAAAACAAGAGGCTCAAGCCCCCGGTTTTGGGTACATCAAACGGTCGTATGTAGCCCATCGTAATGTACCCATTACTCGGTCTCTTCCTACGTTGCCTATATTTTCCAATTCACCTGCCCCTATATATACACACCCATACAAATTCTTTGTCCAAATTTACATAATCTTCCCACAAAATCATAGCTTTTTTTTTGAATTCACAGAAAGTTTTTTTGCATAATGGGGCGTTGGATGAAGCCAGAGGTAAATACCCATCGTGCCTAATTTTTATATGTATCTCAATTTTGATTTGACTCGTACAAATTCTTATTATATATATATTGTTTAATTTGTGAATTCAGGTGTACCCACTATTGGCTGCAATGACATTCGTTACAGGGATGTGCACCTTCCAGCTTGTAAGGAACATACTCACCAATCCTGATGTCAGGTACCAAATTCAGATTAATTTAAGTTTTAAGGGTAACCAAATAATAATAATAATTAAACAGGTGTTTTTTTTTTTCCTTTCTTTTGTGTAATCTGGGGGGTGGAATTTAATTGCAGAGTGAATAAATCTCGTCGGAGCATGGGAGTGCTTGACAACAAAGAGGAGGGAGAGAAGTACGCTGAGCATGGGCTCCGCAAGTTCCTTCGGACCCGCCCGCCGGAGATCATGCCTGCCATCAACCACTTCTTCTCGGAAGACAAATGAACACAGTATTACTTGAAAATATATATATATATATATATTAATCCATGGGAAAAATGGATTCTGTATTTGATGATCATCATTTTTCATCGTTGTATGTGTGTATTTTTCTTTGGGATTCTATTGCCATGGCCAACCTTTTCAGGAAAACAAAAACAAAAAAACAAAGGAATAAATGATCAATTCAAAATCTTTGTACAAGCTACCCGCTTCATTAATTAGCAAGCTAGAAAGCCAAAATATGAAGGAATTTTTTTTTTTTTTGGAAAAAAAAAGGGGGTGGGGGGAAGAAATCCATTTAGTTAAAAAATAAGAGGGCGTTTTTGTTCAAAATATTTGTTTTGGACAAAAATGTCCTATTTTTTTAACTAAATGGATCCCCTCCGTTTCATTTGCAATGAAGAGGATCTTTCTCCAAGAAAAAAGGGGATGGACAATGATGATGCGAGGGAGACAAAAATTATGAAAGTTATTAGAGGATCTCAAGCTAGGTCAAATGTTAACATTTTGACCCAAAAAAAAAAAAGGTAAAATGTTAATATTAGATAAATGACAAAAATTGACCAAATGGGATGGTCAAAACCACTACTTAGCCATTGGGCGGTGTTTTGCTCATGCTCAAATGGGCAAATGAGGGTAACCGAAACACTCTCAATAACTAGAGGTATTGTCAAACCACACTTATGACCTTGAGAGTCGGTTGATTTGGCTAAATGGAGTGGCTCGACCGGAATAAGATCCTATTCCGTTCATTTGAACTACATAATATCTAATTAGTTGTGGTGGATGAGTATTTTGGACAAAAATACCCCTCCATTATAACTATCTAAATATTATCCAATTTAAATGAATCAGAGGAAATCCTAATTCCGCTCGACCACTCCTAAATGCATTTCTTAAAAATAATTTAATAAATTAACAATTAGATTATGTGGAATTCACAAATCTACATAAATTTATAAATTTAGTAGTTAATTTATAAGACGAGAGGGAAATATATATATATGAAAAGAAATATTGACACCAATTATTTATCTTAAAATTAGTGTGGATTTGACAATTTCTGTTAAAAGATTTGGACATTTTTTTCCTTACAACCGGAAGTGTTAACCAACTTTTATACCCAAGAGTCTAATTGCAAATCCTTAAACCCACGAATATTAACTTTGCATTTATGACCATTATTAATGGCTCATCACGATTCAAGGCAATCAACCTGCTAACCCATTTCGAAATGGATCAGGCTTACATGTTGTTATTAAAATAACAGCATGTATATTGTAGTAAAAGCAACGGTTGAAATTGAATTTCACAAAATCTCTTTTTATTTTCTTTCTCCTATTAAAAACTTTTAAAAATAAGTCAATTCTGAGATTTAATTTCAACCATTGATTTTACTATAGTATGTATGCTGTTATTTCAATAACATAATGTAAGCCACATCCGAACTACAAATTTACTTACGCTGTCTTTTTGTTGATTGGATAGCCCACTACCCGCCTGCGCCCATTTTTGTTGCTTCTGATCATGCATATTCTATGCTGCAAGTACTTTTCTGTCTGTTCCTCACGAAGGTTCTGTCGAGTTTCCTTTGATTTCTCAGCCAAAACTGAGGAAGTCCATATTGATCATCATATGCACATATCTTTGCATTCTTCGAGTATTTTTTTACTTCTGTCAAATGGGTCTTCGGCAGAAGTTGCTTTTGATCACAGCTTCAGTATTTTTCAGCGTTGCCACAGCTTCCTCCAATGGAGAATGCAGGGTTCGTTTGTTCTTTGAATTTTTAGGCTCCTATATATATTACCATATATATTTAGCATTCTTATGGTTTTTAGCTGCAACTGTGAAGCTCCTCACTAATTTCAATGTGTAGCCACTTGATCCATGCTCATCAGATGGAGATTGCCACGCTGGATTCTATTGCTTCTCTTGCCCTCAAGGATTTTCAGGCTCTAGATGTGTTAGATCAACCACTACAAACCAATTCAAGCTCTTGGTAATCAAATTCTCTCTCTCACACACCCAGAATAATAATAATTTTTTTAAAAAAAAACTACCATTGTTTTTTCTTGTGAACAGAATAACTCTCTTCCCTTCAATAAATATGCATTCTTGACAACCCATAATGCTTATGCAATCGAAGGAGAGCCATCTCACACGGGGGTTCCTCGTATTACCTTTACAAATCAAGAAGACAATGTCACTCAACAGCTAAATGTACGATCTTTTATGCAAATATTGTACATATTTTGAGCAAGGCTGCTTCTTTTTTCTTGTTTGATTAATTTACTTTTTGAACTGCCAAACAAGCACTCTCCTGCAGAATGGAGTTCGCGGCTTGATGCTCGATACGTATGATTTTGAAGGAGATGTATGGTTGTGCCATTCTTCCGGAGGAAAATGCTATGACTACACCGCATTTGTATGTGCATTTTATTGAAAAAAAAAATTAACTAAAAAGTGGCATCACATATATTCTTGCAATAATAGGAACCGGCGATAGGCACACTAAAGGAAATTGAAGCTTTTTTATCTGCAAACCCGGCAGAAATCGTCACCTTGATCTTAGAAGACTATGTTCAAGCCCCCAATGGATTGACAAAGGTCTTCACAGATGCCGGGTTGATGAAATTCTGGTTTCCAGTGATGGACATGCCCAAAAACGGTGAAGATTGGCCACTTGTCACGGACATGGTTGCTAATAACCAAAGATTGCTTGTATTCACTTCAATTAGGTCTAAAGAACAAAGTGAAGGCATTGCATACCAGTGGAATTACATGGTTGAAAATCAGTGTAAGAATTTATTTTTATCTCCTCTGCATCATCATGTAATTTTTCTTATGCATATTCTTTCCAGTAGAGATGGAACTAAGAATTTAACCCCAGAGAATTTGCTAAAGAAGAATGCCTAAAATTTGCAGATGGAGATGGTGGAATGCAGGGGGGAAAGTGTCCAAACAGGGCAGAATCATCATCCCTTAATGACAAAACCAAGCCTTTGGTGTTGGTGAATCATTTTTCATCCATTCCCTTTAAGATAACAGCATGTGAACATAACTCGGCGGATCTCATTAACATGCTCCATACTTGTTTTGGTTCTGCCGGCAACCGGTGGGCTAACTTTGTTGCCGTTGATTTTTACAAGGTACCTTCAAATTTCATCTCTTATTTCATTCATTCTATTTAATTAGGAGGAGCATATTTCATATTTGGGTTCTTCATTTTGGTAATTTAATGCAGAGGAGTGAGGGAGGTGGAGCATTTCAAGCAGTGGACACTCTCAACGGGGAGCTCTTGTGTGGTCGTGATGATGTCCATGCATGTGCGGTAAGATCTACTGTTTGCCATTTTTACTATTTTCTTTTTTTCTTTTTAACAATGGTTAATTTAAGGGTAAATTCAAAATTAGCACAATAATTTTTTTTTTTTGGTACGGTAATTGTTAGGGGTGTAAAAAAATAAAACCAGTAACTGGGTGCACGGTTCTGGTTCCGATTTTTGGCACCCGGTTATAACCCGGTAACTGAGTATATATATAAAATAATATATATTTTTAATTTTTTTAGGGCATTTTTAAACAATAAAGTTTTAGGACATTTTTAAACATTGGATTTTTTTTTTTTTTAGGCCCAAAAAGTCAAAAACAATGATTTTTAGGATTTTTGGAATTTTTTAGTTTTTTTTTCAACGCTCACAACAAAGTTCAACTTATTAGGACAAAAATGCTAATTGTGTTTATTAAAAAAATTGGCAAAAATTTGTTAAATTAAGCACAAAAATTAGACCCAATACCTCTAATAAGCCCAAAAAAATGCTAAAATACCTAAAATAAGCCCAAAATGATTAAAAAAAAAAAACTGGTTACTTGTTCTAGATAACAGAGTACCAATCAGAATCGGCCGATTATTGTATAACTGGGTAACTGGATACCCGGTTCCGGTTCCAATTTTCCAAAATAAAAAATCAGGTACCCCGATTCCAGTTTTCAATTTCCAGTTTTAACCAAAAATCGACAATCGGGATTGGGTTGACACCCCTAGTATATGTTGATGGAGATCATCATGGGTTTTCTGAAGCTCCACAATGAAACTTTAAGCCCAGTTGAGATCTACTGATATCATAGGTTGGGCTATCCTAAAAAAGTCCTGCTCGGCCCATGTAAATATTTTTGTAATGGTTTGGATCGTCTGCACACGGGCTGAGCCCCACTTCCTGTTGAAAGCCCACCCAATTGGCAACTTGTTAACTTCTCTGGACTTTTGAGATACAACAAGTTAGCTCAACACAATTTGTAGCCCAATTGATTCTATCACTATAAATAAAAACATAAGAGTAAAAAATAATAATGCTCTAAACATTTTCCTTCCCTTTAATCTTTACAAGGGAAAATTCTAACCATTTTGATTTGGTTTATTTTGCAGGCTGGATCAACTTCATGAGCCTGCACTCCTTTTTCTTTCACTCCCTGAAATGAGCACTTTATACAATAAAAACTACCTCCTTCGCAAACTGTAAAAAATGAAGTGACAATCTAGAATATATAGTGCGAAATAAAGAGATTAATTATTCAATATCAATTACAAAATATTGAAGATACGGCAAAAATTGAAAACTCAACAGCAAAAGAAAAAGGCTCTTTAATAATTAATATCAATCATTGTTCATGTTTCAAACCCCATTCAACTATTACTCTATGCTTGGGACAGACCGGGAGAAACTTGGCCCATGGGATCCATTAATAGACCATCCTTATTCATGTTGGCTACATGGATCCAACTCGACAATACTCCATCAATTCTTGGCATCTATCGTTATTTTTCTTATTTTTAATTTTACTTACAGGTGTTGCTATGTATTTCTTTTTTCTTTTTCTTTTTTTTTTAATTATTATTTAATATTACAAAAAGAAGGAGGAGGTAAAGAGAGGGAGTTAGGGAGATGTGCCAACGGTGACGGAAATACCCGGCCATATACCAATGAGGAGGTGTTAGATTTAACCGACGACCACTAAAAAAATCCTGATTTTTACTAATGCCCAATTACTAACGTTTTAAGTCCTTTGAAACATTAGTAACGGGCCTAACGTGCTGTTTCTAACGTTTTTCACACGTTAGTAAAGTATCTGTTAGAAATGATAATTTACTAATGTGTCAAACATGTGCCACATTACCATTTGCTAACGTGTTACTATTCACACATTAGTAAATGTAAATTTTTTTTAAAAAACAAAAAAAAACAAAACAAAGCTAACGTGTTAAAACATCACACGTTACCCCAAGAGTAACGTGGTAAAAATTACCATGTTACCCCTGGGGTCACGTGTGACGTTTTCCCACATTAACTTTTGTGTTTTTTTTTTTTTCCAGTTACTAACATGGCATTTCTTGCCACGTTAGTAAATTTATTTTTTTCTTTTTTTTTATATAGCCATTAGTAAATTTTTATTTTTTTTATTTTTACAGTTACTAACATGGCATTTCTTAGCCAATCATACGATTAGATTGAGAATTACACCTTTTGAATTTGTCCCTTTCAGACAATTCATGCTTGCACATAAGCATGAGAAACATGTCTACACATGAATGTACCATACATTTAACATTAACATTAAGAATCTAGAGAACCCAAAGGAATACCATAGACAAGTCACATACATCCAACTGAAGATAGTATGAATACGGCTTGATAAACATAATAACGCATTAATACATCAATAAAGCAACAAAATATTGAAATTGAGGTTGAAGTAAAAATGGTTAAAACTTTCAGAAATGATCAATTAAAATTACTGCATTTATTCTCCAAGTAGCTGCTGTCTTCATAGCAATTATCAAATAAGCACATAGGCAATATCCAAAGCAGCAATGCATCATTGTATATATAGTCATTAGTAGGAAAGTCACAAGGGCAAAGTCAAAATAAAGACCAAATTTTAGTATTTCTCTTTTTCAATGGCTCTCCAATCAAAGACAAAATAAGCATAAGATGAAAAAACTAGAAGCTATTAAATTACATTAGGCCATAATAATGCTAGGCACTATTAGAATTCTAAGGAAACAAAATAACTTCAAGAGATACAAATTCAGCAATATAGGGAAATAAACCCGAATTACTTGTGATTTTTGTAACACCAAATGCTATTCCTAGATCATCTAGAAGAAGTTGATGCCCATCTACTATCCTACAAGAAAAATAAAGAAAATGCATTATATATTCAGGTCCAACTATAAAATTTCAGAGGGTCCTAAGAAGTACCAGATATGAAGAATTTGATTACAATTTTTTTAATTGGTAAGTTACAAATGCACCCAGCAGATCTTGAATCCATGATTTAGTCCTCCACCCTGTTCTTACAGGAGGAAGAGGTGTCATTTGGTATACAGCTCATTGACAAGAATGAAGGTCCTAGTGTAATAATTGCACCCAATATTGCAAACCAAGTCATTTATAAAGGAAAAAACTGAATCCTTCTCTTCACAAGAGGCCAAAGTAGGCTATTTTGGGGGGATGAAAAAGAATTAGTCACCTAAAGTCAGATGCCCAAGCACTGGCTGGGCATGAAATCAGCAGCAATGTATAAAGAGTAGTAGACTCAATGACACACATAAGTAGTCCAATGCACTATATATGTTAAAGATTCAGAAAGAACTTTTTTTGGGTACTGAAAAATATTCAGATAATCATTTACTCAAAGTGAAGTAGCATTATAGAACAAAAAAGGCATACAATTTAGAACGTTTTGTTGGAGACAGCATTACACAAGCTGGGTGGTCCATATTTCCAGGACAAACTCTTGAAACATCCATCATAGATGCCACATCTACACAGGCTGAATTTCCTAAAGTATATAATTAGTAATGAAGCAAGCTAGATCCAGACAATTTAGGATGAAAAAAGAAGAAGCAACTTTCGTGCAAGAATCAAGATAGTAAGAGAGATACTTCATTCCATCATACAATTAAGGATGTAACCGGACAATGGCTTTCAAACAAAGAGGAAAGACACCATGCAAGATTAGAATTTAGAAGAGTTCATGCCTTTGATGGTGCTCTTCTACATCATTCATATACACCATTAAATGGTTAAAATTCTTAAAAGCTCACTATATGATAACAAGAGGAGAAAAGTATATTTGCCATCTCTAACTGCCTTAAGCTTTATCATCAAATCCAAATGAGCTGCTTTAGGATCCAGAAATTCTCAGTTTATGATACAATACCCAGATTCTCAATAATCCAAATTACAATAAAACCAACTAAACTTAAACAAAACAAGAAAAATAAACCCATAAAACTATGTTCAATTCCAGACACCATTTCAATTCAACTACAACACCCAGATGCCCAATACTCCAAAATCCAACAAAAACAACTAAAACCAAAGAAAACAAACAGAACAATCCAATAAAAAGCAAATTCAGTTGAAGAGCTTGACCCCAATACTACAAATTACAACAAAACCAACTAAACTCAAACAAAACAAGCAAAATAAACCCAAAAATCTAAGTTCAAATCCAGTTTTCGGGGAGATTGACATCTTTCTATGGTGAAAATTAGAGGCAAATTAAAATTCTAAGAGAAAGGAAGATGACACACCGTTGGGATCATATCTTCGCTGTATCCACCAGTCTGGAAATAAGTTCCAAAAACCGAAATTTTGCCATTAGCATCAAACCAAAATGACTAGCTTCAATTCAAAACCTTAGGCTAAACTATTATAATCACGATTAATAGATTATCTCAAAGTAATGCCAACTATAAAATACATAAGGCATAAAAAGAAAGCAAATTGAGCACTTCACCATGATCTAGTTCGGCAGCAATTCCAAAATAAACAAAACTAAAAATTAACGAAAAAACAAAAAGATGAAGTCACTGAAACTAATCAACCAAGATCAACCCATTGTTCAAATCTCCAAAACAAACCCATAAAGCACAAAAATTAAGCAAACACTGCCACTAACCCATAGTCCAAAACACCAAAACAAACTCACAGAGCTCAAACATTTTGGAAACATTCAAACACAGCCACAATTACATTACACAATATGGGAATTCCAAGCTAAGACTAACCTTAACCAAGCTTTGATCAAAAACCACATCAGCCTTGTTCTGAAGCAAGGCCACAGATGAACCCCATTGACGCTTTTCAAAGCTGCCTCAACGGAATTGGAGCATGCAGCACAGGTCATCCCTGAGATACTGACCTGAACCCTCCTCATCCCCTCTTCGATTCTACTGAATCTCTCGCCGTCCTCATAGGAATCGAGGAGCCGTACGTCCTCGAGATCACCGGCGTCATCGTCTTCGCCGGCGCCGGCCACCCGCGTGAGCTGGAGGTCTCTCAGACTCGGCGCCATTGGAGGGTACCCCGGAAGCAGAGGAAAATCAAAGCACAAATATAAAGAAAAAGAGAAAATCCAGGACAGAGAGAGAGAGAGAGAGAGAGAGAGCAAATCGTAGCGGAGAACAAAACAAACCATTTAATTTAAAGAAACGCTAAATCTATATGAACAATCGGAACCCTGGCTCACCTTGGCTGTGGCATAAGGCCCCGTACGGTTGGCGGCGCGGTTGGGGATGCGGCGAGCTGTCCCGGACCGGGTGCGGAGGGAGAGAGAGTGAGTGTGAGACTGACCGGGCGACGGAGGAGAGAGTGAGTGAGAGAGAAAAGGACGGAGAGGAAGAGGAGAAGGAAAAAAAGAGAGAGCTAGGGAGAGGAAGAGAGGTCTGCGCGGGATGAGAGAAAAAAACGAGGGGGAAGTGAACAAAAAGAGGGGGAAGCTACAAGGAAAAAAAAATTAAAATTACCATTACTAACGTGTAGTAAATGCATTTAATTCGTTTTTTATATATTTTTTAAATTATTATTACTAACGAGCCATTAATGGCACGTTACCAATTGCCATCAATCACACATAAGCAAATGCATTTAATTTTTTTTTTTTAATTACCGTCACTAACGTTGGTAACGTGTCATTAATGACACGTTAGTAAATGCATTTAATTTTTAAAAAAATTATCATTACTAACGTGTTATTAATGGCACGTTAAATGACAGAATAGGATCATCCCCTTACCAATTGGTAACGTGCCATTAATGACACGTTAGTAAATGAATTTAATTTTTTTTATTGTTAATTTATACAAGGAAAAGATTAATTTAGGGAAAGAATTAATTAGAAGATGTAGAGTTTCTAATTTCTATGTAATGGATTGATTAGGAAAATTAAAGATCGGTCACTTAAAATATACATATAATAATTATATATTTATTATTTTAATAATTATATATTTAGTTTCCTAAGTACTTAATTAGTTCCCTTTTCTTTCTTCATCTTCTAGTCTTTTCAAACAGGTGTGTATATATATATATCTTATTACTTAAAAAACACATGATCGTATATAATCAAGGTTAATTAATTAGTTATGAGTTACTAATATTGATAGTCTATTAATAAGGCAATATGGTTTAATTTCTTCAACCTTATTTTTGGTAATTATCCTTACATATTTGGTAACTACGCGATCTTTTACTGAATTATCTCCCCAAAGATAGATGGGACTATAGTCTATATATATACATACATATTGTTTGCAAAAGTAGCCAGCTAGTACTTATATATAAATTTTTATTTTTTTAAAATTTTCCATTCCTAACGTTAATGACACGTTAAGAAATTAATTAATTTTTTTATTTTTTGTATTTTTTTTGAACTAGGTATACATAACCATATATATATAAATAACCTTAATTAACTTATTTCAATATTTTCATTCAATTACAATATATATATGTATATATATATAGCTACTATATTAATAATAATATGTATAGTTATCTAATTATAGTTACCATATTAATATTCATATATATAGTAATTATCTAATTATAATAACTATATATTAATAATCATATATTAGTATTATTATTAAATAAATTTTCTATTACTAACGTGCCATTAATGACACGCTACCAATTGGTAACGTGTGGAATTGAATTTTTATTTTTTTAAAACTAGATATACATAATTACTATATATGTATATATATACCTACTATATTAATAATAATATATATAGTTATCTAATTATAGTTACCATATATATATTAATATATATAGTAATTATCTAATTTTAATAACTATATATAAATAATCATATATTACTATTATTATTATTAAATAAATGTTCCATTACTTCTTCTTTTTTTGACATGTCCACGTAAGGGTAGGGGAGGGGGGATTCGAACTTGTGACCTCCATTTCATAAGGCGTGGTTCACATCCGATTGAGCTACCTCTTTGAGATAAATGTTCCATTACTAACGTGTCATTAATGACACGTTGGGAAATAAATTTTTATTTTTTTTTTAATTTTTCATTCGTAACGTGTCATTAATGACACGTTAGGAAATGAATTTTTATTTTTTTTTATTTTTTTTTAAACTAGATATACATAACCATATATATATAAATAACCCTAATTATCTTACTTCAATATTTTCATTCAATTACAATATATATATAGCTACTATATTAATAATAATATGTAGAAAAAAATTAATTTTCAACATATATCAATATATGTAGAAAAAAAAAATCTATTGAAGTTTGTATTAAAAAAAAAAAAAAAAAGTAAACTAGAAAATGGTACTTTTTGGAAAGCTAAAATGCATAATTTTGCTTAAGAGCTCTAAAAGTCAAAGCTAGTAAGGCCTGTTTGATATTATGTTTGAGAGACATAAAAGTATTTAACATTTAAAAAGTCTGTTTGAAGAAAAAAGTATTTGTTTGGTAAAAAAAAATTTAAAGTGATTTTAAGGATCCAAAAATAGCCCAAACACACTTTTGCAAAAGCTTAAAAATGAAATTTTTACTCAAAAGCTCTTTTTGATTTAAAAGCTTTATTTCTTAAACGCAATCCCAAACAAGCTCTAATTATTATTGGTGCATGATAATTAAAGCCAACCCGTTACCGGAATAGGATTCTCTTCATTTCATTTGAACTTGATAATATCTAGTTAGTTATATTATAAGGGTATTTTTGTCTTTTTAATTTTTGAAATGACAAAAATACATCTCCAATATAATTAACTTGATATTATCCAATTTCAAATGAAATTAAGAGGATCCTAATTCCCCGCTAACACATTTCCAAATTATTTGCTTGTTAACTTGTTTTCTCTTTTCTATCAAAATAAATAAATAAGTAAAAACATTAACAAATAACTTTCCTCAAAAATCTTTTATTTTTAAATCATTTTTTCAATCAAAACACACACACACAAAATAAAAATTAAAAAAAAAATTAAAAATATATATATTAAAAAAGATTATCAACATCACCTTCAAATTTTCTTACACAATATGCCTTTTTCTTGATTGGATAACCAACCCCAGCCACCCTTTTTATTGCTTTGTGAGCATATTCTTTGCTGTCTATTCCTCATGAAAGCTTAGTCGAATTTCCTTTGATTTCTCAGACTAAGCTGAGGAAACCCATGTTAATTATTTTGTTGTTGTTCTGTCAAGGGACATCAATATATACGCATACCTCTGTATTATTCGAGCATTTTTCTTCTTCAGCCAAATGAGTCTTCGGCAGAAGTTGCTTTTGATCACAGCTTCAGTATTCTTCAGCGTTGCCACAGCTTGCTCCAATGGAGACTGCAAAGTTCGTTTGTCCTGCTGAATTTTTAGGCTCCTATAACCATATATCTATATATATTTTTCTTATGGTTTTTAGCTGTAACTGTGAAGCTCCTGATCACTGGTTTCAATGTATAGCTACTTGATCCATGCTCATCAGATGGAGATTGCCAAGCTGGACTCTATTGTTTCTCTTGCCCTCAAGGATTTTCAGGCTCTAGATGTGTTAGGTCAACCACTACAAACCAATTCAAGCTCCTGGTAATCTAATTCTTTCTCTCTCTCAAATCTTTATCTTCTCCATTTAACCTTCCCACAAATATAGTGAATTAAAATCCACCTTTTTAGGGGAGAAGTCGAAATTAATCACTGAGCTTCTGGGGTAAAGGGTAGAAAGATTCTTGGCTAGCTAATATTATGAAAGGATCCACTGGGTAGGACTGTGACTGTTCATCAATAATTTTGTTCTTAACTGTTTACTTTTCTTTTCTTGTTTAAGCTTTCTATCCAATCAATCAAACAATTAAGACTACTTTCTCAGAAATTCCTAGCTTTTTTTCTTGTGAACAGAATAACTCTCTACCCTTCAATAAATATGCATTCTTGACAACCCATAATGCTTATGCAATCAAAGGAGAGCCATCTCACACGGGGGTTCCTCGTATTACCTTTACAAATCAAGATGACAGTGTCACTCAACAGCTAAATGTACGATCTTTTATGCAAATATTGTACATATTTTGGGCAAAGCTGCTTCTTTTTTCTTGTTTGATTAATTTACTTTTTGAACTGCCAAACAAGCACTCTCCTGCAGAATGGAGTTCGCGGCTTGATGCTCGATACGTATGATTTTGAAGGAGATGTATGGTTGTGCCATTCTTCCGGAGGAAAATGCTATGACTTCACTGCATTTGTACGTGCATTTATTTTATCCCCATCAAAGAACTTATTGAATTATATAATGCAATAAGATCACAGAATATTCTATGTGATGTGGCGTAATAGGAACCGGCTATAGACACACTGAAGGAAATTGAAGCCTTTTTATCAGCAAACCCAGCAGAGATCGTCACATTGATCTTAGAAGACTATGTTCAAGCCCCCAATGGACTGACAAAGGTCTTCACCGATGCCGGTTTGATGAAATTCTGGTTTCCGGTGACGAACATGCCCAAAAATGGTCAAGATTGGCCACTTGTCACGGACATGGTTGCTAATAACCAAAGATTACTTGTCTTCACTTCGATTAGGTCTAAAGAACAAAGTGAAGGCATTGCGTACCAGTGGAATTACATGGTTGAAAATCAGTGTAAGAAGCGTTCATTAATGTTTATTTTTTCTAATTTATATTTATGATCTTCTTCATCGTCATGTAATTTTTCTAATGCAGATCATCATAAGAAAGTTATAAAAAATAAATAAATAAGGGACATAGTTTTTCTCTAAACTGGAGTTTATAAAAATAGCACGTGTCCTTTGAACGTATGAAAAACACGTGTTTTTAATATCAGAGACAAAATTGGAACAAATTTAATTAAAAATTCATATGCATCTCATATGTTTTTAAAAAACAGACACTTCTCATTTTTATAGACACGTGTCATTTTTCGGTGGAGAACTCTATTTATAAATAAGACACTAACTATATTAAAGGATTTTTTTAACCTTTTTTCTTTTTTCTTTTTTTTTTAGGAGAGGGACTTGGATAAGTCATATTCTCTAGTTATTGAATTATTTAGTGAACATGACTGTTTTATTGAAATCCTCTATAATTAGGGTGTCTAAATCACTCCATAGAGAGGGGCTACATAGCCTTTATCGGAATAGGTAGGTTTCACACCCCCAAGCTATCCAAAATAGGCCAGGGGGTTCACATCTCCTCTATAATTGATTGGTGGGGATCCTAATTCAATTATAGAACCCACATTAAAAGGTCATTTTTGTAAGTAATAAATGGTTGCCATGTAAAAGTTTATACATTCAAATGATTGGTATGACCCATAAGTCCTTACTTTTATTTAGTGTATATGACCGTTTTATTGAGATCTCCTATAATTAGGGTGTTTGAATCGCCCCATAGAGAGGGGCTACATATATAGCTTTTATTGGATTAGGTCACCCCCCCCCCCCCCCCCAAGCTATCCAAAATAGGGGTTCACATTTCCTCTGTAATTGATTTTTTTTTTTTTTTTTTTTTTTTTCATGCCCTCTATAATTGATTGGTGAGGACAAAAATAATAAATAGCTGCCATGTAATTGTAAAGTTTATACATTCGAATGATTGGGTATGACCCCATAAGTCCTTAATTTTTATTTTTTATTAATGAAAGTTTTTTTCTTTATCCTAAAATTTGCAGACGGAGATGGTGGACTGCAGGAGGGAAAGTGTCCAAATAGGGCAGAATCATCACCCCTTGATGACAAAACTAAGTCTTTGGTGTTGGTGAATTATTTTCCATCCACACCCTTTAAGATAACAGCATGTGGACATAACTCGGAGGATCTCATCTACATGCTCCATACTTGTTTTGGTGCGGCCGGCAACCGGTGGGCTAACTTTGTTGCCGTCGATTTTTACAAGGTTCCTTCAAATTTCCACCCTAATATTTGTTTCATTCATTTTATTTGAGCAGAAGCATAATTTTTTTTTTTTTTAAAATGCAGAGGAGTGAGGGAGGTGGAGCATTTCAAGCTGTAGACACTCTCAATGGGAAGCTCTTGTGTGATTGTGATGATGTCCATGCATGTGTGGTATGATCTACTATTTCCCATTTTTACTACTTTTTATTATTATTATTATTTGAAATGTTTTAACATATATATAGGCCGGGCTGTCCTAAGAACAGCCCTGCTTGGCCCATGAAAAAAATATTTATGTAATGGTTTGAGTCGTCTGCCCACAGGCTGAACCATTTTTGTACTGGTTTGGAGCCCACCCAGATTGGCAACTTTTTAAGATAGACCATAGGACTGGCAAATGCAAAAGATAATTTGTACCCCAATTGCTTTTGAGTAATGCTACATTTTACACCTATTTTATCATACCACACACACATTCATAACGTGGCATAAGCTAAATAAAGGTAGAAAGTTTTGTTTTTTAAAGTGGTCATTCAAACTCATGCCATGTCAACTGGTGTGTGCGGTGTGATGAAATGGGAATGGGCGTAAAGAATAAAATTATTGATTGCTTTTATTACCATAAATAAAAATTTGTGTTCCCAATTCACTGCTAACATTTAGTTTGTACATAATTTTAGGAGTGCTCATGTGGGTACTACAAATTTCTTACAAATTGATGTGACAATTCACGTGACATTTATAATATTTGATTGTGACTGATGTAGCAGTACCATGCGAATTGTCATGTCAGTTTGTAAATATACGTGACACTTATTACGCCATTCATTAAATAATTAAATTTGATTGTGGCTCAATTTGTAAAGAAATTGAAAGTAAAAAAGTATAATACCCAAACAATTTTCCAACTTTAATCCTTATAGGGGAAAGTTCTAACCATTTTGATTTCCTTTATTTTGCAGCCTGGATCATCTCCAGGAGCTTGCAGTCCATGAGCTTGGTTAACTCTTTCCATGTATGGGGGTATAGTTATTATCATGTCTTGGGCCAGATTGGAAAGAAAATTGGCCCATGGGGATCATCCATGATAGAACATGCTTAATGTTGGGCACATATATAGATCCAACTCGAGATTACTGATCATATCAAATCTTGCATTATATCATTATTTTTAATTTTAACTAATTATAGGCGTTGATATGTAGTTTTATCAAAGTTCTTTAATTATTATTTATTTAATATTGCGGATTTGAGTAGCAAGTAGGTGGTATCAGAGGCAGATTGGGATTTCTTAACCCAACTGTCGCCTGTCGGTGTCCATAGTACTGTCCAGTGCTAATTCATTGCATTAATGCTATAATCTTTCAATAATATTTCCGGTCAAAGATAAAATGCCACGGTCTTAAGATGCCTGTGTTTTGTTTGTTTAATCAGAAAAGAATAAAAGGATAATAACAAGCTACGCAACAGGTAATCCTCCCCTAGCTGGTCCACCTCAAAAAACAATTGGGTGAGTCGCTTCCAGTACTTCCACGAATGCATGTGCAGTGCACACAAAACAAACTTTTGTTATAATTACAATTCTCTTAATTCGTGTCAATGAATCCTTAAAAAATTATTGTCAAGCCGTTTCAAGGAACAATTCAATCAACTATAAACCACGCTTAATTAAATGAATGTCACTATCGTCAAGTCCTTTTTATAAAATGGGAATAGAAGGGGTTGGTGTTTAGGGTTCTCTTAATTATGACGAAGACAATTTAAGTGATTATTGCAGGTATCATAAAAGTCATTTTTGAATTGTTATTGTACCATTATTATTGCCATTGAGGATTATTATTTTGTTGTAGTAATCATATTTTGCACTATAACAATTGTTATTGCAATGTAATTAATATGATATACCTATTCCAAATGTAAGCCCGGCCTACAACATCGATCCCACATGTCTTGTTATTCTTGACAAGGAATTAATTAGGCGATACCCTTAACATGTCAGTAAACACGCAATATTACACAACATCTAGTAAAAATTGTAACCCACTAAGAAGTAAGAAATCAATCTAGTGCCATTAATCTGCTAAGAGCGTACCTCCTAATATTTAACAACTCGATCTCTCTTTCTTCCGTGCAGGGGCACCCTCATGTTTCTCCAAAATTTTTAAAAAATGCTCTTAGAATTAAAAAAAAAAAAAAAAAATTAGAATATGCTCCTCCAAATTTTTTTATTATTATTTTTTTTTACTTTTGGTCCCCCCCCCAAAAAAAAAAAAAAAAAAAAAAAACCTATAAATGCTAGTTCCGCCCCTCCTCCCGCGTAACCTTTCACTTTATAAGAACTCTAGCTAACTTAAGCATCAGTGGTATTCTCGATTGGCACTCTCAGCAAATCTCTGACCTTACTCTCTAACTTTTTTGTAGACACTTGTGATCTGAAGTTAGGTGCACGATCATCTACATCACCATAATATATATGTACTCGAATCTCAATCTTAATCAATCAGAGTGATTTTTTTTTTCTTCCTGTTTTGTATGGTGGAGCTCAAGAAGCAAAGCAATGTTGTTTTTGGAATCAAGCGTTTTAATATATAGTAGTTATTGAGGCTCCCTCTTAACATATTATGGGGCACCGAGGGATCACGTTGCCAGGCCTTAATATGAAAGAAAAATCTCAGGTCGAGGAGGCCCTAGCTAATATTACTCGTTATTCTTTCACCACATGGCTTATCAGAAAATTAATGAAAAGAAATTATCCAACTTTCCCTTCATTCTCGTCTAACATAATGCAATGGCAAGAAAACACTTCAATCAGAAGCAGTATTTCCACGTTGTTGCAACAAAAAAAGTATGTAGCTAATCGAGGAGGAGGCCTAAAAGATTTCTGATTGATTACTTGTGTATGTGACGATTTGGTCTAAAGATTCTCACACCATAGATTAGAGAGAAAAAAGTAGCGGCAATATTAATCATGTGATGGATGCATGATAAAATTAAACTTCTTTAAGCCGCCGCTCTGTAGTAATCCAATCATATAATATAAATGATATGGATCGATATATCACTGTCTGTCTTCACCGACTAGATGAATATAGACGCACTCATGAGTCACGGATCATGAACCAGGACACAAGCTGCAGTCAAAAAGTTGATGCTCCAAACTTAGTCAAAAAATTAGGTCCCGTGGTTTCAGACTCTTGACTATTGACTAATTACACAGTACCCAGTAAGTTGTACTAAGTGGCCTAATTTTTCCCATGTACATATATATATATATATATGATCATCTGAATTGAAACATGTGAGTAGGTAGATTAGGAGGTATCTAACACATGCATGCTACCAATAGAAAAATGTAAATATATTCTGATTATAGTACGCTTAATTAGATTACTTATATATCCATAACAGCAGATGATGATCAGATCTACATGATTAACCAAATATTACTTTCCCTACCAACATATATGCTCTTCATGTTGCTTGGTGCGATCGAGAATAATGGGCTTCATGTTATTGGTGCATATATGTTCGAAACATACTATATAAATCATGTGTGTCTAGCTAGCTAGCTAGCTATCTGCGAGTGAGTGGGAATTGAAAGATCGAGCAGAAAATACATGGTTTTCACTGAGTGATCGAGTCACAAAGTGTGTGGTACTTGTCAACTGTTAGCGATCGTACCAAGGATGATTACGAAATGGCCACGAGGGGGTAACGTGCAGTATATATGGACATAGTAGCTATTGTTGTTGTTTGCTGCAAAAGAGGGAGCCCCACAAGAGATGAAGTTCCACCCGCATTGTGGCCAAGCATGCACCGGATCACATGGGTTTTGGTACCCCTTTTCTAACATGAGGTTACCTAATGTGGGCTGGATGGACGGGGAAGAAGATTTAAATATACAAAGTGGGAATGAAAGAAACAAGAGCAAAGACAAGCACTGGAGCATCAAACAAAATGCAATGGGGACCTTCACACATGGGGTGGGGGTTCTTCAGCTTCTGCACTACTACTGGATCCAACCAAAAGCTGAGAATCTTTTGCCCAATGTTGGTTGGAACCACACACTTTGGGCAAACCCCTCATGCTAGCTAGCTACCTCCTTTCATTCATTCTAATCTTCTCTTTTCTTTCTTTACTTATTGCATTAGGTGATCCTTTTCTTAAAATATATTGCTTCTTTGATCTGTTTATAATAATATTGTCTCACTAATGTTCATTAATTACTACTTCTTAAGGTTTGGTATCTGCCTTAATTTGTTGGATTGCTAAAAGGATCGATGAAGAAATAATGGAGATAAGTACACTTATCTCAAAACCTTAATCAAGTGTTTTGAAGAGTTTTATGTTGGAGATCAGAGATCTCACTTAGAGAATCCACCAAAAGTACATTAATATGGACATCATTTTAGTCCAAAAGTTTAAGCTAATGAACAAGTACATATAAGAGTTGTACCAATTGCGGGCCACCAAACGCAACTTTTCTCTAAGGGCATATACTCATTCAAGCATACTACAACTTTTATATCAATTTGTTGGAGAGAGAATCACTTAGGAAGTCCTCCCCCCAACACCCTCCTCCTCTTCTTCTTCTTCTTGTTGTTCTTGTTCTTTTTTTTCTTTTTTTCTTAACGGGGAACACAACGTACACTCACTCACGATAGTTCAAATTCAAGACTTATATTCTGATATCACATTAAATCGCCTCTATCCCAATTAATGAAATGAATATAATTAATTATCGGAATCATGTCCTAATATGAAGCATATCTTAATTAGAATGCTTTAACCACTATATATGCTAAGACTTGGTAGATTATGTGTTTATGGCATACGATCGCCTAGCAACAAATTGGAATAATGAATCGCGTTTAGAAGAAAGGTGAAAAGGTTATTGAAAGAAGCATGAAGTCTTTGATGATGAGTCATGACTCATGAGCCAATGATCTCCTGCATGCCGCTTTCAAGGGATAGACGAGGGTTCAATAAAGACGGCAGGATAGAAATTGATCACTACGCCTCCATATATCCTTGAATGATTGAAAACCTCTGTGGTTCTGGGGTATCCCCAACTTGTTGATCGAGTAAGTCAAAATCGCAACTGTACGTGACCTTGGATTAATTGGCCTTAACTTAACACACACCCATCGATGTACATACATGGTGAATCTTTATAATATATACATCTATGTGGTGACAATCTTTGTCTTTTCTATATTTTATGCTTTGGTTCATCCATCCAAAACCACATCACTTTGAGTTTTTTTTTTTTTGGTTTAAAGAGGAGATCGAAATAATAACAAAAAAAAATTGTAAGAGTGATTTTTCTATCCACACCTAAGGATGATAATTTGTGTTTCTTATTGGGTTTGGGCTGTGCCGAGGCGTGTCTATAAGATTATATAGACTATCCCTGATCCGATCAATTTAATTAAACATGTTAAACTCCTCAATCTTAATCTTCTAATTTTGTATTGGATTTGCAAATCATCATGTAAAAAATTATATATTATTATGTTGTATGTCGAGTTTAAGTCTTGTCGAAACATGAGTATAAGATTATATAATTAAACCATAATTTAATTTGCCTATTTAATTAAATGGGTCAAACTCTTAAACTTTTTTTTTTTAATTAAATTCCTTAACTCTAATTCTCTGATTTTATGTCAAAAACTAGCAGCCTGACATGGTGCCCGCTGGGGCAGGACTTTTGTAGCGTTTCACATGCCTCTTACCCTAAAAAAGGGCAGAAGTAGGAGGAGATCCCTAGATGAAAGGGATCCCTGTCCTGGGTAGAAAATGAATAAATAGGAGAACACAAAGTGAATTAATATTGGAACAAGGGAGGTAAGTAGAGCCATAACCGTGGGTCGTGTAAGAGTGAGCATCTATGGACCAGCACACGTGAGTTCCCCTGGTCTCCCTCTGCCAAAATGGCAGTACTCTGCAGTGAAAATAAGTGAAGGGAGGGGGGAGTGCGTAATCTTTGGTGTCGTCCCAGGACCAACAATTATAAATTGCTCTGTGCTACCGCTTCCCAGTATCCATGCTTTTTCTGACATGTGAGTGCATGTACCGGTACGTGCACCAGCACGAATACGATCCGTCTCCCTCCCTTCTACACACAACGCTATTGCATTTGGCTCTCTGCTTTTCAAGGTCAAACTGTAAATTCCACGTGTCCTGGCCGGTGTCTATGAATTTATGTGCCTCCCCCTAATTAACGTTGTCAAACAAGACACTACAAATTAAATTAAATTAACCTCGTCATATCTATGGCTGCCACTTGACTGAATTGTTCTAATTACGATCCTCCCACGTAAACTAGAGAATATCCTTTAATATAATTAAAAAAAGTAAAAAGGACAAAATTATTAATCACATATAATTAAATAAATATTTTTCAATTTAAATGAATTGAAAATTCTATTAGAATAGTTTGAAGGAAAACTCAAATGAGATTGGCATCAGACTTTCCACGCTTCTGTGGTAGGAGAGGGACCTTAAATATATGCAATGGGTGATGTTCAAGCCCGAACAGAAAGTGAAAGCCTCTGTTCCTTACTCCCTTCCCTATGCTATAATTAGAATATATATATATATAAAAATATTATAATCGAGGGGACTACATCAGCGTGTCACTCCAAAGTGAATGTGAAAGACATTGAAATGACGCTGTCTCACAGTTAATGTATGCATGGTTAGGACGCCAGTGAGCACTGATGCCACTCCAGGTTACTTCTTTGGAAGGTTAAAATAAATTTTTTTTTAAAGGATGGCGAGATCATATATATATAGCTGAGTTGTGTGTAAATACTTATTGAATTTGTAAAATATATATATTTTTTTACTTTATTGAAGAAAAAAAAGGAGAAAAAATAAAGAATGAGGGAGAATGAGATCATATATAGGTATTAACCAGTAGTACTAGTCATAGGAAAGAGACAATGGGAAAAGGGACGAAGAAATATCAGAGAAAGAGAGAGAGAGAGAGAGAGAAAAGCAAAGGGACGACAAATCAATCAATTCTGTGAATAAAACAGGTGCTCGTGGATAGACCTACCACACGTGCACTCAATCATCAAATGTGTTACGCTTTCTCTCTCTCTCTCTCTCTCTCTCTCTCTCGCAGGATAAAGACGTCAAAAACTAAAAAACAATGAAGTAGACATCTTTTATGGGAAGCCAGAAGCCAGAAAGGGGTCCCTCTTCTCTTGTGCAGAGACAGTAGTTGTACAGTTCTGAGTTAAAATATTTTCGTTTATTCTTTCGAAAGTGGCAACTGAGATTGTTACTCTCAAGAACCCTGATTCTCAATAAATTCAATCCTTTTAGGCTACCCTTCCAAGGCTTTTTTCTTTCGTTCTTTCTTTTTTGAAAAATAAAATAAAATTAAAACATTCATAAATAATTTTAAAAACTATATATTATTTTTATTTAATATTACTTTATAATCAAAATAATAATAATAATACACTTACTCTCACTTGCTTGCTCTTCTTGGTAGTTGGCTCTCTAGTTTCAGTTTTTCCTTTTTTTTTTTTTTTTTCTTTTTCTTTTTTTTTTTTAATCTTCTTTTATGTCATCATATATATAATCTTATTAATACTATGCATTTTTTCAAGTAAAAAGAATTATTTTTCACTTTACTATTCAATGGGACTAATTTAACCACACCCTTAATACAGGTATCATCTTCGTATTTAAGCTCAACACAAGTATCATTTATGATACTTTCTAAAACCAAGACACTCATTTAATAATGCACCTTCCCATGCCAGTTGCCACGAATACTAAAAAAACTAATTAGCCTTAAAAACTTGAGGAAAGTTCATGTGATCTCTTTAAATTATCATTCAATTAATAATATTTTTCTTAAACTTTTAGTTGAGACAAAATATCCTCAAATTATCAAAAATTTATCCCAAATTCAATAGTGAGTGTGGGTGTCACCTAGGGGTGCATGAGAGTAGTGAGAGTAAGAGATTGAGAGTATGTGTACTAACATTACTCAAATAAAAATAAGACGTGATCAAAAGTGACCACACACCCAAAGGTTCGAACCTTGTGTGATTCAAAGTCAATTAACCCAAAGAAAGAGGTAAGGTGGGGAGATCGAGATCGATAAGTGTTTAATATTGCACATTCAAACTCTTTAACTCGCATATGTTAATTTTTTAGCGTTGTTTTCTTTTTGATTTTGTGTTGTTGTCATATTTTCAAGTTCTTAGTGATAATACAAGAAAAATAAAAATAAGAGGTGATCAAAATTGACCACACACCCAAAGGTTCGAACCTTGTGTGATTCAAAGTCAATCAACCCACAGAAAGAGGTAAGGTGGAGAGATCGATAAGTGTTTAATGTTGCACATTCAAGCTCTTTAACTCGCATATATTAATTTTTTGGCGTTGTTTTCTTTTTGATTTTGTGTTGTTGTCATATTTTCAAGCTCCTGGGGATAATACAAGAAATTTCATTGAATTCATGTTTAAAACATGATTTTTTTGAGATGTTGATGATCAAAAAGTGGGATAGAGCACAAACCAGTCCACATGTGTAAGTAGGCTTGAGCGCAGATGTTATCTTTTTTTATTTTGCATGAATATTAATTATTTTTTGCTTTTTTTAAGGGACCGGGGGGGTAAATTTTTTTGTTTGCTTTTTTAAAAAACAATATTCAAATAAGATTAGGAAAACACTAGGAAGAACCATAGTTTTTTTTTTTTTTTTTGGTTATACACTTCATATGACTTCCAAGCCTTATAAATTATAATAAAAATAAAAACAAAAATAAATTAAAAAAAAAAGGAAGAAAGAAGGGACTTCCAACTCTAGCCAGTAAAATTACACCGTCCTTAGAAATAAAAATAAAAAATACACCGCGTGGACATTGGTTCAAGACTTGAAGGCTTGAAGCAAGAAAACAAAAGGATTTATCAAAAAAAAAAAAAAAAAAACAAACAAAAAGAATATGAACAGACTTAAGAAACAGAGGGCAAAATCTTACTCTGGACATGACAAAAGAGATAGAGTCAACCTAGCCTATGAAAAACGTCAACATTCACTAGGTCTGGGCGAGTGATTAATTAATGTGTTTTGGGTGGTATTTTTTTTATATTTTCTATTTCAAAAATTATTTTGAGTGAGAAGGGGCGGACCCACGTATAGACCAAGGAGCTAGGGTGCATGCCTTGGTTATCAATTTTTCTTTTAATCTTTTTATTAAGTTAATATATATATATATATAGACTTAAAAATTAGATATGATATTTTTACCCAAAAAAAAAAAAAAATTGACCATTCATTCATACTTTGTCCTTTTCAAATGAAAAATTTAAGTTCGGTTTATGTTCGTGAGTGTTTTACATTTTAAATTATTTGTTAATATTTTTATTTTGAAAACATAATAACAAAAAAATAGAAATAAACAGATAATTTTAACGAGTAATGTTAGGATAATATTTTTATCCTCTCAAAATTGATGATCCCATAAAAAAAAATAAAGCAAATTTCTCGGCCTTATATGGTTGAGGATAAATAATAATAATAATAAAAAAAAAAAAAAAAAGGAAAAAGAAAGGTAGGATGTTGATGAGGGGCTAAGATGACGTCCACTTTTACGAAATGATTTACAAAGAAGACAAAGGAACATGAATTGACCTAGTGAGGGGAGGGACAGTATCTCATACTGGTGTAAGAAATGGATCTTTTGCTGCAATTTGCATTTTGCTAAAGACAATTAATCAACTGCACATGCATTTATTTGTAAATGCCCCACATATATATATATATATATATACATATTTGATTATTTGTATATGCATATATATTTTATATTATATATATAATATATGCATGAAAAGAGAGGGAGATCAATGATTAAGAGGAAATAATGCAAGGGAGAAGGAAAGGACTGAGTTGTGCAGAAAAAAGCACAAGAGAACAAAATCGAGGCCCTCGTGCAACTACTGGATGTTTCGATGTACATCACAACTTTATTATTGTAATTATTATGAATATATTGAGGCAAAAGCAAAGGGCATCAGCTGCATGTGTGCGTGTGGGTAGACATTCCTCCTCCTCTCTTCTGCCTCCCCCCCCCCCCCNCCCCCCCCCTATATGCAAATCAAATGCCCCTTCAATTCTCTGCCTTCTTCACCCCTTCACCCTCTCTCTCTCCACACTTATTATTATAAGTAACCTTTTCTCTGGCCTACCGTATGTATCCCTTCTGTAGTTCCGTGCATCTCCTTCATCCACTTAAAGTCCTATCATCCATTCACATATCCCTATCTTCTTGTTCTCTTTGCCTTCCTCTCTCTCTCTCTTTTCTTTTTTTTTTTCTTTTTTTTGGAGTTTATAGCTCGAATCAATATCTTAGTATGTCGGCAATATATACATCCAAATAGCTAGTGTGATCCATTTTAATTTAATACCTTTAACATTTTAGGGTGCCCTTTATGCCACGACTTTTCATGCAATAATGATGTCTACATATTGTGGTGCAAAAGAACTGCCCATCCTCCACGTTTCCCGTCCAGCATGTATCAAATTAAGGGGAAAAAATAATACTTTCACGTTTATAATTCTCATAATTATTTTTAAAAATAATTCAACTTTAGGATAAATATCTTATAAAAAATTATACTTCTAACATCACATCAATGGCAATTGATAGCTTCTTCTATAAAAGTGCATAGCTTACATGTGACGCATGGCTTGCATGTTCCTCACGAGATGAGTTTAGAATAAAATGTCAGAGTACAAAAACAACGGTAATTATAAAGTAATTAAGCTTATTAATTACTTGATCTAAACAGAAAATTGAAAAAAAGAAAAGGTAGGAAGGGAGAAATGGCAATTAATTATAATCTGCTGGATCATCATCACTTCTAAATATTCGAAAGTGGGACTGCATCTTTTGTGTCAAATCCCTTTCTAAGGATCTCCTTATGGATCCACACATTGTTCGAGTCACCATCCAATCTGCCTTTTATGCCACTTGAAGACAACCCATCAGCTTCAAAAAAAGAAGTCAAAAAACAAAATAAGAGTAGAAGAGATAAACAGAGATTACAAGACAAAGGCTGTCTCATTACAATCATATACCATGTTGATTAGACTGATGATCATCATGTACACCTACTGTACGGAGCCGCCCAATTATGTGTAATTTGTATGGTGTATGTTCACAAATAGCCCCAGGTTACTTACACTCTTGTCTTTTGATTGATTCCCCCAATTAACAAAATGTTCAAGGGAAATTTGTTGTATTTTCGGTTAATTAATTTACAAAATTACCTCTATTTGTCATGTTTCAACACTTGCTCTAGCCCAAGACAGATAAACTTTTTCTCTCGTCTTGCTCTCCAAGCCAACGATAGTTCTTGATCGAGGAGGGAAGAACAACTCTTCCTCCTTCTCCTTTCATTATGAAGTTGTAACCAAGGGGTTTCTATCTTCAAGAGCAAAACTTTTATTTATGTCTAGAGTTTTTTTTTAGAGTTTTTTTGCCTCGTTCGACGTCCGAGCATATGGTTAAAGAATATTTCAAGGGTCATGTCCTTATTTGTGTTTCCTTGTATTGAAAGTTTTGGTAGCGTTGAAAAGTATTACGACAATCATGCTTATGCTTACATCTTATCTAACCACCTTAAATGGCTGTCAATTTTTTTTAGTATTTGTGTCAAAAATTCCTAAGGCCACATCATTCATTTGATGATTTTTTTTTATAACTTTTTATTTACTTTGGTTATTTTGGAGTTTATTATATATTGAGTTGACCAACCATTTTTCTTGTTCATAGTTCTTCTCTAATGTACTTAAAAAAAAAAAAAAAAGGTTTGGTCATACCAAAAAGTTTCAATTGCCTGCCCCGTTTGGCATACCTCTTCTATGGGCTTTTCCTCATGTCAGGAACTTTAAGGGGGGCACCCATTGACCCATGGGTGGGTTGGGGGATAAATTGTACTGTGGTGCAAAAAGAAGATTTTTTTTTTTTTTTAAGTGAGGATGTATTTATTACTTCATTGAAGAATGAAGATAGTCAATCCATCGCACACACACCAATAAACAAGTATAGTTGGTGTGTGTGAATTTTTTTGCCATTAAATTAGTAAATACGTCCCTATATATATATATATATTTTTTTTTTTTTCTTCCTCCTCTAATTGTTTAATAAAAATAATCTTGACTGATGTTGTTGCATGTTGCTAAAAAGAAAGATGATTGGTACTCCTTTTTAACTTAACTTTACATTAATTTTCAAAAAAAAAAAAAAAAAATTACATTAATTTAATATTTTCCAAAAAAACAAATTCAATACGTTTAATTAATATAATTATAGTTAAGGATATTTCGGGAAAAATTAAGGTTTTAGACGAATAGAAAACTCCAAATCTCCAATAATACTCAGTCAATTGATGTGACTAATAGAAAACTTTATTAGCTAACACTTTTTTTTTTCTCTCTTCAAAATAAAAATATTAATCAATAATAAACAAAAAATTACAAAACACTTAAAAACTACTTTCACCTTTAATTAAATCCCAACAAAAAAAATATTTTATATTTTATTTTCTGTTTTTAAGTTAAAAAGATATTAAACAAACTCTCCAAAATACAAAACAATATAAAAACTTTTTTTTTTTTTTTTTAAAAAAAAGGCACTCCCAAGACACGAACAAACATACTCAAGAATCAATTTTCGAACTCTTAAATATTTGTGTTTAAACAAAAATTCTCGAGGCCTTAATGCAGGTGAAAGTTGATTTTTTATTATTATTATTTTTTATTTTTTTCAAATTGATTTAGATTAGAATATATATATGTGTAGGGTCTCATGGAATTTCGTTTCGTTTCAGAGTTTACCAGAATAAAGAGTCCAAAAAGTCAACAGCAGAGTGCTATGATCATAGCTTCTGTAGGAATCACAGTGCACAGCATCAAACTGCTACAAGGGCCAGACTAGGTTTCAATACAACTCTCTCTCTCTCTCTTCACTTATTCACATGCTAACCAAGTTTCTTTTGTAATTCCAATTAATTTCCAATTGGGTGTTTTGCATGTGCCTCCTCATATAGATATGCCCTTTTTTTACTCACTAGTTAAAGCCTTTCTCTAGCTTCATAAATATAGTAATACTCAAGTCATTTCCTTGAAGCTAAGGGGAAAAAAAAAAAAAAAAAAACTTTTAGGGTTTGGGCTCACTATCCCATTGAAGTGGGCTAGCTAATTGAGGCCCCCCATGTGGCTGCGAAGCGGTAGGGTGCACCTATGACGTACCCGTTCAGCTCTCATACTTAGTCAAACTCTAATTCCAATTCGATCGCCGATGTTTCAAGATCAGAACCATATTAAAACCGATAAAAAGGTGTCATAATTCACTTTGACACATTAACATGCATGTGACATTTAATGCCACCTAAGCCATGGACGTTATTGAAATGACCATTAGCATACCTTGCTAGAGCTATTGCATAAACATCATAGGAAATTCGTATACGACCCAATCAAAAATTGAAGAAAGAGAGAGTTTCCGAAATAAAAGTGTCGGTCGATCGTTTACTTCTAGGGTTTCTTATGGATTAACTCGATTAACTTAGACATTAAAAATATATTTGCTATTTTATTCTCTTATTATAGGGCAGAGGTGATTTGAGTATGATTAAAAAAAAAAACAAAAATAATTTTCTCGAAAACACCAGCCCTCATCATAAAGAATTTTTAGGTGTAGACATTTTACAATATCTGCCAAATTTAACTGCCTTCCAACCGCCTCAAATCCCACCCCCCGGCGGCCCCACACACGCACGAACAAAAACAAGTTAAAAACGTTGAGGAGTTTGATGGATAATAATATATTTTTTTATCAAGATTTACTCCCTTCTCTTTTCTCTTTTGTGATTTCAACTACATTCTCAGTCAATTGGGCATCTTTAGACTTTAGTAAAAACTTTGAAAAATAAATAAAAAAATGAAAACAATTTTGTCATTTAATTTTCTGAATGTTTCATTTACTTTGAGGTCTTAGAATAGGGTCCCTCCTTGTAGGGTGCATGGTTTGGACTATGTGGCCTCTCTCTCTCTCTCTCTCTCTCTCCATCCAGTGGTGAGACCCATTATATATATGTACACTTCTGGCTAACTGAAACTATAGGAGCCCATACCATTTACAGTTCTTTGTGAAGTGCGGTGGAGCTTCTTGGGAGCATCAATGGCAGTTTTCATGGTGGTTCTTGGGGTGCTCTTGGTGCTCTGTATCTGCTCTGCTTTGTTGAGATGGAATGAGGTGAGGTACAGGAAGAAAGGGTTGCCTCCAGGAACAATGGGTTGGCCTGTATTCGGTGAGACCACCGAGTTTCTAAAACAAGGTCCAAGCTTCATGAAAAACCAGAGAGCAAGGTGATTCTTTTTACTTCAATTGGGTCTTCTTCTTGGTTGGATGTTACAGGGTATCTCTGTTTCTGTCTTGCATTATTGGTCAGGAACCTTTTGGTTTACTTTATTGTCTGTACTTTCTACCTTATGTTTTTGGCCAGTTACTGCTTCTTATATTCAACTAGTTTTATGCTTAAAGCTGACCTCTGCATGCCCTACTTATTTGTTGTATAATTGAGCTTTTGGGTTACTGTAGCTTCTACTAACCCTTTCCAAATCTCATTAAGAAACTAACAATACCTTGCTTTCCTTCTGTTTGAAAATTGTCTTAAGAGCCTGTAAAAGCATTTAATCAAACTTTGTTTTTATAACTATATGACAAAAACATCCCTCTTCACACTTATTTGAGTTATTGTAGTTGAGTAGGATGTTCTAGTTGCTTTGTGATTTATCCTGGAAAAATAAATCTCATACAGTTTTGTTCATGTATTTTTCTTTTTTAATAACAGATATGGCAGTTTTTTCAAGTCCCACATACTAGGCTGCCCTACCATTGTATCCATGGAACCAGAGGTGAACAGGTACATCCTGATGAATGAGGCAAAAGGCCTTGTTCCTGGCTACCCCCAGTCCATGCTGGATATCTTAGGGAAATGCAACATTGCAGCAGTTCATGGCTCCACCCACAAGTACATGAGAGGGGCATTGCTTGCCCTCATCAGCCCCACCTTGATCAGAGAACAGCTTTTGCCAAAGATTGATGAATTCATGAGAACCCACCTTAGCAACTGGGATAACCAAATCATCAATATTCAAGAAAAGACCAAAGAGGTTTGTGTCATAACCACAATCCTAATTCCTTAACACAAGCCAGTTTCATAAAGTTCTAATCTTTTTTTTTTCTCTGTTTCTGCAGATGGCTCTTCTCTCATCCCTTAAGCAGATTGCTGGTATTGAATCATGCTCAATAACGCAACCATTCATGACTGAGTTTTTTAAGCTAGTTTTAGGGACACTTTCATTGCCTATTGACCTTCCTGGAACAAATTATCGTCGCGGATTCCAGGTAAATTGCTCTTCATAGTATTTTTCTCGTTCTATATTGAGTCTTAATTTCATGGAATTTTTAATTATAATTTACATGTTTCACTATGTTTTACAGGCGAGGAAAAATATTTTGAGCATGTTGAGCCAGCTAATAGAGAAAAGAAGAGCTTCCCAAGAAACCCACCAAGATATGCTCGGTTGCCTTATGAGAAGTGACGAAAACAGACACAAACTAACTGATGCAGAAATCATTGATCAAATAATTACAATTTTGTATTCCGGTTATGAAACTGTTTCCACTACTACTATGATGGCCATCAAGTATCTCCATGATCATCCTAGAGTTCTTCAAGAACTCAGAGTATGTTAGAACATCCTACTTCCAAAATGTTAATATATTCTAGTATGGCATGCTTGTGGTGCTGAATTAATCTTAAAATTTTGTAGAAAGAACATTTGGCAATTAGAGAAAGGAAGAACCCGGAGGATCCAATCGATTGGAATGATCTCAAGTCCTTGAGGTTTACTCGTGCAGTAAGAAAACTTGTGGCTTTCTTTGAATACATTATCCGGTTTTTCAATAAAATATACGAAGTTGAATAAAATTTCGTTTGGGTTGCTTTTTCTCATGCAGGTGATCTTCGAGACCTCAAGATTAGCCACAATTGTTAACGGTGTTTTAAGGAAAACCACGCAGGATATGGAACTGAATGGTGAGTTAAAAAAGCTCTCTTTTTTGTGCTAGCGTCTATAGTCTTTTTATGGGCTCAAGAAGCTGTTTTGCAGCTACCATCTCTGTTTCGCACTCCCGCAATAAAGAAGTCTGAAACCTAGCATTTCCTGTCGATCTAGCCAGATAATTCTATTTAAGACTAATTAACAAAGTGGGGAAATTTTCTTTTGTTTANTCTTTGAATACATGATCCGGTTTTCAATAAAATATACGAAGTTGAATAAAATTTCATTTGGGTTGCTTTTTCTCATGCAGGTGATCTTCGAGACCTCAAGATTAGCCACAATTGTTAACGGTGTTTTAAGGAAAACCACGCAGGATATGGAGCTGAATGGTGAGTTAAAAAAGCTCTCTTTTTTGTGCTAGCGTCTATAGTCTTTTTATGGGCTCAAGAAGCTGTTTTGCAGCTACCATCTCTGTTTCGCACTCCCGCAATAAAGAAGTCTGAAACCTAGCATTTCCTGTCGATCTAGCCAGATAATTCTATTTAAGACTAATTAACAAAGTGGGGAAATTTTCTTTTGTTTATAATAATATATGTGCTTCGCTCAACGTGTGGTTAGGTAGTCAACATGTGGTTTAGAAAGTGATGTCTATATACAATTTTATTTTAGATTCCACCCTTGGTGTCAGTCAAAAGGTATTGTTAAATATTGAGCGCATTGGTTTATGTTATGTGCCGGTGCATACCAAATACAGTTTTGAGTGTCGTGTCTCGCGTCTGCAATTATTGATGTAGTAGCTCGATCTTGCGTCGTGTGCACGTGTGCGTTTTTCTATTCATAATCAACTGTGGAGTTCAGAAAGCTAATTAAAGTTTTTTTTTTTTTTTTTTCTTCCCTATTCAGGATTTGTGATTCCAAAGGGATGGAGAATATATGTTTATACGAGAGAGATTAACTATGACCCTTTTCTATACCCAGAACCATTCACCTTCAATCCGTGGAGATGGCTGGTAGGTGACTACTCTTTTATTTTATGCTTTATTTGCCTGCCTTATTCATGGAAAAGTTCCTAATGGCCGAATTACCTCTGACTGCAAAAACCAGGATAAGAGCTTGGAGTCTCAAAATTACTTCTTCATATTTGGAGGGGGCAGCAGGCAGTGTCCTGGAAAGGAACTGGGAATAGCAGAAATTTCCACTTTCCTGCACTACTTCGTGACTAGATACAGGTAAATATAGTCATTTCCTTATTTGGGTCAGGTGAAAACTGCAGTAAAAAGGTGAATAACTTACACAAATGTAATTTTTTTTTTTTTTTTTTTCATTGCAGGTGGGAAGAGATTGGGGGTGATAAACTAATGAAATTTCCAAGAGTTGAAGCACCAAATGGGCTACATATTAGAGTCTCGTCTTACTAAATTAACTCACATATGTATGTACAGAAGCAAGACAGCATATAAAAGAGATATGATTGCACAATAATGTTCTAACAGGCTAGAAATTAATGAAACCGAGAATTTCCATTTCTTGGCTATTTAAATCTTCCTAAAAAAATCTGCCTTTGTACTCAAGGACCAATCTCCCTAACCTTTGCATGCCTTCATTATTCATTACCATCATCACTTCACTTCCAAACGAGAGTTTAAATAAGGGGTTTGCTAGGGCTTCTCCCCGTAGTGTTCTTCTGGCGTTCTCTCAGTCTTATGTAGAACATAATTTAAGAAAAAATAAAATTGTAATACCGTTTTTTTGCTAATAGATTAATTTTTATTAGTTACTAGTTAGGTTCTAATGCTTTAAAACTTATTTTTGAATTCAAAACTAAAACCTAAAGGTGGAAGGTTAACCCTTTAGCGATGGTATCACTCAAAATGAATTTGATCATCCTAAATTTGATGCTAATGCCTCAATTTTGGTGATAATGCCTCAAAAATTTGGTGTTAATGCCTCAAATTTGGTGCTAATGCCTAAAAATACGATGGTGGAGGTCACTACAATTTTATTTTTTCTTAAATCATGTTTTACGTATGGTTGGGAGAACACCAGGAGAACCTATGGGGAGAACCCCTAACATTTTCCAATAAATAAAGAGAAATATGGAAACTACAACTAACAAATATATAAAAGTAGACAAGCTTTAAAGGGCTAGGGCCAGGGGCCTCAACCCTTCATTCACATTGGAGTTGGGCCATTCTATGCTTCTCATCCAATAAAAAGTGTTGATAATGGGCCAGTAAAAACATCTTCATCCAAGCCTTTATATTGCACTTTGCCATCTATCTGGGCTTGAAACCAAGGAACAATATAATATAAGAACAGAGTAATCCCAAACAGAATGGCCAATTCCCTGCTTTTGGAGCAACCAAACTACATAGAAAGTTTTCTCTTTGTCGCCCAAAAAGGTGGCAAACATGCAAGAATGTGGAATTCTAGATAATAGATATGGATCTACTAATTTTTTCCCTTACCCAAACACAACCATATGATAGAATTCAAGTGGGCTTTAAGGACATAAACAATTTACGACATAAACAATATGCTGAGAATCCAACCATAATTTCTCCTTGAATAGGAATCTTGAATAATTCATAGATATAATAATAACTAGCCCTCTCTCTCGAATCTGAAATTGCAGAACGTGTCCACTAAAAATATGCTCCATGTCAATCGAAAACCAAATATGGCGGCCCATGGACTGGCAAAGGAGGCAGTCAACAATTTTTCAGACAAGGTTTGGCTTGAAGAAGTCCCAAACTGTATCTCTGACATTGTTAATTTAGAGCGTTTTAACTTCTTCTTTTTTTGTATAGCGCCTCAGCTCTATTTATCTCTTTTATAAATGAGATCAGAATTTATTTATTTATTTATTTTGATATGAATGAGATCAGAATTTAACAATGCAATTTCGCGGACTGAAAATATTATTTTAAATCAAATAGCATAAAATATATCATTTGAGATTGAGTCACGGGTAGGTCAAAACTGTCTTTGACGGAAATAGAAAACTGAAATGGAAAGACTGATTCAACGGATACCGGCGTGAATATTATTTCAATTATGCAGAAGTTCATAGTCCACACTCCATAGAATATGGAAAAGTTGTGTATTTGATGGAGATAGAGAACTGAAATGTAAAGACTGTGTCAACGGACACCAGCGTGAAGATTATTTCACCTAAACGTAGGAAGGTATTACACATATATTATATATACAATAAAAAAGGAAATAAATTAAATTGAGTTATTTATGGACCTGTGTTATCAAGATACGCGCGTAATAAGGTGGCAATTAGCCAAACCTTCTGGAGTGAGAAGGTGCCAACCCTATGACTTTGCTCCCAGGCCTGGCACATAGCAATCAGTATAAGCACCAAAGTGCTCTGGTCCATACATAAAATATTGACCAACTATCCGTTGGGAAGTGTCAAAACACGTTTCTGTAGAAAAATCATCATTCTCTTTCGTTTTCCCGTGAGCAGGGACTTGGGGGTCCATTTGCAAGCCCAATTCTCGTTTTCATATTTCCTGTGAGCAGGAACCTCTCCTATTCAATATTGTCGATCCAAAAACATTTTGGATCAGTTTTCAAGAGATAGTTAAATTGGTTAAAAATCACGTTTCATAAAGCGGATGTCATTCGTTCAAATTCTCCCTCCCCTTTTGTGTGTATATAATTTTCAAAAAATATTGTTAGAATCCCATAATAAATCAAAGAATTAAGGCCTTTTGGAGTACTATATCTTTTTCATATTTGAAAGGCTTTTTTTGAGTACTATATCTTTCTTGATATTTAAATGGAGTACAAAGGCTTTATTTATAAAGTGATTTGAATAATTTCAAATATAAATAAGTTCATTATATTATGATTAGAAATCCCGTAATTTATGAAATACAAATCAACAAGGATTTCTATTCTTATCAATTTTCAAAATAATAAGTAAGTTACAAAAATTATTCTCATGATTTTAAAAATTAGAATTGAAGTGTTAACAAATAATTTAAAATACAAAATACTTTTCCAAACATTAAAAAATACTTATCACTTTAATATCACATTACAACACATTTTAAAATCAAAACTTTTTTTTAAAAAAAATGAAACTTCACTTTAGACCATTGAACTACCACACGATTTGACATACCATTTTTCGAATTTTGAAACATTTTAATTTGGACCATTGAATAAACATCTCTGTCAGATTTTAAATGTTAAAAGTAAAAAAATAACGTTTATACCCCTGAATTAGGGAATTTTTTATAAAAATTTTAAATTGAAGTATAATTTTATCTTTTTAAAAGTTTTAACAACAAAAATTAACGGAATGAGATAATTTGACTACTATTAAACATTTAAAAGTTTAAATTAAGAAATTTCAAAGTTCAGAACAGTTTTAAACTAAAGTTTTCCATAAATAAAATAATTTTATTTTGAAATCAAAACTCAAAAAATCATTAGCCTTGGAAGGAAGGAAGGAAGAAATAGTTATGAATGAAGTACATTGAGAGGAACACATGATCAATCAATCACGGCTCCCTCCCCGATATGAAGGGCGAGATTTGAGGCAGTCCCATTCCAATTCACTCGCGAATTAAACCAGTACACGTGTAACTTCCTGATCCCACACGCTTTCTTTTTGTCACTCCTCGCCTTTCCCTCCGCGTAAAAAGATTCAAAACCACCTCCTTTGTCGGTCGTCGTCTTATTATTATTCTCTCGATCTGCACTTCTTTTCTCTCGTGACGTGCCTACCTCCAACTGAAAATCAAGATTATTAAAAAAAAAAAAAAACAAGATATTATGGGAAAATTAGTTATATACCGTTTGAGCACATATTTGCGCCTTAAATTGAGCAATTTCAGACTACAAATTTGTCCATATTTATGTTTTAAATCCAATAAAAGAAAATATATCCAGCATTCTTAGGAATAGTTTATAATGCCAGATTTTGTCCATCCAAAGGTGATATGCTTTCAAAATTATTTCATTTATATCAAAACTTAATAGTCATTTATTTTAAAAAAATTAAATCATATTTAAAAGAATAAAAAAAAAAAGAACAAAAGTCTTAAATATGAAGGGTTAGAATTTACATTCACTCAAAAACACGTTGACCTTTTTTGTCAAAAAATCTAGAGGAAGTAAAGAACAAAGTATTTAATTTAACAATGACAGATCATTACTATTTGTGACTTGTGAGGAAGTAAAGAACAAAGTATTTAATTTAACATTGACAGATCACACCCCCCCCCNATGTACCCTATTGACCAAGTTACTGCCACTCTGCCACCTTTCCTAATTACCATTTGCTTCTCATTTTGCTTTTTTTAGCTATTACTCTATAAATGTGATTGATATTGCGATTTTATAAATACAAAAATATAATTTTAAACCAAATAACAGAAAAATTAACTATCTTGAGGGATTGAGTTTTTTAAAAATGTAAAAAAAATTTGAGTTTTCAAATTGTAGGTATGAATGTATGTTTTTTGAATATGCATAATTTAAAAACTAAACTACAATTTTAAAAGTCAAGTTAGAGATATTTTTTCAAACACTTGATTGTGATTTTAAAAAATCACCATTTCAGATTTTAAAATTATTATTTTTCAATCGCAAACTCAACTATCAAAATTAAATCAAACCTTGTTAAAAAGAATTATCCAACAAAAATGTGATAAACAGTTTAAAATATATATTAAAACAATGGATAGGGGTTGACTCATAGAGTTCTGGTTTTCTTTTTTTTAACATATCTGCACAACAAGATAAGAAAATATTCGAAATAATGATCTCTATTTTATTAAATATGATCGTAATTAATTAAATTATCTCTGGAAAACAACATATGTTTAACCAAAGAAACCCAATCTGTCTCTCGCTGTTGCGCTGTTATTGGTTGTTTGCACGAGCACCGGCGGCCTTTGAAAAAGTCCATAAAACCTTAAACATTCGGACACGTCTCGCTTTAACCCTCCACTCGTGCCGATCTGCGCGGACTCGCACGTGCCAACGATTACTCCACTATTATATTCCCACACAAAGTCTCCCTCTCACCCTTCAAAACCACCCCCAACCTCTTCACACACTCAAAAAACTCTCTCCCTCTCTCTCCTTCCCTCCCTCTCTCTCCTTCTCTCTCTCCAATGGCTTCCGCCGAAGCTTCCGTCGCCCCAACCCCGTTGCTGAAGGATGAACTTGACATTGTGATCCCCACCATCAGGAACCTGGACTTCCTTGAGATGTGGAGGCCATTCTTTCAGCCTTACCATCTCATCATCGTCCAGGATGGTGACCCTTCAAAGACCATCAAGGTCCCTGAAGGCTTTGATTACGAGCTCTACAACCGCAACGACATCAACAGGATTCTGGGTCCCAAGGCCTCCTGCATTTCATTCAAGGACTCTGCTTGCCGCTGCTTTGGCTACATGGTGTCCAAGAAGAAGTACATCTTCACAATTGACGATGACTGCTTTGTAAGTTCTTTGATTTATGATGTTTTGCATCTTGATTTTTGTTTCTCGTATGAAAGTTTAGATCTTGCTCTGTTTTTAGGTTTGGATTTTACGATTTTGTTTCAGTTTTGTACCAATTTGGATGATTTGTTTTCTGGGTGTTGTTGATTCTGAATTTGTTTGTGTGCTGCTGGTTTTTGTGTTTAATTCGATTTTGCCTTGTCATACGATATTGTCTGCTAATTTTATTTTTGTGGTGGCAGCGTGGATCTAATCTACAAGGATTTCAACTTAGCTAAAATTTGTTTGTCTGATCTGCAATTTTGATTTTGAGCTTCAGATACGAAGGAATTCTTCGCGTGCATCAAAATTAATTAATATTTGTGTTCCTCTATCATTCAGATCTGAATTCTTGTGCCAATCTGATTATTCAACAAATCTAAAAAACATTCTGATTTCCACAGCATTGGAATTGAATAGGCGTGTCGAATACTATGTTGACCAAGTACTGGCTGCTGAGGGATATTTCTCGCTCGGTGGTCTGGATTGATTTTTCGATTGTTTTTGCTCTCTCATTGTGATAGTGACATTTGTAAATTTGTCGGTGATGCTAGATTTTTAGCATGTTTAAGTCCTTTTTCCAATCTAAATTAAACAACAAACTATACTTATTGTGCGTTTGGGAGTGCATTTTTAAATTAAATTGCATAAAGTGTATAGTTTGTGAGTGTGTTTTAGAAAAAATGCGATTTGATTTTTTGAAATTGCCTTATACTTTCATGTGAGATTTGAAAGTTCTTCACATGGATCCATCTTAATTTGGCTCTCTATCGACAGACTGTCGTCAACAATCTCACAGAAGTGGAGTCAATCTATGCTTTTTGAATAATGAGTGAGATGTAGCTGTCATGATTGTATACATCTTTTTCTTAGATCTACAGCTGTGATTTATTTATTCATTATTATATGATTGTACCCTGTTGTATTATTCTATGCTTCTGGAAAGTTTTTTATGATAAGATGGATCTTCGCATATTCCCATTTTTTAATGAGATGTACCTAAAGGAATAAGAGTAACTGCAAATTACCTAATGGCCCTGTTCTTTACACTAAAAAAGGGGTCAATATCATTCTGCTTCCCGCTTGTGCTTTGGTGGACCCTTGCAATATTTTCTTCATTTTGATAATTTGTTATGTCCAAAGAACTCTGATTCAAATTGTTTAAACTTGGGCATGAATCCTCCTAGCACATTGCTTAGTCTATCTTCCACTGTTGCAATATACTACCTTAATCACCAAACTGATGTTGTAATTTGTTGATGCTTAGGTTGCCAAAGACCCATCTGGAAAAGCAATCAACGCACTTGAGCAGCACATCAAGAACATCCTCTCCCCATCCACCCCGCATTTTTTCAATACCCTGTATGACCCTTACCGTGAAGGTGCTGACTTTGTTCGTGGATACCCTTTTAGTCTCCGTGAAGGTGCCAAAACTGCTGTTTCTCATGGCCTCTGGCTCAACATACCAGATTATGATGCACCTACACAGCTTGTGAAGCCTCGCGAGAGGAACACTAGGTTAGCAGTTTATTCATTAACCAAAATGATTTGAAATTTCCCTTTGTAACATAATCCCAAGTTCAATGGTTTTTTTGTTTTTGTTTTTTTGAAGGTATGTGGATGCCGTTATGACAATTCCAAAGGGCACCTTGTTCCCCATGTGTGGAATGAATTTAACATTTGACCGTGAGCTTATCGGTCCTGCAATGTATTTTGGTCTCATGGGTGATGGTCAACCTATTGGACGTTACGACGATATGTGGGCTGGCTGGTGCATGAAGGTCCCCTCTCATTCTCTATTGATTCTCCTCAGATTACTCAAATAGTTTTCCTTCTAGTTTCATATTTGTTTTTGATCTTTTCTAGCATTAGTCTTCCTTGCACATTTGAAAAGTTATGGAACATTAACAGATTTCTGATTGATGATTATTTAGGTGATATGTGACCATTTGGGATTGGGAGTCAAGACAGGTCTGCCGTATATCTGGCACAGCAAAGCGAGCAACCCATTCGTGAATCTGAAGAAGGAATACAAAGGCATCTTCTGGCAGGAGGAGATCATCCCATTCTTCCAATCAGCTGTTCTTCCAAAGGACTGCACCTCTGTTCAGAAGTGCTACCTTGAACTGTCCAAGCAGGTTAAGGAAAAGCTTGCTAAGGTTGACCCCTACTTTGACAAGCTGGCGGATGCCATGGTCACATGGATTGAAGCTTGGGATGAGCTAAACCCAGCTGGAGCTGAAGCTTCTGCTCCACTGCCCAATGGCCAAAAAGCTTAATTGCAATTTTGATAGAGAGCCAATGCCATCCATTATCTTACTATAGTTTTTGCGAAACTGTCGGTAGTTTTAGTCATTGTGATGTTTAATTTATCGTATCTCTGGCCCATTTGGCTTCCCTCTTGGATTTGCTGGTTGGCGGGTGTAATTTTATTTATTGACTTCATGCTATGTTATCATCCTATGAGCTTAGAGCAATAAAATACTCCAGTTTTTTTTCAAATTTTTATGAATATTCCATTTGATTTACCATGAATTTCTTCCTAGAATTGCTTGATTGATTGATAGTGATTACACCCCTGTCGGAAACAAGTGTTTGTGGGACATGTTTTTTTTTTTTTTCTTTTTCATCTCCTGTCAATATCATCATCAACCTTTTACCTTTATAACTTGTTAAGGGGTTTGAATTTTGAATTGGGAATAATCGAACTGTTGTGAGACGCCTGCAAGCACTTTGTCATTGCTCACTACTCGTTAATGGAATCATGGATGTCGGTGGTGTTGTTAACTCTTGGAAAACATGATACATACTGGAAGTAATATAGTGAAATATTGAAGCTCAACCTACCTAAGCTTAGGCATGCGCTCATCGTAGATCAAATGGAGTATTTTATTGCTAAGAAAATAAAAGCAACTACTGAAGAAAGAAAGGTTTGCAGTGATATGAAAGTTATTTTTGGCTGAAAGAGGATGTGAAGTTTTTCACAACATAATGTGTAAAAAGAATACGCCGTTGCCGGGGATCGAACCCGGGTCACCCGCGTGACAGGCGGGAATACTTACCACTATACTACAACGACTTGTTGATATGATGTGAATGAAACAATATATTTAATTAAGATTATCGACAAGTACGAGTCTTAGAAGCCTCCATTTTTTCATACAAAAATGTAAAAGTATAGAATTATATCCAAGCGGACCAAGCCATCTCTCGTAAACTCCGCTTAAATTATACTAGTATTGGGTACTGAGTCTACTGACGTAAAACTTTATGAAGTTGATTAGATGAAATAGGCTTGAACTTTACGTATTCTTTTTTAAGTTAAAATTGGTCCGAAAATATCATTAAGATACAAGTAATGCTGGTCACCAAGATTTTTACTACGTTGACATGATCCTGTCAATCCACCATTACTATTGTTAAAACGAAAAGAAGAAAGAAAATACGTATACATATTACTATTGAAGCCAAGCAACCCCTGGACTTTTGAATAGCAAGTGAACAACTACTCAGGAACTTGAAATAAATAATAAAGTTTTACATTAAAGCATTTCCAAAATCTCAAAATTTCCCACAAATTCACTTCTAATATCACCACAGTTTCTCAATTCCTATTTTCTTAATTATTATATCTAACTGTCACACATTTCTTGGGATACAACCTCATCTCTCTCTCTCTCTCTGTGACCCTTTCCAATCTCCCATACACGCGCGCACACATTTTAAAAGGAGAAAGGAAAGGGGAAACAGAGAAAGCAAACAATATTTTCAAAGGAAAATTAATAATAATGGGAGAGCCGACAGAGAAATAGGCAGAGCTTGAATCATAGACAGTCTCCCAAAAATGAAGTCAGATTCATGAATTTGAGGTGGGCTCCTCCTCGTCTGTCTTTTGACGCTTGGCAGTAGGCTCTTCACCATTTTCATGGTTTACGGTTCCATTTAATGCCAGTGGACCCAGAAGGGAGATGTGCTTGCTGGTGATTTGGCGACCTGCCCTCAGCTTCGGGCCCCAATGCCTTTCAGGATTTGGAAGGAAGCGTGTTACCTTCTTCGCTTGTGCTTTGCTAAGAGATGCAACAGCTCGAGCAAAATTCGCCTGTCGAAAAAGATAAAAACAACCATAGAGACAACAGCTTTCAGTCACACACCACATCTCAATCTCTCTCTCTCTCTCTCTCTGTCTCTGTGAGTGAGTGATTGCTCATGCATGTGCCGACACTGCATAATAGGTTGTGTTCTAATAACGTAGTCTAAAGGGCATGCAATAGAAAACAAAAAGAATCATTAGAAGCCAAAAAATAAAAAATGCAATCTGGGAGGTGTCACGCACTTGCAGAACTGGTTCCTTGGCAAGTATCACACTTCCTGGTAGATCTGGTGGTTGAGTTTTCACCGGATGACTTTTGACCTGGGGATAAAGTGAAACCACATATTAAATACAAGAAATGTCAGCGTTTCTAAAATGCTCACATTTACTACTTTGAACCAAGAAGATGAAAAAAAAATTCTTCTGCAGTTGAAATATAAAGAATAGCAGGTTGATGTAACCCAAAGCAAATGACATGGTGACCAAAAAGAAAAGTGGCAATTTTAACCCGTTTCTAGGGAGACTCAAAGAAGATCGGAAGAAAGGAACAGAGATGGAAGTAAAGGGATCTAAAGAAATGGACTTCTCAAGTATATGCATATGTCAAAAAGATAACAGAGTGAAAATGAAGTCTTACCCAGCAGCGCATTATATCCCAAATGACATCCATGGGAGCATCTGATTTCAGCCCCAATGGATTTACATGGGTACCGGATATACGGTATCCGGCATTGATCACAGCTGAACGGAAGATTACTGCTGACGGGGAAGTGCATTTAAGAGTGGCACACAGGTTGTGCAGGCTCAAAAATAGGGGAACATCAGGCAGTTCCTGCAAACAGTATACTCATTGAATAAGAATTCACATATAGGTAAAGACGGTTGTCATAAGGGAACAGGAGATTTATCAATTCAAAACGGTCCACGACACTGCCCATAAGTTGCACCATCTGAAACAAAATCCAAAAAGCATTTTTCTAGTCCTCTAAGAAAACTAGGTAAAACCTAATATGTAAGAAAACTATATCAATCTTTACACCTCCCACTTCTTTGAAGATGTTATAAATTGAATGAGGCAAATTTAAACATGGAGTCAACTAGGAACCAATCTTGGGAAAATTTGAGAATTGCCAACCAATCTCTTGGAAAACACTAAAAAAGTAAACATACAGTGATAAGAGATCAAGCCAAAGAAAACAAACACACCTCCGATATTGTTGTCAATACGGCAGAGATACGATCATATGCAGGATACTTTTCCTTCATAGATTTCACATCCGCAAGTATGGAAGTTACCCATTCTTGATCATGTATGGGAGCAGACCATATAGGCCCTCCCATGTTAAACTTCTTCCCACAGTCGGTGCAATCTTGAGGAACAGCAGGACCAAACCCAGGCATATATCTTACACTGTTGTTCTAGAAGATGAAAAGGATAAAAGAACAGAATAGTGTCAAATTTTGAATAGAACATAGAAAAAAAAAAAAAAAAATTGGTCAACAAAACTTGCTTAATATAGATAATAAATGAGCCCTTGGGTCTATTCATAAAAACCAATGCATTAGTGGTTTACGAGGACTAATCATTAATATTTGATCTACTTTCTCTTCTTATTATTTTTTAAAGAGAGATGTAATACTTTTTTCTTAAAAAATAACTTCTGTAAGTTTTGCCAAACGCATTTCTACAACCGAAATTCCTTCTATGCTCACTGTCATCTAAAGAACGAAATGGTGCATCGGTAATCCGACACTGCACAATACAAAAAAGTTCAACGTGACTCCCAGGCTCCCATATCAATTCTCCCCATCCCCCACCTCCACTGTTTCTTTGGACCATATTGCAGGTTGCGTGATGCTGGAGTTGAGACGCTGAAGTATTTTATGGCCCAAAAAAATATAACAATAACCAAGTTGATTGTATATACCCTCATGGCAACACAAACCCAACTGACACCCACAAAAGCACAAACCATTTTTAACATCAAGCTTTTGTGATCTCCAACCTGCTGGCATGTCCCATTATATAAGATAGGGGTTCAGCAAAGCACAGCAATCATGAGTTCATTTCCGACAAATATTGCTAGAATTACCACTAACCAGGTTTATGAGGATAACTTGGCATCAGGTTCAAATATCCCTAGGCTAACCTTAAAAAAGAGGTTTTCTTCTTTCTCTCTTTTGGGGTTTTTTTTTGGGGTGGGGGTGGGCTGAAAAGAAAGAACCTGCAAGTCAGTCCATTTACTTCCAAATTTAGTTGGTTATTATCCTTGATAATATCTTTCCACCTCAAACAAACCAAAAACAACCCACTGCCATGTCCAGATGTAAGCATGCAAGCAAGAAACACATGAAGTAATTTGTATAATATACACATTTCAAAGTCACACAAATGAACCCAAATGCATCTGCACATATGTGCATGATAAAACCATGGTAATTTAAGAGTATGGAAACTATTATACAAGCTGTTAGGGCTCGCCCTTGACTTCTTTAAGTGAAACCATAATATGTTAGGAACACACTTAACCCAAAAGCTTAAGCGTATAGGTTTAGGCTTAACCATGCTATATTAGTCATGCACAATTATGATATCTTTTTGATGTAAGACTTGACCATTTTACTCTCACGTGTATACTCAACACAAGCAAACCCACGCCAGCATAATAATATGGAAGAGTATGGAATATCTTAAAGCTCTTTGGAACAGATCAATTCATACTAAGAAATTTTTTAGTAGCCTTCCGTTTGAATTTTCTATATTACTCCAGATAATATAGTTTAAGCACTCTAGCGTGACAATGTCAACCAGAACTAGGCAAGTATGGTGTTAAGCTACAAAGCACCAATTTCATATCAAATTGAGATGTACGAACCTTGGAGACTGTCCTCCCAATATGTTGAAGGTGGAAAGAATCACAACCAATGCACTGATAAACATAGGACAGCTTAAGGGGAGTGTTTTTCATTGCACTTGCAGAACTGCAGCCAATTAGTTAAGCTTCCAGTCAATATCATAACAAAGCGCTATCTTATCCTAGAAATTATACCACATAATTCTACCAGCTATGACTGAATACATTTCAAAGTAGATAGGCCACCTACGTGTATATGCGAACAAAAACCCGAACATAAAAGTTCATCTTAACAGATAGAACAGGAACAATGTACCGCTTGTACCGATTTGCATGGCTCTGCATTCAATAAAAAAAGAAACAGGAATATATGCATAAGAGTTGTCAATACAAGAAGTAAATTTATTTTATGCATAAGATTTGCCTTAACTAGTGTTAACCTTGAGCTACAGGCCAAACAAAGACAGAAACCTAAAAGGAAAGTTGTGATGGCAGGACTAAATCATTAAACACTCAATTAGATCATCATAGCAGAAACTTTCAGAATTTGAATGGAATTAAGAGTTACTCATAAACATTTTAACCCTTAATGTGCTAATGTCTTTTGATTGTTCACATTTCCAAAGGAAAAAATTCTCTCTACAGTTGTTTTCTTGGCAGAACTCTAGGCTAACATCTTGTGGGTGCAATCTTGGCTTCTCTAAACAAATGATCACGATGAGTTCAACCATAGACCAGAAGCAATTTTTTAATGACTAAAATGTATATTACATTTGGGGTTCGATTAGAGGGGAGGAACAACAGTAAAGCAAATTGCAAAGTACTTATTAAGCATAGAGTTGGCAGGCTCTCATGGATATCCAAGAAGTTAACACAAATAATCTTCTTTATACAAAGTGCACCAAAAAGAAACAAATAAATAATCCTCCACCTCACAGATATGCAAGAATCACTAATCCTAAGATACAAAAAACAGAAGAAATTCAGATCATTCAACCCTCATGTGGGTGCCCGTGAGAAGTGATTTAATATCTGTTATGCACATTAAAATTCTGCTCAAAGAACTAGCAGAGGATACACCTGCACCGCCTAGACTTTTTAACATATGCACATGAGCCTGTAAAAGATTGACCGTGAAGAGGAATCTTCTAATCATTTTATTCTAGTGAAGAATATTCCTATTATCAAATGATATTATGGGAAAAGGACGGCAATTTCTTGACTAGCCCTTCTCTGAAGATATACAATTCTAACCACCAACAGAAAACTTTAGGCTATTACCCCCTCCCACATGGGTGCCTGGGGAGGGAGATCTAAATACAGTCCTAATCTTGGGCAGTTTGCATTAAGCGACTACTCTCAATAATCAAACTCACTCACTTGCACTTGACAGCAAAAAACATTGCGCCAGACCCCCACTTGCAGAAAAGATAAATAGTTTGTAATGGCAATGCCAAACATTACCCTAAGATAGAACAATGGAGAATACTTTGTATACGTTCAACTAAAACAAAAATATATACATGCAAAAGCTCAGACAACCAAAACGGGAGGAAACAAAGAAAGATAACACGACAGAGTTGAACAGCTCAAACAGTTTGCAAAGTTTCCAGAATTGTACAAAAACATTAGGCAAACAATTAAAGTGAGACATAGCCAATATCAGTTCTCTCTGTTTCTGGTCAAAAACACAAAACAACAAAAAACAAAAACAAAATAAAATAAATAATCTTTTCAATAATGTCTGCGTGTTTTGCAAGGACAAAGAAATACCTCGATACAGGCAAGGAGGATCCTCAAAGCCATTTCATGGCAATATTTCCCTCTCAATGGATAGGAACCATATCTAATATCACAAAGTTGGTAAATGATGAGCCTACTAATCCAACCGTTTTTCAACTAAAGGTGAGGCCAGTAAAAAGGCTTACTTGGAATAGCAAACCTCCCCGCTACTCCCACAGAGTACTGCCATATCAGTTGCTGTACACATCAGCATGCCCCCATCAGCAACTGATTGAACTGCAGAGTCCAAGAACACAGAAGGTGCACCATAAGGATCAAGATCAACCTGAAACACCAACAGCAAATAACAACTATTGATTACTTGATTATTCTGAAAATTTTGAAAAAGACTATGCTAACTCTCAATTCAATTATATCGCAGCAACAGTTAATATGGGCCAGTGAGTGAATTCTGGGAGAGTGAGAGACAGGGAGTGGAGCAGGCAATTAGTTATTATTCAGATAATTTGGACTTCACAGCATATTCAGAGAAACCATCTATCTATATATATATATAAAATAAAAAAAAAACTTCCTTTCAGCAAATACATGTACCTAGAAAAAAGTATATGCATACCACATCAAATTCTTTTGGATGCATGAGCATATATACACGAGCATCAGTGAGATGTGATTCCACCTTTGAACATGCAACTGAACCATTGAACTTAATATTTCTCTTGCAAGCTTCAACAGACACTGAAAAAGAGCAAATGATAATAACAGGGTTGGGCACTAGATAAGAAGTGCATGCATATAAATGAATAGGTACTTGTTAACTGGAGGTGAACTGAAATGTCTTATTTGTACAGCAAAACAATTGTCAGGAGGAAAGGGAGGACACATATATTCAATATGCAACAAAATTTGTGTATAAACAGTTATTTTACTGTATTGAATTATTTCAGTCTAGGGTGTGCATTATTTATATGCTCCTTTCAAGCCCAGGAAAAACCAAGGGCTTCTCCATCAAATTTAGCATTACAAAACGTCATATATTGAAATAGAAATACCCACCTTTATCATTATCTAGTGCCACAACTTGACCTATTCCTTCTATTTCACGTGCATATCTAAGAGATCTCAAACCAGAAGCTGCCAAGGCCTGAATAGTCACAAAGAAAGTACTCATATGAATTATTTAACAATACCAAAAGCTATAAATCCGCATATTCCTAATAAACTCTTAAAACTGGAACAAACACATCTTTATTGTAAAGGTAAACCAAAAATCACATCAGAACATAGAAACACCTCAAGAACTCTTGGTGGCCTCATTTCCCCACGTCCTTTTCCCTCAGGGGCCTTGACTAATTCTTTTGAAATGCTACATGGTTCATCCTGAGATACTTCCTGAGGCACTTCACATTCTCCATTGGTATTTTCATCATTCTTGACAGATTCCTCAGCTGCTTCTTCTCCATCAGGTTCAGAGGAATCCTTCTCAGGAGCCTTTTGAGCTCCTTTTGTTCTTTTCAACAAAAGTGCTTCATGCTCGTGTTTGCGTTTGGATATGAATGTCCTCAGGACAGCAATGGACATGTCCCTGTTGTCAACCTGATTATTAGAAGGTGAAACAGTTAGAAGCCTGTAATTGTAAAAGAAAACCACAAAGCAGGTAAGTGGAGTTACTAGTTATAACAGTTAATACTTTCCCATACGATCTAGCATCTTCAAAAATACTTTGAATATAAAAGGAAAGTTTGAAGATGACATAGTGCTGTCTAAATAGTTTAATTCTACAAAATAGTTTTAATCAGACCAATCGAAATCCAATGCATTAACTTATAGTAGAGAACAGGTACCTGACATAGCAATTTAATAATTCAATCTTATGAAAACAAGAATTTCTGGAAACAAAACAAAATAAATTTTGATAAGCAACGTGAAAGTTCATAAAATACTCCACATGGCACAATGTATAGAATCCCATTATGTATTCCCATTGCACACAATACAAGATGAAAATTTTGATTGTGTAAGCATTAATAACCAGCATTATCTTGCCGAGATATCCTGAAATCCTTATCTGATATAATCTCCACTTCAGTTCACTAATATGAATTACCACAGTAGCCATATTTGCTATAATAAAGCTCAGAACAGGTCAATTTGACTTATGGCATATTATTATTTCCAATAGCGAACTACAAGGCAGTATATGCCTATAACTTCAGTCCCACAATGAATTTCTACTTAATTCCATAACAGTTTCTTATTTCAATCATACCAAAATCAGAAGGTTCCCTTTGCTAATTACATAATACAAAAAATCTCCTGTGAATAATCAATTGGTCTTCAATTCAGATTGTACCCCCTGACAGACATTCAGCATTCTTTTAAATGAAAATAAACTAATTGGGTTTCTTAATCTAAAATAATTAGTTTGTTTATTTATTTCCCTACATATTAATTCAGCAACCGAACACATCTCTTCGACTACCAATAATGACCCATCACAGACACAAGGTAGAAACCCATCCCAAACACAAAACCCATCAAAAATTTCATCCGAAAACCTCATCAAACAGCACAGAAGCACCAAAAGATAAGATTTTGGCACCTGAGTCGGATTGTAAAAGACTTCATTCTTGCGCATGAGAATCTCAGCCTCTCCCTCCTTGATAATAGCGTAATCATTGAGATCTACCGACATTGTTCCACTTCCTCCTCCTCCAGTTTCATGCATATCTTTTTTTCTTCTGCTCCTCTTATTGCTTGTAAGTAGGCAGAGAAGCTAATGCTGAGACTAATTATTCTTGTTGGGGTTTTAAGCTTATGCTGTTGGAGCTTGGAGGTTTGAGAGCTCGTGAAAGGAAGTCATTCATGAAGCGGAGGTGCTTTTATATGAAACATTTGTTCTACTCGTGGAAACCCTACGGGCTTGTTTGGAAGTGGACTCAACCGGTTTTGGTCTGAGTTTTGGTCTTCAAACTCAGATGTCCGTACGCCTTATGTTGGTTTCTACCGAAGACCTGAGATTTTGGTGGCCCGGCAGGAAAGTCTGGTTTTGGGTCCGGCTGAATCACTGGCTTGGGCTTCGTGCCACTGTTACATGTAAAATATATCATATACATTTTAATTGACTAAATAAATGTATGGGAGTGTTGGAGTAAGAAAAGAGAGAAAAAATGGTATTCAGTTTAAAAAAAAATATATCATTATTATATTCAATTGTGGTGGCCAATATAACAAATTCACCTGCTTCTGAACACTGTTCTCTGTCAAAATCATAATATTAGATTCGATTTTGTTTGACTGAAAAGGCTGAATTTGCTTATTGAATTACCCTCCATTAATATCACCTTCACTGAAAAGGCTGAATTTTTTTTATTGAACTGCCCTCCATCGATATCACAAAATATTTGATATGATTTTGTTTGACTGACAAAGGCTGACAACGCATGTGAAAATATTTTATTGAAGTGAGGCTATGAAAAAGACAACTCCCATGAAAATAGGGGTGAAATGAGTAGTGAAAAAACGATGCATGTGTTGTTTAGGCGTGAAATGAGGTTGTGCAAAAAAAACAATATCACTTTCACTGAAAAGGCTGAATTTAAGACAATTCAACTGTCCTCCATCAATATCATAATATTTTGATAGATTTTGTTTGACTGAAAAGGCTGACAAAGCATGTTAAAATAGGCGTAAGGCTGTGAAAAAAACAATTCCTGTAAAAATAGGGGTGAAATGAGTAGTGAAAAAACAACCCATGTGTGCTGTTTAGGCGTGAAATGAGGCTGTGAAAAAAGGCTGTCAATTTCTCGATTTTAGATATCGCACGTTGCCCTGGAGAAACACTAGCTGCTATTTATATTGTATTTATTTCCATTACATTTGCCTTTACTCTTTTTTTTTGCCGTAAAGACTCTCCCTTCAGGTTTTTTTTTTTTTATTTTTTATTTCTTTTAAACTCCCCATTCAGTTTAGTCTGAACACAAAGGGCAAATAGGTGTGCAGTGGGTGCAGTGAGGAATAAGCCCTAGCTCGATGCTGTTCTGCGTAAATTGAAGAGGGAAAGCAGCAACTCGTCCTCTGTTCTGCGTCACCGTCAATTCCATAGCTTCATCAGTTGCTCGTACAGCCTAATCGTTACATACATACAGCAGTCCTCTCTCCCTCGTCAGAGATTTGATTTCGAATCTGTAGAGGTGATTTCAAATCTTTACCGATATGGGTAGATCCGACGAGATCAACATCAACCCTGCTATAAAGACAGCAATGGTGCGAAGATGCATTCACTGTGAATGCCCATGTCACAACACCGAAGCAGGAGGTAATAACTCACGCCCATTTCACAACTCTCGCCCATCTCGCCCAACCAATCTTTTGCGATCAACGACGATGGCCCCTAAGACGCGATCTTGGAAGGTTAGGCGAACTAGTTCATGCTATAAATTTGTTTGATTTTTTTTTTTTCTTTTCTTTTGCTTACTTTTTCTAACTTATTGTTGTTGTTGTTGTTAATTGAAGGCGTATTACACTAGAAGCTCGGTTCGACGTCCACTGTGTCCATCAACTCCACCGCAGAAGAGGCAGAAGGTACTTTCCCTTAATCACATAGAGGAATATTTTCTGTTACTCTTGTTTTTTTTCTTCTGTTAACATGATTCAAAGTATGTGTTATTCGTACGTTCCAATTGTTATACTTCAATTGTTTAGAGAGGAAAGATAGAATATGCAATTATATTAAGACAAAGTTGGTCAGATTGGTGGCCATTTTTCATATGATAAGTATATACTTTATTATCATGTTACACTATTTCAACACATCAACTGTCATCTTCTTCAGTATCCACCACTACTTGTATAATTTTCATTTTTTTTTTAAAACAATAGAATAATAAGTATTCTTAAACTCACAAACTCACACGCAAGTTCAACCTAAAATTTCTATTTTTAGAAAATAAAAGGAATTACCAAAAACACTAATCTTTTATAATTATAGAAACATTTACTATAATGCAATCCACCAATTTCACTCTTTACCTGTTGTTATGTTAATTAGTTAAATACAATGGAGGCATGTTGTAATGTTTCTTGGAAATTAATAAACTAGTAATTGACTCCATGGCTTAATAATAATCTGTTTAAGACAAAAAGCTCAAGTGAGTGATGTATGAAAACTAGAATTGCAGCAGGAGATGATCCACTTATAGAATAAACACTTTTTCCGTTTCTAGCTCAAGTGAGTGTTTAATAGAGAGTTTATATGTAAAATGTTATGCTCACTGGTCAGTGAGCATATTGTCTCTTGCATATTGTCCCTAAACCCTAATTTCCTCCCTCTTCCCTTTGTGTGTGTGTGTGCGTTTTTTATTTTTATTTTTTAATTTGTGTGCTTGCCATGGTCACAACCTATGCTCACTGGTCAGTGAGCATATTTTTGTGCAAAACTAGATTGCAGTGTAATTTCCTCTCTCTTCCCTTTGTGTTTTTGTTTTTTCGGTTTTTGTTTTTGTTTTTTTTTTGGTTTTGTTTGATTTGTGTGCTTGCCAAGGTCACAACATATGCTCACTGGTCAGTGAGCATATGTTTGTGCAAAACTACATTGCAATGTAATTTCCTCTCTCTTCCCTTTGT
>CM017323.1:5344922-5406933 GCA_006937295.1 Carpinus fangiana
TTTTTTTTACACTAGTTTCAAATGTTTATAACCATTTTCTAGATGTCGTCAAGAGAGGCACAGTGGCCACTTGATATTGAGACACGATTTGTCAATTTATTGGTCGATATGGTGACTGATGGAAGGATTGTCAATGGCCATGTGCACCCGGACTTGTGGGTGTCTATTGCAAGTGAATTTTCAACCATTATCGGCACTATATACACTGCAAAACAGTGTAGTGACAAATACAAACGTCTACGAATCAATCATCGCGAGTTTTCGGAACTCCTAAGGGATGAGATTGGGCTTGGGTGGGACCCTGTAGCAAACACTGTCCATGCCACAGAGACTCAGTGGCAACAATTTCTTCGGGTAGGCTTTCTTACACGCACCTTATTACCCTTTGTTGTTCTATATATGTTTATGGACCAATAGTTACGCATCTCTTGTTCCATAGGGTCGAAATAAGAAAAACTTCGCACGATTTCGTCGGAAGGGTTGTGCGAATTATGAGTTGTTAGGCACATTGTTCAATGACTCAACTGCAACTGGAGTCCTTCGACACTCATCCAATGAGAACCCCCCCAATTCGGAAGAGGAGAGAGAATTGGACGATGCATTGCTGCATTTCGGCATGCATGTCAATGCTACTGGGAATGCAATCCCCCTATCCAGCAATCGAACTCATGTTCAGTCCTCGTCTGTTGTAATGAGTACCGGAGGAAGTAAGCGTATGTCTATTGGAGAGGGGTCGAATTCAAGGCTGAAGAAGAAGGAAAAGGAACAACAGTCTTCGTACATGAGCGATGCCTTCAAGGAGATTGCCGCTACTGCCCGTATGAAGCAAGATATGTTGAAGGCTGAGGCTGCAAGGACTAGCATGGACACGGACGGTTCTGCATATTTTGACCCAATGACGAGATGTATTTCAATATTGGGTGAGATTGCACCTGATTTAGATGAAGACACCTACTTCAAGGCGGTGGATGAATTCAAGGACAATGATTCAATGCAAAAGGCATTTATTAAAATGCCTACTCAGAAGAGGCTAGGCTGGCTGCGTCGCCTTTAGGATTCAGTTTATGTGTTTTATTTGCTACTATGTTTATCTATGTTGTTAGGCTAGATGGGTCACTTTTCTGAACTGCTTTTATGTGTTGTTTAACTTGCATGTGTTGGTTATCTATGTTGTTATGTTTATGTTTATTTCCTCCTATGTTAACTTTATGTCTCTTGCAATTTATGTTATGAACTTTTATTTGATATCAATGTCATGTATGTGTTGTTAACATATTTAGGTTGAGTTCATGAATTTTATTATCGTTTGTTTGTTGTTGTTAATGACACTTACTATTGCCATGCAAATGCTTTCTTACACTATCAAAGTGGGAGACATGGACGGCTCAAGTGCAACTGAATTTATCTTTTATGGGAATAGCAACATGCAATTTGATGACTACGAATGGTTTGAGGAAATGTTTCTTTTGATGGTGCAACTTCAGCAACTTACCATTGAATCTGAGAACACAAACAAGGTCCCACAGCGGACCTCTAGCCTTCGTGGTCATCAATTTATCCATGAAATTTTGCATGGTCATCCCGGTACATGCTATGAGCTATTTCGAATGAAGCGTGACACCTTTGTATCCTTGTGCAATGTATTGCGAGGCGGGTATTTAGAGGATAGCCGTGCTGTTAGGATAGAGGAGGCAGTGGCCATATTTTGCCTAATTGTTGGACATAGGCAAGGAATGCAGGTTGCATCTGATAGGTTTCAGCACTCAACTGAAACAATTTCTCGCCACTTCAAGCATGTAATGCGTGCATTATGTACGTATGGGAAGACAATTATCAAGCCTACGTACACTGGTGAAGTTCATTCTTATGTATCCGGCAACCCTAAATACTACCCATGGTTTCAGGTACCATAAGAGACATTGACAACCTTCTGTTTCTTATTTATCTTTTACAACTTTGTGATATGAATATACCATATATTTTTTGTGTCACAGAAATGTGTGGGTGCGATTGACGGCACCCATATAAGTGCTTGGGTTCCGGGGAGTAAGCAAGGTGCTTTTAGGGGGCGCAAGTCGTACATTTCTCAAAATGTACTTGCTGCTTGCAATTTTGACATGCTTTTCACCTTTGTGTACACTGGATGGGAAGGTACTGCCAATGATTCACGTGTCTTTTATGATGCAATGGCTAGGTCTGCTAATAGATTTCCAACACCACCTGAAGGTATGTAGCTCTAAAATGATGCAATGACATGCTTTTCACATTTGTAGTTAGCATCTATAATACCTTTCAATATACTGGATATATAGTTGGCCTAGCAATTGATTGAATTGCTCTATGTATATAGGTTTCTACTATCTTGTGGATTCAGCCTATCCTTGCACAAAGGGTTACTTGCCTCCATACCGCGGTGAGCGGTATCACCTAGAACAGTTTAGAAGTTCAGGTGACCCGGTTGGTATTAGGGAGCTTTTCAATTACCGGCATTCTTCATTAAGAATGGTTATTGAGCGATGTTTCGGTGTCCTCAAAAATCGCTTTAATGTGTTGAAAGGAATGCCGAAATATAAAGTTTGCCGCCAACCGCTTGTTGTCAATGCTTGTTGCACTATACATAACTTCATTCGCTTGGCGGATAGTGATGATGCGTTTTTCATGTATGGTGTTGTTGAAGACGTGGTAGACAATGACGATGATGGACATGATTTGGAATTTGACTTTTCAGAGGATGCCGCAATTGCGATGTCCAACACTAGGGATGAAATCGCCCAGGCCATATGGGACAATACACCACATCCCTAGACCATGTTATTTTGTTTACGTTGTGCTTGTTTCGTATAAGACATTGAAACCTACTCTATTTTATGTTTTATGTTTTGTGAACTATTGGGAAAGGCTTGGATTGTCATCAGTTTGCCATGGAGGCATTTCTAGATGATATTTTGTTTATATCCAAGTCTTTGGAACTCCATAACTATTTATGTTGTGGTTGTATGCTTCCAAACTATTTTCTATCTCGTTATGTTAATTTATTTTGCTTTGTTATGACTGTTTTTTTCATTTGCACTTACTATAATCATATGTTGGTCTGTATCTTAATATTTTCTTCATCAAGTTTATTTCATTGCACACGTAGATTATGTTATGTGTACACTTTAGTTGTGGAATGGAGGCAGCGCCGTTTTGTCCTTGTGGTGCTGGGCGTATGGTACTACTTATGGCAAGAACCAAAAGTAACTATGGGCGTCGATTTTACCGCTGCCCTCAATGGAAGGTACATGTATAACTTATGTGTGTTTTTCATTTAGTGGTCAATTAACTTGTGTGTGTTTACCATTTAGTGTTCAATTAACTTGTGTGTGTTTATGCAGAACCATCAAGGCGGTTTCCTATGGATTGATGATTGTCCTATGGATCGGGCACGCTGGCTACGAAATGATGAAGAAAATGTAGATTTTGAGGCACCAATGGTAGGACATCACTCTATCGTGTTCTCTGTCGATGGACCACAATATCATGGGAGAAATGAAGATAGTGCTGTTGTTGGCTCGGGTCACTTGTCTATGTTGTCACCTTGTTGTGCATGTAGCAAGCTTACTATTATATTTGGGTGTATGGTTGTGATTATTAGCATAGTCATCATGATTGGGTGACTATGACTAACAAAATGTTAATTCCATGCATGTGGAAGTGGTGACAGGTAGAATATGTTAATAGTATTTTGTGTAAAATATGGAGTCAAGGGTTGTTTTGGACAATATGGTGTAATAACTTTTGTCACCTTATTGTTTACCTTGTAGCAAACTCATAGATATATTTGGGTGTATGATTGTGATCGTTAGCATGGTCATCATGTTTGGGTGACCATGTTTAAGAAAATCTTAATTCCATGTATTCATTTGACTTAGTGCTTGACAAGTAAACCCAGGTAAAAAATAAATTTTGCATAATAATAATGAAGTAATAAATAAAATGTCAATTGTGCTATATATATATTGTAAATAGATGCACACGTGTTGTTGATTCCGGTTTATGGTTTATTGTTGTAAATAGGTTATCAATAACGTGCCTATACCAATTCACATTAACCTTTTGCCAAATTTAAAAATTCGTTAATAATATTAACGAATATCAAACATAAAGGCTAAGTTTGTATGTTTAATTCATTGATAAGTTTGTATGTTCACCTATCATACGTTCTTAACCTTTTCGGTAAGTGAAACAATATCGAATCAAAATATTGTGATATTGAAGGAGGCCAGCTCCATAAGTGAAACAAAAGCGAAGCAAATCAAATATTGTGATATTGATGGATGGAGGTTTCACCTTTAAATTTATGTAAAAAATAAAAATTTATATAATATATTTACCGAAAAATGAGTCATAATTCATGCCAAATTTGACTCTATCACTGTAGAGTAATGTATACAATATATTGAAGTTGTCTACTTTTCTTTCTTTTATTGAAGTTGTTAAAAAAAAAAAAAAAAAAAAAGAGTTTATATGTAATTTTATGGCACCACCGTAAGTGGTACTAGAAGATTGGTGGGTTGGGGTAATTAGCAAACTTGCTGCCACCACCTGTTCAAACCTGGCACAAAGCCCAAGCCACAAAACTAGATGAAAAAACGGAACTCACTACCAGGCCACCAAACAGTCAATGGAACCTTAGTATCCCAAGTTGTACGGACATCTGAGTTGGAAGACCAAAACTCAGACCAAAACCGGTTGAGTCCACTTCCAAACAAGCCCTACGTGACTGCTGCCACGACCCACGAACGGGGATTTTCCCATTGTGGGTATGGAAAACGGTTTATTTATTTATTTATTTATTCTTTTTTTTCTTTTTCTTTCTCTTTTTCCCTTAAACCCAAATTCTTACCCCCGGTGCATGTTAGACTATGTTGATCGTGTATTGCTAAAGTGAGCTGGAGGATAGAACTGTGGACTTGGACTGGTTTTCGTCAACATTTCATTGGTATTTGATATATCATATATTATGGATCGATATTTTTTATAGTGATCGATATATTTATTCATTTTATCAATATGCTATTTTTTTTTAAAAAAAATCATTCTTATTTTTCTCGATATATTTTCTAGTAATCAAGATATATTACTTGATATACTTTAATATATATTTTGACTTCAATTGAAATGGCACAAGACATAGACTCGTGATGAAAATCCACACGTAATAATAAAGAATAAATGATAGCATGCTCGTGATTGCATTCATTTATGGTTTCATTGTATTGATCTTTATTAATGCAAAAAACTAAGAAAGAGATAAATAATTGGGATAAATAATTACCCAATGGTCTATAGTTTTTTTTTTTTTTTTCTAGATAAATAGGGGAAAAGGTTACATGGACCCAATGGTCTATAGTTGATAAAATAGTTTAAACATCATACCAAAAGGAAGGGAGGAGCAACTCTTATAAAGCCTAACTACCGAGTATGTGGACTATGGTTTGGGGTGAGTATCGTCCCTTATAAGCAGGGACGGACTATATGTTGATGAGTGGGGGAATGTCTCCCCAAAAGTTTTCAAAAATTTTATATTAGCATGTGAAATTTTATATATATCCCCAAATTTCGAAATTTATCCCCCCAAAACTCTCACCAAAAAATTCTTCAACAAATTGTCCCACCAATTTTATTTTTTTTTATTAATTTTATCTTCAGCACTCTCTCTCTCTCACCAAAAAATTTCTTAAATTGTCCTCAAAATAATTTTTTATTCCTTTTGAGCAGCTTTGGCTGCACTCGAAGACGATGAATCCCCATTTTCACCAAAACAAGAAGGAAAGTCTACCTCAAATCACTGAAGGTGAATTCAAGCACCCATCGCCCAACTTTTGCTCAGCCTCTACTTCAGAAGAATCTCTACAATAAAAACCCAAAAGCACTCAAAAAAAAAAGAAAGAAAAAAAGAAAGAAAAAAAATTCATTCATGCATAAATCAAAGAAATAATTTGTCAAACAAAAACCTTCCGACTATACGATCCACACGGGAGCAACACTTTGCGCATACACCCTGCTCCTTAGCACAACCTACGTCCAGATCAACCCAATGCCAAAATCAACCAAAACCCAACAGCCAAAAGATGAAAAAAGGTACACAATTTCTTTGTTTCACAGAAAATACTTTCTCAAATATGCCTTTGGACCCAAAATTATTTGTTGTTTCAATGACACCAAACAGAACCACAAAGAATTCAAAGAGCGAAACCAAGTACCGGTACAAAGATTATGAAACGCCTGACAAACTGTGTGTTTCGAACATCGTTGACTGTAACATTCAATCCAACAACAAAATCAACAAGTGCCCATTGAAACTGAATCTTAAAAAAATTGAGAAACAGAAAATAACAAAATAAATAAATAAATAAATAAAAATAAAAATTGAAAGGCTCGGTAAGGCGCTTGTGACATTACTCTAATGAAAACTCATACTTGCTTAATCTTTTGACTTATTATCTTGCTCAGAGCTGACTTATGACAAAACCCAAGTCAAGATGAATCCCATAATCTATTCCATTAGAGTGATTCAATCAGACACATGCATTACAACTATCATTTAATTTGCTACACTCATGAATAGAATGACTTTCCTACAAACCCTCGTCCGCAATATATGACTCCAAATAAGGCCAAATAAAAATTCAGCTAACATCTTTCACCGACAGCTAAGATTCATAATTACAAAGAACACTATCCCAAAAGACTAGAAGACATTAGTTTCCGGCCCGAATCCTGATTAGTTCTTGCAAAACTTTGGTCTTCGTTGCTCATTATGGTCGCCCTGCTGTTGCTATTTCTACTTGACACTTGTCTACTGCTGCTACTAGACATGTCATCACTATCATCAGGTGTGGACTTGGGGAAGAGACCTTTCTCATCATCCAGCGCCTCAATTTCAACCACATTAAGCCCTACATCTTCGTCTACACTCTCTTGCAATTGCAATGCGAACTCAAGCCCCCCCAAATACATCATCCATTGATGGCCGTTCGATTCCGTTGTCAAGTAAACAATTCATCGCGACCTCAACAAATTTCTTCAAGCATCGAATCCCTATTTCACCTTTTATTGATGGATCAACCATCTCCTCAACCTTTCCATTGCGATAGATTTCTTGCGCCCACCTCGCTAGGCCCATTGCATACTCTGTCGTACGCATTATAGGTGGCCTTGCACACACTACTTCACATAAAACCACACCAAACGAGTACACGTCAGACTTCGCAGTCAACTGCATACGTTTGCAATACTCTGGATCCATGTACCCAAAACTACCTTTCAACACTGTGTTGACGTGGGAGTTGGCCATGCCAATGGGACCTACTTTGAACAATCCAAAATTAGATGCCTTTGCAACCCATTTCTCATCCAATAAGATATTTGTTGTCTTCACGTCACGATGAATGATGGTTTGCTTTGTGCCTGTATGAAGATAGTTCAAAGCATGACCTGCACCGATACAAATCTCAAGGCGTTGCTTCCACAGAAGAGGTGGATTATCGGTGTTGTACAAATGATCACGTAAAGTCCCTGTTAGAGAATAGTAACGTGGGCTTGTCCCACATTGCTTAGTGTTGAGAAATCCCTTGTCACTTGTTCACATAAATAAGCCTCATAAGGCTTGTCCCACATTAGAAAAGCATGAAGTCTTTATCTCTTTTGGCTCCTATATAAGGAGGCTTCTTATGTACATTATATTCACTCAATAAAACAAGATGTAGCCAATAGGGCTTTAGTGTGTGGATGTAAGTCTTAAATCAAACCACCTTAAATTTTGTGTCTAACGCCAATTATTAGATCTTGGTTTAATTTTTAATTTGTTGCAATTTCTCAAGTCCTTTATTTTTATTTCCCTGTAATTTCTTTTGCTTGGTTCGGATTGTTTTCACAATCACGAAACCCTTACCTCTTTTGTTTATTTCTTTTTGGTTTTATTTGTTGTAATTTCCTATTTAATTTCCCTGTAATGTGGTTTGTTTATGTAGATTTTCTATTGCACAAAAGTTCCATTTTTGTTGCACAGAGTCTCAGGAATTTATGCAGTCCGCAGAACTTCTCTTGCATAGAAGTTCGATTCTCATGAGTTTGTTACTGTCTCTTACAATCTCTATGTTGAATTATTTTGGCTAATTTCCACCTGTCAGTTCCCGTTTCTGGTCAGATCTAAAAAATAATTTCAGAATCTGTTCCCATGCCTTCGTTGCATCCTAATCTGAAATATAATTTCATAAACAAGCTTCCAAGCCTCAGATCTACTGTTCTACGGAAGATCCATCATGCACATCTACACGCGCCGCCACGCGCCACCGAGAGAAATTGCTAGCCTCTCCAAGCGCTGCCACCGACAGTCTTCTCGGCCAACAAACCACCGCAGGTGGTGTCTCAACCCCAGATCGGTGAATCCGGGTAATTTTCATGCCATTTCAGACAAGCACGCGCCGTAACAGATCCCTACCATTTCTTCGGTCATCCATCGGCCTTTCCAACCCCGGAGCAGTAGATCCGGCATCCCAACCCGGAGCTCCGTTGCCACTGTGACGCCCAGACTCTACGTTGTCCGGTGACGACGCTTCAGGCCCTGCTGTCCGTCGCATCACCACCTGTCTTCTGCCAGATCTCCATCAGCGCTGATCTCTGCCGCGACCATCTCCTCCACCATTTGCATTTTGGTTCAATTTTTCTACTGCTGTCCTTTCCTCTAGCCAAATCTGGCCCATCACAAACAGTGTGCAAAGTGTAACTTGCTCTTGAGAGAGAGAGTAGTGAATTTGTAATCTGACTAAGAAAAGAAGAGAGAATGAATAAGGGGACAAGATCGTAGTAAAAAAAAAAAAAAAAACCTGCTGCACATGGCTCAAAGGAGCCTTTGTCTTGTCGCAAGAAAAGAGGAGAGTGGGCTTTGTCCCCATAAATGCTCCAATGTTCTCCTGCTGTACATGCCTCTTTTTCTTGCAGATGCACAAGAAGTGCATTAAGCTCAATTCCATTGGGCTTCAACCCAGATTCATGGCCCAGTCCACTAGCCCAGCAAGCGGCAAGGGTCGACCACTGCCACCTTCAGCCGCCACCTTTGGCTGCCATTGGCTACCATTCCGGCGAGTTTTCGGTCTTAAAAAAAAATTAAAAGAGGCCAAAGATGGGTCGACCACTGCCACCTTTGGCTGCCTTTGGCCACCATTTCGGTGAGTTTTCGGTCTTAAAAAAAATTAAAAGAGGCCAAAGATGCTCACAAAAGAGGCCAAAGTTGCCCATTTTATTTTTCTTAGCCCTTAGTTGGCTTGTTGGCCCATAGTTGGCCCCATATAGCCTTTGTGGTTTAAACCCAGGCTCGGCCTTTGTGGTATTGTTTCAAACTCAGGCTCATTTCAGTCCATTGTTGGCTTTCATATTTGGCCATTGGCCATTTATTTGTAATTTGGCATTTGTGGTTTTGCCCATGCCCATTTTAGCCCATTGTTGGCTTTCATATAAGGCCCATAGTTAGCCCATTTCGGCAAAAAGTTGCGGATGTTCAAGAGCCGCCGACGTTTCCAATTCCGGGGCCATCAATCACCTCCTTTAATGATGAGGTCAAGAAGCAAACTCAAGCTTTCACAAGTTCCCACATTGAGTTTGAGGGGGAATGTTAGAGAATAGTAATGTGGGCTTGTCCCACATTGCTTAGTGTTAAGAGATCCCTTGTCACTTGTTCACATAAATAAGCCTCACCTAAGGCTTGTCCCACATTAGAAAAGCATGAAGTCTTTATCTCTTTTGGCTCTTATATAAGGAGGCCTCTTATGTACATTATATTCACTCAATAAAACAAGATGTAGCCAAATAGGGCTTTAGTGTGTTGATGTAGGTTTTAAACCGAACCACCTTAAATCTTGTGTCTCTTGTCTATTTCTTTTTTGCTCATTTATATTTCCGCATTATGTTTTCTATCAGTCCCACGGGCCATGTAATTGTAGACGAGTATCATCTCATCACCTTCGTTACAATATCCAATCAGAGAAACAAGATGGAGGTAATGAAGTTGGGAGAGCATCGCGATCTCGGTGTGGAACTCATGAGCCCCTTGCTGTGAACTGGATTTCAGCCGTTTGATTGCAACTAGGATGGTCCCATCATCAATGTACCCTTTATACACGTTGCCAAACCCTCCAACTCCTATGATTAAAATCGTATCGAAATCGTTTGTGGCGGCTTTGATTTCAGCAAACGAAAACTTGCGACATAATTCGGAAGGTAAAGATAAGCCCTTCGTCTTAGTTGACTTGGTCTTAATGAAAGAAAATAGACCCCACCATGAAGTTACACCGGTCGAGTCAATGTCCTTGGCTCTTCTTCTTTTTTTTTTTTTTTTTTTTTTTTGCATATCCGCACAATAAGGGGAGGGGGATTCGAACTAATGTCCTTGGCTCTCTTACTCAGCCGGAAAGTCACTAAAAAAAGAATTAAGAGTGGACCAAGAACACCTCCTATGATAATGGCTACCGTTGGCGACAACCTCTTTGTTTTCTCCTTTAGTTTTGTTATGGGTTCCGGGGACGAGAGTGTGGTAACCCCCTCTACCACTTCCGGGTTGAGCCCAACAAGACTTCAATATGATTGGTTCAACTTAAATATTTCCACACCGTTCAAGATGGCACTGGCGTACAAGGGATGTGGTAATATATCCCAGTCAGGGTGTGGCGCGAGCCACAAATCTTGTTTGGCCTTGTTTCCACTTGGGACCAGCACAACATACTCTTAGTATACAGGAATTCTGGAACCGCCGCTCCATTCAATCACATCCGCTTGTGCCTGTGCCGTCTGATTATTGATGAATATGTGAAAGACCCGTTGGTTCGGTCCCACTACCTCTAACTGAGTTCCGCATAAATGAAGCCTAAAAAGGTAGTTAAACCCACCATCAACTGTGAAGATCCATGTGATGTTGGAATTCAAATTAATTGTAGCATTTAGACCCATTGTACGAGAAGTTTTATACACAATTTCCGACGCTGTGTGGGCCGGTGTGTCTGTCGTATACCTTATCGTGACATTAGACCTGCGGTTAGGCGTCAGCCCAGTACTCATCTGGCCAAACAGATACTCCGAGTCCTGATGCCAAGTCCGGAACATCCCAGTATCCTTTACGCCAGAGACATCCTTACCCCCCACATTTAGTCTAAACATAGTCTCAAGAGCAGTGGCTTCGTCGAAATAGAAGGGTATGGTGTAATCTACCATGGTGATCATTGCATCATCCCTATTGTGCATATAGAGATTATTTGGGATAGAAACAATCTCTATACCATTAATGAAGGCGTAAGAGCTCGGAGATGGAATAAAGGTTATGTTGAGAAATTGAGAGTGCGACACAGAGATCATGAATTCTTTGATAAAGGAGGCTACGGGAGGTTCTATCGAATAGACGGTAAGGAAGGCACTGAAGTTGCTTAAAAGGGTGAAGTTATTGCCGGTGACCAAGGAGAAGGACTTGGATTTATCGAGTCCCGAGTAGGTGGCTGGAAAGAAGTAGAGACTGATGAATTTCAGGGCAGGTGAGACGGGGAAGGAGTGTTAGAATTGGGTCTTGGGCCTAACTCAACTAAAAAGCTAGCTCAAGAATTGAGGTTTCCCCTTACCCTTATAAATAGTCCATCTCCTTAATATCCAAGCAATGGGAGACTTCCAATACACCCTCTCACGTGTGGCGGGAGGACATTCAAGCCAACACGTGCAACAAATGGGAGACGGTGGGCCACAGCCAATTGGGTTTGGCTCTGATACCATGTTAGAATTGGGTCTTGGGCCTAACTCAACCCAAAAGCTAGCTCATGAGTTGAGGTTTCCCCTTACTCTTATAAATTGCCAATCTCCTTAATACCCAAGCAATGTGGAACTTTCAACAAGGAGCAGGTGAACTTGTTGTGAAAGATGCGTGCAGTGGTGTAGGGGACTTGGGTAACAGAAGGGTCGTGTTGGGAGGGGGTAGATGCAATTGATGTCATTTCTATGTTTGGGGGTTAGAACTTTGAGTTGAAATCGCCTTTCCAGTTACGGCCATCGAGCGAGGTTGACTCGGAGGACGAGCCACAATTGAGGAGAAAATGGTCGGTGGCAGCGTAGGTGGCGGGGATTCGGTGACGGCTTGGGTGAGGAGGAGATGGAGGAAGGAGAGGTAGAGGGCAAGCGAGTGCATGGTGTGGAAGACCAATTCTCCTACGGCTGCTATACCATATATATGCAGCTGATCAGCTTAATTATCTGATGGAAAATACATGAGCAATTAATGGTGTGAAAGTAAGGTTTTTGGTAGGGACCACGTACAGGACCACAACCTTTTCTAATATTCAACCCAGGAATAGCAACTTGGAGTTGGACTACTTTTTTTCCAGATAGAGAACTGACCTTATTTTGTTTTCGTGAACGATTGTTTTTTCCGTAAGTTTTGTGATCAAATTCATGGGTAGGGGCCTACGGCGAGACACCAATATTCGAAGTTCGATAGCCTAGCTTTCTAATATCTGGTTTAATTATTTAACACAAGTGAAAATATTGGAATTAGAGTACTAATCTTTTAAATTATATCTTTATTTTACAATACTAACCTGACCATTTCAATCAATTATTAAAATTAGGAAAAATGTATAATAAGTTTTTGAGTCAACCCTCCTAAATTAAACCTCTATTTTTTTTTTTGGAAGAAATTAAAAACTCCTAACAAAAATCTGTTAAATTAGTGGAAGAATTTTGACTGTAGTGAGTAAATTGTTTTTTTGGCATATCCTAGGAAATTGAGTTTATTTTGATACAACAACGAGTTAATTCTAAATCAGGTAAATTACATGGACTGATTTTGTATTTTTCCGTTTATAATATTGTGGATATAAATTAGCTACAACTGCCATGTGTCCCTTGAATTGATTCTCACATATTGTTAAAAAAAAAAAAGAAAAAAAAAAGAAGTGATTCTTATATATTAAAGGACATATGAAAATTTAATAGACTAGCTAGTTTGTAACTAATTGCTACAAATCAATTTATAGTAATTTTTGTCTATGCTGTACGTACAGTTACAATAATCCTATCCTGATAGTTACAATCTAAAAAAAAAGAGTAATGGAGGATAATGAGTAATGCAAAATGGAAGACTTACATCTCTCTTGTACGTGTTATTTCAACATTATCATTAAATTTATGATAGTAATTTAATAAAAATTTTAAAAATCGCATTAATTTTAAGAAGATTCAAAAGATGGTGAGAAGATAATGTCATCAATTGTTTGAATTATGCAGTTGGTCTGAGAATTCAAACGTTTGAACTTTTTTTTTTTTGGTAAAAACGTTTGAACTTGAATATTTGAAGCAATAACATTATCTTTAAGTACAATATCAGCACTAATTAATAACAATTATAAAACAGACAACTTATTAATTAATTTATTTTTGCTTGCAATTACAACATTCTTTCATCGCCCTTTTGCAACTATGCGTTAAGAGAACACAGAGTCCTTTGGCAACAAACAATCGGAATCCTTATTAGCAAAATTTTCTGTCATGCTCAAACTGGTGCTTTTTGCACAGCCTTCAGTACTGCTAGCAATAAACATGCCATCACTGTCATCTTCTGCCAACTCTTGAAAGAGGGGTCCCTTCATTTCCCCGCATTGATTGATATCATTGGCGCTCTCCTGCATTTGTAATGCCAACTCAAGGCACCACACTACCTCGTTCATGGATGGCCGTTTGGTTCGATCATCGAGCAAACAATCCACCGCAATCTTACCAAATTTCTCCAGACACTCCAGTGTGATCTCACCCTTCAAAAACGGATCGACAATCTGATCAAGCATTTTATTGCGATAGCACTTTGGGACCCATTGCGCTAGGCTCACTTGGTCCTTCTCAACCGTACGAAGNTGCACCGATACAAATCTCAAGGCGTTGCTTCCACGGAAGAGGTGGATTATCGGTTTTGTATAAGTGATCACGTAGAGTCCCACGGGCCATGTAATCGTAGACGAGTATCATCTCATCACCTTCGTTGCAATATCCAATCAGAGAAACAAGATGGAGGTAACGAAGCTGGGAGAGCATCGCGATCTCGGTGTGGAACTCATGAGCCCCTTGCTGTGAACTGGATTTCAGCCGTTTGATTGCAACTAGGATGGTCCCGTCGTCAATGTACCCTTTATACACGTTGCCAAACCCTCCAACTCCTATGATTAAAACCGTATCGAAATCGTTTGTGGCGGCTTTGATTTCAGCAAACGAAAACTTACGACATAATTCGGAAGGTAAAGATGAGTCCTTCGTCTTAGTTGACTTGGTCTTAGTGAAAGAAAATAGACCCCACCATGAAGTTACACCGGTCGAGCCGATGTCCTTGGCTCTCTTACTCAGCCGGAAAGTCACTAAAAAAAGAATTAAGAGTGGACCAACAACACCTCCAATGATAATGGCCATCATCGGCGACAATCTATTTGTTTTCTCCTTTAGTTTTGTTCTGGGTTCCGGGGCCGGGTGTGGGGTAACCCCCTCCAGTTCCGGGTTGAGCCCAGCAAGAGTACCTTCTGATCGGTTCAACTTAAATATTTCCACACCGTTCAAGATGGCACTGGCGAATAAGGGATGCGGTAACATATCCCAGTTAGGATGTAGCGCGAGCCACAAATCTTGTTTGCCCTTGTTTACACTTGAGACCAATACAATATACTCTCTGTATACAGGAATTCCGGTACCACCGCTCCAATGAATCACATCCGCTCCTTCCTCTGCCGTCTGATTATTGATGAATATGTCAAAAACCCGTTGGTTCTTTTTCACTACCTCTTGCTGAGTTTCGCAGAAATGAAGCCTAAAAAGATAGTTAAACCCGCCATCCGCCGTGAAGATCCACGTGAGGTTGGAATTCAAGTTAACCGTAGCATTCAGACCCATTGTACGAGAAGTTTGATACACAATCTCCGGCGCAGTGTAGGCCGGTGTGTCCATCGTATACTGTATCTTGACATCAGGCCCGTAAGGTATCAGCCCTTGCATCTGGCCAAACAGATACTGCGAGTCCTGATGCCAAGTCCGGAACATCCCAGTATCCTCTACGCCAGAGATATCGTTGCCCCCCACGTTTAGTCTATACATGGTCTCAAGAGCAGTGGTGTCGTCAAAATAGAAGGGTATGTTGTAATTTACCTTGGTGATCATTACATCATCCCTATTGTGCATATAGAGATTATTTGGGATAGAAACAACCTCTACACCATTAATGAAGGCGTAAGAGCTTGGAGAGGGAATAAAGCTTATGTTGAGAAACTGAGTGTGCAACACAGGTATTGTGAATTCTTTGATAATGGAGGCAACAGGAGGTTTTAACGAAGAGACGGTAAGGTAAGCACTGAAGTTGCTTAAGAGGGTGAAGTTATTGGCAGTGACGAAGGAGAAGGACTTGGATTTATGGAGTCCGGAGTAGGTGGCCGGAAAGAAGTAGAGACGGACGAACTTCAGGCCAGGCGAGACGGGGAAGGAGTAGGTGAACTTGTTGTGAAAGATGCGTGCAGTCGTGTAGGGGACTTGGGTAACAGAAGGGTTGTGTTGGGAAGGGGTAGATGCAATTGATGTGGTTTGTATATTTTGGGGTGAGAACTTTGAGTTGAAATCGCCTTCCCAGTTACGGCCATCGAGCGGGGTTGAGTCAGAGGACGAGCCACAATTGAGGAGAAAATAGTCGATGGCAGCGTAGGGTGGTGACGGCCAGGTTTGGGTGACGGCCTGGGTGAGGAGAAGATGGAGGAAGGAGAGGTAGAGGGGAAGCGAGTGCATGGTGTGGAAGACCAATTCTCCTACGGCTGCTATACCATATATATGCAGCTGATCAGCTTAATTATCTGATGGAAAATACGTGAGCAATTAATGGTGTGAAAGTAAGGTTTTTGGAATTATTATTAGACTCAGAATAGCTAGGGACCACAGGACGGATAAGGATCCTGTCCAGTTCATTATGAACCGGACAAGATCCAGTTAAAGGTTGGGATTCTTTTATACAGATCTAAAGGTTTAGATTATTTTCTTAATAAAATAATCTTTCCCTCGTTAACTGCAAACGTTAAGAACTTTTTTTTGGTAGTTTTAACAGAAAAGGAATTAATGATGGAAAGCTGCAGAATAAGAAAAGTCAAACAAAAAAAAAGGATCGTGCAACTTAGGGAAAACAAAAAAAAAATCCTGTGTGCAACTTAGGGAATAGGGAGAGTCACACGAAGAAAAAGACAAAAAACCCTAAAGGGATAGGAAACAACTAAAAAAAACTGTTCTTTTTTACTGTAAGAACGGAAACAATTGAGAATCAAGCAAAGATAGAGCGGCGAGAAAGACAAAAGATCGAGAACATTTCCCTTGCAGCTCGCCGGCGGCAAGTTTTGAGCCGGCAGGTTTTGAGTCGACGAGCTCTGAGCCGGCGGCGAGTTCTCTGCAGACTTTGGGATGGAGGTTTTGAAAAGAGCTCTTGGTTTCTGGTGACCATGGAGGATTTGAAAGGAGTTTTTTTTGTTTTTTGTAACAAAAGGAGTTCTTGGTTTCTGGTGCTTAAATGAAAAAGACACTTAACGTTTGCAGTTAACGTTTGTAGTTAACGAGGGGAACTGGGGAAGGTTATTTTATTAAGAAAATTATGTGTCTAAAATCTAAGTCCTTAGATTTGTATAAAAGAATCCCAACCTTTAACTGGATCCTGTCCGGTCTATTATGAACTGGACAAGATCCGGATCCCCACAGGACCAACGCCTTTTCTAATATTCAAACCAGGACTAGCAACGTGATTAATTAATGATCAAGACAAACTTCAATCTTGATAATTGTTTTGCTTTTCACTTCTCCTTTGTTACCTTTCAATTTTTTTAAGTCTTGCATTAGTGTTGACCAATTACTCAGACTCAGAATAGGGCCGGGCCACCGGACCAACCTGTCTAACCATATTCAACCCGTCCAGGAATAGCAACCTGGACTACGTTTTGTGATTAAACTTGAATGTTTTTGGTAGTTTTTGTGAACCTTGTTATCATAATCAAATTTATGAGTACAGCGAGACACCATTCAAATTAAGTTCTTGACTCGCGCGTTATATATATATATATACATGCAATTTTTTGTTATATACTTTGATAGTAAAGTTTTCTAATATCTGATTTATTTAATACAAGTTAAAATATTAGAGTAATGCTAGGAATCATATTTTTATTTCATAATACTTACCAAACACTCCCAATCAACCATTAATTAAAGAGTCATGGTAAAATAAAAAATAAAATTTTTTGTTGAGCTACTATCACATCAGTATTGTAAAATAAAAATATATAGTTTACGTGTGATCCGTACAATATGGAAAAGGAGGATTCGTGTGGCAATATATATAAGGGGCTCATTTCAGTCCCAACTTTTCTCCAACNTTTTTATTTCATATATAATACTTACCAAATACTGCCAATCAACCATTAAAGAGTCATGGTAAAATAAAAAATAAAAAATTTTGTTAAAACTATCACATCAGTATCGTAAAATAAAAATATATAGTTTACGTGTGGTCCGTACAATATGGAAAGGAGGATTCGGGTGGCAATATATAAAAGGGGCTCATTTCAGTCCCAACTTTTCTCCAACTTATTTTTTAAGTACTTGGCTTTTTTTAAAAATAAAAATGAAATAAAATTTAACGTGAAACATGAGAGTCAAAAGTATTCCATAGGGGATAGAAGCACCTAGAACTGTAAAGACTAAATAAACAAATGGACATAGCCAAAAAAAAAAAAAAAATTGCTTTTGGTAAAGTCATTTGATCATGCAACGTTGATGTTAATCATGTTATATAGATTAATGCGATGTGACGAGCTCAAACTTGAAACTATACACTTTTTATTTTATTTAGCCCTTCATGAAATTATACATAAGGGAAGTGTTAAATATATTGAAGAGCAGAAAAAGGAGAGGGAGATCAAAGAGAGAAATAGCGGAAACATAATGACTACAATATTGTATTATTCTCTTTTATATATTTAATGTGATTACAAAGGCCTCTATATATAAGGAAGATATAAGTAATAAGTAAGAAACCATAGAAAATAATATAAATATTCTAACCGGAAGCATGGAGGTTATAGATGACATTGGAAGAAAAGTCAAATTTAAAAAGCTCAAGAAAAACGATCTAGGTGAGTTTCAAGAATCTATCTAACCTCTTGATTTCATTTTATTTGGTCATCTACCCAATATCTGGAATATTAGAATCATTCTCTCTTGCCCAAAGCCTCGCTCATTCCAGATTGATCAAAACTTAACCCCAAACAAAATTAATTAGAATGGTTTCGACGGTGTATGATTGATAGTAAACATAAATTACAGATAAAAAATGAAAGGAGTATTTAGGAAGAGATCAGAAAATAATAAATAGGGAAGAGAAAAAATCTAGCCACCCCAAGAAAGCATAGGAATACTCTGAAATTTCGAAATATTATTCTTAAACTAAAGTACTATTTGAATTAAACTCACAACCCATACTTAAAAAGCTGAAGCAAATCGACTATTTGGAAAAAAAAAAAAGAAAAAAAAAGGGCAAAAGTCTAATTATCACATAAAATAACACTGTAATAAAATAGAGATTTTGCAACACCAAAAAAAAAAAGAGGCAAAATTCGTTAGTATAATCACTATTCAAACCAGAAATGTTTCTTAAAATTACTAAAATTAGCAATTTGAAGAGACACAAGTGTGACACAAGAGAAACTTCTAGAATTACTCATCATAAGCTTAATGATGAATTTAGAAGCCACATCATTTTTAAAGAGACACAAGTGCGACTTCTAGCATTACACTTTATGATATGAGGTTTTAAAAGTTTGATTTTAATACTAATTATTGTTCTTATTAGTCTTTGATTTGAATTTAAAAACTAATGAAACGTATCCATATATAAGTAATTAGGTAACTAGGGTTTTGCAATTAGGGCTTATTGGTTTAGTTCTTATCAATGATTGAAAAGAAAAAAGAAAATGAAAAGTATAGAAAAATTTCACGAATTAAAATCAAGCTAAAATAAAAATTTTGCTTCTATGAAAATTAAAACTCATACGTACCCTTTTTATAAAATCATACCATACAAACCATTAAACTATACATATAATTCAAAATAACATTTTAAAATAAAAATGATTGTTTATTCTTATTGGGTTTATGATATATTTAATTAAAATTAGATAGGGGTCTCGCTAATGAGCCTGTAACTTCTAAGCTCGATCTCCTACTTGGACTTGCCTAAGAATTTACACCTTATAAAACTTATAAATCACATAGAGAAAACCAAGCATAATTAGCGACTTTATATGTACAGTGTGATGCTAACAATGAGAGAATTGTAGTTCAATATCATATGATTTTTTTATTATTATTTTGGATGAATAACTAATTTATAAACCAAAATAAATTTTACAAATTAAGGGAAGATTAAACAGCAGTCCCCAAAACCAGCAACTAAGATAGACAACAAATCACCTACACCCCAAACCTGCGCAGCTTGGGAACATGCATGAAAGAAGCCAAAACCAGCTCAATTAACGTACACCATTAGACCAGCAGATTTTAGTCGATTTTTCATGGGTGGATCATGTGGTTTGCTTTATTTTGTTTGGAACACCACCCCCACATTAGCATTACAATTGAAAAACCTATTGCTCTAGTGAATTAAAATACGTAAATTGTGGACCAAAGTAGATGAGAAAGTATCAATTCCGACTCTCCAATTTTTCCCCAAAATTGAAGGCACTTCAATCGTGCAATATATATGATTCTACTTCCATTGATAATTCACAAGGTAAAACACACATAATGTAATGTAATGAGAAGAAATAGCTAGCAAATCCATGCTGACACAGCATAAAGAGGCCGTTCATGCCAACAAATCATCAACCCAGCCTTCTCATTCACAATTTTATAACCATCCTTCCCACTGGCCTCCTCCACCATTTGCTTCCCATCACACCACAACCGGACCGGCTTGAACCCGGCACCACCAAACCGAACCATCCACCTCCCATACCTCTCGTGCCTCTCCTCCCTTTCCAAGCCCTCACACGCCACAATATCTTCAATTTCTCTCCCAAACATTTCCTCCATTCCAACTCTCTCCTCCTCACACCCGTAATTCCCCTCCAGTGAATCAAACATGGCACTATAGTAGTGCAGCCCCTCAACAAACCGGTCCACCAACCGGTTTAAATTATGGTCGGCTTCTTGCTCCACCAATAAAAACACTTTTGGGGACATTGACTTTACCATTCCTAAAAACTCCCCCATTTGCTTACAATCCTTGACGCCATTGCCATTGCTGCTGCTGCCGCCACCAAGCCCAAAATTTGCTTCTACTCGATCGTCCTCGGCCAACAGGACATGAAGACAGAGAATTGAAACAAAACCCAATGCTTCTCCTGACCATACCTTAAGCATGTCGGCGGTCAGGTCTCTGAGAGGAACATTCAGAGGGTTGAATTCGAAAGGCATGCCTAGGCCTTCCGCTTCTTTCACAAGTCTTGTACCCATGAGTAACCATCTTCTCTAGAATAACTTTGTTGCTGTTTACGCATGTGATCCTCAAGTGGGGCGGGCCGGTTAGGCCATGGCCCATACCTACCAAGCTTTGCATAAGTGAGGCCCATAAGTTCGGATCCCCGGAGCCCAAGTCTACAATGTGGACTTCCCGCTCCTCCGACATGGCGTGGGCCAAGGTCCGGGCTATGATGGCATAGGCAAAACCAAGGCAAGGAAAGGCTCGGTCCAATACTACTTCCGACTTAGATGGCTGAGAATGGTTTAGGGCCCTATAAAGGCCCGGCTAGCGCTTGACGAGCCGGGTTGCTAGGGCGTGAGCGAACCGACCGAGCCGCCAGCCTTTGCATGGGATCGCCGGAAACCGAGGCGAGCGGCGATATCTGGCGGAGACATGCGTCAGCGTGGTGGAGGCTGCCGGATAAGGTGTGGTTAGCGCATGTCAAGAGGAGTTGAATGAGGCGAATGCCTCTTTCTTCAGGCTTCATGGCTTTAACGACATGGCACCGGAGAAGATGTTAACGTTAGGGAAAGATTTACGCCCGGCTTCTTCGAAGGAGACGTTGAATTCATGATTTGCAGCTGCAGCTTCGTTATGCTTGTGCTAAATGCTGAGGGAGTTAGGATTTGTGGGATGCTTTAAGACTTATATGGGGAATCAATATATATTTTGGAGGAGTGGGTGAGGATGAACTGAGAGCTTTGCTCTTGGAAGTATGTTAGAGTTCCAAATGAACGATTACAAAAGGGTGGAGTATTACTGAGGAGCTATGAACTGTTCCTAATTTTGACTTCTTTTTATTTTTTATTTTTAATTCTTCCAAGTCAATGTAAAATGGGATTTAAAAGTGTTAAACCATGACATAAATTATTAGAAATTTGGAAACAATATTATTCTCTCCCGTTGAAAAAAAAAATTAGAGAGAAGTCGGTTAGATATGAGGAGGGTAAAATGGTCTAAATAAAAAGTTGAATTACCATTTTACCTTCCTCTTGTATCCCGGTCCAAATTTTTACTATAAATTTCTTACAAATCAATGTAACAATTATACATATACATATCATGTTAATCATGAAATTTAGTTAAATTTATCTATCAAACTTTATACCACGTCACATTCATGTGAACTGTGAAACGAAGAAGACAACCCTTGCTATGAAAGGCCAAATCGCAGTGGTGTCCACCACACTCGTCATCAACTAAAGTTGCTTGTATGCATGTGTGCCTGATTGACAGATCACATAGCTCCAAGAACAATAATTCAGAAGTGCAATAAGTAGAAGCAAAGAAGATTAACCTAGAAATTAATTCCACTCATAAAAATAATAATTACATTCCCTTTAAACGTACGTTGATTATAATTATTTAGTTTAATGGAAAAGTACTGTTTATCTCCCTGAAGTTGGCAGCGATTTTCAATTCGGTCACTAAAGTTTTAATTTTTTCAATTGACCCCTATAAAGTTTCAATTTCTTTCAATTCAGGTATTTTTTTCCAAGATGCCCTTAACAATGATTTGTTTTTCTCAAAATGCCCTCAATAGTAATTCCGGCGAAATCTAAAAAACTGGCCGGAATCCCACGAATTCACCGAAATCTGGCGAAATCCGATGAACCATCTTCTTCGACGCCATGCTCCCGGCCAAGGAAATCTTCTCCAACGAGTTTAGGCTTGCAGAAATCATAAAAAAAAGGGAGAAAAAAAAAAAAAAAAAAAACTTGCCAGTTTTCGCCGAAATCCAACTAGATTTCGCCGAAATCACTGTTGATGGTTCGCCGGAATCACTGTTGAGGGTATTTTGAGAAAAAAAAAATTAAAAGTGTCTGAATTGAAAGAAATTGAGACTTTAGGGAGTCAATTGAGAAAATTGAAACTTTGGTGGTCGAATTGAAAATCGTTGCCAACTTCAAAGGGGTGAACAGTACTTTTCCTTTAGTTTAATTATTAATTTGCTAACATGTATCTAACTTTTTGTGTAGCGGAGTCTTACCTAAATGTTTCCTAGAAGAAAACAATAAAAATAAGAATGTGGGTGAATATTGTACATTCACTGACAGATTTTTCTAGATATTTTAGTAAACAAGGAACTTATTATTATAAGATGAATAGACTTGCAATATGCTGATCATGAGTAGTTAATATTTGTTGGGTGAAAGAAAAAAACAAAAAAGAACTTAGACATTAATTGAAAAAGACAAGCTCTTTGGTTGCACTTAAACAAAATCAATTTGTCTTCATCAGTTGAAATAGGTGCCGCCCATCCTCAATACATCTCATTGTCCCTTTGCTCCCAAGCTGCTTTGAACCTGGCTATCACAACAAAACAATGAACACAGGATATATAATTGGGTTGGGTCTTGATGGGCTTTTGTTAGGTTCTATGCAGTACCTTTTATGATTTGCCCTTTTTTTTTAATCAAATAAGGAAAAAGGAGGTTACATGAGTAATTGGATGGACACTCGACAACAAAACCCAAAAGATAAAAGCAGTATAAATACAGTAACAAAGTCTGGATCCAGTCCAAAAGTACCAAACAACATGCAGTAATGATGTATATGGTCCTAGAAGAACCATAAATAAGCCAGGCCTTTTTCAGGGCCGCACAAGACAATGTCAAGCAACAAAAGAACTTGGTGAAATGTTCCATGCGGTAGAGGCAGCAACCACTGTTAGGTGATTGTTGCTGGGAAAGTACTACAGAAAACCAAATATGAGTTGTTGAAGGACGACCATCAGCAACTAAAACCTCCTCCACAAGATCAAACTAATACATGGCAGGGAGATAGTAACCTATTACAAAAATAAACCCTAAACAAAACAACAGGAAATACAAGGAAAACACAGAAAAATAAATACAGCAATCCGAAAGTACAACAAAAAACCAAACAACAAGCTAGGGCGGTGATGAAGGTGGACGATTAGTCCACGCTCCGACGCGTGGAGCTCATGCTCCAGGGCGTGAGGAACACACGCTGGATGTGAGATCCACGCTCCAGCGCATGCTGTGCTAGCGGCAGAATGCTAGGTGGAGGAGTGTGTGAGAATAGAAAAGGATGGATGGATGGATGGAGTTCTCAAGTGCAAGCTAAAATCAAAGGGTTTGTGATAAGTTTAGGATCCTTTCAACAAATTTGAAACTTAGGGGATCCTTCTATCTTTCCTTAAGAGTGGTGATGATTGAGAGTTAGCTAGTGGGTTAATTTCATGGGTATGAGAGAACTCGCGTGCTTTTTTAAAAAATATGCATATCCTTTCCTACATATTAAAGGGACATATGGCACTTTGAGCACGAGAAAAATTTGGTCATCGAAAAAGATGCAATTCCTTATTATGTGTTCTGTTGGATGCATTTTGCTTTTAATGAAAAGATCAGAATGTAGTGGAATCAACCCATACCTGTTTCTCAATATATATATTATATTGAAAGAGGCAAGGAGACTATATTTTCATAGCCATATTTTAAAGGTATACCTTCTTTATTATATAGTTGGAGTTCGGAGAAATTAAATTCGCTACGTTATAATGTATAAATTAATTACCTATATGATCTTTATATATGTCAATCACATGTTAACATATGTCAATAAATTCGTTCTAGTCCCTAAGAGATAACTTAATTAGCTAGAATCACGCTTAATGAAGTGGATGTCATTAGTTCGAATCTCCGTTCCTCTCTTATGTGGATATGTCAAAAAAATAAAAAAAGTTTGTTCAACAACCCACTCCATAATGTGATCATTACTTTAACAGTGTAACACGACGGTCTCCTTCACCATGAATGAAGTTGTGATGAATGAAATCTTTTTATAGCTCTAACAGTTGAACGGGATGTAATAATTCATGTTGCCGAACACAGCCTAGAATTCTAGGTAGAGCACATGGATTTTAATTTTTTTTATTTATTTCATAGCTTGAACATTGGGGCCGGTCCATGATGTAGATCGAAACATAAACCTTCTAGAAGCATTTCGACATCACAATATATATTTTTGTACTTTGTACATGTTTCCTTCCGAGAACCTTCACAAATCTCCTCAAATACATACCATACACGTGTACGGTTCCCCCTATTTCATAATTAAAGCTCTAATTAGCAGCCACTGATTAAATAATTTTACATAAACCCGCATGCTTCTGATCACACATCAAAATGCCACCCAAGTAGTAGAATCATACCAAGCATTTTTCACTCCATTTTCACTACGATCTTCGAACCTTTTCCCAGCTCATGCATGTATATAGGCAAAGCAGGTATAAAAAAAAATGGGTTTAACCAATTAAACAATGCACTAAATTCCAGATATGCTACTGACATAAGCATAAATTAGTATGTGTAGGGTAGGTGAGTCATCGAAGTAATCTCCTTTCGCAAACTCCCTAATTGCTATCCATCATGCTAGACTCTTCTTTATGTTAAAAAAATATTGCTCTAGCAATAAACAAACCCAAAAGCATGCCCTTAAAGGATCATGTAGATCAACAAATGTTGCAAAACCATTGGAGCCACAGCCGTTTTCCAAGAAACATCAACAACCCACTAGCTTTTTTTTTTTTGGTTTTGTCTAGACTTTGCTTTCATTTAATCTAGATATCGACAAAATCGATCGTGTTCAGGTTACGGAAGTGCAACATCATTCAAGACATTCTGTACGGTCCCTAGGATTCGCAAGACCCACTTGTATCATTTGAATTGGCTGAAAAAAAATCGAGCTGGTTAGCACCATGGGATATAGCAACTCTTGGGTTCGGGTTATAGGCTAGAGGATCATGATGGTAATAAAGAAATCAAGAAAAAAAATTCGATCTAAGATTTTGGTCCTGGAGAGATCGTCACGAAAATGATTAAAAAAGAAAGAAAGAAAGAAAGAAAGAGAGAGTAAAGATGACTGATTGAGGATGATATATAAGCTAACCCTTTGTCCAATCTGTGGCATACTATTTAATTGGAAACAGCGTACGAAGTGGGAAGTGATCAAATCATGGCAACGATGATGGCTTGGGGGGTGTCAGAACAGGGGTGGAGGAAGGGTCCTTGGACTCCTGAAGAAGATAAATTGCTTAGCGAGTATGTAAGCTTGCATGGGGACGGAAGATGGAGTTCTGTCGCTAGATCCGCAGGTAATTAAATACCACATTTGTTGTTTTTGGCAACCTGGGATTCTTTGTAATTGATATTGACATGCCTTTCTTCTTCTCTGGTATAAATTTCCAGGTCTGAATAGGAGTGGTAAGAGCTGCAGGCTAAGATGGGTGAATTATCTGAGGCCTGGTCTCAAGAGAGGCCAATTAACACCTCAAGAGGAAGGCATCATCATTGAGCTGCATGCTCTTTGGGGTAACAAGTAATGAACACCCCCCCACCCCCCCCCTCTCTCTCTCTCTCATTATTATTACATGTCATTTTTTGTGTTAATTTTGCGCAAATATGAACAGGTGGTCAACTATTGCTAAATATTTGCCGGGGAGAACAGACAACGAGATAAAAAACTACTGGAGAACCCATTTCAAGAAGAAAGAAAAGTCCTCAATAAAGCATGAACAGCGCAAGCAGCAAATAAAACAACTAGAAGAGCAACACCTAGAGCAGCAGGAGCAGCAGCAGCCAATAGAACATGACATGATGACAAGAAGTGTCTTGTTCCATGAAGAGACAAGCACTGATCAGAAAACGACTGAGCCTCAAGAAAGGCAACAGACGGCTTTCACCCACACGACTAATTATGATCAGCACCAGTGCTTGCCTCATCATCATGTTATGCATCAAGATGTTGCATCCTGGTCCGACACAGTGGGAGATGATGTGCTTTGGAGTGGCCTCTGGAACTTGGATGACTAGACAGTTTCATGGAAATTCATATTAACTACGGCTTTTTCTTGTGAAGGGGACTCGAATTATACTATCCCCATGCAAATTAAGTCACGCCAATGCTTTTTCTTTGGAGTGGTTAACTTTCAAAAGTTTCATATGTGGAGGGTACATTTTCTAGGAAGGCTGATTAGACAGACATATTGATGTTTTTATTATGTCTCTCCTCTCTCTCTGTCGCAGATGTTGTTAATAAGTCTAATTCTGTTCTTTTGCATAGCAGTAAATAAAATGATATTAGATTTTTAAAACAAAAGAATGGACCATTACTTTCCCAAAATACTCTGCCTTTTTCCTTTTGGGCTGCTTTTCTTTGGAATTTTCTGTCCATATTTCTATCAAATTACACGCGCATATATGGGCATATGCTTCCTATACCAAATTTTGTCTTGCATCAGCATGAGTTCTGTGGAGAATGAGAAATTCTAACCCCTAGTGATTCTGATTCATACAAAGAGGAAAGGTTAATATAGAAAGAAGTAAACGGCAGAAACAGGGGTACATTAAGACCTATTTCTTAGTTTGAGCATAATATTCAGTCTTATAAGGAGTACAATTAGCTCTGTTGCCATGGTCAATGAGTGTTTGAATCGTTTTAGGGATACGTCAGGGTTGGCTATTATGATAAGAACTGTTTGTTTACTTGTGGACTTGAAGGGTGATGCAGCAGAATTCGCAAACACAAAATTTACAATTCTTCTATCAAATTTGGAAGAAGAAAAAAACACTTCTAGGACTAATTATAGGAAAACTGAAGATCAAAACTCTCTCTAGAGTGTTCTTATTGATAAAATTGAATAATGACAACAACTGGACAATCAAGCCATCCTTATTGAATTTAAATAGTACTAAGGTTTATCCCCCTTTGAAAAAAAAAAAAAAAAAAGTATCAGGGCTTCAACCCTAGAAGTAAAATTACAAAACTAACATTTTCTTAAATTGTCGTCCCTCTTGCAAAATTGCATGTCCACACTTCAGAAACTCTCCTCTTCGCTCAAAGTCCATGAAGAAGGTGTTTTGGCCTCCATTTAATCCACCAAATTGTATATATCAGACTTGACAATAACTGAAGCTTTGGGAACTTGGACAATAGTAGACTTTAGTAGAGATTTGAGGCTTCGATATATTGTACTCGAAGGAGATGCATTAGAAATAGTGCATGGTTTGCAGAGATAAGGAAAAAGTTGGAGTCGATATGAGCAGCTGATTAAAGATGCCAAAAATGTATTGGAGAGTTTGCAATTCTGGTTTGTGAGGCACGTAAAAAGGGCATCAAAAACGGCCGCGAACCATTCACTGAAATTAATCCAGATTGAAGACTATCTGAATTCATATGAGATATTGTATTTGCTGAGCAAGTTGTTTCATCTTGATTTATTAAAGAAAGTAGTACTTTTTTTTTTAAAAAAAAAAAAAAAGCTTAATTATGGATCAGAATAATTAGTACTATTTTCACTAATAATATTGATTCCTAATAGTGCTTATACAGTTATTCCTATTCCTGTTCAAGTTTGTTTCAGTGTACCAAATATGCCCTTGATCTCTTGAACTTCAGTTGCAATAATTGCCAACTTTGTAATTTCGTCGCTGCTCTATATTTGGCCCTATTGTTGAGCTCATGATATGCTTTGTTGTACTATATATATCAAATCAAGCATTTCGTAATAAGATACAAGAACTTTATAGGATTTCGAACTCTCTCATGGTATCTTTTGCTGATGTTATTGATATTAAGGGAAACTTCCTGATATCATCAATACCTAATATAAAAAGCATATGAGTTTAAATAGAATCAAAGCTACGTGTCTAATGACGCGTCCCCCCATTACCATCATCAAAATAATATATAGAACCTTCTGTACAATTATAAAAGCAGAGATCATCTCATGTCATAAACAATGTTTGAATCATGCAATTGAGAATTGTTTATATCAACCCTAGAACTAGAAGACCCACTTGTTCCATTCTAATTGGCTATATAAAAGTTTAAGCCAGCAAGCACCATGGATGTTTAGACACTTGGTCTCAAACTAGAGGTTAGATGGTTGATTTTGTTATAAAGAAGTAGGTAAAAAAATTCGATTCAAAGATCTTAGGCTCTTAGTGCTAGTAAGATCATAATTGATTTAGTAAATCAAAATTCAGTTTTAGAGTAGTATATGAGGTAAGCCATCGAGGAATTTTTTCTATATAATTTGGAAGCAGCACACAAGTACTTGAGAGTAGTGAAATATTAGCTTAGATGATGAGTTGGGGTATTCCAGAACAAGGGTGGACAAAAGGTCCTTGGACTCATGAAGAGGACAAGTTGCTTAGTGAATACGTCAAGTTGCATGGGGAGGGAAGATGGAGCTCTGTGGCTAGGTGTACAGGTAAATACTGCAATTTATTCTACAGTTTTAGTCAAATTTGTGCCTAGAATTTTCATTTGGGCTATGTTGCTTACTGTGAGAAAGAGAAACTTAAAGAGTTTTAGATGTTAGACCTGCTTCTTTATGTTTTTACAGTATCTTTTAGCAGTTTACTTCTTTTTGAAGTTCAGTAGAGGTCAATTTAGTTTATGAGTGGATGATAGGAGGTAATTTATCCTTTATCATCCCATAAAAGTTCCATCCCCATTTGATAGTGTTTTGCTTGTTTTTCCAGGTTTGAATAGGAGTGGCAAGAGCTGCAGGCTAAGGTGGGTGAATTATCTCAGGCCTGGGCTCAAGAAAGGCCAATTAACACCTCTAGAGGAAGGCATTATTATTGAATTGCATGCTCTCTTGGGTAACAAGTAATGCTCTCTCTCTCTCTCCCTCTCTCCCTCCCTTAATTTTTTCTATATAATATAATTTTTTATTCTATGCAAACACAGGTGGTCAAATATTGCTAGATATTTGCCTGGGAGAACAGACAATGAGATAAAGAACTACTGGAGAACCCATTTCAAGAAGAAACACAACTCCCCTAAGAAGAAAGAAAAGGAAAAAGCCCCAATTCTTAAACAAAAACCAGCACCACAGAGACAGGAGCAGCAACCACAGGAAGATGACATGGAAATGACAATACCTTATGCAGACCCAAGTGGTGAACAGATGATTAAAGCACAGGGAACAAAAGATATTTCTTCCATGTACTCTACTTTGGAGGACCAATGCTTGCCTATGATGTCTCAGGATGTTGCTTCATGGTTGGATACAATCAGAGAGGAAGATTTGTATGGTGGCGTGTGGAATTTAGAAGATGCAGAGGGTGCCATCACTGGCATGGATCATCCAACTACTGGTTTTTTCTTGTGGAGTGGATTCGAATAACTTTGATGATGGATTTCCTGGAAGGCTGATGAAGCATATGATATAGTTAGTTAAGTCTGATTGCTTTAGTGATTAAAGGAGAGCCTAATTGGCTTTGCCTACAATAATAAAGTCCTTGACATGTTACTTTTTTTTTTTAATTCAGTAACATTAATGAGAATTTGCAGAGGAAGAATATCTCTTCTTTTCATAACTTTGTGCATTTGCACTGGGGTCTATTGGTGTGGTGTGCTCTAGTTTCCCTAGTTTTTGTCTCTCCAATATTTGCTCCATATTACTTCATTAGAGTGTCCAAGCTACTCTGTTTTATAATTATACTTTATTCTATTTCATACTAAAATAAAGTAAATACACTAAAAAAAAAGTAGTGATATAACCCATGCCAGCGTGAGTAAACAGTAACTCACGCTTGCATGAACAATAACTTTTGGTTACTGTTCAAATTTTTTTTAATATTATTTTGATTGCAGTTTACACCAGTGTGAGTCACCATTCACTCACGTTGGCGTGAGTTATATCACTACTCCTAAAAAAACACACACAAGTATGCAGACTTTTAGGTTTGGGGAGCAAAAAAAAGTTTTTAAGGGTATATTTAATAAAAAACAAAAGAACAAAAAATTAGGAGGAGATTTTAAAATTTTGGCGGGGCCATAGCCACTCAAAGCTTGCTCTAGGTCCGCCCCTAGAAGTACACTCCTGAGTGGAAGCTTAATTGGAATAAAAGTAGAATGTTGAAAAAGATGAGACTATAAATAGAAAGGTAAAATGGACAAGTTTTCTGTGTCAAATTGGACTGAAAAAAATTTCTCAAACCTTATCCATTAAATAGACATTTAGTGATTCTCAAATAATGAACGTATATTAATTTAATAGATTGAATTTAAGAAATTTTCTACACAATTCCATAGCAATTATATAGGGAAATTCCATGTGGCATGGAGAAATATTAAAAAAACAAAAAAAAATTCAGTTACATTTGACCCATTCACTAAACCATTGTTTTTGGTCTTAGACCGTCACCTACTTACTGTTCAAGAAGCCCATATAGGCCTTGTTTTACTGCTAAAAGTTTGCAAAAGTCCGAATTGGCCCATGCAGGTCTCGAACCTGCGACCTTCGCGTTATTAGCACGACGCTCTAACCAACTGAGCTAATAGGCCGATGTCGATTCTTATCTACAACCATAACTTTATTATGGTAACTTCATGGACTTGAAAGTTCTGATAAGGGTCTGTGCCTCTAACGCTTGAGTGGCGGTGTAGCAGAGGAGAGCAACAAGGATACAGAAGCAAGAGATGGAGAATATAACGGCAAGCGAACTGGCTGGATTTGGGGTTGGCACACTGCTATTATGCGCCACCATTGCTGCCCCAAGGGTTGATGCCTTCATCTCTGCCTCCCAGCGCAGGTAAACTTCACAACTCTTTATCTCATATTCTTTGCCAGATTTTGGGTTCTTTTCTCATTTCATACCCATGAAAATATATAACATGAAACTCAAAGTTACGTATGTGTGTAAATTGTTACTTGGAATATTGGTACTGATAAGTATGTATCTGGGTTCTCTTTTGCTGCAGAGTGTAGTTGTTAGCTGATGTAGTAAAACGGAGGGTTGGGGGGGTGGGGGTTTGGAGGAGAAAATGTTGAATGTGTTTTCACCTGCTGGTAGTTTTTACTGGAGTGTTTTGTACTTATAGTTTTCTTTTATAAAATTCTCATTCATCTAAAAAAAAAAAGTATGTATATGGGTTCTGTTAAAGTTGTCCTTCTAGTTTTCGACTTAATCTCAGTATGAACAAAATTCAATCTCTAAATGTTATAATTAGATTGGAATATAGTCCCCTTGTTGAATCTTGTATTTGGGAACTTTTATTTATCTAAGCTATACTTGTTTTAAATATAGGATATCCATAGCCGTATTATTGGAATTGTATTTCCCTTTCGGTTTTATAGAGATTGTAAATTGGAACAAGGCTTTATCTTGATATTGGTTAAAAGGGGATACGTACTTGTTGCTTCTTTTTTAAGTGTATTTACTTTATTTTAGTGTGAGAGAGTTGCTTGGACGCTCTAATGATGATGCTAAATTCTGAAAACATCTTTGTATCTACATGGATGCGTCTTATTAGCTATTTAGTGTGTTCTACCACCGTTTTATCCTCTTGAATCAAAAGAAAATGTGTTGTTGGTTATTTCAAACCCAAGAGAATATATAAGATGAAACTCAAATTTACCAAAACATGGTAAATTAATCATGTAAAAATAGCTTAGGCACACGTGCTAGTTATGTATTATGTTTGCCATCCAAACTAATAGCCAAATCTGGCACATGAAGCAGTTAGGTTGTTTACAGGATCAAGTTGCATTGAGTCGTATTTTGGAGGTGAAAGTGCAATTGGGGTGACAGTTTAGGTGGCAAAGTGTAATTTTTACCTTATTTTTTTGAGCAAGATGTGTGTAGATTATGACTTGGAAGATTGGTACGGGCAAGTTCATAAATGGGGTTCTGTTAAAATTGTCCTTTTGATGTTTGAGTTAATGTCAGTATGATAAATTAGCAACCTCTGATTCTTATAACTAGAGTGCATTACAATACCCTTTTTGAATTTTGTATTTGGGAACTTGTATTATTCTAAGCTTAATTTGTTTTAACTATATTGATATCTAGAGCTTATGACTGAAATTGTACTTTTCCTTCTGTGTCATGGAGCTTGTCCATTGGAAGAAGGCTTTGACTTGATATTCGTTAAAATGGGTGCTTGTAATTGTGTTTTCTTTTTTAGGGTACTTAATTTTAGCCCGAAAGAGTTGTTTGGACACTCTAATGGTATTGTATCTCCTCCCCGCTTTGTGTTTGTTGTGGTTGACTCTCTCGTTTGATTATTACCTCATGAATTGCTATTGGTGATTGCTCATGAGCTTTGGAAACTAGAATTCTGTTTGTTTTGCTACTTGGAACTCCTTTCTTTTTTTTATTGGGTGCTTGATTTCCTTAATTTTTTAAAAGAATTTGTATGCAGAGAAACAATTATAAAGATAGAAATCTGAATATGAAAAAATGCCGGTGGCTGAATTATTTTATAAAGTCTCTTAAAAGGAGGCTGCTATTCTGCATTGCAATTAGTTTGGGACTTGCCCGTTAATCTTCTTGATCCTTGTTTGTATTAAATATTCTAAGTTATGAATAATCGATGTTTAATGAACTGCTCCACAACCGTATCAGTATTCAAGGTGATTCTGCTGTTGATGTAGCTCTTTGGTGGTTCTGTGTCTTGTGCACAACTTACTAACGATATGCTATTTATAAGTGGGAATTTATCTGCAGTAGTGCTTGTCTTTGAAGGGTTGAGGTTTATTAGATTTTCCATATTTTGTCAGGTAATCACTACTGGGGGATAATGTTAACCCATGATTTGCATTATTGTTTTGACTTTGACTTTAGAAGCAAGTGGCATCTCACAGGTGCAAGTTTCCTCACAAATGTTGGAGACTATATTAAGACACTAATAAAACTACGTTATCATTTAAAACATGTACTTTGACTTTAGAAGCAAGTGGCATCTCACAAGTGCAAGTTTCCTCACAAATGTTGGAGACTATATTAAGACACTGACAAAACTATGTTATCATTTAAAACACGTACGTTTTTCAAGTTGAGAAATGCCACATGCATTTTCAAGTGTTTACTCTCAGGTGCACACTTCCTAATGTGATAATAATAATAACCATAAAATTTTGAATAGATCACCAATGGTGATTTTTGCTAGCGCGTTAAGAAGTGTGTACTTAGGAGTGCATGTAGCATTTTTCTGTCAAGTTGTAAGGGCTGTGAAAACATTCTGACATGTGTATCCTCTACCTTCAACCTTGAAATGTTCAGTGCTTTGGGTATGTGCAAGAGGTGCGGCAATCTGAGGATGATAGCGTGCTCAAAATGTAAAGGAGTTGGACTAGTCAAAGACGGACCTTTCGGTTTTATTCTTGGCAGTGACTTGTATCAATCCCTTGGAGATGGTGGGTCGAAGGTGCAATCCATTGCCTGCGATAAATGTCAAGCCAAGGGCCATTTCTCCTGCCCTGATTGCTCTAAAATGGCATCAGTTTAAATTTTCTCAGGTCATGTGAAAGCATCTTAATTTTTCTCTTTTGTCGTGCTCTCTTCCGTAATTGGTTGATATGCACTGTGAACTTTAGAATTATGTAATAGCATTCCATTTATAATTAAATATAAAATAAAAAAGAAAAATCTATTTTATATCTGGATATAATTAACAATAAATGTGCTTGGAGTTCGGTAAACACCTGCCAAGAAATACTAATACTGGCTTGCAAATTACAGAATTCGACCCAATATTGGATTCCAAGTTTATGAGTAAAGAAGAAAGATAGAAGTTTGAAAGAAATCGATTCTCTCTCCTTTTCAATCACTGTTGCAGCGGATGTCCTTCATTTATACACAATTTCAGGACTTTGAATTTGAACGTGTGGCAGACTGGCAGTGGCTATATATATATATATATCTTTGTCTAGATACAGGTACATTTCATGTTGAACTTTCTATGATATTGGTACGAATTTTGTCTGTTTGCTCACAAACTTCAAAACCTACGAGTGAGCCAGTGAGGAATAAATGGACAACACAAGTCCGAGTAACGAAGGAACAAAAAGAGCTTCCTAAAAATTGTACATATTTCAGTGCTCCTTCCCTCCCATGGCAAGTGATGAAGCTGTTCCAGTCCCACAGCACACATTTCCTTGTCTTTCACCATATATATATATATATATATATATATTTGTGAGCTTTCAGAAACAAAGAATATGAACTTTCACTAAGCAATCATCCTAAAGGTGAAAAAACCAAAGAAATTGGGACAAAGCTTAAAAGTAAAAAGAACCCATCATCCATCCTAATTTCATATCCAATACAATACACGTTGTCGGAGCAGGGATTGGACATGAACTTGATTAGTTATTCTTGATTGAATTTGGTTGTCATCCCCGACGAAGGCATAGATGCCAAAAGCACAGCGCACATGGGTCATTCACTGTATTATGGAGTAGCATTCATGGGCCATTTTGGCTGTATTCACCGACACCATAATTATTATGCCTTGGTTGTTTTGGTATATGCCACTATACGTGATACGTCCACCACAGTGATCATATATGTTCTTAATTCACCCCCACCTTTTTTCTTTTTATAAAAAATAATAATATATCAAAACGACGTGGTCGTGGTGGTTAATATCAAAACCTCGTGCACACAGTGTTTCATTGACCGAAATGTAGCAAGGGGAGCAAATGAAGGTGCTAGGACATTGCTTGTGCAGGTGTTTTTGTTTTTTTAAGGGAAATACTATGTCCTTTCCTAGTTTTTTCTCTGTGTTCCCCTCATCTTAGGTGTAAATTATTTTATAAAAATCAAGTGAGAGAAATAATAACGATTTTTATTATTTTTTTTTATAAAATAATTTTCACATAGAATAAAGAGGACACAAATAAAAACCAGAAGAGCACCTAACATTTCTCAAGCAGCCCTTCTCACCTAAAAGGCAACACTTATTCTATCTACTTGCCTTGGGTGGGCGTCATGTTGTGTTGGGTGTTCTATGGGATTTTTCTAGGTTTGACCTTGATTTTCATATTGAGGGGAAAATAGGTAGTGATGCAATTAAGCTAGCTGCTCTATACCCCTCTCATCATCTTTAATTAAGGCTCCGTTTACTTCGACGTAAAATGGTTTTCAGGAAAATGATTTTCGTATTTTACGGTGTTTACTTAGACGTAAAATAATAGTCAACGGAAAACATTTTCCCTTTGACCGAAAATCCTTCTTTAATTTTCGGAAAATGGTTTACGGTTTTGAAAACCGTAAACCAATTTCCGATTTTGAGCATCTCATTCTCAAATTGACGTACCCTATCGGGACTTGACCGGGACCCGCTAGGAACTTGTTCGGGACTTGTCCGGGACTTGCCCGGGACTTGACTGGGACCCGCCCGGGACTTGATCGGGACCTACCCAGGACTTGACCAGGTCCCGCCCGGGACTTGTTCGGGACTTGACCGGGATCCGCTCGGGACATGACCGAGACCTACCTGGGACTTGACCGGGACCTTCTCGAGACTTGCCCGAAACCTGCCTAGGACCCAATCGGGACTTGACCGAGACCCGCCCAGGACTTGTCCGGGACCTGCCTAGGACTTGACTAGGATCCGCCTAGGACTTGTCTGAGACCCGCCCGGGACTTGACCGGGACCCGCCCGGGACTTGTCCGGGACCTGGCCATGACTTGACCGGGACTTGTTTGGGACCTACCCGGGACTTGTTCGGGACCTGCCCAGGACCCGCCTGGGACTTGACCGGGACCCGCCCAAGACTTGTTCGGGACCTGCCCGGGACTTGACCGGGACCTGCCTGGGACCTGCCCGGGACTTGACCAGGACCCACCCGGGACTTGACCGAGACCCACCCGGGACTCGCCTAGGACTTGATCGGGACCCACTCGGAACTTGACCAGGACCCGCCCGGGACCCAACTGGGACTTGTTCGGGACCCGCCCGAGACCCTGTCTCTTATACACATCTAGTTAAAATGTAAAAAATTAAAAAAAGCCCCTTAAATTATTAGTTGTTTATAATTTAGTTTTTTAATGTTTAAAAAATAATAAAATAGTTTCCTAAATTACCAAAATGTAACAAACAGGCCATTTATTTTTTTTATATTCTTATAATACCCCTATTTTTTTAACAAATAAAATAATTGTAAAAAAAAAACAATTTTTAAAAAATACATAAAAACAATGGCTAGTAAATACATAAAAAAAAAAAAGTTTTTTTAGAATAAATAAATATTCACCCATTATTTTTTTTGTTGGGTTTTTTATACAATTAGTTTAATATTTTATTTGTTAAAAGAATAGTGGTATTATAGGAATATAAAGAAATAAGTGACCTTTTTTGTTGCATTTTAGTAGTTTGGGGGGCTACTTTATTACTTTTTGAACATTATGGGGCTAAATTGTAAACGACTGATAGTTTAGGGGGCTTTTTTATATTTTTTCCTTTTTAAATTTATTAAAACGTTTTTTCTTCTTTCATTATATTATATTAACAAATAATCTAAACTATAAAATACNATATGATTTAATGAATATATATATAAATTTTGTGATTTTCCGTACGCGCGGTAAACACCGTAAAATGTTTTCGGCAGAAATCATTTTCAGGGAAAATGATTTCTCTGAAAATATTTTTCGACGGAAACCATTTTACGTCGAAGTAAACGGAGCCTAAGAGGATGCATGGAAGAAAATTTGCTAGCTTAAAGATGAGCCGTTGGATGAGCTCAATGAGGCTAAAAAATTTTCCAAGCTTTATCTTTGATCATGCTACTGCCAAATTAGAGTTTTTCATTTTAGGACACATCACACATTTGAGGCACTATGAATTTTTAGTGATGTCCATCGGACTTACCAAGGATAAAGTTTTTGTCCCTGCTATATATTAAAAAAGCATATATTTTTCACATGTTCAAGAGACACATGTCATTTTTATAGGCTAGGTTGAAGAAAATTCATTCAACCTAGTTTAGAGAAAATTCATTCAATCCAGTTTAACGTTGACTATTACTGATGACATTGAAGTCGCCGCTAATGATTTGGTTTTAATGAAATTACTCATTCATCCACACAAAAAATAAAAATAAATAAATAAATGTTTGACATTCTAATCGACAGCTGAAACATTAACGAGCATCTAGAATGCTTCAGACTAACCCTAAGCCATGCTAAGAGGCCTTAACATAAACCTAAACCATGCTAAGAGGCCACCATGTTTATGTTAAGGCCTCTAAACGTAGATTTGACTGCCTCGAAATGAATTAGAATTGTTAATTGGACAACTCTAAATACAATTGCCAACCCTGAAAAATAATAAGTTAAGTGTTGTCATAAAAGCAAAAAACAAGTGTATATGATATATATGAGTTTATTAACCAATAAAAACAAATAAATTTCTTTATTTTTAATATATATATATTACAATAGTTCTTCAAATTAAATTTAAAACCAAACAAACCCATCAATCTGAGATGATGATCAATCAGACCTAGCTTTTCAGTTTGGGTTACAGTGACCAGGCTGTCGGTTTGAATACCCAGTACTCCTCGATCCTATCTGCAAGAATAAAATTATTTGTAGATGATGGTCATTAATTGCTATATATATATAATGGAATATTTTTCCTAATTTTCTTTTCTCAATCATAAAATGGAGGGAATATACTGTTCTACCTTTTTATAACACATGTCAGCCATGAAAAATATATCGGCGGTACTGTATTCGAAAGCATAACCAAAAGGGTAAACAAGTAAAACTCCAATTTTGCCTGCCCAATTTATTGTACATCGCACTTGCACACTGCTTAGCATTTCCCAGCACGCGTCCGACAAAAACGTCAACCACCGGAAATCTGTTGGGGTCTGTGTTTCCGAGGCCTTCTCGCGACACGTGTGCGCCTGGGACAGGACACTGTTCAGTTAGACGCCGTTTGGATTGTACGGTCACCTGTCCAAGGTCTCGCCATCAATCTTCTGCGTCACCTGGTACTGTACATATCTAGCAATGAGAAGTCGACACGTGTTGGGAGAGTGCTGCTAGAGAGCAGTCCCTCGGTAAACGGCGTCCTCTCTTACATACAACGCAGATTTTCTCTGGACATAAGACGGGTTTCATATTGAGACACGTGTTTAACTGACTAGGTTGTCTCTCTTGGGTAATCAAACTGCCTTTTAGCTTTGTACTCTTTCATGTTATTTGCAAATTATTTATTTATTTTTTTTTGGCTTTTCGTGTGTTTTGAAATGGGCAGAAAAGAATTGCAAGAACTATGGTCATCGTAATCAGCTAATTTCTTATTAAATTTGTCAGTTATGTTAAAAATTGTTAGTCCTAATATTATTTGTTGGGTTCAAATCGTATTGAAATTTGAGTATAAAATTATATAAGTTAATTATTTAATTAAATACTTCATGCCTCTCAACTCTAACACCTTACTTCCGTGTTAAGTTCATGTCGATTTTACGAATTATGTCAAAAATTGTTAGCTTTATGAATAGTTAATAGCTTGATAGTGATCGATGGCTGAAGATATTGGGACAAAGCGAGCCATAGGTACCTGCAAAATAATGACACGTACAGCCTTTATTTTTTCAATATAGTTGAAATTTTTTATCACTTTTCAATCCAAACCATATTTAAGAAGAAAATGGTTACTTTACATATAAAATTTTCTACAAGCTAGCATCGTGTTCAGAACTTCTAAACTAGGACAGTTGAATAATTGGTAGAATAATTTTGCCGTAGGATTTGGACATGGTGTTTGAATCATTAATCCCATAATAAATGGGACTCTAGCTACCTTATCAGTTGAAGAATATTATTTGCTTGGGGGACCATTTCTTCGACCACACAACTTTAAATGTCTCGATCTCCCAACTTAATAATCCATCTACCAAACAAATGTTTCATGGCAACATATATAGGTGATTTTTTTTTTTTTTTAATTCAATAAAATTTAAGATCATTTGGCAAACACATGATAAACAGAAAAATATAATGAATATTCACACAAAAAAAAAAAAGTCTTTCAAATTAACAATTCTCTCCCGATCTCTCTCTCTCTGAATATTTTTCAAATTCAACGATGTTTTCCATGGTTTGGAATAGGATGCATGCATTGGCAATAGGTTGACCAATTTGGTATAAAAAAAATAGTCAAATAATAATAATAAAAAATGATAGACCAAACTACGTACCCATACACTTTAATTAACGTGTCGTTTATGGTATTGGAAAAAGAAACAATTCTTAGCGTTTGCTTTATAGAGTGTACGTGGTCATGTATAGTTAATTAAGTTGCAAACTATATAGGATATAGCTAATACAACATTCAAAGCTGATATTAACTGCGTTGGACTATTTGAAATTTCAATTTCAAGTTCGTGTTAGCAATAAAGATTTTCAAGTGAAGTGTTCCCAGTTTGATGAAAATTACTCTTTTGAGGAATCAATGAGTTTCACTAATAGATATTAGCATCTCACACGTGGAACATTTAATTTGAGTAAGCACGGATGAGAGTTCGATCTCTCACATGTCATTAGATGGGGTTGAAATCTGATGCAATACTTAGGGTACTGCACCTAGAATATTTTATCTAAGCCGTTCATTTTAAATGAACAATCCAAATCACGACAATAAATAAAAAGAGAAGAAGGGTTGGTGGAAGGACCTTATCTAAGCCGTCCCTTATCCAAGTTATATTTTGGTCCTTAACATATAACCAATGGACGAGATATTGAATCTAAAGATATGGAAAATTATAAACAAGTAGTCGTCATTAATCATTATCACTCCCTCCCTCTCTCTTTCCCAGCACCACCCCCTCCTCATCATATAGCCCCTGCACAATCCCACGCGTTGTAGTTCATAGCCGCCACCACATATATGAATTAAGGTGAGAAAATATAAAAAACCAAAATTTCGATATCAAAAGGTGAAAAAAAAAAAAAAAAAAAGCTGAACTTGATGAGAAACAAGGATGATTTTTATTTTGAGAAATACTAAACATTTCAAATTTTTGTTTTCGAAGTTGGTTTAATTACAAATGATGTGTTACCATACCATGAGTTGGATAATAAATCTCATGAGATGGTGACACATCATTTGGAAAAAACATTTTGGGACGTGTAGCACTTATTTTTTATTTTTTATTTTTCCATTCAAAAGGATAGGAAGGGGCGACCAATTATGGCTACTCTATTTGAGCATTATCATGGTAGCACTTACCCGTTGAGAATTGCTCAAAAAGGGCCTAGACGGTGGGAACCATGCACATATGTTCCCTCAAAATATTGAGCTAGCTATAACCTGATCCAGTTTCACTAGAACATCATTGAATTCCCAAAGCGGCTACTACTAATCAAGCTTGTGTGAGTGATTTTCCATTGTGGAGATTTGAATCCACATCCTAGAACATGCTTAGACCTCAAGAAAATTTCCTTGAAACCACTTAACCGCTACCACCAGTGGTTGAGAAACAAGGGTGACTTGTTTATGGCTTCTTGTTTCCTTGGGGTTTCAAACTTTTCTTTAGCAAAAATAAGGGTATACTCCAAATTAATTTTTATTTGTGTGAATGCATATTTGTTTGGTGCTTTGTGTCGGGTTGTTATGGTTTGTGTGATGGATGGAGAATTGTAGGAATAGAATAAAAAAAGGGAGATGATAAATAATATATTTTTTTAAAAAAATAGAGAATTTATTGGATTGTCTATTAAAAAATAAATAATAATTGTGCTTTTTAGTTAATTAAGTGTTGCCTAATGTTATGAGAAATGTTAGATATTCTTCTAATATTCTGCTGGTGTTCTCTCAACTATGATATGACTTTTAAAATTATTATTAAATTTGAGATTATTATTATTAACGTTTAATTTATTGATAATTTTAAAAGCATGTCGCAGTTGAGAAACACAATAAAAACACTAAAAAAAACAATTAACATTTTCCATTAGATTATTGAAGAGGATTTTTTTTTTCCTTTTTTTGGATAAGAGGATCTTTTCTAGTACTTGTGCGAAGCTGCAAATTAATTAGCAACCCTGTAATTAGCTAATCATGCAAGGGCATTTCGGTCACATGAATATATATCTGAGAAAATACGAAAGATAGACAAGAATAACTCAGCGTGATGGCGATTGCAAACCAGTAAGGAGGCGACACGTAAAGATCCATTTTAAGGAAGTTGACGACGTAAAGATCATTTATTACATCAGAAATTGTTCCAACAGTCGCCAACTGCCACGCGCCATTGACTTGAACGAAAGTAGTCTCCAATTTCGCGAGGCTTTTAAGCCTTTTATTCCCATCAGATAGCAGCCACGCTGCCCACGTGGATCTCACTTGCCGGTGATCCTTCAAGTCAAGGAGGTTTGTGTCCACGCGCCCGAGCTACAAGTGGGATATACATTTTATAACAAAAGAAAAGCAAAGTGAAGAAGAAAAACAGGTTTTATGAAACTAGAAACAACACCAACCCTAAACTGCATTTCAATGTGTGGTGTAGATTGAGAACCTGAGTTTAGAAAGGCCATGTGAAGGAGCTAGAAGACACCCAAATACACAAAACTCTCTCTGTCCCTCTCTCTCTCTCTCTCTCTCTTTCTCTCTCTCTAGGGTTTTCAGAATCCAACTTCCTCTTGTTTTTCATAAAGGTGGTTAAACTTGGGAACAGACAGAGAAAAGGAGGATCAACAGGTTCCCAAGAGTAGAACACTAGAACAACCAAAAAAGAAAACACACAGAAGAAAGTTTGTATATTTTTATATAAATAGAAAAAAAAGGGAAAGAAGGGGTTTTTGGGTTAATTAGGATATGGGGAGAGGAAGAGTGGAGTTGAAGAGGATAGAGAACAAGATAAACAGGCAGGTCACGTTTGCGAAAAGGAGAAATGGGCTTCTCAAGAAAGCCTATGAACTTTCAGTTCTCTGTGATGCTGAGGTTGCCCTCATCATCTTCTCCAACCGTGGAAAGCTTTACGAGTTCTGTAGCAGCTCTAGGTAAATAATTAATTATCTGCTCTACCTCTCTTGATCCGTCCCTTTTAATGTGTAGGATCTGTTTGCTTTTTCTTGTTTGCTTGATTTTCTTCATGGGTTTCGTATGCCATGTGATCTTTCTTCTACAGTGAACCTCCTGTCACACGCTTTCTACTCCTTTAGTACTCATCCTCTCTCTCTCTCTCTCTCTCTCTCTCTCTCTACCTGTTTTTTGATTTTATATTTCAGCTATATTCGAATGTCAGTTTCATGATTGTTTTTCGTTTCCAAGGTTCTGTAGTAGATAAGTTTTATTCTTTTATCTTTTTTTGATGTTTCGGAGCTAACTTTAGTTGTTGATCTGATCTTATACGTCTGATTCTTACACCATGTGTTTTTTAATGGGAAATCTTGCACTACGAGATCTGAAGCATACCTACAGCTTTCTGTCTTTTCATAAAAGGATCCGTATGCTTAGTTTAACTTCTTACCTTCACTAACATGTTTGATTATGTATATATATGACCTAAATTTTATGATCATACCCCATTTATGGATGTCGATTTCAAACAACATCATCTAAGATTTTGTTTTCCTGTTTTTTTCTCTGATCATTTTTTTTTGGCATTTTCCTTAAAAAGATAATGACTTTATATTCCTAGGGCCTCTAAAGAAGTCTGTCTCTAATAATTACTGACATTGCATGAAGTTGAGTAGATTACCTGGGAAGAACTAACTGTTCGCCCCAAGTGTCAATTTTCAGAGAGAGAGATCGCTGTAAACTTGTCCAAAAGCCTGAGATCATGTCAATGTACCATCTTTTGAGGTTGGTATAGAGATCAGATTTAAATGGCATGGCCAGAGAAAGTACTACTGTGTTGTTCTCAACAAATCCGTAATGACACATATTTCAACGAAGCATTCACTTAAAATATTGTTGGTTAAGCTGTGGTTTTCATTTTTCTTAAAAGTTATGAACAGGGAACTATAATTAATTATTTTCCTTGTAAGACTATTTTATTTAAGTGCAATTTAAACAAGTCAAATTAAGTTATTGCTCCTTTCTTTGCACGTAGTACTATAATGTTTTAGAAGTAATATAGCATTTAGCTTGGTTTTCATGAAGAAGCTTATGCCGTTTTCTTTCTTTTTTCATTGTATTTAAGGATCTAAAAGTTCCATTTTGTAGGTTTTGAAATTTAGGTTCAGGATCAAGTGTACGTTTGTATACTGATGGGATTCTTTTCTTCTCCTTAAGAGATAGGTTTTGGATTAAAATATCCATGGTTGATGTAGGTGTACTGATGAATATTAATAGGGTTAAGAATTCTTCTATTCACTTGGAAAAAAAGACATTGATTAAATGTAGATAAAGGGGTTTACTTCGAAAGTATCATGACTCATGGATTTCTAGTTCAAACAGATTCTCATAGGCCAGCACAAGAGTGAAAACGTCCATTTACTCTATTACCACTCATCCAAAAAAAGAAAACGAAAAAAGAAAGTGCATTTAGGGCCTTGTAAGAATAAAAAGTTTATAATATTATTAAATTTGAATTTAAGTGGTTGTTTTTGCAAAAGATCGTTGATTAAGAATATTTTTTTTGAAAGGTGAGTGATATTTTTTTGCAACTCGTTGATTAAGAATAATTGAGTTGATATCTCTCCCTCCAAATATGATACACCGCTGGATTTATCTATCACCATGCCATAGCCTAGAAGATCACTTCACACATAGTCTTTATACAAATCAAGTCCATATATATTCAGATTAATATAACTTCACAGTATGAGCTAGTCATATTGACAATTTCATGAAAAGAATCAGTCTTCTTCTGTTGGCATCCTTTAAAAACTACAGGTGTAGTTCCCTTTTTGTTATGATCCATACAAATCACCATCTATTCCATTCTTATGGGTAAGTGGAGGAACCTTTTAAGAAGTTGAGCTCATTAAGAAAAAGTGATGTTTACCCCCAAAAACAGCACTAAATGAATTTAGTTGGTGAGCAAACAAAATGAAGGACTTGCAACATTTAAGAACTTGTCATCTTTCAAGTTCAGACATTCTTTATGAAATGAATAGCAAGAGAGAATCAGCATGGCAAAAAATTTTCTAGAGCTTGGCTTTCCGTCAGCATTCATATACTCTCCACTAGCCACATGAACGTACAAGTTTCCTCAAATCTTGTCAACATTGATAACCCTTTTGTTTGAAAAAGTCTACCTATTCTTGTCAACATTGATAATGCCTACAAAGTGGAGCTTGAAAAATTCTCCGTGCGTCACCGTGCCTACCCTAAAGAATCTTACAGCTTCTCTAATGCCCTAGAGAAGTTGAAATACGTGCCCACTCAACAACAGCCTACCATATACCTCACAATCTACATTGTCTACAGTAGACGTATAGGGGAACCATGCTTGCTCTCAGTTGGAAAGAACTTACCTTAACTACAGAATACTATATACCACACTATATATATCTACACTGTCCACAGTAGAGGTATAGGGGAACTATGCTTGCTCTCAGCTGGACTCCTTTTCAAGACCTCACCAATATCATGCTACAACACTTCAAGAAAAAAAAAATAGAGAATTGTTACACATTGCCTATTTCTTTTTCATCTTTTTTCCAAATTTATTACTGAATATATGGGACCTACATGTGGCCACACATATTCGACGCTAGATTTGTTTATCTCTTATATAGAGATGGGTGAAAGATAAAAAAACAAACATTTCTCAAAATAATGACAAGAAGATAAAGTTTCGTGTATGCATCCACGGATGGATATATGCATGCAAAAAGCCCGTGTTTGAACATTCATTCTAAGCCTCTATTTGCCCTCAATCTTTCCATTCGTAACTCACAACTTCTAGTGTACCATTGACATAGATCAAGAAGAAGTACGGATATATAGTGCCTATTACTTTGCTTCATGTTTTTGCATTAAATAAAATAGAATACAATATGGTGCTTATGTGAAATGACATTGGAGCTTGATTCTATTGTTGCATGGATTTAAAAATTTTTGACAACTAGATTTAATCATAATCTATGTCCCTGATCATCCTGATTTGCCTTCTCTTTTTTGTATTGGCAAAGCATGCTCAAAACACTTGAAAAGTACCAAAGAAGCAGTTATGGTTCGGTGGAAGTCAACAGACCTGGCAAGGAGCTTGAGGTAGCTAGCTTAACTGTTCTATCTCTAGTACTTATAACTGACTTTGCAATATTAATCATCTAGTAATGATATAATGAGGATTAGAGTCTTTCTACACCCATCCCAAATGTGATATGATATTTAAAATTACCATATAATTTGAAGTGATCATTATTAAATTTTAATCTATTGGTAATTTTAAATGCCACATCACATTTAGGATGACTTTAGAAAGACTCCAATCATCCTTATATCATTACTTTACTGGTAATCATCAGTATGCCGATGACGAAGTTTTTAGCATTATATAAACGCCATCTCTTTTCCATGTCAAGCTAGTTTATGAAACTGAGTTTTGTGATTTTCATATTGATCGTTGTTGTCATGTGATGTGTAGCAGAGCAGCTATCGGGAGTACTTGAAGCTGAAAACTAGGCTTGAGTCCTTACAACGAACTCAGAGGTAATTACTACTTAGAAAAATTACCTTAAAAATTGTTTTTATTTAGTGCTGCTCCAAAAACTTCGAGTTGGATGATTTCTTTTGGTAAATGAGTTGAAAAACTGGTGGCTTAAGCATGGGATTAGAAATATTTTTGCATCTTTTGTCAATGAGCAGTTCTGCCACATAAGTGCATTCATTCATGAAACATTTGTCCTTGGTCCTCCAGAAACCTTCTCGGGGAAGACTTGGGCCCTTTAAACACAAATGATCTTGAGAAGCTTGAGCGTCAACTGGATTCATCCCTGAAGCAAGTCAGGTCCATTAAGGTGATTAATTATGATTTAATTATGACCTATGTACTTTTTCTTTTCTTTTCTCTCTGAAATATGTGCATTATATCTAATAATTGAACATATAATACTTCTTAAAATGTGCCCTAAGGCACATGTTAACAAGAATAGATCATCTCATATATTTTTAAAATGTGCCCTAAGCCAGCTGTTAGAAGCCACCTCATGGCCCTTGGGCTGGTTCATCCACCCCCCAAGGGCCAAATAAAAAATTTTTAATTTTTTTTTAGCCTTTAGGGGTGGCCAGCCACCACATGGGGTGGCGAGCCACCCCATTTTTTTTTAAAAATTTTGATTTATTTCTTTAATTAAAATAATAGTTTATTATTGTACTTTAGTGGACCAATCTAAATTGTTGGATGAAAATGAATAGTCCAGATTGGTGATTTGAGATAATTGGAAATCCCCCCAAATTCGAGGGAATCCTGATCCCAATTAAATAAACAGAACTTAAATTTTCATTACCATGAAATAAATACTATCCATTTCATTTAAACTTATGTACGTGCTGCCGGCCCGCTGCACCCCGGATTGAGATCTCCTCATATTTTCTAAATAAGATATTTTTATATTCTAAAATCTTAGTCATCTATTTCATCTAATGGTTTAAACAAATGTAAAAGTTTGTGTTACCAAGTTAATTAATTTTAGTTTTTAATAAGTCAAATACACTTGCCTATGTAAAACAAACTTTTATATTTGTTTAAACCGCCGATGAAATGGATGACTCAAATTTTAGAATATAAGAATCTCATATTTTAAGAAATATGAGGAGATCCAAATAAATTCTTTAGAAAAAAAAAAAAAACTTATATGGTTAAATTTTTACTTTCAGTCCATTGGTCCTTACCAACAAAATTCTTCGGCCCTTCCCAATAAAATTTTTGGCCCTATTCACTAATTCTTTTGGCCCACTCAATAAATCTTTTGACCCTTACCCATTCAAACCTAGAAGCCCTAATTGTATAAAAATGTTATAGTCCCTACCCCAATAAATCTTTTGGCCCTTACCCATTCAAACCTAGAAACCCTAATTAATGTATAAACATTTTATAGACCCTACCCCAATAAATCTTTTGGCTCTTACCCATTCAAACCTAGAAACCCTAATTATATAAAAATTTTGTAGTCCCTACCGGTGTCGGCTACCACAAGCAAACATGTCAGTCGAAATGAGAAAGAAATAGATTGATAAGACATAAAGGCGGGCCGATTTGAGTAAAATGAGTTTTGAATTTTCTATGAGTAATAAATGAAGAAAGTTGTTTGTAAATGTAAAAAAATGAGTAACTTTTATGGATAGATAGAAAGAAAGAAAGAAAGAAAAAAAACGGAGTGGGTTGCCAAATAATGGGCAATTAGTATGGAAATATTTCCTTCTTTGCACTTGATCCATGTTTACCACTATGCTCATAGAGAAACTAGGAGTATACAAGCGGTTACAATTAGCGGTTATTGCCTCTAACCGCAACCATTTTTTATGGTTATCACTTTTCATAACTACAACTGCACCTCCTTAAGTGGTTATCGGTTCTAAATTAACTGTCAATTAACAATTATTGAAACTCATAACTACACCACATATATAGTTATTGCTTTTTAGAAATCAGCATATATATTTTGGTGTTTTGGACATTCTTTGACCCTCTTTTTAGGGCATATTTCAAATGGTTTTGGGCATTTTTTAAAAATAATTAGAAGGCTCCAAAACATAACAAAGCTCAAGAATATTATAATTTTTATTTATTTATTTTTTTTATGGATAAAGAAAGCACAAACTATACCACCAAAATTGATCGGCCACTACTAACACTAACAAAAACAAACAAACAAACTCGATTTTTCCCACATTTATCTAACTCCGAAGACTTTATTTTCACGGGTAAAGCTCTAAAATTTTAATAGAAACAAGGGGGAAAAAAAGAAGACCAAAATCTATAAACAAATTAAGAAGACTAACAAAGAATTTTAAACCCTAGAATCTTGCTCTAATGCCATGTTAACTATAATGAGATTATTCAATTGCAAGAGAAATTGGGGTGAATCTCCTTCTGCCTTCATTCCATTCTTCCAAATATATTGATAAGGTAGTTAGATTATACAACTCATGAAACCTCAAGGGGTTGGCCTAAGTGTTGGAAGCTTTGATTTTAAGCTTTGCTTTTTTTAAGGTCCAAGGTTCAACACCTCATAGGTGCAAACAATCTCTTGACGCCACATCCCTTGGTGAAAAGTCAGCGATTTAACCAGTTCCGTGTAAGAAAACTTTCGAGGGTGCAATGTGAAGGGCTCTGCCTTGGAAATGTTCCCCGACATTTAAAAAAAAAAAAAAACACTATACAACTCATTAATTGACAGGTAGTGGGGACACCTCACCTACAAGTTCTAGAAACTTCTAGAAGGAGAACCCTATCTAACAGTCACAAATGTCTAACTTTTTTATTTTCTAGCCATCTATAACCTCTGAAAAACGCTTAACCGACTCCAAAAGCTTGTTTATCACAATTTATGCGGAATTGATACTATTAAGCAATAAATAATTCAACCACCAAAATATATAAAGCAATAAAGAGGCAGACACAGATATTTTGGTTACGAAAATGAAATCTTTTAGAAACAGATCTAAAAGTAAAACCTCTCCGGGGTAGCCAAACCCCCAAGAAATCACTATCAAAATATTATCCAGAGATTACAGACATTATGAACACTTACAACCCTTTGCAAGACCTTGATTCTGTAAGATCGATAAGCCTATAACTCATCTCCTTGCTCATAATCTTCTTCAACGTGATTCTCCTTTGCCAGACCCTTCCGATAGACTTCTCAACCGTAGATTTATCAAAGAAATAACTAAAACTCTAAGAGATTTAACCTAATGCTCACCACATATGATCTCTCTTAGCACAGCCTCCGGCGAACTTTCTGGGTGTGAAAATTCGTACCTCTAACTTTCTATAAAGGTATATTTATAATAGCCCTATAATCCCTAGACCTAGGACACAGTTTGAATTCATTTAAAATTGTTACAGGTACGGGGTGTCCGGACAGGGCCTTGAGAGCAAGCAAAAATGAACTTGCTGGAATTGGTGTCCGAACACCCCTGCAGATGACATTCCATCGGTCCTTGATCAATAACTTTGATCGATGAGTGTTTGTGGTCCAATTAAGCTGAAATTTGCAGAGACGTTCATGACACATGAATCCTCATTGTGAACGGTGGAGATTAGATTCGAAACAATCTATATTAGTGTTTTAGCCCGTGGACAGTAGCCTCTGCATTTTGGAACCGAATTAAGCTAACAAAAAAACTAACAACCTCGTTTGCTCAACACTTTCATGCCACTTCCACTTATATTCCTAACCTCGTGCTACAACTTTGCATATTTGAATATGATCTTCATGAGAATGAAACTGCTACAACATCAAATAGAGGTTATTTTACTTTACCCTTGTTGAAGGCTTGTTTATAAAGTGTGTGTTGGGTTCTCCTTAGAGGCTTCCTTTATGGCCTTGTCCCCACGTTAGACTCATGTCAAAATCTAACCTTTGAGTCATCTCATATCTCAAATTTAGTAGGACTAGAAAACTTTTCCTAAACCTTTTGTATAACACAATTCCATATGCCCTATTAGACTCACTAGAACATCACCCATCCTATGAACTACCAAATTTATAGTCCACCACAACTCTCCACTAAGCTTCTCTCTCATGCACATAGCGGTATAATTATTTTCCTATGAGAACACAATTAAATATTTGCAAGTTTTGAACCCTCAATCCTTACTTAGAAGTGCAAACCTTGCCTACTAGATAAAATTTGAGCTATTCGCTTGGCCCACCCTATAAAAAATGAGAGACAGGAAATACATAGCCAAATTGGAAAGGATGCTCTTAATAAGAGTAATTCTGCCAACCTTAAACAAGTACATCCTTTTTCAACTAACTAGTCGCCGCTCTATTTTTTTCAATGGCATCACCATCCCAAATAGACTTAATCTTATAGGTGGCCCAATGTGTAACACCATGCCCTATTGACACACAATATTGTCTGTTTTTTGCTTTTCTTAAACCAAACTTCTCAAGAGGTCACCCATCCTGGTATTACTTTCACATAAGCTTGTTTAATTGCGGAGTTCTAATGGGATCATGACCATCACGACTTTAAAACGCGTTGTTATCATGAAGGGTATAAATACTATACATATAAGCACATCTCTATCTCTATATCGACATCACACTACAGAAGACCAAGATACTTTATTGGCCAAAAAAAAAAAACCAACAATCAAAATGCCATCCAACTCATCCACATTCTCAATATTACCCACATTGAACCAATTCCTTATTAAAAACTAGACAAGAAACAAAAAAGGATCCACAAACAATACAATCTAAAAGCTATAGGGAGCTAAACATAATGCATCCAAAATCCTTGTTGCGTACACTACAGCAGCCAAAATAAATCTAACCACATGGGAGGGAAAAGATTTGCCTCTGAAGTGGGAAATCTAGCAAATAAACCCCTCAGAATTTCTACGAACACAAGAAATATTACATTCATTGCAAAGATTATATCAAATACTTTTTGATAATGGACAACAAATAAGTAGATGATCAATATTCTCCTTAGTCAATCCATATAAAATACATTTCATCTCCTAAAGTAAGCTAATATAGCAATCAACCTATCGTGGGTATATAACCTTCTTCTAATTGTAAGCCATAAAATAAAACAAGAAATGATCTCCTTGCCTAAGACCTTTACTCTCGGGAAAGAAGCCCTAAAGCTCATCATTACTCCAAGTAGAGAATCTAGGTGTAGAGACATCCATGATCCATCTCACCATAATTATGGATCTGGCTTGTATGTTGTAGTGTATGCTATTAAAAAATTGAATGGTGAGAATTTAATTAAAGTAATTGAAGAGTTCAAATTTATCATAATAAATACCAAAATTGATATTTATTATGACAGATCTGAACCCTTCAATTACTATAATAAATACCAAAATTGATATTTATTATGATAGATTTGAACCCTTCAATTACTTTAATTAAATTCTCATCATTCAATTTTTAAACAGCATGTATGCATACAAGTGGAAACCCATACAAGCCGAATCCCATAATCATAACCTCAAGGACTCCAACAGTCTTTAAAACTGCGAAGACAAAATCCTATCTCACATAATCATAAGCCTTCATTAAATCACACTTGAGAGAACTTTTTATCTCATCAGTAGTTTCTCAAAAGCTTTTGGACTAGAAGGATATTCTCTCCAATCTGCCTTCTACTGATAGAAGTCCCGGTTGCTTCCTAAAAATACCAAGCACAATTTGAAGACAATTAGCCTCCACATTACTTATGCACTTATAAATCGTATTAACAAGTTATAGGCTGAAAGTCTTTCAAGTGGGAATGGTTAGAGGAACATTTTGAATTAAGGCTATGGCAGTATAATTATCCTCTCCAAATAGTCTACCCACCAAAGAAAGATTTTACCACTACATACAATGACATCCTGGCCTATTATGTCCCAAGATTTCTTAAAGAAATGGGCAATAAAACCTTTCGAACCAGGAGCTTTGTTGCTCTTTAAAGAGAACAATGCATATTTAATCTCCTCCTTAGAGACTTCTTAGCCAAATCTTCACATTGAATACGAGGAATTCTATGAGGAAAAGCCCCTTCAAGAGTCTCCGTGTCCACAGGATAAGAACTATCAAATCCCTTAAGAAGCCTTTGAATATATTTCAAAATGGTCACTGGCTTCAATGGGGTCATCAATCCTTGGACATCCTCCTTTTTTAAAAAAAGAAGAAGAAGAAGATTGCTTCTACCTTGCAAACACTTAATGACTCTGGAGAAGAAAAAAAATCTGGTGCTTTTGTCGCCAAATTCAACCACTAGACTTCTTCCACCCTTCTAAGATCCTCATACTTCTTAAAAGCATTAGCCTCTGCCAAGATAAGAGATGACTTGAAAGGGTCGAGCTGAAGTTGCCTCCTTTTAATAAAATTCGTACTTACCAAAAAATAACTACATAAATTATCCTTGCGATGATTCATAGAATTAATAAGTTATTGTTCAATGAGTATAAAAAGTTTACGTATCACATTGGATAGATGTCACAAATATTAGTGTTTATATAACATAATTAAGCTCAAATTCATAAGCTTAAGTTTTGAATTTAAATTGTTTCTCAACGTGTTATGAAATCAAATAGATCGCATCATAACAATGGTGACAAATATATAACATGACATAGTTGACCAAAAGTCTTCAAAAATCTAATTCCATGTAATGAGGTGTATGGTGTAAGTGTTGTAACAGAGGCCCCAAAATATGAATACAATTGAGAAGTAATAAACATGAAACACACACTAAGAAAATAGACACTAGGATTTAAGTGGTTCGGCCCCCGACTTGGCCTACATCCACTGGAGAAGACATATTAATATCTTTCATTATAAAAGAACCAAGGGAGATACAAGTAGTGACTCACACCTAAACCCAAGTATGCCTACACAACATTTTTCAGTGTTCCTACAAAGAGGTACCTCATCTCTCTTGCTCTTTTGGATTCTTAATCACTCACTCTCTTGCTTTTCCCCCCTCTCACTTGAGCTTAGCACTCTAATGCCACTAGAGTGCCTTGGCACTGGCCTTTGCACCATTGTGCTCTGGCACTGGCCTTGGCACCCTGGTGCACTCCATTGCCCCTCATGCTTCTCTCTTCTTCTCCCCCTTCACTTGTGTTTCCCCTTTCTCTACACTCACTTGAAGAAGCTCTCTTCTTCCTACAAGAAGCTCTCTCTTCTTCTTGTGTTGGGATGGTTTGCAAGGCATGGAGGCATAGCCTTAAGGTCCAACACCCTTCTTCCGTAATAAATGGGCCACATTTAATCCACACCCAATTTTTTCTTCTTCCAAGCGTTATGAAAACCACTACTTGCCAACCAATCTCTTGACTTTGAGCCAATAATCAACAATACTCCACCTTGGCGAAAATACCGATCATCTGTCTTGTCTTCTCCTCTAAGTGCCACTGCCTATTGCCCTCAAGGGCAATCACAATCCATAAGTGATACTCAAGTCCAAGCTCCTTTCGAACTTGATCATAAGACCTGATTTAGACATATCAAAATGCCTCCCAACCAGTCCCGTCGACCATACAGCTTTTTTTTTTTTCTCTCTTTTATGATGACTCTGTCTTCCTGTAGACCTATCTGCACTCCTTTCGCCTTCTTTCCCTTAGGCAATCCTACTGATTCCCAAGCTTTACTTTTCTGTGGTAACTCCACCTCTTTTGGCATACCATCTTGAAGAGACGATAGATCTCCACTTCTAGCTGTCTGAGCACAAGAAACTATATCCTCAAAGTCATACCTCTCTGGTGCTTTTTTATCATGTTTCTCCATGCCCCTTGCTAAGGAATAAGGCTCTTCTCAGTGCAGTCTCTTGAAGATTCTTAGTCATCACCTTCGTTCATGAGTGAACGCTGTTCACCAAGCTCCACCTCCACGAATTGCTTCCCTTTCTGCACTGTACTTTCAGAAAGTTCATCTAAGTTAACAAAACTTAGACTTCTTCGGTTTTTGCTCTATGCCATTAGGTTCTACTCTGGACCCATCCCTGTACATAGCACATCTATCAGAGATCACATTTAGACTTCTAATGATCTTCCGATTTAAATCATCCCAAAACCGGATAACTGAAGGCCTCTTCTCCATATCTAATGGAGAAATACTTTCTAGAATACTCCGAGCATCAACATGGGCATACGATTCAGCATGCAATCTCATGCTCCTTGCACACTTGCAGAAGGTCGTTCATGTACACAACCACGCCATTTTGTTGTTTCATTCCTGGGATAGTTTTCTCCATCCTAATCCCATTAACTACACATAACTATTTAAGCCCTTCGTCTTCGTATTCACCTCCATAGTCTTGAAGCTCGTAATAGTCTCAACCATGGCTTTCCACTTCGCGAGCCTTCAAGAGATGTCGCTAGTGATGAACCCCACACATTTGTGTGTACTATCTCCAACAACACTTTGGCAGTCTCTAGCACTCACATGCCTTCTCTACCCTAAGTACCCATTTAGCTCACTTAGGCTCTCAAGCTGTAGTCAAGCTTTCTTTCTTAGCTTCACTTCCCTCTCCAATCACTTGGGCTCTCCAGCCAACACCTTCAACTGGCACACTGCCTCCTAGCAGCACCTTGCAAGCTCACAACAACCTACATAGCCTACAGCAACTAAACCAATGTTCAACCAGCTTTCTACCACATGTCCTAGCCTTGCAAGTAACCTTCAGGCAGGTGGCTAGGGCAGCACCCATGACAGGTTTGTTGCCACACTCCACAGCCACTTAGCACCTTCAACCCATGTGCAGCAACTTGGCACACTAGTTTTCTCCACTGCAACACTCTATCTTTATGCAGGTCATTTGGGCAGCGCCCATGTTAAGGCCACTGTCCCCCACAAGCTTGTTGCACCCATCATCATATAGCAGTCTTCATGTGCATCCAGCATCCCAATGCCAAGCCAGCACCAAGGGTACTCAAGCACCCAACTCAGCATTCCACTTGGGCAGGGCAGTGCCACCACGTGGCCACTGCCTGCAGCACACATCAGCATCACTCAAAGGCATATTGGGCTCCATATTGCCCTTCTTAGCAGCACTCAGCACCATGGTCTAGTCAGACAAGTATACAAGGGCTTAGGCCACGCCCAGCCCACTCACACAAGCCATCCCTACAATCCATGCGCCCTACAGCAACCTTGGGCCAACATCAACTTGGCCATGCCCACATGTATAGGCCAACACCTCTCTTGGTTCTTTGTAGCAAGCCTTAGCCTTCTCCAAGCAACTCACCTTCAACCTAGGCATGCACCCTCATGCCTTGGCATAGTGGCCAACAAGGGTGCAAAGCACACATGCCCATGCTGCCACGCCACAGTCGCATCAAGGCCATGACACTTGCCCTCCAGTGGACAGCCCTTGTTGCACTAACAAGGCCTTTATCTTGACCTGCCATCGAACTTCTCAATATCAAATTTTGTTTCCACCTTTTCTTTAACCTGTCAATACTATCCCAAAATACAGCTAAGAAAGTTCCCAGGAAAGACTAGAAGGGTCACACCGGTCCCACTTAAAATCCAATCTCTTTAGGCAACAGTTTTGCCGATTGACAGAACTTTCCTTCTCGTATTTTGAACAGTACCCATACATAGTACCTCTGAACATCACCCCTACTCCGTCCATGAACAATACTCCGTGTTCTGTCCGTGAACAACACCCCGTGCTCCGTTCATGAACAGTGCTATGTACTCCGTCCCTGAACAGTGCTTTATACTCTATCCTTGAACAGTACACCCACACTCTGTTTGTGAACAGTGCTATGTACTCCGTCCCTGAACAGTGCTCTATACTCTGTCCTTGAACAGTACACCCGCACTTTGTCCGTGAATAGTGCCTCATGAACAATGCTCATGAATAGTATTCCATGAACAGTACTTTTGATGAACAGTGCTTCCGATGAACAGTACTTGCCCCGATGAACAATGCTCCGACGAACAATACTTTCGGTGAACAATGTCCGCCACAACAATACTTCCATTGAACCGTGTTCAGCACCAATGAATGGTACTCCGTCAACTGCTTCTAAACAGCACCTTCGATGAACAGTACTCATACCCTGACAGATAATCCTAGCCATATAAACCTTGGCTCTGATACCAATTTGTTGTAACAAAGGCCCTAAAATATTAATACAATTGAGAAGTAATAAACATGAAACACACACTAAGAAAATAGACACGAGGATTTAAGTGGTTTGGCCCCCAACTTGGCCTACATCCATTAGAGAAGACAGATCAATATCTTTCATTATAAAAGAACCAAAGGAGATACAAGTAGTGACTCACACCCAAACCCAAGTATGCCTACACAACATTTTTCAGTGTTCCTACAAAGAGAATTCTCCCACTCTCTGTACCTTAGCTCTCTTGCTCTTTTGGATTCTTAATCACTCACTCTCTTGCTTTTCTCCCTCTCACTTGAGCTTAGCACTCTAGTGCCACTAGAGTGCCTTGGCACTGGCCTTGGCACCCTGGTGCACTCCATTGCCCCTCAAGCTTCTCTCTTCTTCTCCCCCCTCACTTGTGTTTCCCCTTTCTCTACACTCACTTGAAGAAGCTCTCTTCTTCCTACAAGAAGCTCTCTTTTCTTCTTGTGTTGGGATGGTTTGCAAGGCATGGAGGCAGGAGCGGACCCAGGAATTTGTTTTTGGGGGGACCCTGTCCAAAAATTTTTCCTTGGCTTATATATATATATATATAACAAGAAAGACATTTTTTTTTTATAAGTAAAACAAATTAACAATAAAGAGTAAAAGACAATTACAAACCTTAAACTTAGTTTCATACTAAGTCATAAGTCATAGTTAAATACAAAAGTTACATGTCTATAGAATCATCTTCAAAAAGAACTTCCCTTCTTGATACAAAAGTATTACAGATTGCTATAAACATGCACACAAAAAAAAAAAAAAAAAAAAAAATCCACAAAAGAACTTTGTATGTCCTTGAAATCATGCTCAACGACGATCTTTCACAGAATAAAATTCATCCATTATCATCTCTATAGTGAAATCCTTAGCAATTTCTTTCTCAATGTAAATGACCAAATTATTTGCTAGAAACTCATCTTCCATTCTACTACGCAATCTAGTTTTTACAAGTTTCATTGCAGAAAACGCCCGTTTAGTGGTGGCGGTAGAAACAAGTAAAGTCAGGACTAGACAAATCAACTTGTCAATCAAATTATAAATCTTTGATTTTCCTGAAATTGTCAGTCCTCTGCATAACTCAGATAAAGTGGACATATTCTGAAAATCTGAATGTTTTGGCACATCAAACTGATAATGATGCAATTGAAATCTCAAAGAGATTTTTTCTTGCTCAATGAAATCTTCAGGACAAACTTCTCAACTAAGTTGCATATATCATCAATTTTAAATGATTTGTATGCATCTTTGGAGCTTAAAACAGCACTAAGAATAAGAAATTTCATTGCATACTCATTGAATCTACTATCAAGTTCTTGCAAATGAAGCTCTATCCAAATGAAGAGAACATCTTGCCGACAAGGGGACCAAAAAGTTTCATTCTTATCTAGTTATTTTAACCTTTTATATTTTTTTTTTGTCTCTTTCTCTGATTATTTGACAAAGATGCTTTGTCTCTTTATTGAGTCTTGCAGTTTCAATTTCATCAAACATTCACCGAATCACATTCATTATTCAAGAAAAAAAATGGGTTTCACTCATTTCAAACTTTCCTCACTCCTCAGTCCTCACCCTCACTCCTCAGTGTTTCTCGTAGTCTTCTAGACACAAATCTCAAAAGCAAACCAACATTTTCTCATTTTTCCCCTTCCCCTTCACATTTAGAAAAGCAATTTTTCCCCTTTCGGCCTTCCCCTTTACATTTAGAAAAGCCCCAAATCAACAAATCTCAAAGCATAAATCAGATTAGAGTCTACAAAAAAAGTAATGAAACTCACAAATCACGATGCACTGCTGGTGGTGGTGCTTGAATGGTGGCAATGGCCGACACGGTGGTCACCGGTCGGTGGTCAGGAACCAGGCGTTGCGTTTGCAAAGGGGAAGGGGAAGTGCACTGGATTGTCTATCAGTCTATGGATTGTCTCTTGTCCATCTCTGGATTGGCGTTCACCTTTTTTTCTCTATGGATTGTCTCTCGTCCCACTGTCCCAGCCTCACGAGTCACACCTTCACCATTGGTCTGGTAAAGAACTAAAAGTCTAAAGATATCTTCTGAGTTATGATTTATTTATTTTATTTTTTTTCCCTTGGCTTTTGGGGTTGGGTGAAATGGTGGAATTGAAAGAAATTGTCCTTTGTGTAGTGTATTTTGATTGACAGGATCAGTTTTTTTTTTTTTTTTTTTCAGTTTTTATTTATTTTAATATATATTATTATTTTAGGAAAAAAAAATTATTTTTAGGGGGGAAAATTTTTGAGGGGAAATTTTTTTGGGGGGTTTTTTGGGAAATATTTGTAAGGGCCGACCTGTATAATTTTATTTTATTTTATTTTATTTTTTCAAAGGACTTCAAAACATTTGGGGTTGCCAGGGACCCCCCACCCTTCAACGGGGGTCCGTCCCTGCATGGAGGCATGGCTATTTATAGCCTCAAGGTCCAACACCCTTCTTCCCTAATAAATGGGCCACATTTAATCCACACCCAATTTTTTCTTCTTCCAAGAGTTATGAAAACCACTACTTGCCAACCAATCTCTTGACTTTGAGCCAATAATCAACAATAAGCATGCATCATCAATCAAATCAAGGGTATCACTCCCCCAAACACACACCACAGGCAAACGCATAATTATTTTGCATATGTTGACAAAAAAGATGGCTTTATCAATAAAATCAGATCCTGTTCTAGCTTCTACAATATTTCTGAAGTTGAAATTCCAGTGTCATGTGAAGAGAGCTTAATGTAATTATTTCTAATCTGCTTTGCAGACGCAGTACATGCTCGACCAGCTCTCTGATCTCCAAAATAAGGTATGCACTTATGGAACAATTCTGATAGTAATGCTATTTACTTCTAATATTAACAAGCTACCTTTCAAGTGCAGGAACAATTATTGCTGGAAGCGAACAGAGCTTTGACAATAAAGGTAATAACTGTACTGGTTCATTTTCATGGATGGTTAGGATTGTTCACCAGCTTTCAGGCTGCATGACTGTGGAAGGAGCTAGCACTCTTTGCATGTCGCTACTTTGCTTCTTTCCTAAGCTTGCCTTCGAAGGGATATTTATTGCAAGTCAATTGAAATTTGACTCTTGAATTACCTTGACATAGAGGGCGCTGCACCATTTTCCATCAACAACATTTTATTTTTCAAAACCCTTCATGAATATGCATTCAAATCTTAATTTTGGGCGAATTGATTGGGTTTCTGAATATGAAGGCACACCATTGTTCTTCTGTAGCAATTGTCTATGAATTAAGGATATATATACCAGTCAATATTTCTTTGGAACAATCAAAAGACCACAAAGATTAAATTTTTTGGAAAACCATGGCAGTAAACTACTTTGTCATCATGTTTGTCATTAGTGTGACTTAATTTCCTGTTCTACAGCATGGTCTTCTGCCTCACTTTACAGTTTTTCATTTTGTGGCAGCTATTATTCTAGATCTGTATATATATATTACCCCCATTTTCTCATTTCCTCATATCACACAAAAATTGTCTAGAGCCAATGTTATTGTTCACCATTCACACATGCTTTAAAATTTATTTCTTGGCAGCTTGATGAAATTAACTCAAGAAATCACCTTGAACAATCATGGCAAGGCGGTGAGCAAAGTATGTCATATGGTCATCCGACTGCTCAATCTCAGGGGTTCTTCCAGCCTTTAGATTGCAATCCCACATTGCAGATGGGGTAAAGTTCAAACAACGGTCAAATTTATTGACTATACATACAACTTCCCATCTTTAACTCCTTTTTTTGAACGTCTCAGGTATAATGCATCAAGTTCAGATCAGATATCTGCTGCTACAACTCATGCCCAACAAGTCAGTGGGTTTATCCCTGGATGGATGCTTTGAGTTAGTGTCATGTAATTATCTACTAGCTAGGTAAATACTTGTTGGTGCTGGCAATATCTTAATGGTTCATAAGCATTTGTAAGCTCATATTAACATAAAATTAAGCAGCAATGACTGACTTGAAGAGCACTATGGAACCTTTAGCCAAGCCAAAAGGCATGCAAGGAGTTTATAATGTGTTGAAAACCCTTATGGGGGAGACTTATTTTGCTATAGCTTTCAGACAAATTAATATAAGGCTTTGGTTTCACTTGACTTTTACTCATCTTAATAGTCCTTAATATATATATATATATATATACTGTGGTGAAATTGAAATACCATAAGATGGTGCTCAAAATTTTCTAATTTGTTAAAGCATATTCTTCCCATAATTTATTCTTCGGATAAGTTATATATAGTGGAAGAAATGATTTGTTCTCCTCAAGTTAGGAGAGGCCTACTTGCTTGCCCTTGGTAATTGTTTTCTTTCAAATGACATTCATTATAGATTACATAAAAATATAAAATCCAGCACAAAGCTTTTTCTTTTGCTCATGACGACCATATATATATATATATATATATATATTTCTTGGAATCGGATCCACTCTCCACTAGCTAGCAATATTTATTGATTTCAATATATTTGTTTATTTAGTTAATGCAAATGTAAGGTAGATACTAGATAGTTGCCCAACTTATTCTTTAAAAGAACTGCCCAAATCTGGTATACTTTTCTCACACCCGATCCAGGCCCACCTGTGTAAACTAATTATAAGCCCCCCAATGTGTTAGCTAATTCTGTTGTTGGGCCAAAAGCCCATCCAACAATTCTACAGGCTGTCTTAGCTTTTGTTCCAAACCAAAATCATATAATTAGAAAACAAACTTAAGAGCCGGATTTAAAATTTTAATATCATATATAAATAAATAATAAATTTAATAATTAAACAGCTTTGCCTCCTGATTTTCATATATTCTCGCTTTTTTTGTTTTTTTTTTTAATCTTTTGAAATTAATGGTATGTAATGATTATAGTTAACTTTTGAGATAATGACTCTTTTTAACAAAACATTATTACGACATGAATATGGTACTCACTAGATGATTGGTTAACTTCCTCAGTGGCTTCCTTTTCTTTTTTTTTCCTGAACTTCATCAATGGATTACTGCATTGGTCATTTTCAAACTATTATGTTTGATGATTCAACCTTAAGAGGAAGTGGGCACGTACAGGACATAAACATGGTACCCTACATGTCCTGTGTTTTGTGTGTACATAATGAGGATTAGTAGTGTCATTCTACTCATTTGGACAGTTCTTAAAATATGCTTAACGGGTGTTAATTCAAATGTCATAAAATCCTTTAATTTCTCTCACTAGACATTAATTAATTTTCAAATAAAATGATCAGGAACCCGATTCAACATATAAGATACAATTTAGAGTGATATTAATCCTTTTTGTTGTGAAATATTTTTCTTGAACTCAAAATATTATCCAAACAAAAGACGAATGACATTATTACTTGACTTTTTCTGGGACATTATTACTTGACAACTATAAAAGAAATTCCCCAAGGATCTCCGATGCATATATCATAGGATTAAAATAAACCAAGATTCGGTCCATCAATGCAGATATATTTAATGTACGTACGGATGACCTCTATATGGCTAGGTTTATTTAACTAACTGATCACCCCCATTATTTTGTCCCCGCCACTACCGTTAAAAGCAATTAACAGGAGAAAATTAAATAATAATTATATAGTATATATATATATATATAGAAAAATACTAGGTGTTCTTTTGATGTTCTCTCAACTGTGATGTGATTTTTAAAATTATCGTTGAATTTGAGATTATCATTAGTGACTTTTAATCTATTAATAATTTTAAAAATCACATCACAGTTGTGAGAACACCAAGAGAACATTAGAAGAACACATAGTATTTTGCTTTGTAATTTGTAAAATATATATGAATCTTGTTTGTTTCTCAAGAAAATAATTATTTTGAATGGAATGGCATTATTATCTCCTTTTTTTTTT